>CM056596.1:49598038-50215538 GCA_029721355.1 Tegillarca granosa
ACTTCATTCTTTGGTGTTATATATTTTTTCTGGTAATACTTTCACTCTTTGGTGTTATATTTTTCTGGTAATACTTTCACATCTTTGGTGTTATTATTTTTATTTTTCTGGTAATACTTTCATCTTTGGTGATATATTTTTCTGGTAATACTTTCTCTTTTGGTGTATATATTTTTCTGGTAATACTTCACTTCTTGGTGTTATATTTTTCGGTTATACTTTCACTTCTTTGGTGTTATATATTTTTCTGGTAATACTTTCATCTTTGGGTTTATATTTTTCTGGTAATACTTTCACTTCTTTGGTGTTATATATTTTTCTGGTAATACTCTTCTTTGGTGTTATATATTTTTCTGGTAATACTTTCACTTCTTTGGTGTATATATTTTTCTGGTAATACTTTCACTTCTTTGGTGTTATATTTTTTCTGGTAATATACTTTCACTTCCTTGATGTTACATATTTTTCTGGAAATACTTTCACTTCCTTGATGTTTATATATTTTTCTGGTAATATACTTTCACTTCCTTGATGTTATATATTTTCTGGTAATACTTTCACTTCTTTGGTGTTATATATTTTTCTGGTAATATACTTTTACTTCCTTGATGTTATATATTTTTTCTGGTAATACTTTCACTTCTTTGGTGTTATATATTTTTCTGGTAATACTTTCACTTCTTTGGTGTTATATATTTTTCTGGTAATACTTTCTCTTTGTTGCTGATTTGTTCTTGATTTCAATTTTAAAATTCAGTAAAATCATAATAAAAAAACTTTAAAGTTTGGAATCATCTAATCTCCCAAACTATGTTCTATTAAATCTAAAATGTTCAAAATATGTGGAAAATTTTTTCAATTGTTTTGTTAAAAGTGTTACATTTTTTCATTGAAAAATAATACATGTACCAATTGCAAGAAGTTGTTGACTTTTCTTGTCAACTTTTAATTACAAATGTTTTTTTTTTTAATTATTTTAGCTGAAACCTAATGAAAATTTGGATAAAAGTTCAGACACCAATTGCCTTAATTGTCTTAAATTAAATTTTATTACAGAGATGCAGATAAAACCTACAGCACCTAAATCGACCACGGCCACAACCACAACACAACTTACAAGAACAGTTTCTACAACAACCATTTCTAATACAAATTACTGTAACAGTAAGTTGACAAGAATTACTTCAAAATTTTAGATTAAATAACCCCACTAAATCCATACCCACGAATTCCTTTCCTTGGTTAATTTTGAAGCCATTTGATTTTTTAAGTTCTGGTTATTATTTTTAAATTTTATATCACATGATTAAGGGATATTATTGGAAAAGGTAAGAATAAACAACAAATCTTTACTCTGTATATGTAACAAAGTGTAGTGTTACATGTCAAACAGTAATCTGGTTGTTACTATAGCTACCTCAATCTAGCAACTATACATTAAAAGTGTCTTACTCCCACTAACTCCCATTTTTCTATAAATAAAATCAGTATGATGTTCTTAAAATGTTATGGACAATATGATAAAGGATGCCGACTTATTATTTGGTAAAAGAAGAACACTTATTAAAACAATGGAGAGTCCAACAGTAAAAATAAATGCCTAAAGTCCATTGGCATGTAAAGAACTAAGTAACAAAGTGCACTGAAATGGCGTGCATGAGTGTTTTATGGTGAGTTTCTTTGTACCTCTGATTGTATGCGGGTTGGGAACTTTACAATAATAGTACTATCACTTTCATTGGCATGTCGAGGACTAAAAACGAAGCACACTGTAATAGTGTGTGCAAGCTCGTTATTGTATGACAGCGGAACTTTAAATGGTACATTTCAAGACAGTTTGGAGATTATAAACAAATTTCTCGGGTTTTCTTTTTTTTATCATAGCAAAATATGAAACTCTTTCATTTACAAAATGCATGTTAAGTCACTGTTTATTCATATGGCGCTCGGTTTTTTTAAACCAGTCTGCAATTTTTTAAAGCTAGATAAAAGTGAAATACTATTGACTGGAGCGAAGTAAAAAAAAACAACAACTGGGCTATTAATTAATTTATCAACTTCTTTATCATTCCATTGAAAAAATGAAGATTTGGAACCAGTGGAAACATGACATATTTGAGAGCAACAATATAAATATGCACTAGTATTAATATTCAGATTGTAGAAATTTGTAATTGAAAACACATCAATGTATTTGACAATAGTCATTAAAGAAACAAAAGAACTGACAAAGTATATAAAACTGAAACTATTTACCATGAATTTCATGATTTTGAACAGAAATTTAATTTTATATTCCATGTTGTGATTTAAGTGGCATGTGCTTAAAAAAGGGCTAAAATATAAAAAATCAGAACAATTTAAAAGAATTATTAAATAATTTATTTTCTCTATTTATTTATTCTTGATATTTTTTACTTAGGGACACTTGGATATTTCTAATGAGATATTGATAAAATATGATAATTATAAGATTTTATGCCCTTGCTTAAACTATGCTGGTCTTTGCACAGAAAGCATGTTACGGTACTTGGATTTCAAAATTACCGTAATGATTGCCGTGCAAATTTCTATAAGTTTGTCTTCAGCTGAAGGCAACACAATAGTTCAATTATCATGATGTGGATACAATGTCAGGTATATTTTCTGATCAGGTGGATTATTTTTCAGACCATAAAAGCTGGAAAATGATTCATCAAATGAAATATTATATATCTGATGTGAAAATGGACTACAAAACAGCAGACGACTGTTGCTATGCAATGGGTGGTTATCTGTATGAATTTTCTGCTTTGGATGAAAAAATGAAAAACGAGTTTCTGAAGATAGGGGAACAGTACTGGATAGGAACAGACGACAATAGTATGAGTATAATAAAGATTCTGAATATTGTCTACTGTACAGCAATTGTAACAAAAACTTACTTTACCAGCTTTTTTGGAGTTGTTCATCAATTTGGTAACTTTGCAATATAAAGCAACAAAGCATCCTAAAATTGTGAACCAAAAAAAATAAATAAATAAATAAATTAAATAAAAATAAAATTGTATTTCTAAACTAACTATACTAACTTAACAGCAAGTCAGAATTGTTAAAGAAATACTTGACCACATAATATGCCCATGTCTATGTAAAATAAGACAGAAATTTATATGATAATACTACTTCATTGTTTTGCTAAATGATAAATCAACATTAATCATTAACACTTTGACCAAAGGTAATATAAATAAATAACATCAAAACAGTTTGATTTGGTACATATTGGCATTTCGGTGTACAAAGTTTGTTTAAATTTTAAATGTTTATTTTATTAATATTTTTGGCTCACCTGAGCTAAAAGCTCATATGAGCTATTGCGATCAATCTTCGTCTGTTGCCTGTCATGCATCTTGTGTAAACTTTTAACATTTTAATCTTCTTCGCCAAAATCATTTGGCTAAATTTAATGAAAGTTAGTCACCATCATGCCTAGGTGAAGACCTTTCAGATTTTTACTAATGAAGGACTTATGTCCCCTTGGGCCCAATAAGGGGGAGGGGAATAGTGAAAAACTTTAAAAATCTTCTCAGAATGTAAAAGATATACATTATTTAGCTATTTCATGTATAATATTGTTAGGTCATCTAGTTTTAAATTTGTACAAATAATAGCATAGGGGCTGAAAAATGAGAAAATGTCAAGTCTGTGGGGAAATTGCTAAAAATTCAATAATTGTCAAAATATCTTGCAAACTATTTACTTTTAGTACTTAAGGTCATAACTGCATAAGAAAACTTAAATTGCTAATTATCTTGTAAACTATAAACTTTTTGAATAGACATGTACGTAGATTGGAATATTGTAGGTATTGATACATTGATCATTTTGGTATATTGATCAAGGTCATACGATCAAAGGTCAAGGTCACAGCTGCAAAAGAAGACTTAATGGTTAATTTTCTTGAAAACTATTAACTTTTCGTACAGCTATATTTCAATATTTTAGCTATTGATATTATGTTTCTTCTCATATATCCAATTTTTATCCTTTTACATTTTAAACCACCTTGAAACACAAATGGAGTTTCCTTGTCCCGATTTTGACCTCTTTTAGAGGCAGATGAGGCACTTTCTTTGTCTGACCTCTTTCAGAGGCAGTTTCTTTGTCCAGATTTTGATCCCTTTTAGAGGCGGATGAGGCAGATTCTTTGTCCAGGATTTTGAGCTCTTTTAGAGGCAGCTGAGGCAGTTTCTTTGTCCAGATTTTGACCTCTTTTAGAGGCAGATGAGGCAGTTTCTTTGTCTAGGATTTGACCTCTTTTAGTGGCAGATTCTTTGTCCAGGATTTTGGCCTCTTTTAGAGGCAGGTGAGGCAGTTTCTTTGTCCTATTTAGAGGCAGATGAGTCATTTAATTTTGTCCAGGTTTTTGACTGCTTTTAAAGGCAGATTCTTTGTCCAGGATTTGGACCTCTTTAAGAGGCAGGTGAGGCAGATTCTTTGCCTAGGATTTAACCTCTTTAAGTGGCAGATCTTTGTTCAGGATTTTGACCTCTTTTAGAGGCAGGTGAGGCAGATTCTTTGTCCAGGATAAGCTCTTTTAGAGGCAGATGAGGCAGATTCTTTGTCCAGATTTTAACCTCTTTTAGAGGCAGATGAGGCATTTTTTGTCTTGGGTTTTGACCTTTATTAGAGGCGGATGAGGCAGTTTCTTTGTCTGACCTCTTTCAGAGGCAGTTTCTTTGTCCAGATTTTGATCCCTTTTAGAGGCAGATGAGGCAGATTCTTTGTCCAGGATTTTGAGCTCTTTAAGAGGAAGATGAGGCAGTTTCTTTGTCTGACCTCTTTCAGAGGCAGTTTCTTTGTCCAGACTTTGATCCCTTTTAGAGGCAGATGAGGCAGATTCTTTGTCCAGGATTTTGAGCTCTTTTAGAGGCAGTTTCTTTGTACAGATTTTGACCTCTTTTTGAGGCAGATGAGGCAGATTCTTTGTCTAGGATTTTAAGCTCTTTTAGAGACAGATGAGGCATTTTTTGTCCAGGATTTTGACCTTTATTAGAGACGGATGAGGCAGTTTCTTTGTGTAGGATTTGACCTCTTTTAGTGGCAGATTCTTTGTCCAGGATTTTGACCTCTTTTAGAGGCAGGTGAGGCAGTTTCTTTGTCCTATTTAGAGGCAGATGAGTCATTTAATTTTGTCCAGGTTTTTGACTGCTTTTAAAGGCAGATTCTTTGTCCAGGATTTTGACCTCTTTTAGAGGCAGCTGAGGCAGTTTCTTTGTCCTATTTAGAGGCAGATGAGTCATTTAATTTTGTCCAGGTTTTTGACTGCTTTTAAAGGCAGATTCTTTGTACAGGATTTGGACCTCTTTTAGAGGCAGGTGAGGCAGATTCTTTGTCTAGGATTTAACCTCTTTAAGTGGCAGATCTTTGTCCAGGATTTTGACCTCTTTTAGAGGCAGGTGAGGCAGATTCTTTGTCCAGGATGAGCTCTTTTAGAGGCAGATGAGGCAGATTCTTTGTCCAGATTTTAACCTCTTTTAGAGGCAGATGAGGCATTTTTTGTCCAGGGTTTTGACCTTTATAAGAGGCGGATGAGGCGGTTTCTTTGATTGACCTCTTTCAGAGGCAGTTTCTTTGTCCAGATTTTGATCCCTTTTAGAGGCAGATGAGGCAGATTCTTTGTCCAGGATTTTGAGCTCTTTAAGAGGAAGATGAGGCATTTTCTTTGTCTGACCTCTTTCAGAGGCAGTTTCTTTGTCCAGATTTTGATCCCTTTTAGAGGCAGATGAGGCAGATTCTTTGTCCAGGATTTTGAGCTCTTTTAGAGGCAGTTTCTTTGTCCAGATTTTGACCTCTTTTAGAGGCAGATGAGGCAGTTTCTTTGTGTAGGATTTGACCTCTTTTAGAGGCAGATTCTTTGTCCAGGATTTTGACCTCTTTTAGAGGCAGGTGAGGCAGATTCTTTGTCTTGGATTTTGAGCTCTTTTAGAGACAGATGAGGCATTTTTTGTTCAGGATTTTGACCTTTATTAGAGGCAGTTTCTTTGTCCAGATTTTGACCTCTTTTAGAGGCAGATGAGGCAGTTTCTTTGTCCAGGATTTAACCTCTTTTAGTGGCAGATTCTTTGTACAGGATTTTGACCTCTTTTAGAGGCAGATGAGGCAGATTCTTTGTACAGGATTTTGACCTCTTTTAGAGGCAGATGAGGCAGATTCTTTGTCTAGGATTTAACCTCTTTAAGTGGCAGATCTTTGTCCAGGATTTTGATCCCTTTTAGAGGCAGGTGAGGCAGTTTCTTTGTCCAGGATGAGCTCTTTTAGAGGCGGATGAGGCAGTTTCTTTGTCTAGGATTTAACCTCTTTTAGTGGCAGATTCTTTTTTAAGGATTTTGACCTCTTTTAGAGGCAGATGAGACAGTTTCTTTTTTAAGGATTTTGACCTATTTTAAATGTCCCAGTTCCCCTTGAAGAATATGCTGGGAAATAAGTACATCAAGACAACATGGACAAATAAACAAAAATCGGTTTGTCTAAAACAAATGCTTATTACAGCCCTGTAAGGAAAATGGTAACCAAGTTGAATTGAACAGTTTTAATTTGATGACTGTTGATAATTTCTGTAGATTTAAATAGTTTATATGTTTATATATTTCACCATTTTTCATAAGAGGATTAAAGATTAAACCATACTTTATTGTTTTTCATATTTCTTCATTTCAAACATTTTCAAGATAATGTTGACAGTATTATATTGAGGGGTATTTTAACAATTTTTTGTATTGGTTACCTCCTAACTTTTCTTTCTCTGTGGTTTATTTTATTTTATTTTATTTATTATTTATTTTTTATTTATTTTATTTATTTATTTTTTTTTGTTTCTTTGTTTTTGTGAGTTTCAGAATAAACTTAAAATTTACTGGACAATAATCATTTCCACACGAACTTGTCACATGTGTTTAGTATTCATTAAACCTAATTGTATCTAAATGAGCACATTTCTTTATCCTTATGTATCATTTTGTTTCATTTGTTGTGATTCGTTTCCATGGTTATTGTCAAGTATCTGATATTCAGCTGTTACTATTTTCAGAGCAACCCTATTTGACCTACGACGCTGGTAATTTGATATGGTCACGTCATGAAGAAATTGATGATACAAATATGAAGCTGTTTATCTGTGAACAAGAAACTAGTAAATAATTTTTTATCTAAGACAAGTTTTATTGGCTCAATCACGTGATTGGTCATAATTTAATATTTTGTATATTTTCAGATATGTGATTGAATTCTTTTCGAAAATGTTAAAAAGTAAAAAGAATTTCATAAAACTTTAACCACATTTTTATTTACAATCGATTAATGATATGTTGATTTTTTTTGATGTTTTGAATTTATTATTTTTTCAAGCTTAGAAAAATTGAACGAGGGAATAACTCTTGCCAAATTTTTACCTATGTCAAATTTTCTACCTTAATTGTGGTAGGTTACTTTTTGATAATGTTACCATCAAAATATCAGAGTTTGTCTTATTCTTTACTCATTGACTTTGGGGGTTTTATTTTTCTTTTGACATTAAAAATATGTTTATGAATCAGAAGTTGTAACAATAAGAGGTTGGTTCAGGCTTCTTACAATAACCAGCACACCATTGAACAAAAATAAATTCAAGTGTTCATCCAAAGTCGGGAATTTTAAAATCTGTGACCAATTGTATATATTTTTTTCTTGTCTTGTCATTTTGTGTTCTTGGTTGCACTGACCACTGTAAATGTTTTCAGGTATGAACTGTGACACATTGTATATATATATATTTTTTTTTTGTTTTGTCATTTTGTGTTCTTGGTTGCACTGACCATTGTTTAGGTACGAATTACTCCTATGTTGGACATTATTACATTTCAAACATTAGCCTTATCCTTTTTTTTTTGTTAAAGTTTAAAGTTTAAATTTCCTCATGTAAATGTTGTGACAAGTCTTTCAGACTGTTAATTATTTAGTTCCTTGGAAACCTGATAAAAGTCAAAATGAGTAAAAGGAGAGTAAATGAAATATTTGAAAAATGTTTAAAATTCAAGAAAGTACATGTATAAACCTATCATTGAGTCCTCAGGTTTTTAGGTCAGAATATCCATTATATACATATCAAAGTTATGGTCAAAAGTTCAAAAAAAAAAAAAAAAAAAAAAAAAAAAATTGTTGATTTCTCATCTATTTTAAAAAATATCTGCAGCATATACTGTATACATGTACATGCATTATGGATTATCAATTATTTTACAAAATACATTATCTATATATTTCACCATTTTCTATTATAATTTTGTTCAAGATTAATATTATTAAAATTTAAAATAAATGAACCAATTGGAGTTTGACCTATGAAAAACGAAGTCCATATCTTATTAATAGATTTCCTGTTTTTGATACCTGATAATAAAACTGACTTTCTACATATACTAGATGTAACCACAAAATGTGGAATTTTTAAAATATTAATAGAACCATAACTATTAGTACCCCTTTTATTTTGCAAAAACCCTGGAAATCAATGCTTGTTTTATAAACGTATTCCTGTTTAATTAATATTTTCATCTGTGACTTTTAGATTTTACTCGAGCAGAGATCATGCTTAAAACTGACCCCAACAGCTGTTTTCAGGGAAAGCCATTTGAGTTCAAATGCATTTTGGATGTGGAGGAAAATTTAATTTCCACTCGAAATATAAGGATAGAGTTGCTAAAGAATGATGTAACAGTTGACAATGAGACTTATGAAGCCAATGGATTCAGATACCCATTCATTTTCAATCACACAAAAATAGTGGAGATCAAAGATATGCAAGTTCCATGGAAATGTAAGGCTGTCATTGATGAAATGATTTTATACAGCAAGGAGAAGATACTAGCTCGCACCTGTACGTATACTTGTATTGATAGGTATATAGACATCACCAGAGTCTATTTCCATGTTTTGTTCATTAAAGATGACTTACTTATTTTTGCTCAAAAGAAGACTGTTCTGTTCCTGTAAAAGAGAACACTTTTCGGTTTTTGCTCAAGAGGGAAAACTTCTATTTTAGCGCATAAGAGAACACTGTTCTGTTTTTGCTTGAGAGAACAGTTCTGATTTTGCTCATGAGAGAACACTGTTCTGTTTTTGCTTGAGAAAAGTTCTGATTTTGCTCATGAGAGTACACTGTTCTGATTTTGCTCATGAGAGAACACTGTTCTGTTTTTGCTTAAGAGAACAGTTCTGATTTTGCTCATGAGAGAACACTGTTCTGGTTTTTGCTTGAGAAAACAGTTCTGATTTTGTTCATGAGAGAACACTGTTCTGATTTTGCGCGAGAAAAGTTCTGATTTTGCTTATGAGAGAACACTGTTCTGATTTTGCTTGAGAGAACAGTTCTGATTTTGCACATGAGAGATCACTGTTGTTTTTGCTTGAGAGAACAGTTTCGATTTTGCTCAGGAGAGAACACTGTTCTGTTTTTGCTCAGGAGAGAACAGTTCTGTTTTTGCTTGAGAGAACAGTTCTGTTTTTGTTCATGGGAGAACAATTCTTTTTTTCTCAAGAGAACACTGTTCTGTTTTTGCACACAACCATTCTATACATTTTACTACCAGTGGTCCATAAATATTCTTAAAAAAATGTCCAACTACCAGAACTTGACTGTTGAGCCCAGTTGTTTAAAGTTGTTAGTTTAACCAAAATGTTAATGACAATTCAAAATGTTATTTAAATCAAATAAATTCATTATGTTTTAACTTGAATTGTATCTGTTTGATTATAATAATTGTATGTGCTCACTTTTGGAAACAAATTAAAAAAAAATATTGACTAATACCCAAAATGCAAATTTTCCCGAAACAAAAATGATTAACCTAACAATGCTTTGAACAACAGGGCCCTGCAGTTTAGTTATTGTTTACAAACATTAAATTGTTATTAATAAACAAAAAAGTGACAGCTCTACTTCAAATAAGATAATTCTTCAAAGTTGTTGATAATCCAGAACGTATAATTTTTAACACTTTCAAACCCCAGTTTTATTGGAAATGTTCGTCTAGTTGGTCATAATAAAATCCTATATATACACAAGTACATTCCATTTTTAAAAGGGGATTTTAAATAAAAGATCTTTAAAGCAAAATTGAAATGTGAATTTTTAGTCTGTCTACATCAATTATGAATTAAAACAAGAGGGCCATGAAGGCCCTGAACGCTCACCTGAAAATGATGTACACTCAGCTTGATTTTGGCAAACTGGAGCTTCTATTCTTAAAAGAGATTTTTTCCTATATTTCGAGCTAGTGACCTACTTATCGACACAAAATGACCCATATATAAACTTGAGCTAGCCTTTGTTAAGAGCATCATTCTGAGACAGTTTGATAAGATTGGTCTAAAATGGATCCCCTCATATGTTAACAAGGTTTTTATATAATTCGACCTAGTGACCTACTTATTGAACCAACATAGCCCATATACAAACTCGAGCTAGCTTTTGTCAAGAGCATCATTCTGACGAAGTTTGATGAAGATTGGACTAAAATTGGGTCCTCAGGAGTGTTAACAAGGTTTTCTTACAATTTGACCTAGTGACCTACTTATTGAACCAACATGGCCCATATATGACCTTGAGCTAGCTTTTGTCAAAAGCATCATTCTGACTAAGTTTGATGAAGATTGGACTAAAATGAGGTCCTTAGGAGTGTTAACAAGGTTTTTCTACAATTTGACCTAGTGACCTACTTATTGACCCAACATGGCCCATATACGAACTTGAGCTAGATTTTGTCAAGAAGATCATTCTGACTAAGTTTGATGAAGATTGGACTAAATTTGGGTCCTCAGGAGTGTTAACAAGGTTTTATTACAATTTGACCTAGTGACCTACTTATTGACCCAACATGGCCCATATACAACCTTGAACTAGCTTTTGTCAAGAAGATCATTCTGACTAAGTTTGATGAAGATTGGACTAAAATTGGGGCCTCGGGAGTGTTAACAAGGTTTTTTTTTACAATTTGACCTAGTGACCTACTTATTGATCCAACATGGCCAATATACGACCTTGAGCTAGCTTTTGTCAAGAAGATCATTCTGACTAAGTTTGATGAAGATTGGACTAAAATTGAGGCCTAGGGAGTGTTAACAAGGTTTTTCTACAATTTGACCTAGTGACCTACTTATTGACCCAACATAGCCCATATATAATCTTGAGCTAGATTTTGTCAAGAAGATCATTCTGACTAAGTTTGATGAAGATTGGACTAAAATTGGGTCCTCAGGAGTGTTAACAAGGTTTTATTACAATTTGACCTAGTGACCTACTTATTGACCCAACATGGCCCATATACGAACTTGACCTAGCTTTTGTCAAGAAGATCATTCTGACTAAGTTTGATGAAGATTGGACTGAAATTGGGTCCTCAGGAGTGTTAACAAGGTTTTTCTACAATTTGACCTAGTGACCTACTTATTGACCCAACATTGCCCATATACGTATTGAGCTAGCTTTTGTCAAGAGGATCATTCTGAGAAAGTTTGATCAAGATTGCACTTAAATTGTGGCCTCAGGAGTGGTAACAATCAAAAGTTGACGCACGACGCACGTCGCACAACGCACGACGCATGCCGGACAATGACCAACCACAATAGCTCACTAGAGCACTTTGTGCTCAGGTGAGCTAAAAAGGGGATAAAAAAAAACTTAATGGTCATTTTTATGCTTTTTTTTCCTAGACACACATGAGGAGTTAATTCAGAAGGGACAAGAAAAGAAAAATGCAATCAAAATAGATAAGAAATCTACAGCTCTATACAGGATGAAGAAAATCAGTGCTGAAGACAAACGACCACCTGCAATTGTTATCGGTTATGTCGGTATTATTTTTCTTAGTGCCATTGTATTAGGAATTATTGCATGTGATGCAAGCAAGTTCTATTATAACTATAAATCAGGAGGTGGACTCTTTCCTTTAATTTTAAAAAGAAATGTGAGGGCCAAACCAACAAAGAGACGGCCATCCAGTCAGTCAGGTCACAGAAACAGTCTGCTATCCGGTCAGTCAGGTCGCAGAAACAGTCTGTAGAGTAAATAATTTTAAGACATTTCTTGCATTTGGTCTGTAGACTGAATGATTTTAAGACATATTTCTTGCATATTGTTGTTATATTTGCAGACTTGGGGAATGATATTTGCTCAGTATGGTTTGAATCTGAAAACTTGTTTTTAATAATTTTGTGCAAGGTAACTCGCACTGATGTACCTGTGATATTGACACCTGAAAAAAAAGGCTTAATGTGTGCAAGGTAAATCAAACTGATTACCTGTGATAGCAACAAATGAAAAAAAAAGGCTTAATTTGGCCTTCTTCGGAGCTATGGCAAAACTAATAAAACAAAGAAAAAAGTCATTATATTTGATTTATTTCTAATCTTGTTTACATGTAAGAAACACAAACTCAATAATTTCTCAATTTACACTCTTCTCTTGATCTCTCTTCTTTTTAATTTTTTCCTCCCTATCTAACACTTCTCTATAAATTTTGGCTTTTTCTACGTCATTTATAGATTCTCTATAATCTTTCATTAAATCAAATTTGTTGAGAAATTTTTCTTTTCTGTTCAATTCTATCTTTCTCTGTTGTTTTTTAGTAAAATTGTGTTGAATTTTCTGTAATCCTAACAAATCTTGTCTTTCCCACTTTTCTTCCCAGGGTTTAGGATTCAAAGGAACCTGTAAGTAAATGAAAAAATTCTACTGGAGTAATGTAGTTTTTGCACTAACATTTTTTCACTTTAAAGCAGCATTAAGTTTTGCAATTTTTTTTTATTTTTTTTTAAATAGATAACTTCCAATCACGCTCTATAAGATTCATTTTCTAAAATTTAAATGGAATCCTCTAACGAGTTGGTCAATGTTTAACAATGATTATTATGAGCTTGGAACATGCACACAGATCGATGTAAAGGAATTCCAATGAATCAAAGGTGAAACCTGACGAATTGTATTAACTGTTCGTCATAAATATCCAAATGTATTCGCAATGATGTTATGTATCCCTTACTACGTCACAAATGACAAATTCAAAAAAGTTCTGTGTTTAATTTATCATATTTCACTGTTTTGTAAGTTGCATTTGAATCACCCCGTTTTTTTCTGATGTTACTGTGTTCTAAAATTAGATCCCACAGGCTACATCTTGCTAGGAAATTACGGTAATTTCTGTATTTATTCGAGCTTTTATCCTTGAACCAAATGTTACATTGTTCATTAGGATATCATTAATTAGATCAGCACCATTTTAATTTTTACCTTGGGAAACTTAATGCAGCTTTAAGTATATTGTGTGTTCACTTTTGGAATGGTGAAGGAATCTGGAGTGCCATCCTTTAGGATGTAAATTAAATAACTTTCTCACTATGATCTACCAGGGTAAATTCAAATCTAGACTATGAAAGGTGCTGTTATCAATTTAGTTCTCTCTTTACAAGACATTTTGCCAAAAAAAAAATAAAAATAAAAAATAAAAATTAAAAAAAAATGGCATGGAACATATATTTTATATATAATTAATAGCACCTATACAAAGTCCTTATTTCTTGGATCTCATCTTATATATTTCATATAAACATAGTTTAATCAGTCCACACCACAATCAGTGCTACCAAATGCAAATGACTGATCAATTCCATGCTTTGTATATTTACACATGTACTTCATTTTATGACATGAAATCTGGCAGTGTCATTCATTCATTTCTACTAGTATATAGTTTAACATTTCTTGTCAAAAGAGGATAGCAGTGTCTGAGTTGTCTAAAGCATGCATGCTTTAGAGATTACTGCATCTCACACCACCTAAGTTCAAATTCCAGGTACATCCTAGTGTGGGGATGTTTAGAAGTTTTCTTGTCAAAGGTCTGTAGTTTTTTCTGGGCAGTCTGGTTTCTATTAATCTCTATAAATTAATCTAAGAACAAGTTTATGTAAGCATGAGATGTGCAAGTGTGAATTATGGTCTGCTACGTACTAGCGTTTACTCGTTGTGACTTTTTGTTAAGGTGCTAGCTCACCAAATCAGTATGCTGCAGCCAAGCATACCACTCCCCTAGTCTGTTATCCTGGCACCTGTCCTCTTAGTGCTGAGTGCTAGGTAAGGAAACAGTATCTCAAATTTTAAAGTCTTCTGTATATGAACAACCTCCAGATCACAATGCAAATGCTCTACCACTAAGCCCCGGAAGCAGTCTGGATCCCACAAAGTAGGGATGTGCATAATATAAAGTTAAATTTTGAAGAAACTCTGATCACTTTTTATTAGGACATACCACTAGCATTCTTCTAAATCCAAATCTTGTCCAATGAACAATAAATATGTCTAGTCAAGTCAGAATCTATGATCCAGATGGTGTTCAGTCTTTATGGCTGCAGTCTTTGACCCTGGTGGTGTTAAGTTAAATCTTATATAACTAGAATCATTGGTCCAGATTGTGTTCAGTCAAGTCTAAAATCACACATTTTTTGGTCTAGATGGTGTTCAGTCAAGTCAATACGACACATTATTTGGTCCAGATTGTAATCTGTCAAGTCAATATGACACAATATTTGGTCCAGATGGTGTTCAGTCAAGTGAATATGCCACATTATTTGGTCCAGATGGTGTTCAGTGAAGTCAATATGTCACAATATTTGGTCCAGATTTTGTTCAGTCAAGTCAATATGTCACAATATTTGGTCCAGAAGGTGTTCAGTGAAGTCAATATGTCACAATATTTGGTCCAAGAAGTGTTCAGTGAAATCAATATGTCACAATATTTGGTCCAGATTTTGTTAAGTCAAGTCAATATGACACATTATTTGGTCTAGATTAGACTTCTGTATACCATACCTGAGTTTTATTAAGTGGAACATAATTTCCACTTGGTTTTGGTCTTGGTTCCATGTCAAAGGGCACAGTGCTGTACTCTAGTGGACAATCACGTAAATATCGTAAATGTTCATCTAATCTCTTCTCTAACAGGAGAACCTGAATATCGAGTATGAGTGGACTGTATAATTGATATCTTATTTCCATGCCTAAAATAAAAAAAAATAAGATGTATATCTGACAATAATTTTGAAATACCAAAACCCTAGATGACATAAGAAAGGGAAAGCATGGGTATAATAAAAGTTGTGCAAAGACAGACCACTAGAAACAAATACCATATAATTACAACCAGACATAAATATTCAAAATAAAAAATATGTTAATGACAACTTATATATAAGTATTTATTTTGGCTGTGTTTTAATTTTGGTGCTTTTGAAGTTTAATTTATTTCTGCCAATATTAATTTTAGCCCACCTGTCTAAGAGGAAACAATGGGTGCCAATATTAAGTCACGCTAATTGTTCCAAGACCCTCTGGAGCGCTGAATATAATACATGCTAATACATATAAATACTTATACAGTATATATATAAATACAGTAAAACCTGTTTTAAGAGGCCACTAATGGGACAGGACAAAAGTGGCTGCTTAAGACAGGTGGCCTTTAAAACCAGGTTGTTTTCCAGATGATATCTTTGAAGAAAAACAACCGAATTTCATTATTTATCAATATTAATTATTTCATTTCATATCTCATATATATATATATATCTATATATATATATATATATATATATATATATATATATATATATATATATATAAATATATATATATATATAGATATATATATATATATATATATATATAATAAACATCTCATGCAAAATAATCTGTGATTGTTTTCTGTTTTATGTATTTTAATAACATTTCAGAGAGAGAGAGAGAGAGAGATTAGGTTAAGTTAAAATTAAGTGATTAATCAGGTGAAGCCATCTATATCTAATTATGTCAATTAACAAGTGTAAACAGTCTATTGTTATTAACAGTAGAGGTTTTAGGTGACAAAAGAAGGATAACATGCCACTGTCAGTCTTAATGTCAAGGTGTTATCACTAAATAAGAACAATTTTATTTTAATGAAATGTTTAACTTTTAGAAGCTTTAAAATCAGATTCATTTAAATCCTTTTTAAATCGCTAAGACTTTAAATGATTAATGAACCCGTTATTTAGATACGTTTTGCTGAAGCATCTTTAAACTGCTCCCTACATAAATCATTAATTTCTTCATTACCGGTTACATGCCTTCACCGTTTTCTTGTCTTGACTTGTATTACTTTCGAAATCCTCAATAAATTCAGATTTTCTCTGTACAATATTCAAAATTTGCCTTCGTCCGACATTAAATTCGTCCGCTTATTTGCAGGATGAAAATCTGGATTCAATTTTTTGATAACATCAATTTTTTTTCTTTAAGTATTTAAATGTTTAACGTTTATTAAATAAGACAAAGAAAAAGTGAATACTTCTCAAATGATTTTATTGTTTTTACTTATAAATTGACTCGATAAGTGCAATACGACTGAGCAATCAGCTTAACATAGTATCATAAACAACATCATCGAGTCATATGACAATTACCATGTGGTAACATCAAGGCAAAATGGCCCTCTAATCCAGGTTCTTCTTTGCTGTCGATCACAAAATTAGTGGCTGCTGACCACTTTCCACAAGTGACCGTTTATTTCAGGTGAAATATGTAGTAAAATGCATTAGGCGGGATTCAACCTGACCGCTATCAGCAGGTGACCGTTAATTACAGGTGACCACTAAGACAGTTTTTACTGTATATAAAAATATAGGGTTAGAAAGTTCAAAAAGACCTTTGTCATAAAACTTGATCAATATCTAGATTAAGAAGTAGGAACATTGTAAATAATGTTTATATTATTTTATCACCACAATTTAGGGGCTCTATTTTAGTTATTGACAGACGAGTGTAACATAACTGACTTCTTCAAAACATTCTCCTCCTTAGTCAATACATACATGTAATAATAATAACCATCTTAAGTGTATGTGTTAATCCAGCTAACCCCTTGCTTGTGAGGGGCCTTAGTGGCTGAGTGGTCTAAAGCAAGTGCTTACGGATCACAGCGCCTTTCGGAGCCTGTGTTCGAATTCCACTCAGGACAGATCTTAGTGTGAGAAAGTTAGTCAGTTTGCTTGCTGAAGGTCGGTGGTTTTCTCAGGGTACTCTGGTTTCCTCCACCATCCCAGAACTGACTGCCTCAACATAAGTGAAAGAATCTTTACTGGGGCGTAAAACACCATTACTCCCCTCTCTACTCCTTGCTTATAATACTGAATAGCAAAAGGACTAGTGGGCCTGAAATGATCATCTTGCAAAAATGATAACAGGTATATGTTCAAATGTTAAAATTTCAATTCAAAATAACTGGGATGCCATTTTGACCAATTTATTGTGACCAAAAAGAGCTCATTCTGATTCATTCTTTAGTAAAGCTGTAAATGTCTATTCTGATAAATACTGTACAGGTAAAATTACTTTTTTGGTTAAAAAAATTCACAATATATTAAAATGTTTTCCAAAAAAAGCTAAATAGTAGCAAAAGTTAAAAAAAAAACATTCTGAACTTATCACTTTTACAAAATTTTGAAAGGTATTTCAAAATTTTATCAAAACACAAACCCCGTATTATCATCTTTTCAAATAATCAAGTTGTAGTTATTTTGAAATATTTTACAAAGTTGTGGAAAAAATTACCACAAAAACCTGTAAATCATTTTTCAACAAAATTAAACATAAAAAAAAACTTAGTATTTTGACCATAAAAAATTCAAATATCATATAAATATCTGTCTACACCTTTAAGTTTCATATTATTTTTGGATTACTTTGCCACTGTGACTGACTTACATACTTTGGTTGCTATGGAGATACTGCAAACAAATCTCAATGAAACTTGGTCAAAAGCATGTAGTGGCAGGAATTATTCATATATTTTTAGAGAGGTTTAAAATTAGTGTTAACCACACAAACAGACACACAGGCATCCCCCGAAACATGGCACACCGAGTTATGTCATTAATTCACATGACTTTTTGAGTTTTTGAAATCATTACCTTGATTGGATACAACATTACGTAGAGTAAACGTAGCTCTTAATCCTTGAAACTGTCTTTCTATACATATACCAACAAATCTGTTTTTTCTTCCAGGGGCGTTTTTGTCAGAAACTGTAACAGCCAATATTGAACCTAAAATTTATTTTGAATAAAATAAAATGAGAAAACAATGGTAAATTTTGTCATACTTATGTGAGCGACACACAGATAGTACTGTAAAAACGGAAATGCTTTTTTTATTCCAAGTTGCAGTTAGCCACTCTATTTCTAGCAATAAAGAAGTATTTGGACAAGCTAGAGCAGCTTTAAGAGACAACTGTCTCTGTTCACATCACTGCCTGTAAATGGTCTAATTGAAAAATATAACCTTTGATTTACATATTTAAATTTGTATGGGACACATCATCTCATTTTTGGTATACATTTGTGCCAAGTTCAATCAAAATTTATTTATAAATATGGAAGTTATGGGACAGACACAATAATGACATGGATTGATAGACAAAAAGACAGGGTGGTTCTTATATACCTTCATAACTCTTTATGAGGTAAAGTAAACTTTGTTGGGGGTTCATATTATAAAAAGATGTTTGAATTAATATATACAGTGTATTTTTAAATAATAATAATGATAATAATAATAATAATAATTAAAAACAAAAAAGAAAAAAAGCAAAAACACAAGGGTAAAATACAAAATCATTTTGAAAGGCATTTTCTAGAAAACATCAAAACTGAAAAATTACCCTTCTCATTATACAGAAGATTATTGCCGAATTTACCTACCAACATAAAACTCTGGGATGATTACCTATTCTGATTAATATACCTACCAACATAAAACTCTGGAGTGAGTACAGATTCTGATTAATATACCTACCAACATAAAACTCTGTCTGGAGTGAGTACAGATTCTGATTCATATACCTACCAACATAAAACTCTGTCTGGAATGAGTACTAATTCTGATTAATATATCTACCAACATCAAACTCTGTCTGGAATGAGTACCGATTCTGATTAAAATACCTACCAACATAAAACTCTGTCTGGAATGAGTACAGATTCTGATTAATATATCTACCAACATAAAACTTTGGAATGAGTACCAATTCTGATTAATATATCTACCAACATAAAACTCCGTCTGGAATGAGTACAGATTCTGATTAATATATCTACCAACATAAAACTCTGGAATGAGTACAGAATCTGGTCAATTTACCTACCAACATAAAACTCTGGGATGTACACATTTGCTCGTCTTCTATACATATCTTCTCTTTCCAGTTTTTCTAACAGTCTGTCTCTTAGTTCCATATTTGGATTTGGTAAAAATTCAGGACTTACATATCTGAAAACAAGAAAACTCAAAATATAAAAAGTAGTAACATATTTCTAAATGTATGGTCCTTATATAGAGGTTATAATTTCTGTATGGATGGTCCTTATATAGAGGTTATAACTTTTGTGTGGATGGTCCTTATATAGAGGTTACAACTTCTGTGTGGATGGTCCTTATATAGAGGTTGTAACTTCTGTATGGATGGTCCTTATATAGAGGTTATAACTTCTGTGTGGATGGTCCTTATATAGAGGTTACAACTTCTGTGTGGATGGTCCTTATATAGAGGTTGTAACTTCTGTATGGATGGTCCTTATATAAAGGTAATAACTTCTGTATGGATGGTCCTTATATAGAGGTTATAACTTCTGTATGGATGGTCCTTATATAGAGGTTATAACTTCTGTGTGGATGGTCCTTATATAGAGGTTGTAACTTCTGTATGGATGGTCCTTATATAGAGGTTATAACTTCTGTATGGATGGTCCTTATATAGAGGTTATAATTTCTGTATGGATGGTCCTTATATAGAGGTTATAACTTCTGTGTGGATGGTCCTTATATAGAGGTTACAACTTCTGTGTGGATGGTCCTTATATAGAGGTTGTATCTTCTGTATGTATGGTCCTTATATAGACGTTATAACTTCTGTGTGGATGGTCCTTATATAGAAGTTATAACTTTTGTATGGATGATCCTTATATAGGGGTTGTAACTTCTGTATGGATGATCCTTATATACAGGTTGTAACTTCTGTATGGATCGTCCTTATATAGAGGTTATTATTACTGTATGGATTGTCCTTATATACAGGTTATAACTTCTGTATGGATGGTCCTTATATAGAAGTAATAACTTCTGTGTGGATGGTCCTTATATAGAGGTTATAACTTCTGTATGGATGGTCCTTATATAGAAGTTATAACTTCTGTATGGATGATTCTTATATAGAGGTTATAACTTCTGTGTGGATGGTCCTTATATAGAGGTTGTAACTTCTGTGTGGATGGTCTTTATATAGAGGTTATAACTTCTGTATGGATGGTCCTTATATAGAGGTTATAACTTCTGTATGGATGATCCTTATATACAGGTGATAACTTCTGTATGGATTGTCCTTATATACAGGTTATAACTTCTGTATGGATGGTCCTTATATAGAGGTTATAACTTCTGTTTGGATGGTCTTTATATAGAAGTTATAACTTCTGTGTGGATGGTCCTTATATAGAGGTTATAACTTCTGTATGGATGGTCCTTATATAGAAGTTATAACTTCTGTATGGATGGTCCTTATATAGACGTTATAACTTCTGTGTGGATGGTCCTTATATAGAGGTTATAACTTCTGTATGGATGGTCCTTATATAGGGGTTGTTACTTCTGTATGGATGGTCATTATATACAGGTTACATCTTCTGTACAAATGAATAAAATAACCCTACAAAAAACATCAACACTTGATACCAACACTTAAAGCTTATTTGACCTTGGTCTTTTTAATACTTTGTACAAGAAACTATAAACTATAAGCAAATATTCAGCTGAAACACAATAAACATAATATACCAAACTGTAGTTATATTTATCTTTTCACAATCAAGATGGTGGAGAAGAGTGGGAAAATGACATTTCATGCCCCAATCAAGGTCTTTTTTAACTTATAATGAGACAATTAGTTCTGGGATGGTGGAAGAATTTGGAGTATAAGAAGACAACCACTGACCTTTGGCAAGCAAACTGACAAACTTTCTTACACTAGGATCTGTCAGAGCAGGATTCCAACCAAAATGGTGAGAAACACTATAATCGGTAAGTACGCGTTTTAAACCATTTGGTCAACAAGGCCCTGCTATGAAGCTAGGTTTAGATGTCACCTGTTTTCTCTAGAAGAACATATTTAAGGGCATATTAATTTAAATGTTTGGATAAGAAATGATGAAACAACACGTATAAAATATGTGCAGGACCACATTATTTTGTAGAATTTGATGGATATTTCATCCAAAGTTTGAACAATGACATTAAAAAATTATACATGATGATCAATTCATGTTTTTTATATAAGCTTTTTCAAACAATATGTTAATGTGCTGGTATCTTAAATCCAAATCAAGAAAAATATGATACATTTATTGGTTGATATATAAAAATCAACCAAATTATACCAAAAAAAAAAAAGAAAATTCCATTACTCCAGAAGAAAATTAAGCTAAAATGTATACAGGTTGTGGGACTATTAAAACTAACAACAGTTCTAATCTGAAGGAATTCAAAGCAAGATTCTCAAGATATGGCCCAACATGTAGACAATGAACAGGTTTCCATTTGTATATCATAATATTTCCATTCTATGAAGGGCATATAAAAAAAAGACCAAAGCCAACTTATAAATACATACTTATAGTCTCTTAACACTTCTGTGTCTTCTCTGCCATCATCAATCACATCTTGTTGCTGTGCTAGAGGAGAAACTCTATGTTTCTCGACAACTTCCTGTGTTGTTGTTGTATTATTTTGACGTATTTTTCTTGGTCTTATAGCGTCTTCTGGTCTGTGATCTCTATGAACTTTTTTATATCTCTTCAGAATCTTACAAATGCTACCCCTTCCTACAACAGGAATAAATAACATTAAATTTGCTGAAGACATTATTGTGAAATAGTTTTAATACAGGTTGTGTATGTACAGGTAACAATGTAACTATCTATAATAATACCTGTGCATTTCCTTTCATATTCAATGTTGTACTAAAGCATGTGAAACATGAAACTTATCATTGCAATGAAGTCACTACATAAGACAACATACAAAAATAATGTATTGTAAATTATACCAGTACTCTTCCCAATTACTGGTAATAATAATAATAATGAGAACATGACCAATAATTCATTTTCTCATTCAGTTTTCTTTGCCTATTAATAATGGTGAAATGTCTTTATTTCTTTTTTCTAATTAGAAACTTTTAAGCATTAACAACAGTTTTATTTCTTTTAGAAAAGCATTTCATATTTTTGTAACGAAAATATAAAATTAAGCAAAGATTTATTTGTGTTTGGCCTCGAGTTGATTAAAATATAATCATAATCGTCCTCGAGTTGATTTAAAATATAATCATAATCGTCCAACGATTGTCAAGTAGTAATATATAGATGTACATAGATATAGACACAGCACTTTAATTTTATCAATTTCTGCATTTTCACTCATTATGATATTTCATAGAAAATATATTTTTTAAATAAGTTTGTTACTGTTGTTAAAATATGCATTACTTAATGTGGGAATTTTACAAAATTTAATTGATTAATTTTTCTATTGGTAAATTCTTCTTTTAGGTGTTATTATATATTATTTATAATAGGTCAGTCTTCAGAGGTGAACATCCCATTAGTTGCAGAAGTAGAATTTTTCAGGATTCCTCTTTTTCAAAAAAGACAAAACCAAAATTTCCTGGAAGTATTGAATGGGATACTGTAAATCAGAAATTAATGCATCATGAAATTAATGCAAATTGCCAATTTTGAAGTAAAATGTGTATTGAAATTAATGTGATTTTTTAAATTCTAAAATTTTATTTTTTTTTAAATTTTGCCTATCTTTTATTTTCCAACTATAAACATTAAATTATGGGCTCAAAAATTAATATCTTATGTCTGCCTTATTTTATAAACAAATTATGAACATAAACTTTCAGTAGACATTATTAAATAAACAGCAGAATGTTAACAAAAGGTGTTGATGATAAATTTTTATGGACTGATAACATCATTGGTTTCTTTTGATTATTTGTGCCGGTTCAGAAGCATTGTCTACACTAGTAGGCTTCTTTCCAGATGACTGGCTAGCTGCACGCATGACAGATTTCCCCCATGTCTCTATTTCTTACGGTCATTTGGGTTGGAAATTGAGAGCTTCCACTCTCGACAATCTTTCTCTTTAACTCATTCCAAGACATCTTGTTCTTTAAAATAAACCAGAGTGGTAAATGATTGTCAGAACAAAGAAACTTTTAGTCTTTTTTTTGAAAAAAAACAACAAAACCTGTCCAAATATAACGCTTGGGTTTTTCATTTAAATAATTCTTTCAAAATTATGATGTCTATGTGTACAACTGATGTTCTTCTGAATAAGTCAGATTACTTATAATCAATGTAATGTCAATTTGACGTCCAAGTCAAAGGTTGAAAATGATGAATCGGTCACAATTCTACTTGTAGCAGAATTCCCAGTAAGAATAAAACAGCATAAAATTATCCCTTATCAAGAAGGTGCACTAATTAATCAGTCATGGTAGCAAATTCCAGTTGAAGGGAGATAACTCGATTTATAATGAACATATGGAAATTAGAAAATAAATGCGGCAAGAAAATAATGCATTGAAATGTTGAAACATTTTTTACATTAAATTTTGGCTCGCATTAATTTCACCTTGGAAGACTTATCACCAACTTTTGTTCAAGTAATCATACAAAAGTTATTTTTAAAGTTTGGATGCACATGTATTTATTGTGGTTCTTGAGAGAATGTGCGATTCAAATAAATATTTTAAAAATAAACTGTGTCTAAGAGAGAACAATATCCAGTTTTCATTAGCTAAATGTGTTTGAGAAAGCAAAATCAATGCTTGAAAAAAAAAAAATGGTGCAGATTTCGTTTCTTCCCTTTATTTATAGGGAGTTATTTAGCATTTTGTCTGTAACAAGTACATCGAAAACAAGCCCCTGATATCATACCGGCACATTTTTGCGAAGGAATTTGTGTATTAGTTGATTAGCTTAACATTGTAAAAAGTGAAAATTCTTATATTTAGGAAATGAAACTAGGCCTAGTGAAAAATTTTCTGCGTGAAAAAGTAGCGATTGCTTATTCTCCGCAAACACTGACCAGATGCAGCTTGTGTATATATTCTATGAAAGTTCAAAGTTGCATACCTCTTAATGCTAAACCAAAGATCGGACCACAAACTTTTCCAGTAAGAGATGCCATATCTCTAAATTATAGGGCGATTGTAAAATGCACTTTTTTCAGAAAGTCATGACGGCTTCATCAAGTTCATGCCGAGTTTTTTAGGGGAAGCGCTTCACTGACAAAGAATTAAAACGAACCATAAGCTTATTATCCCTACAAAACAATCACCAATCTCGGTACAGCAATCGTTGCGCGCGCGCGCGCGCGCACACACACACACACACACACACACACACACACACACACACACACACACACACACACACACGTGTATATATAGTCCACAATCAGAGCAGATTTGGTTGAAGAAAATACATGTATATCCATGCATCAATAATTAAATATAATTTTCACGCATTCTGATTGGCTTAAAGGGTACCTGTAACCAAAAATTTTTTTATCACAGTTGTTTTATATATTATTTAAATATAACAATATCGAAAACCGCATCAAAATTGGTGATAAAATAAAAAAGTTATAGCGGTTTGAAATCCACATTTTTTAACTTTCTCTTTATCGCAAAGTGAAACGCCTCGTTTTAAGTTATAAACGTGTGACGTCATTGCAGTATTAGAAGTAGTGTCTTACATAATAGACAGTAGTAACTATGATGATATATTGGCGTATGAAGAAGAAAGTAACGACTCTGACATGTACCTATTTATGTCAAATAGTTCGTCATTATTTGGGGAAGCAGTAGACAATCTTATAAGTAATGAATTTTGAGTATATCCGTTATTTATTCTGACCAGAAACGGGCGAATTTGATGAATATATTGAGTCGAGTCCCGACCTACTCGAAAATTGTGACTACATTTGGTTGCATAGCTGTTGAAAAAACGTGGCGAGTGTTAACTTGTCAACAACACGAAAATTGTTAATATCTGACTTTTTTAAAAAAAAAATAAATTATTTTATTAAGTCTGACTGGACAGACTCAAGAAATACGATAAGTTGCATAGCTATAACAAAAAATACGCGATTAGTTTTAACTTGTCAAATACACGACAAAAATTAATTTAATTGTCGACATTTTAAAATGAATTAAATATCAAGTCGGACTGGACAGGCTACCGGATGAATATTATGGAACTTGCTTTGGTGTCATGTGCTGATTTTGAATTTCTATCAAAATAATGCATTCAAAATTACATAAAAATCCAATCGCCTATATGCTTGTTTGTGCAATGTTTATTGACAGTTGAAATTAAATGACCATATGTAGAAAACTTTTAAGTAGTCTGGCGGTAACACATTTCCTTGATAATTGGAAGATGTTCACACTATTAAAGTTTGTAACATAGTTCTTTTCAGCTGCCCGATGGCTAATTAATGCTGGGGTAATTAAAAAGAAAAAAAAGACAAGATATTCCATCTAAAATTATTTTACGCGAAATATATTATAATTGTTTAAAATGAAATGATACAGATTTTAGATGGGGACCACATTAAAAAACGAGATAATAATAATAATAATAATAATAATTTTATGGATTTGTATATATAGAATAAAGGATTTAAAAATATCACCGTGAGTTATATGTATGCCCAAGGAAAAGTGAAAACTAAAATCTAATATAAAATCTAATAATCTATTATCTAATTAAATGTCGTAAGTAGATCTGTAAACGTGTTTCAAATAGACTATTCTGGTCGTCAATTTTGAATTTTCAATTTTGCCGAAAGTTACATTTCATTATTATTATTATTATTATTATTATTGACATAAAAACTAAAGAAAAATTTCTTTTTCTTACTTTTTAAAATTTTAAAATGAAATATCCTTTTTTTCCGGAGTGAAAACTTTATCATGACTGTATATGACAAATTACGTTTATCAGATAAAATTATTTTACTTTACTCGAACTGTAAATATATTATTGTATATTACAGGTCGTAAGATAACTTTATCAACCTGCAAATCAATTTTGCAAATTATACGTGACATCCTGTTAATTACAGGTGTGGGTCTAAATCTAAGGAATGTGTCTAATATACAAAAGGATTAATAATAATCTTTATTATCGGTACATGTCAAACGAATGTTATCCACTTCATTAAATAGTTTTTTCCCGTAAAATAATCATAGAAAGTTAAACTACGAGTTCGTATTTGTCTTATTTTAGTAGTTGGTAAATAATATTCTGTGGAGATATGTTACTGGTATGACGTCACAACACGGGAGCCTCGATATCGACCTTTTTGATTTGGATTACTAGAGATGTATTAGAAAATCGCCGATATCTACGTTATTATGAAATGGAATTTTATGGAATTTTCGCTACAGCCATATTTAAGTACGACGAATAAAATATGTCAAAACTGAAAATCGTTACAGGTACCCTTTAAAGGTTAAACTTATTTCCTCATAAACTGTTTTACCACTGCCGGAACTACTTTTTTGTAATCAATGGCGGAATAAATTTATGTGCACATTCCATTGTTGTTTACATTGAACTAATTTGTTTGATAAACATTTAATGTTTTGCATTCGAATTTGTATTTTTGGTATTTTTTAATTATGAAATTTCATTGTAAGCATTGCATTTATTTTTTGTTCTGTCTATTGAGAAATAATTTGAATGAAGGCTGTGAACTATTTTGCATAAACCCGCTTCACAGTTGAATGAAACAATGTATGTTGCTATGCGATGTAACTATGACGTCATAATATAAAGGGGGTTTATTAACGTCGTTAAAATTAAAGGAGATAATAGATTTAAAACAATTTAAATTTTAAGTAATTAAAATAATTATAAAGTTCTACAGTCTTCCGTTAAATATCGACTAATATTTTTTAATGAAAAATACTTTCTTTTGTCTCTCGTTTGTTCACATCTTAATCGCGTAATTTAAAGAAAGTATGTTTGCTTAGAGGTATCTGGCCAAGATTTGGTTGTCTTATCTGTTGCCGGTATTTTCTAATTCTCTCCGAAAGAGTATTTCTGACCAATGTAAATTTCTTTGCAGCTGTAACACTTCATGACTGAAATATATAAGGTTTTTGATTTTGCAGGTCATATGCAGTTCAGTTTTAGTGTTTATTGCATTTCTAGAGTGTATGAATGTCGCATCTTAGGTCACTGCATTTCTTGACTTTAATCTCTCATAATTTTCATTAAGGATGGACCATGCTTTAGTTGAAAAATGTTTTAAGTTTTGTGGTTGCCATTTACTTTTCAGCAAGTGTTCTCTCTAGCCAGACAGTAGGGAATTTTTTTGTATGTGTTGGATGGCAAGAATAGAAGTTTAAATATTGGTGATTGTATGTATCCTTATTAAATATATGCGTGGTGATGTTTTTACCATTCTTTTTCACAAGGATATCCAAAACTGTATTTCGCTAGGACTGCTTTCTTTTAAAATTTTGATAACAGGGTGGAGGTTGTTTGGAATTTTATGGAAGTTTTCTAATGAATAAGTTGATTTTTTTCCAATCAAAAAGCAGTCATCTAAATATAAATTCCAATTATTTTCTATTCTATTCTTCAAGCTTAGCATACTGGCAATTTTTGTTCAAGAAATCCCGGTCATATCTAGAGTAGCGTAAGTTGGTGCCTTCTTAGTACCCAATGCAGTTCCACTGATTTGTAAATAACACTTGTTATTAAAGACAAATAAGTTGTTGTCTATCGGATAAGTGAAGCGTCTACAAGGATAAATTCCTCGTTTAACTTATCGTTATATATATATATATATATATATATATATATATATATATATATATATATATATATATATATATATATATATATATATATATATATATATATATATAACGATATATCATGAGAACCCGATGAGGAAACTTAGCGAAACTAAGAGTAAACCTTAGCTTATAGCTTGTCTCGATGCAGATATTGCTATAATCAAGAATGAAAAAAAATCGTTATAGACATAAATTTAAGAGTATATTGCAGAAGGGATGCAAAAATATGGCTGAGGGATATCACCAAAGAAGAAGTTAAGTCTAAATCGTTTTTAATATAATGATAAAGAAAAAATATCTCAATACGTTTGCATCAAATTACAGAAAACAGACCTATAAAAAGGAAACCCAAACAGGAAAGGCAAAAACAAAACATCAACAGGATAAAGGACAATAGAATATATCAAAGTCACAGATACCTGGACAGAATACGCAAATAAATCACAAAAGAACCCATCCACCAGTGGATAGATCGAGACACAACACGTCATCGTCAAAGGTAAAGTACTAGTTACATGTAGATCTTGATCGACAAGTACATCAAAAGGTAACCGATCTAGATCAACTTGTTTACTTTGAAGTCGAGAAACAAGGTAACAACCAAAAGAAAATTACTTATCTGGAAAATGAGTACTGGTCCCTACACAATATTTTAGTAAGCGTATTTACTAAAATTTAATATAAACGCTTCTTATTTTTCCATGTTTGCGACATTTCCTTGGGAATCATTATAATGTGATACGTCGATTTTAATATCCAAAGCAACTTCCGGTCTAGAAATCATCCCCAGTTAAAGTTTAACTTTAGTTTAAGTGACGAAACTGTCATACGAAGGTAATATTCTACATTGAAATTTACCCATCTCGATTTTCTAAAATTAAATACTCTATTTTTGGGAAAATATAGTCGCGAATTTAAAAATCTGTTGATATTTACACTGGCATATTGAGTCTTTTACCGGTCAAGTTTGACAGGACAGAAGTTGCCAGCGTGTCATTATAAGTGAAAAATGGTCCCACAATTTAAATTATAAAATATATAATTCTGCAATGTTGTGTTCTGATTTCTCAGTGAAAATAACATCTTATCTGTTGTACAGTGTGTAATCATGATTACATGATGATGTCAAACAGGTGAAACAGGAGGAAGGAAGCACCTGAAAAAAAACACATCCTCGCCGAGTGCCCTGGTGAGGATCGAACCCGGCCCTTCTGGGTGATAGGTGAGAGCTCTACCACGAGGCTAAAAGATATTTACAATTAAAAAGGCATGAAAAAATTTTAATTTGAATATTCACCATTTACTGGTAATTTAAAAATTTAATATCGGAGTGATTATTCACACGTACGGTAGAATAACGCATGTTGTTGGCAGGGCTCCACAAACGCCGGTAGGCCAAGGGTACATCAACCCCACCCCCTTCCTCTCAACAATCGGCAAAGGGTACCCCCACCCACACCCGTCCCGGATCAATTTTCTGTTTTTGTTTTTTAATAAACACACATCAGATACATGAGATAGGTAAAGAAATAAACATAAAAAAATTTATTTGAAAATGGTGTTAACATACTGCTTTTTATCTTTCCATAACTGTCCAGTCGTTGGCAATGCAACAAAACGTCAATAAACAGTTAAACTGAATTCTGTTTGGTACATCGGGATATCTGTCGTTTTAATTATAAATTATAAGTCGATGTGTGACAATGTCGCATATATAGATAAATGTTCATAAATACCGTTTATTAATATCTTGCAAAAAAACCATCACTCGTAACTTAAAATAGACCAACATATAACAGATACAAAAACCACGTGTAATACCGTGATCATGTTGTTGTTGGTTACCCGAAAAACGGTCGTTATCAATCTAGTCAGTTCTTGTCTATAGAATTCAAGGGCGGTTATTAACTATCTATAAGCTGGATCGATCAGGCTTTGTATACTCTAGTAGAAACGACGTGAACAAGTAAAGCCATTAGTAATCAATTAACTTGTAAGGTATTAGGTAATTACCTGTGAATAGGGAAGTTCAGTAAATCGTGACACTGTCCTGAGTAATTTTAATTGTTAACAAGCTGGCATTAAAGAATTTTTAATAAGATTTTGTCTTACTATTATGGGAAAAAAGCTGATTCGGATATTTTTCAATCGGCTTTTTTAAGTTTGAATCGGCGTTTTTTGCCAAAAATCGGCGTTTGTGAAGGCCTGGTTGTTGGCTGGCATTATTTACACATACGCATGCGCAGTAGGATAACTTATATCAGCCGTATACGGACAAGGTGTATGTTCAATGAAGTATATCGGACTATTTAATATGCTTATTATTATAGAGAACACTTAGCCATGAAGTGTTATTATATGCAATATTATATAAAATATATAATAATTATTGATTTATTTATTTATTTATTTAAATATTCATCATATTGCTAATGAATATTTTTGTATAATATTGCGTTTAATAACTTGTTTAATATTATAGAGAACACTTAGCCATGAAGAGTTATTATATGCAATATTATATAAATATTTATAAATTATATAATAATTACTGATATATTTATTTATTTAAAACATCATATTGCTAATGAATATTTTTGTAATATTTGTATAATATTTCAAATAATAACTTGTCATGTTTCCAGATCCCATGACAAGGACGTGGTTCTCACGGGATCCATTTATTTGATTAGTTATCCATCCCGATGATTTTGATTTAATAAAAATTTTACTGTTTATTTTGAATTTTTTTTATTGTGTTTTGTTTAAAATGGATAACCAATATATGAAAAAAAAAATATGGTCAATCAATATATCTGAAGTTGCACATAGAATGTGGATCTCACGAATAAAGCCGCAACTGATCACCTCAGATAATGATTTGTGCCGGCCTTACAAATTTATTTATGAAACAATTATTTCAAAAATCACTTAACTACTATTTACAGAGAACTTTTAATAACTAATTCAATTGTTTTTCCATATTACAAAAATCGCTGCAAAAATAAGTTGAATCAGACTTTGCCAAAGACTCAGTTGGTCCAGAATCTACGCAAGATACATGGAACCATTCACCGCAATTAATACATTCAACCATCTCGTCAGTTTTCTGGTCATACATATTCCTGCAACGGCAATATATTTCTATCTTTTGCCGACCATGTTTTGTTATGTTACGCCTATTTGGCTTTATGAAATGTGGAAATGGGGTAAATTCAGATTGTTTTAAGCATTTTACCAAATGTGCTCTCATTTCTTGTTGATAAAAGAAGAAAGTTGCCGGATCTTTTCCTAAACAGATAACAAGACTGATTGCAATTACAAATAAACCGCAATCTAAACTACCAGATTGTTGTTGTACTAGTTTATGGTTTGTTTCGATATGTTTGTTTTCACTTTTCAAAATTGCACAGATTTGTTTATTGTTTCAATAGAAGCTGGTTTGTTGAGACTGTCATATAGATTTATATTACCGTCTTCACAATCGATCGTTGAAACTACAATCCAATGTCCTAAACTATTGGGACCTTCAAATAAAATTTGAACCATAGGACCAGAAACGGGTGTGAATAAGGTTATATTTTGCGAATGCAAAGTTGTCTTGAAACCCTGAATTTTGAATTTAGATTTTAGCAGAGATTGTGTCGCCGTCAAAACCTCGTCTGTTAGCATTCTGCGTCAATTTCATTTTTGTGTTCATTTTCATGTTCAAAGGTAATTAATTACATTGACACGAACGCTCAATTAATTACTCAGCATCCTGTGTTCAAGGCGTTCATTACATTATTTCATTGGCAGACTCCTGTGATCACGTCCTTATCACAATAGTAATCAAAGCGAACGATTCCGTTAACTAGTTGAATACGATTCATGTACACTATTCATAAATTAATAACTTAATTTTTTATCCGTACACACGTCTTGATTTGATTATGTCTTTAAATTTTAATTTTACTTAATAATAAATTATTTTTCTTAATTAATAATTTGTAATAATTTATTTTGAATTTTAACTAGTGTATTTCAATTATTTTTTTTAATTCTATATATAACATTTTTAATATAATTAGTATTGTCATTATCAAATTTTTCACATTTAATAATCAATTTATTGGTTTTTATTATATTTTAATTATTTATTTTTAATCTTACCTAGTATATCACACATAATTATTTTATAATCATTCATGATTATTTTATTCTTATACATGATTTTTTTAAATATTATACATAATTATTTTATTATTATACATAATAATTTTTAAATTCTATACATATTGTCGTTATCAAACTTTTTATTTAATGATAACTTTTTTTTCATAATTATTTTATCTAAGTATATTAGACATAATTATATTATTATTATACATGATTTTTTTATTATTTTTTTTTTATTATACATGATTTTTTTATTATTATAAATAAAATTTTGTTAATTCTATACATATTGTCGTTATCAAACTTTTTATTTAATAATAATTTTATCTTAAATGGTTTTATTAGTTTGATAATTTATTTCATGTATTCTTATATTACTCATCGTATCGTATTAAATCATTGGACCATAGGTCCGATATACTTCATTGAACATACACCTTGTTTGTATACGGCTGATATAAGTTATCGTACTGCGCATGCGTACGTGTAAATAATGCCAGCCAACAACATGCGTTATTCTACCGTACGTGTGAATAATGTCGGCCATTTTATATACCATATATATCTTTAAAGATCTTTTTACAAGTATTATTTAGACTCCCCCAAACATTGATGTAACCCATGTTGGTTTTGTCTTATTCAGTTAGAAAAATGAACAATTGAAGTGCCCCTTTGATTATTAAATTAGTCTCCTAGATTGTTACCATTGCCAGGTGTTAAGTGTCTTACAGTACTGTAATCCTCTAACAATACCTGCTGTGAATACAACAACTTATACATGGTATCCTTATTACTTGTTTCTTTCCTGATTCTAATTGCAAGGATAAAAAAGATAGTTAAATCACAAATAAAATATTTAACTAAGAAAACATCTTAACAAAGGAAGTACCTACCAAAGAAAATACCTACATAAAGATGGAGCCAAACAATCCACTTTAAGGTTGAAAAGACATAGAGGCAAACAGGCATAAGGGCAAAAAAACCTGATGCCAAAATCTGGTGGCATATCCATTTCTCTCTCTTTCTTAAACTTAAATGATAAATTTTGTTTTTTTAGGTACAGTGAATTATTTGGATTTGAAAAATGAAAACCACATCTACTTTATAGAGATGAATTTGCTAGACAGAGTAACAGATTATTTTTGTTTGAAATGAAAAGGGCATATGCTGTGTCCTCTCTGTCTAAATCTTGCAATGGAACTACTAAACAGCAACGTCTAGATGTCTGTAAATTGGAAACAGAACCATCAGCATCTACTTCCAAAGTAGAATTTCCACAGCACAGAGATATAAAAAGGGCTGGTCCTTACTTACTTGGTAAGATATTAGTACAGACAAACCTGTGTAAACTGAAACTTGTATGTACAATATAATAAAAACATAACAGTCCTAATTTATTGAGATATAATATCAATCACTTTTTGTATTTTGGAATTTTAATACTGCAGTGTCTTTTTGTGATGAATAATTTTTTTTCTTTGCCATTGGAGCAGAAATTTGAATGAAAAGTTTTTCATTCAAGCATGAGTTCTTTGTCTTAAAAAAATTTAGCTTCTGAAGCCCTGTTAGATGATAAAGTAAAAAATAAAATGGATTGGTAATTGTCTTTTGTTGCCCCAAAAATGACTACGTTATTATGTGTTAGTAAATACAAGTATAGAAAATATTAGATATACACATGTACCCTATAAATCTATTGACTTTAGGTCCAAGATTAGGATCATCACCAGTTAGAAGTATTGTACAATGTTTAGCAAGGAAAGAGGGGACAGATGATTTTTATACACTCAAGGTATGTTCAAGAATTTAAAAGCAATTTATAACTTAATTTAACCATTATGGCTATAGTTTAATATTCAGTTACAATTAATTTTGTCATGTTCACTGGCTTTTATACATGTAAATTTGACTACACTGCGGTCATTGCTAACCTTTCAAAAGGCAAGAAATTTTCATTTGGGTAATGCATGCATGCATATATATATATATATATATATATATATATATATATATATATATATATATATATATATATATATGTATATATATATATATATAAGATATTTTAAGTACATGTGTTAAGTAGTTAAGTATGTTTTTGTTTTGTTTTGGTTTTTTTTTTTTTGATCAAGACACTCTACAAATCAACACTCACACAAAACATAACCATAACTTATTAGTGATTAAATTTTATTTGGTAAATTTGTTTGATAGATTTTAACTTTTGAAGATAAGGGACGTGAGAGCCAGGATGGTAGACAAGGGAAGATGTTAATGCACACAGAATACTCACTTCTATCATTGTTAAGATACCAAGATGGAGTAGTACACCACCATGGACTTTTTAAAGTATGTATTTGGTATTTCAGTGAGATTGAAGTTTTTCCTATTTCTGGTAGTGGAGTTGAGTGGCTTAATGATGTTAAGCAATCCAGTCAAGATGCATATGAAGTCATTTATTAGATGGTTGAAGAAATTGGAGTACAGTAGAAAAATAATAACCTTTTGCAAATAAATTGACCAACTTTCCCGCACTAAGATCAGTCAAAATAATATGGCTGTGAGAATTGCTGTGATTGTAAGCATTGGTATTTGTACCTAGGCTGTGAGAATTGCTGTGATTTGTAAGCATTGGTATTTGTACCTAGGCTGTGAGAATTGCTGTGATTGTAAGCATTGGTATTTGTACCTAGGCTGTGAGAATTGCTGTGATTGTAAGCATTGGTATTTGTACCTAGGCTGTGAGAATAGCTGTGATTGTAAGCATTGGTATTTGTACCTAGGCTGTGAGAATTGCTGTGATTGTAAGCATTGGTATTTGTACCTAGGCTGTGAGAATTGCTGTGATTAGTAAGCATTGGTATTTGTACCTAGGCTGTGAGAATTGCTGTGATTGTAAGCATTGGTATTTGTACCTAGGCTGTGAGAATAGCTGTGATTAGTAAGCATTGGTATTTGTACCTAGGCTGTGAGAATTGCTGTGATTTGTAAGCATTGGTATTTGTACCTAGGCTGTGAGAATTGCTGTGATTGTAAGCATTGGTATTTGTACCTAGGCTGTGAGAATTGCTGTGATTGTAAGCATTGGTATTTGTACCTAGGCTGTGAGAATTGCTGTGATTGTAAGCATTGGTATTTGTACCTAGGCTGTGAGAATTGCTGTGATTGTAAGCATTGGTATTTGTACCTAGGCTGTGAGAATTGCTGTGATTGTAAGCATTGGTATTTGGACCTAGGCTGTGAGAATTGCTGTGATTGTAAGCATTGGTATTTGTACCTAGGCTGTGAGAATTGCTGTGATTGTAAGCATTGGTATTTGTACCTAGGCTGTGAGAATTGCTGTGATTTGTAAGCATTGGTATTTGTACTTAGGCTGTGAGAATTGCTGTGATTGTAAGCATTGGTATTTGTACCTAGGCTGTGAGAATTGCTGTGATTGTAAGCATTGGTATTTATACCTAGGCTGTGAGAATTGCTGTGATTAGTAAGCATTGGTATTTGTACCTAGGCTGTGAGAATTGCTGTGATTGTAAGCATTGGTATTTATACCTAGGCTGTGAGAATTGCTGTGATTAGTAAGCATTGGTATTTGTACATAGGCTGTGAGAATTGCTGTGATTGTAAGCATTGGTATTTGTACCTAGGCTGTGAGAATTGCTGTGATTGTAAGCATTGGTATTTGTACCTAGGCTGTGAGAATTGCTGTGATTTGTAAGCATTGGTATTTGTACTTAGGCTGTGAGAATTGCTGTGATTGTAAGCATTGGTATTTGTACCTAGGCTGTGAGAATTGCTGTGATTGTAAGCATTGGTATTTATACCTAGGCTGTGAGAATTGCTGTGATTAGTAAGCATTGGTATTTGTACCTAGGCTGTGAGAATTGCTGTGATTGTAAGCATTGGTGTTTGTACCTAGGCTGTGAGAATTGCTGTGATTAGTAAGCATTGGTATTTGTACCTAGGCTGTGAGAATTGCTGTGATTGTAAGCATTGGTATTTGTACCTAGGCTGTGAGAATTGCTGTGATTGTAAGCATTGGTATTTGTACCTAGGCTGTGAGAATTGCTGTGATTGTAAGCATTGGTATTTGTACCTAGGCTGTGAGAATTGCTGTGATTGTAAGCATTGGTATTTGTACCTAGGCTGTGAGAATTGCTGTGATTGTAAGCATTGGTATTTGTACCTAGGCTGTGAGAATTGCTGTGATTTGTAAGCATTGGTATTTGTACTTAGGCTGTGAGAATTGCTGTGATTGTAAGCATTGGTATTTGTACCTAGGCTGTGAGAATTGCTGTGATTGTAAGCATTGGTATTTATACCTAGGCTGTGAGAATTGCTGTGATTAGTAAGCATTGGTATTTGTACCTAGGCTGTGAGAATTGCTGTGATTGTAAGCATTGGTGTTTGTACCTAGGCTGTGAGAATTGCTGTGATTAGTAAGCATTGGTATTTGTACCTAGGCTGTGAGAATTGCTGTGATTGTAAGCATTGGTATTTGTACCTAGGCTGTGAGAATTGCTGTGATTGTAAGCATTGGTATTTGTATCTAGGCTGTGAGAATTACTGTGACTTGTAAGCATTGGTATTTGTACCTAGGCTGTGAGAATTGCTGTGATTGTAAGCATTGGTATTTGTACCTAGGCTGTGAGAATTGCTGTGATTGTAAGCATTGGTATTTGTACCTAGGCTGTGAGAATTGCTGTGATTGTAAGCATTGGTATTTGTACCTAGGCTGTGAGAATTGCTGTGATTGTAAGCATTGGTATTTGTACCTAGGCTGTGAGAATTGGTATTTGTACTTAGGCTGTGAGAATTGCTGTGATTTGTAAGCATTGGTATTTGTACCAAGGGTGTGAGAATTCCTGTGATTTGTTAGCATTGGTATTTGTACCTAAGCTTAAAAATTGCTGTGATTTATGAGCATTGGTTTTAAACCACTTGGTCACTGAGGCCCCTGTTGTGAAAAAGGAACTTTACCAGAATTTTAGAAAATATTTATATTAAACCTACATGATTTATGCCTTAGGTATAATGTTAATGTTTGTCTGTCACTTTTGAAATGCAATTTATGCAATATTTTTTTTTTTTTTAGTAAAAGAACAATTTCAAGTTGTTTGTTTACCTCTAATGACAGTCAGTACAAACCCATAGAAATATTTACAAATGTTTTATTTTCACATATTGTTACTCCTGCAATTTTATATGCTAAAATTTTCCTAATTTACATTATATCAATAAAGATTTAATTTCAATTAATTAATTTTGGTCCATTTGTCCATCAGTTTCAGAATAGTTGTCATTATCAAGATAGAAAAATCAAGCTAAGATGTTTTATGCTGAGTGTTGTACACTCCGTCATGAATTTTTCAATTACATTGACGCAGTCACATTTTGGTTATAGAATAACATGAACACCAGATAGAACTAACAAACTGTCTCACACGTCTTAACACACTTCTAATCCGTCTAAGTGTTATTGAAGAAGGGGTAAAAGCTGGAATTTGAAACCATTTAGCCACAAAGGTTCTTACATATATACATGTATATATATACATATATATATATATATATATATATATATATATATATATATATATATATATATATATATATATATATATATATATATATATTCAGTGATGCTTTTATTATCATATATATTTTAAAATCCTGTCCCACTGAAACATAAGATTTAAAATATTTCAAAAATGTAAAATAAAAGTTATTTGAATTTTTATATAATTACAGGATGAAGCATGGGAAGAAAAAGAAACATTGGATTCACATGGACAGATCGAGTATACTGGACAAAAGAAACATCGACTGTGTCTAGTTTTGGACTGTTTGATACCACATGACTTCAGTGATAGAAATGCTGATTTAGTCAATCTTCAGCATTATGTTATCAAAGAGAAGAAATTGTCAGAGAAGGAAGCCATTGTTATATTTTATGATATAGTTAGAGTTGTAGAAAGTCTTCATGAGGTAGCTTCATCATATATATATATATATATATATATATATATATATATATATATATATATATATATAGCAGCCTTTTTTCAACAGAATGTTAAAATACTCAAGGGAGGTCTCAAAATTAGAATGTCTGGAAAAAAGTGAAAGTTATTTTGCTTATTTATGAGAGACTATAAATATAGTGAAATATTTTCTTTAAATTTCCATTTAAATTAAAAAAGTCTGTATGCCAAATTTTTTTAAAGGTATGTTCGAGGTTTTAATACAATATTACTGGTACCTATAATTAACCACATCACTAAGAAGGCTAGTGTTACTATGTGGTTAGATGTTTTACAGTTAGTCAAAAATATTTTGTACTAATTGAGGCAGGCATTTATGCCACTTTTAAACAAAAGGGCAGTAGATTCATTTTTATGAGAGTTATAAAATTGTATAAACATGTACTTGCAAATTCATCATATAAAATCCAACTAACCAATCATCTACCTGCTATTTGTTACTATTTCTCATACACATATTACATTTTATTTTAGAAAAATATTGTACATCGTGATCTAAAGCTTGGAAATATGGTTCTTAATAAAAGAACAAGAAGGGTAATTATCACTAACTTCTGTCTGGGAAAACATTTGATGTCGGAAAAAGATTTATTGAAGGACCAGAGAGGTAGCCCAGCATACATCAGTCCTGATGTACTTAGTGGTAAGTTATTCACTGTAGAATCTTATCATTTTAGTAAGAGTAATTTTGTTGTCATTTTCTTCTTGTTGTTCTAGTATTTTCTTCTACTGTTTCAGAGCACCTTTTTGTAATAGAATTATCTGACTGTAAATCTTTAATCAAAATTAGAATTTAGAAATATTTTTTTCAGTTGTTGCTGATAATTGGTTCTTCACTAAAAAAGTGATAAATCTATACTATACCATCATTCAGTGCCAGCTTAATGCAGACATAAGTAAATCACATTTAGATTAGATATCAGCAGTTCCCTTTTTTTGGGTCCTGTTTATCTCACAGAATTAACAAAATGTGAAAGTAAAATGAATCAGAAAATTTTCTGATTTAGTGTAGAATTATGAATAGTACTTGTTAATAATATGATCTTGGCACAGATTACCTTGGACTCTGATCATGAAATAGCTACAAATAGAAGTTTTTGATACAACAAATCAGCTGGAGTAAAAATTTGTAATTTATCATATTTTCTAATTCAGGTAAACCATATTTGGGTAAACCCAGTGATATGTGGGCTTTAGGAGTTGTATTGTTCACCATGTTATATGGCCAGTTCCCATTCTATGATAGTGTACCACAGGAACTGTTTAGGAAAATAAAAGCTGCAAAATTCAGTATACCAAAGTAAGTAAAATAATGCTGACTTAATTTGTGTGTTGATTTCAGTAGTTTAAAATCTGTCAGTAAAAACCACTCAACAATGGATGTGACCCTAAATATGGATTTATCAAACAGTCCAAAACCTGATATAGTGATCATCTCTATATAAAGTGAATCTGTTTGTAAAAACCACAGAACAATAGATGTGATCCCTAAATATGGATTTATCAAACAGTCCAAAACCTGATATAGTGATCATCTTTATATAAAGTGAATCTGTTTGTAAAAACCACTTAACAATGGATGTGATCCCTAAATATGGATTTATCAAACAGTCCAAAACCTGATATAGTGAACATCTCTATATAAAGTGAATCTGTTTGTAAAAACCACTTAACAATTGATGTGATTCCTAAATATGGATTTATCAAACAGTCCAAAACCTGATATAGTGACTGCCTATATATAAAGTAAACTTGACCAATATGTTAGGTTTCTTTTACTCCAAGATTTAATCCCTCCCCCCAAAAAACTCTATTTAGTATTAAAAGCACCTGTCTATAAAGTCTATATTTCAAAAGTCCTGTGGGTGTCTTTATATACCGGTTTTATTATACAGGTAACCAGTAAGTTTTATTCAGAAGCTAATTTTGCATGTAGGTCTGAAAGTTTGTCCCACAGTTTGATTTTTGATTACAGACTTTGTCAAAGGTTATCCTAAGTGATGAATTGTATATCAATGTTATATAACACACTTTATAATTACACCTTTTGTTCTTGTATTCTGATGTTGTAAATTCAAACTGATCACATGACAAGACCAGTTTATATGTAGATATTTTATATATTCTCTATACTGTAACAACAGTTTATGGGAAATTAAAGCATTATTATTCTTAGACTTCATTTGTGATGAAAAATTAAAGCTTGTTCTCAGATCCTGTAAAAATGGTCTTTACATCCAATTATTACATTTATGATTATTTTATTCAAGAAAATCACACTATTTGAAAAAAAAACTTTAGTGATAAATCATTATTCATTATGAAGGGGGCTTGGTGGCCGAGTGGTCTAAAGTGCGCACTTACAGACAGTGCCTCTCACCGCCTGGGTTCAAATCCTACTCGGGACAGATCCTAGTGTAAGGAAGTTTTCAGTTCACTTGCTGAAAGTCTGTGGTTTTCTCCAGGCATTCCGGTTTCCTCCACCATCCTAGAACTGACCGCCTCAAAATAAGTGAAAGAATCTTGACTGGGGCGTAAAACACCATTACTCCACTCCACTCATAACTCATAATGACATGAATTCTGTTTGTTTTAGTGATGGAAGGGTTTCAGAAGATACAACAGCCATTATACGTAATTTACTTGTGTTAAATCCAGAAACACGTCTATCAGCTATACAGGTGCTTGGTAAATTAAAAGGTGTAATAGCAAGATGGTATGATATTTATTTTCAGAATTTTACAGATCTGAAATATAATGTTAATATTAAGCCCCAACAGATTGTTTTTTAAGTAGTCTTTTATAATGTAATAATGTGAACAACTGAATATTTCTGATAAATTGAGATCTGATCCTGCTTGCAAAAATTTTATACGTTAAAATCTTAATGTTTGAGATACCTGCTAGATTTCTGAAGAAAAAGAGTACAATTATAGTGCAAAAAAACTCATGTGACCTAATCTGATACAGACATAATTTAAATAAGCTTATATTAATCTCAATGAATAATAATAGATCTGCATGCATTTCAGTTTCTTTAAAATAGAATCATAGTATTTAAACTAGCTATCATCTACCAGATGAGCAATTTAGGCCCATTGTGTCTTTTGTTTCACTTTGTTACAGTTTTGATCTTTTTAAAAATATTGTTAATCAGGAAATTTTTGGTGCTATTTTTTTGCTTAAATTCATGGCAGTAACAAGATACAAAAAGAAAACTTAACCAATTTTTAATTTGACATATTTCACTTGCTTTTGCACTAAGCATCATATGGCATCATGAAAATAAAATTAATTGAATTTCTGGAAAATAAAATACTCTCAAAAATAAATAGGAAAATTTCAATTTACAGTAGTTTAAGAATTTATACAATTCCAGGATTCCTCCAATTAAGTGAAATTGCTCAACTTTGCTCAGGCTTCAGTATCTAACTCAACTATTTTAGTGAAAACTGACATTCAGTGTGAAGGTTGACTGAGATAAGATCAAATTTTGAGATTTTTTTTTAAAGTTAAAATCTAGTTATGATTCAAAAACTCATTCTGAGAAATTTTGAGTTTCGAGTAAACAGGTCCAAAGGAAGAGGTAAAAATTTGTGTTTCACATGAAGTAATCTTTCGTATAATAAAACACAAGTTGTTTAGAATGATTAACTGAAAATTTATATAAGTCATTGTAAAATTTGTGAAAGAATTGTTTAAAAATTACTAGATGTACATAATTATTTATTCAAACCTTTCTATATAATTTAAGGAGGGCCATGTCAACATTATCTGTGCCATTACAAGTGGTACCCGATATAAATGAAGAAGAAGCTAAACCAGGTCACAGTAAAGACTCACACATCGTCCCAGGAAGTTCTAAGACAACATCGTCACTAGAGAAAGAATTACAGCGAACATATAGACCTAGTAACAGTCTGTTTGATCCTTTAACAGACCAAACAAAGACCCCAATGACAAGGAGACGAACTCCGTCAGCTCAGCCGCTGATCCGTAGAATGGACAATGACGCACAGCCGTTAACACCCGCTGAGATACTGGCTCATAGACAGATTTTATCATCACATAGATGATCCTTAACAACCCTTCACACTTAATGGTTTAGACAAAAGATATAGGTATTTAAGATGTTGCTTTGGAAATGAGGGTGTAAATGACACAATAAAATAATAATGCAGTCACACCTCTGTCAAAAAGGCCACCTCAGGAGAACGTAAATTGGGTTTTATAAACAGGTGGTGATTATATCAGGTTTAGAAGAAAAGGTCAGGTCTGATATTTGTGGATTTGAATACTGTAGATGTGGTTATTTTTATGTTAACAAATTCATACAAATATTGTTTTATATTTTGGCAATTTTTTTCTACTTCATGTTTTAGAAATTAAGCAAGACTATATTTTGAGATATAAATGAAATTGATCATTCCAAAGCAGTTATCTCGGTGAAAATCAGAAGCAAAATACTACCCATGACATAGAATTTATCAATTTATTAGATGGTATATGTTATTGTAATGATTAGCTTTGGTTATAGTTTAATCTCATAATTGTTTAATCATGTTCATTAATTGGTGTATGCCGAAACCAATCTCATGGCATTAATAATTTGACAGATTCTTAATCTATCTCGGAACGTCAGTCTAAATCAGAAATTTTAATGAGAAACTTTTTATTGTGCTTCTCTTTGGGTTGAAGTTGCAGTCATATATTTCAATCATTTTGAATATTGTTATCCTGTTGTTAGGAGATAGGAAATATGACGTGTTCATATCTGCATGTCTTGATGTTCCTTCACCTCTCTCCCATGTGAGGATAGAAACAAACGTTATATACCTGTATTTATATACAGTAAAACCTAGTTATAATGCCCTCAATAACTTGCCATCTTGCTTTTCCCCTCAGTATTGTGAAGTCAGAAAGTCTATTTCTTATATGTTTTTTCTTTATAAGTGTATTTTATCACCTAACCCCTTTATGACTGATAATTCATGGCAATAAGTTATCGAGGTTTAAGTGTATATGGTATATCTAAATCTTGTCCTACCCATCTATTCAGAAACTTATGGCTTCTAAGTTAATGCAGTCGATGTATGAATTAAGGATCATAGCCTCAGGCCCAAGTCATTCAGGGTGCTCATTACCCTTGGAATAGACTGGCATTCAAGTAATGTTGTGTCATAATCTGTACATAGACTTAAATGCTAGAGCTGAAGAGACCATAGACTTGGACAGACTTTAACTTTACTAATCTGGTTAAAATGGCTGGGACTGGAATTTGACAAACACTGACCATATAGATAGCTAATAAGTGAATGAGCCCATATACTTGGACTGATTTTCACATAACTATTCTGGTTATAAAATCTAGGTTTAGAATGTTTCAATCAAAAATATTAGATAGACAACAAAACTTTTTTTACATATACACAAAAAAGAATAAAGGCATATTAACCTATATTGCATATTAACCTTGGTAATTGGTTGTGAAAATTCAATTTAAATCATGATAAAATTTGATGGAGAAAAATTATTTGATTGCATGTTCACATTATGTGTGTGTGTGTGTGTGTGTGTGTTCCAGTAATTGTAATAATGATGGATAAGATAGCATAGTTCAGTTTTTTTTTTGTAAATTTTTAATTTCTACCATGTTAAGTGCAGGTTACTTATTGATTTTTAATATAAAATGTGTTTATTGTCATGGTCCCCAACAAATTGATGAACAACTTCACAAAAACATTGTATTAACTTTAGCAAAATGGAGTGGTGTTTTACCTCCAATTAAAGATTCTTTCACTTATATTAAGACAATCAGTTTTGTGATTTTGGAAGAGGAAACCAGAGTGCCCATAAAAACCACCAACCTTATGCAACATATAAGCAAACTTTATTGCACCAGGTTCTGATGTCGGAGTAGGATTTGAAGTTGTAACTTAGATGTGCTGTGATTTTATGCACACACCTAAGACTTTCTTGTTGCAAAAACCCTAGTTTTTAGGAATTATGTGCCAAAATTCTGGTCCGTAAGTTCTAGTCCATCAAACAATTTTCAGAACTTGCTACATGTAGTATTTCAATTATTTTATGTATCATAGGTATAATATCAAATATTACCGAAACACATGATGTTAACCCTCATAACCAAATTGTTGGTTTATCAAAGTTGATTTCATTTAATAAAGGCATTTTATCTAGCGTTGGGCCTCTCTTCGTGGTCTCGACATTGGATTTTGATTTTTGAACTTGGATCTCTGTTACTTATGTACATATTATGAAATATTTTATAAAACAAATTTTTAAAACCAAAAAATTATATTATTGTTATATTTTGAGGTCATCTCCAAATGTTTCTGAGAAATTTTTAAGAGGACCCTAACTATTATACACATATATAATTAGCTCCTATTTGTTGTTATTAATCATTATTTTTAATATTTTTGTCACTGCCATACTGTCAATACGTGATGTAGTCATTGACATTTTGTTATGCCATTAACTTGGTAGTTATAAATTATATACTGGTATATATATATGTTTATATACACTTATATAGATATATGGTTGTATGTTTCATAGAGATTATAAATGTATTACATTTCATTTTTACATGTACATGTATTTAGAATTAGATTTACATGTATTTAGGTGTTTACACATAGACACATGATGTCATCCTGCTTTACGATCATTTTTATTTTGCTACCTGAAAGATGATGTATATATAAATCACTACATCCTCAACTATGACAGCATTCTGTCTTGATTTCCAGATGATAACTCATTTATATTGATCAGATTTAGGTCAAACTTGTTTTTGCATGTTTATTAGTTCATTTTGTGTGATGAAGTCTAAAAAAAATTAATTAGCATACTGCAATTTGATTGGTTAACAGTTTCCAGATGATAACTTCTGTAGTTTTGATTTGATTTTGTTATTATCTAAGTACTTAAATCAAGTAAAATGCATGGCAAAGTTTATAAAAAAAATTATAATACATGTACTGCAATCTGGTCAATCATTCTTTTATAATAATTTCAGTAATGGTACAAAGGACGGAATTTGGCTCCACAATCATTCCTTAAGAATAAAATGTACTGATGCAAATATTTATCATTACATTTAATGGTTCTTTTTTAAATCTTAAAATCTTAAATCATCTTTATATTCAACAAGTCTGGTTTTAAATTTTTGATGTAAAACATGGATATACAAATGCTTGTTACAAGAAAATAGAAGTCGCCTATGAATATGCCAAATGATCAGTTGTTTAGTAACATTATTTAACAAAGTTTCTGATAATGTTTATTGTTCTGATATGAGTTAATTGACTCTGGTCACATGACCAGACTTTTACATACAGTATATTCATTTTGGGATGTTTATTATTCAGCTCTATTTTTAGACAAGAATACATGTACATTTGTCCCCAAAATGAAAATTGCTTTGAAAATTCATTTATTATGTGAAGCATAATTGAACAGCTATACTTATGAATCATTTTGTCAAATTTTGGTTTCTGATACCTAATAATTTATCTCAGTTTCAGATTTAAATAGTATGCACAATTTATATATCTTAAAAATAATAAAAGAATCATCAGGTTAAAGAGCTTTTGGCACCCAGCTTCCCTAATTCATTGTTATATTCTGAAGAAATAACCAAGAATAATCAAGTATAATCAGCTAATTATCCTGCTTTAATGTTTTCAATTTCGTTGATACTAAAAATATGTTCTTTTAGTCATACATAGTATGTCAACATGGTTTTTGTCAAGCCTGGCATCACCATAAGGCGAGACTTAGGTGTTACTTTTCCGATGTTGGTGGCAATGGCAGTGGTGGTGGTGGCGTAGGCAGTGGTGACGGTGTGTCAAAATGTGAAAGTTTATGTTAAAGTCAAAAACTAACCAGGCGATACATTTTATTCCGTGGAATTCTTGTTTATTAAGGAGAGACTATCTAAAGCCATTTTACAGAAACAAATAAGCGTTATTTTGCCTGATGTTACACATTTCATTTTTGGTCACATTTACCTTATTAATATCTATGAATTCATTATATTATACATGTTATGTGATCTCATCTTAATTTATTAGTCTTAAGCATTTAGAGTGTTACATTTTATCATCAAATATTCTTCTTTGATAAACATTATCCAGACAAATAATTTTACCTATAGTCTTTATTTAAGCATTTGCATCCTTTTTAAAAGTTATAATTGAAACTTTTTAATGTAGTAGATATACAGGTGAGCTACATTGTTTTGTTAAACAAAATTGTCAAGCCCTAACACACATTGTTTTGATTTTCACACCAAATGGTGTTGGGTTGAAACGTTTTTTTTTGTAAAGAACCACAATAACAAAGTAATGTATATACTGTATATCATTTTCCTTCAGTTGTCTGAATTGTTTAGTACAATTTAGTAAATTGGTCAAATTTACATTGCTTATATGTAGTAAGTAAGAGCTATCTTCCCACCCCCCCCCCCCCACCCCGCCCCTGAGTGAGCCTCAATGAGTGTAAATGTTTAGTTGCCTTATGTCTTCTGGAGGCAGCTGATCATGTACTGTAAACATACTAATTTTAGGGTGTTTGTATTTTAGTGCAATTTACATTCTCGGGTAATTCACATGGATTTAAATTAGTGCAAAACAAATTTTTAGAAAAACAGACTATAAGTCAAAACATGTATTTAGCAGTGTATTTAAATAAGCGCCTAGTGCTAAATCTCTAAAATTAATACATCACTAAAATTTGTATGTCTACAGTATTAACAGTTACACTGTGTTTCAACTTAATTATTATTATACATACATTTATTGAAGTTTTCATAGTCTAGATCAGAACTGTAATAAAATGAATTGTCATCTCAAAACAAGTTTTTATTGAATTAATATTTGTTAAACACAAGCAAGATATCTTCCTTAGTAATGAATGCATTACCAGTTAAGTAAACATATCTGTCACCTTGGTTACAAGCCCAAGACACATTTGTCATGTTAACAAATAGAAAGTCAGTTTGAGAATTTTTTTTTTTTTACAAAAAACCAAGTGGTAAAGAACATAGACTTTTGATTAAAGGACCATGGGTTTGACTCTTAGACAGGCTGAACGGAATGTTCTTAAGAACAAATAATTTCATTGCAAATACTTAGTTAGGTGCATAAATATATACAGCATACAAGTAAGATGTATATGCATTAGTATTACTATCAAAGTCAAACCGCCTTTCAAAAGCAGCTAAACATCAAGTTCCCATTATCTTTGTTGGCAGGTTAATTGAATTTTGTTTTATGTCACATCAGTAATTTTTAGCTATTTTATGAGACAATTTTTATTAATCTTTATGATTAATCTTTGACACAACTTCATGTGGTGTGTGAGTATTTGAGTGTTTTAGATCTGCATTGTACTATTGCACATTCATGGTTAACATGCTATTACACTCACTCACAATGTTGCAGATAACCATGACAGACCACTCCATCCATTTTACTTGTAACGAGCCATCAGTAAAGGCTTATGACAAAGCTTTCTCAACTGTAGTTGCCCAGGTTTAAATCCATTTCATATCTTGGTAAATGCCAAACATGCACATTAACACCAGGTTGATTATAACTAGTTTACTACTTATTTTTACATGTATATAAATTGAAAGTTAAAACAGAGAAATTGTATATTGCAGACAGTACCATTTATTCTCATACAAGTTATCTCCCTTTGTCTTTTGAATCCAAATGAGTGATTAGTTGGTTGGGTGTAATGTTGGTTAATTTGATATCAGCAATTTTTCAGTTATTTGTGATGAGAACAAGCTTTTTATCTCTACTGATTAAGCTAAGAACCAGTTTGTATATATGTGATGGCCAAGTATATCTTATGGTCTGTTTTGTACTAGTGCAAACTAGGGGTGACTTTGAAGTGTTAGATCACAGAGTGACTCAGTAGACTTGCAACCCCCCCCCCCCCCCCCCCCCCCTCCCCATTTCTTAATTAATCATTTTTGAATATATATGATTGAATTTAATTCTCATCATTTATCTTCATAACTAATGGGCTGGAGAAGTCAATTCATGATTTCTTATGGTCAAACTTATTGAAGTAAAATTTTACAGGTTTTTGATGTATTTCACTGGTGTTTTATGTCCCATAGGAAATTCTTTAACACTCATCAAGGAGGTCAGTTCTAAGATGGAGAAGTAACCACCATCAAACTTTGGCAAGCAAACTTACCCATTTTCATACACTAGGATCTGCCTGAGCCAGATTACAACCTAGGTGGCAAGAGGCACTGTGATCTGTAAAGATTTAGGGACTGTATTAACACCAAGTCAATATTTATTAGGTGGGTTTTAAAATGAATTGTATTATTTCAAAGAATTTTGGAACATTTCTCAGCCCTCTTTTTTGAGGAGGAGAGTGCATTAAAACCTTTGTCATTTTGTTTTCGTTTATTTTGCATGACAGACATGCATTTAAAATTATATCTTGTTAAAAAGAGGTGGTGTTAACCAAAAGTTCAAGTGAAATATGAGGGAAATATTATCCAAATGTATGTAAGCTGGTTACCAGTGGGTGTGTTCTTGAACTTACTCTTATCAATGTGGTTGCCCATTACGTAGAATGCATGCACTAAGAATGGAGAATCGGCCAGAATTTGAAAATAGGCAGTGCATGACATTCATTAGCCAAAAATGTTTAGCATTTAGAAAGAAATGTCTGCCATTTGATGATACACATTACCTGGGTTTTAATCTTATCCATAGCTCATGATGACTTGATATAAGTGGAATTATCTTCATTGGAATGTAAATTACCTACATTCAATCAGCTGATCAATAATTGTATTTGTCTTTTGATGGACTTTGAGTGTAGGGAGGCTACTTTAAGTAACAACAGCTCTTGTTGAATCTTATCAACATAATGTTTGCTCTGTGTGTGTGTGTGTGTGTGTCTTTATTGAACTATTTTCATTAAGAACTAGTTGTTCTTCGATTACTCAAAAAAAGTCAGTAGATTAGTTGTGGTTCACACAAATTTGTTATATGATATAACAATGTGTACCTTCTATTTTATTTAGGGGCCTCGGTGGCCGAGTGGTCTAAGTGCATAGATCACAGTGCCTCTCACCGCCTGGGTTTGAGTCCAACTCGGGACAGATCCTAGTGTGAGAAAGTTTGTCAGTTCGTTTGCCGAAGTCAGTTGTTTTCTCTTGGCATTCTGGTTTCTTCCACCATTCCAGAACTGACGCCTCGAAATAAGTGAAAGAATCTTGACTGGGGTGTAAAACACCATTACTGCACTCATATTTTATCTGCCAAAATTACTAGTAACTTACAAAATAAAAACAGAAAAGAAAAAGAGAAAAATAATAATAATTTCAAACCAAAAAAGCAATTGAACTTCACAAATTTTTATTTACCACATTTTTTTTTTTTTTTATTTACGGTTTTAAATCATTTATAGAGTTATTTCTTGAAAGTGTTCAGTTAAATATGTCATTTCTGCTAGAACAAATTCTTTTGAATTAATTAGTTTTAAATGACAGTAAATGCCTATTACGTTCATTTCATAAAAAGAAAAGTATATTGTGAAATAGACATTGATAGATTTTTCTATTTAAGGAAAGTTGAAACATGACATTACTGTTAAAATATTTTACAATCTACCTAACCAATCTGGGGTTAATTTTACATAAGCACACATTATAAACATTACCTTATTGTAAACACTTGAGACAAAAAGTCTAAGAACTTTTAAATTAATGTCAAATATTGTTAAATTCTTCTGACAATCTTCAACTAAACATTTTCTCATTATGACCATGTTAACAACCCCTTTTACAAGGATTGTACATTTTGAATATTTGAAGGTTACCTAGGTCAGAATCTTTGACCGAAAATTTTTAAACAACCATTTTATCAAATTCATAGAATTTTAAATAAACTATTGAATATTGATGACAAATAGTCAAATAATATTTGTTGTAGATATAACTTTGAATAAAGAAATTGAAATATCAGAAATTTTTTTTTACAGAATTATAAAAGCACCAAATCTCAGTTTGAACTTTTAGTACCAATGGTTTGCAACATTATCCTCTGCACAATGGTATTGCTATATGTGTTTGCTGTTTAAGTGTGAAATCTAGGTTAGATTTTTAGTTTGGCACTTATGAATAAAAATTTTGAGTGATTGTCTGTCAAGCTAGTATTTATAATGAAAGTATTTGTAAGATTTTCAGGGGTTTTTAAACCTTAAAAAGGATGTTTGTATCACTGTTATCAAAAACTGAATAAACAAGGAAATGGAAACAGGAAATCTCACCACTAACTTTCACAAGCATATTACATCTAAATTTTACCTATAGGTGATGAAGTCTTAATACAATTGAAAAAATCTTGAATTGTGTGTAAAACTTTTCTAACCAATGAAATTATCTTGACTTGAATGTAAAGCTCTATTCAACCAATGAAATAATCTTGAAATTAATGTAAATTTTACCTATAGGTGATGAAGTCTTAATACAATTGAAATAATCTTAAATTGTGTGTAAAACTTTTCTAACCAATGAAATTATCTTGACTTGGATGTAAAGCCCTATTTAACCAATGAAATAATCTTGAAATTAATGTAAAGCCCTATTTAACCAATGAAATTATCTTGACTTGGATGTAAAGCTCTATTCAACCAATGAAATAATCTTGAAATTAATGTAAATTTTACCTATAGGTGATGAAGTCTTAATACAATTGAAATAATCTTAAATTGTGTGTAAAACTTTTCTAACCAATGAAATTATCTTGACTTGGATGTAAAGCCCTATTTAACCAATGAAATAATCTTGACTTGGATGTAAAGCTCTATTTAACCAATGAAATAATCTTGAAATTAATGTAAAGCCCTATTCAGCCAGTGGAATATTAGTAATCTTGAATTGAATGTAAAGTCATATTCAGCCAATGGAAAAATCTTGAATTGGATGTAAAGCCCTATTTAACCAATGAAATAATCTTGACTTGGATGTAAAGCCCTATTTAACCAATGAAATAATCTTGACTTGGATGTAAAGCTCTATTTAACCAATGAAATAATCTTGACTTGGATGTAAAGCCCTATTTAACCAATGAAATAATCTTGACTTGGATGTAAAGCTCTATTTAACCAATGAAATAATCTTGACTTGGATGTAAAGCCCTATTTAACCAATGAAATAATCTTGACTTGGATGTAAAGCCCTATTTAACCAATGAAATAATCTTGACTTGGATGTAAAGCTCTATTTAACCAATGAAATAATCTTGACTTGGATGTAAAGCCCTATTTAACCAATGAAATAATCTTGACTTGGGATGTAAAGCCCTATTTAACCAATGAAATAATCTTGACTTGGATGTAAAGCCCTATCTAACCAATGAAATAATCTTGACTTGGATGTAAAGCTCTATTTAACCAATGAAATAATCTTGACTTGGATGTAAAGCCCTATTTAACCAATGAAATAATCTTGACTTGGATGTAAAGCTCTATTTAACCAATGAAATAATCTTGACTTGGATGTAAAGCCCTATCTAACCAATGAAATAATCTTGACTTGGATGTAAAGCCCTATTTAACCAATGAAATAATCTTGACTTGGGATGTAAAGCCCTATTTAACCAATGAAATAATCTTGACTTGGATGTAAAGCTCTATTTAACCAATGAAATAATCTTGACTTGGATGTAAAGCCCTATCTAACCAATGAAATAATCTTGACTTGGATGTAAAGCTCTATTTAACCAATGAAATAATCTTGACTTGGATGTAAAGCCCTATTTAACCAATGAAATAATCTTGACTTGGATGTAAAGCTCTATTTAACCAATGAAATAATCTTGACTTGGATGTAAAGCCCTATTTAACCAATGAAATAATCTTGACTTGGGATGTAAAGCCCTATTTAACCAATGAAATAATCTTGACTTGGATGTAAAGCTCTATTTAACCAATGAAATAATCTTGACTTGGATGTAAAGCCCTATCTAACCAATGAAATAATCTTGACTTGGATGTAAAGCTCTATTTAACCAATGAAATAATCTTGACTTGGATGTAAAGCCCTATTTAACCAATGAAATAATCTTGACTTGGATGTAAAGCTCTATTTAACCAATGAAATAATCTTGACTTGGATGTAAAGCTCTATTTAACCAATGAAATAATCTTGACTTGGGAAATAATCTTGACTTGGGATGTAAAGCCCTATTTAACCAATGAAATAATCTTGACTTGGGATGTAAAGCCCTATTTAACCAATGAAATAATCTTGACTTGGATGTAAAGCCCTATTTAACCAATGAAATAATCTTGACTTGGATGTAAAGCTCTATTTAACCAATGAAATAATCTTGACTTGGATGTAAAGCCCTATTTAACCAATGAAATAATCTTGACTTGAATGTAAAGCTCTATTTAACCAATGAAATAATCTTGACCTGGATGTAAAGCTCTATTTAACCAATGAAATAATCATGAATTGAATGTAAAACTTTATTCAACCGATGGATTAATCATTAATTGTATTTTAAACTCCATTCAACCAATGAAAAATCCTGACCTGGATGTAAAGCTCTATCCAACCAATGAAATAATCTCAAACTCTATTCAACTAACCCTTATGCATTTACTTCATCAAAATGTAAAGGTGATTTACTTAAAGATGTCAGGTGAGGTTTTATATCTTTAATTTTTTTTCCATAAGAACAATAAATTGTAAACTTCTTTTTTTAAAAAAAAAATATAGAAAAGAAAAGACAACATAATTCTATGGGAAATCTGATTCTTTTGCTAAAAAATGGAATGAATATACTGTCATTTAAAATGTTGGTCAAAATTAAGATTTATTAGAGAGTTTATTTACACTTATATTATTTCTATGATCTAGGGTGGAAGATGAATGAATATGTGAGATATTGGTATTATTTATCTTATGAAAATAAATTATATGTGTAAAAAACTTAAAATTTTAAAAAGAGAAATATTGGTGTGCTAGCACTATAAAACTAGCAGTAAAACTGCATTTAAATAAACTTATACTTGATTATACCATGTGTACCTTCATTTTGGTTCGTTTGAATGAGGTTTTTCATCCCAGTCAAGTATATTTTACTTATATCAAGATGTCACCAGCTATGGGTGAAGTGGCAGGTAATTTTGACAATGCACTCAGGGCAATGTGCAGGGAGAGTTATTTAGCATGCCACATCTGCCATGATACAAGGTATTGGGTTTTAATGTCTCCTCTGAAAGGCTCTGCGACCAATTCCAAATGCTAAGTGCTTGGCAAAAGACACTACATTTTTTCGTCTTGGTTCGAACCCCAACTTCCCATGCACCTCCACGTAAATGACAAGTAAGATCACATGGCTATAATAAATACACATAAATTTTTGTGTCAAAAAACATGTGTATAAATTATCACTGATAACACGTACACATAAATCATTATAGTGGTAAGTTACATATAAATTATGTCATTATACATGTATACACATTAATCACACATGTAAATATGTTAAAAACCACATTATTAGGCAATATTGATTGTTCACATGTATGTAAGAATAGTGGAAGAAATGATAAAATATACATCAGTTATCACACGATAAAATACATGTAAACATTAGGGTGATAACAAAATTTTTTACAAGTTAAAAAACATATAATGGTAGCAAAAACAATAAATTATTTCAGAGATAAAATTCCATTATCTAGGGTGACAATTTACATATAAATTACAACAAGGCAATATTAAAAACACCTTGTATATTACAGGGTTCAATATTGGTTACCTTGGTGTTTTAGTGGTCTAAAGTACATGCTAACCAATCACACTGCTTCTCACCACCAAAGGAACCACTTTGTTAGCTCAGTTGGTAGAGTGTTCGCTTTGTATGTGGGAGGTTGGGTTCGAACCCCAGTCAGGTCTGAACAAGACTTAAAAGTAGGTAGTGACTCTTCTTTCGCCAAGCGCTCAGCATTTAGAATGAAAAGTCACAGGGTCCTTAAAAACTGATATCCCATGTCATGACAGGCATGGCCCTCCCTGCACATTACCTTGAGCACACTGCAAAGGTAAAAATTTCTGCCACTTAACCTATTGTTAGGGATGTCTCGATACAAGTGAAATATTCTTGACTGGGACATAAAAACCCCATTCAGCCAATCAATCACCTAGAATTGAATCCCACTATTGTAGATTCTGATGTGAGAAAGTTTGTAAAAGGTTGTTGGTTTTCTCTGGGCACTCCTGTATCCTCCACCATCCCTTAACTGACTGCTTAGATATAAATTAAACAAATCTTGACTGGGGCATAAAACACCATTTATCAAATCCAATCAACTATCCCAGAGCTGACCAGAGTTTCATGGGAAAAACATACCTTTGCCAAGTGAAGTGATAAACTTTATCAAACTAGTATCTGCTCCATTGGGGTTGAAAAGCTTAGTGGTGATAGGCACTGTGATTAGTACGTTCTGGGCTTCTGGCTTCAGACCACTTAATCACAGAGGCTGGACAATGAGAAAAAATAGGCAAGTTGCTTTTATACAGAAATAAAAATGATCATAATTTTTTCTTGTAGTCAAATAACTATATTTTAAAATATGAACATGCAACAACAAGTGAAAAAGGGTAATTTGTAATTCTTTTGATTGAGTTTAAATTTTCTTACAGCTTTTATAGGTTTTATTCAGGGTTTAACAATCATCATATTTACATGGTTGGGTAGGGTACACATAATATAAATGACAGGAGTAACATAAAAAATAAAATTGTATGTATGTTTATTGTGTCAAATGTTAACATTTTATTAAATTTTAACACTAAATCAGCTTTGAACATAGAAAAACAAGATTAAAGATGCTGATAAAAATGAAAAATGGATCAAATTGATTTTAATTTTGATTCAATCATGGCATAAATATGTCAACAATGTTCTAATCATGCCAAATATAAATCTGATATGCTAAGTAATATAGAATTTGATTCTTTTCTTTGTATTTCTCTAAATCGCTAGAAGTAAATACCCCTGTTTAGTTGCACTATTAGAAATAAAATCACATCCATGTGTGTATAAATTTCAGTAAATTAAAATGGAAAACAATACATCTATAGGTAATGCAGAATACTTACACACCTCTAGATTGTTAAATGTCTATGTGGGATTGAATATATGTTTTAATGAGTATGGACAAATGAATGAATGAATGAATGAATGAATGGACGGATTGATGGAGGACGGATGGATGGATGGATGAATGAATGAATGATGGATGAAAGGATGGATGGATGAATGAAAGATGGATGGATGGGTGGAGGTGTAAAAATCAATTGATAAATATAAAAAATACCCAAGTTAATAGATCTAAATAAATATTTTTTAAAAAAAAAAAAAAAAAAAAAAGCTTGAATCTTCTCTACATGGTTAGCTTTTTATGAAATATTAATCATAAGTACTGGTAGATCTATACTATTTTATATCTATAAACCATCAAACATTTTTTTCCGGATTTAGATTTCATTTCAATAATTCATACAGGTTTATTTTAATGATCAATCATTTATTAATGTATTATTTTTTTCACCTGTCCAAAGCAGTCATCTTCTGTGATAAACCCATGAATTTTTTTCAAAGGTTATAATTATATTGTACAGAGTTGTCTCCCTTCTGGGTCCATTTTGTACTTGCACATTGTATGAGAAACACATGCTCAGCTGGTATGTCCAAAGCCTGAAAACAGATACATAAATTTCTTTCATTCTTTTTCTTCATCCATCAACTATGAGTGAAACAAATACATTACATTACACACATTCATGTAATGTCAATCTTCACAACAATTTTTGACAACAGAATGTGTATCCTAAATGGTGCCTTTAATGCCTCAAAATTAATAACACTGGTACTCCTTTAGCCTGTGTATAGCATAGTGGTACTATTACTGGCAATCAGACACAAATTCATTTTTTCAAAACCCTGCCTGGAAATTTTGGACTTTATTTTCTGTTATGCTCTCTTTTTGGCTCATCAGATAAATTATTACTTAATTAATGCCCTAACAGAGTAGGTGTGGCACAAAAATGATCCACCCACCCACCCCCAAAACACACTCACACAACACTCATGGTAATACATTTGTAAACACATCAATAGGGTGAAAAATATCTGGTGACATCTCAAATAATATAATGACAAATTACATTTGTAAAACATCATTTTATAGAAGTATCATCTGAACCATAAATTTACTGGTCCCATATATTCAAGTATCCATCAGTGTTAAATCCCACCGAGTTCCTAGTGAAACACGTCTCATACAGTTACAAACATTTGTTTGAGTAATCCTTAGAATTTAATAATCTTGCTCTCAGTTCAAAGAGCTGAATAATTGCTGATGCGATGTAAAACAATATTACAACGAACGACCCTTGTGTGAGACCATTTTCCTCCACCATCTCAGAACTGACTACCTTGATATAAGAGAGTCTTAAAATTCTCACCCATCACTCAAATCCACTCAATTTAAAATGACTTGCTCACTTATAACCGTCTTGATAAAAAAATGTCTCAAAGCCCTTTATTATTTGATACATGTCCCTAAGATATTCATTTCTATTAGGTTTAGCTGTACAGAGATATTCTCTACAGATTTACTGGTATTTTTGTTATGTCCAGACATAGTGCAGTGGTCATTTGATAACTTATTTCATTAACTGAAATATTTACTTAAAGTGCATGGACACTGTTCCTCGGTAATAAATAAAACATGAAATCTAAGAAGTTGTTTAGAGTTTTCTGGAGTCAAATTGTCAGCACCTCGCTGATCATCTCACCCCACCTCGCTGATCCTCTCACCCCCTGGTCATCTACTGACAGTATGTAAAGAAAATACTGTAATCAGAAAGGTTATCCCTGGTCAGTTCAAAGGTTTACTTGATCGCTCATAAATGATTCTTTGGTTTTTGCAAATTTGGATAATTCATAGACATTGGTGTCAAAATCACTAAATTAGAGCTACAAATACAAAAAAATGTATAAAAGATTAGAATTTAAAATATGTCAGTTTTACATTAAATAACATCCAAGATAGTAGAATCTGGTAATATTGACTAAAATTTTATTTTATTTATATTTATTTATTTATTTATTTATTTATTTATTTTTAAACATAGAAAACTGTTGATTCTGTAGCACTTAATCCTGTTGTTTAAAGATTGAATGGTGTTGAAAGACTTGCCAATTAAAATTTTAGGTATACAAGAAGAGGTCAAATAAAGGTCAAGGAATTTAGTTTTGTTCAATATTGTGTATTCATTCATATCTAGATTTTACTATCACGTGTCAAACTGTCAAATTTTTAAAGAAAGGAAATCTTGACCTGGTATTAACAAGAATGTTTAAATGACAACAGAGCATTTTGGTGGACTCTTTATCTGTTTCTATTAATAATGACTTTTATCCATTCATAAATCTGTATTTGTTTAACAATCAGTACCAGTGTACAGAAACTGTTACATTATCACAAGTACAAAGTACTGAATTAGTACTTTGGTAAAATTAAGACTAACTCAAGTGGAAAAAATATGTAACATCTGAGGGAGGAGTTACAATATGGGAGGGGCTTATTACATGGCTAGAGGCTCTAAATTATTATCTGATTGTTATTACTTTAATTTTTTAATCTTAACCAGAGATGATAGTACATGTATTATTTTTATGGAAAATGAACTTTGATAAAAAAACCATGTTCACTGTTGTTGTTATAGTTGATTGTAGTTGTTGTCCTCATCGTTGCTACTGCTTTTAATGTATTTGATACAACTGTATAGCAGTCTAGATAGCTCAGTTTGTAAAGCACTAGCCTATTATGTGGGAGGTCTTGGATTTGATCCTGTTTTTTTCTCCTTCCTGTTATAGTTTAACGGCTAACATTGCCCTCGCGAGTGGTCAATTGGCAATTGCCGGAAATATAACAGGCAAAATTAAGAATAACAGCTAGGGGGAGTGTAGTGGTCTGGGTAGCTCAGTTGGTAAAGCACTAGCTGTAGTGATGGAGTCCAAGGTTTACTCCCCATCCAACCCTGATTTTTTTTTATTTCATGTTACAATTGTGGTTTTTGTAACAGGCACTATTAAAATGGTTCTCAGTGCCAATTCTACCATTGTCATCACTGTCACTGTAGCTCTGTCATTGTTACTTCTGATGTCATCACTATCAGAATGTTTCAAAATTTTTGCTCCCGCGGTTATTGTAGCCATCACTAGTTTCTACTTGTTACTGCTGTGTTTTTGTCACTGATGATGTCTTCAGGCTTGCTCTCACAGCTGGTGTTTAAATATTGTCACTGTTACTACTATCACTGTTTCTGTTGCTGTTGTTGGTATTATACAAATCAAAGCTGTTTTATCATTGTTACTGCTATCATTACTGTCACTTATGACATCTACTAAGTCACTATGTTGTTGGTTGTTTCGCCATTAACATTGTCTATTCCAGAGCTGTGTTGTGTCACTGTAATTGTCACTCCTTGCAGTTATATTTTTTTCTCATAATGATGATGAGTTGTCATTTGTAAGTTAAGAATTGGTGTAAATAGATTTTCTCCTTTCATTGAAGCAGTCAGTTCTGGGATGGTGGAGAAAACGGGAGTGATCCACCGACCTTTGGTATGCGCACTGACAAACTTTCTTACACTAGAATTGCCATGAGTGGGATTCAAACCAAGACAGTGTGAGGCACCGTGATTCGTAAGCGCGTGCTTTAAACCACTCGGCCACCAGTCCTAGCTTTGTCGCGTGTGTATGGTCAAGAAATTCAAGAAATGTACTTTTCATGAGTCTACAAAATGTGATGATGTCTAAGTTTATACACTTGCTGTTAATTACTATAAACAAATAAGTAAGTGTAGAAAATCTACTAAAACAGCACGCGTGCGAGAAAAGTATGTATACAGCTGTGATATTTTGTAAACAAATCTAGATAACCTACATATGAACCCTATCTTCATTTATCGTTTAATTACTAATAGTTCGTTTAAATCGGATGTTTTTTTTATCAAGATCGTTTCAAATTTATATCCGAAATATCTTCTATGTGTATAGTGTATATATCAGAATATATCACGTATGTTTTCCCGCGTTCTTTAAAGCAAAACACAAAAAAATTGAGGCCACGCCCACTTAAATGACCACACGTGGTTCACTGGTTTATACCTTGACTGACGTCAGTATGTCAAATTTTCATAGAACATAACAGTGGAAGCATGGTCAACTTTTATCAATACAATGCGGAGAAAATTTTCTATGTTAATTGTGAATTATGTTAGATTCAAAATGGAAAATGGAATAAACTAATTTTGTTGGAGATTTCAAAATGTGTTTTAATAGTGATCATGGCAAGGATTATTCAGTTTCTTTGAAAATAGGTGAAGATTTTCGGTGGTTAGTTTCTGGATATCGCTCCAACCCTGTCACATCGTCGGACGGGTAAACATGACCCCGCTACACAGGAATCTGCATTTATTTATTTCACATATTTTTATAATTATTTTCACCTGTTTGACACACCATGGACATTCTTATTCAGGTAAGTACAAAAAAAATAAAATTTAAAAAATAACTTTTGTTTATTTATTTTGATGATTTTTTGTTGTTTGTTATTTTTTGTGTATTCGGGTGACCTAGTAATATTTCAACTGTATCCTATCTTAATTACTTTTTTTCAGGTGTGTGTTTTGAGGAAGATTATTTAATTATTTGTTATTAATTTTGAGGTTTACCAAATTATTAACATAAGCAGATTAGGTTAAAAGATAAATAAATTATCAAATATATAAATAATAACAGAAGTCCATGAATTATTTAGTAATTCATGGACATCTGATAATAGATAAATAAATAATCTTTTAGCTTTTTCTGAAAAAAGTGGAGATTTGAATTATTTATGACCTGTCATTCTTTTTTTTTGACATATTATTTCACAATATTTAGTGTTTTTATACTAACTTCCTAATCAACATTTATGAACTGACAGATTGCCAAAATTAAACATATTTATTTATTATACTGTTGACTTTGTTGTTTACACATTTCTACATTAACCTGTACACCTGTCATCATTTATAGAAGAAATGGACAAGTTTAGTGTACTAGTAAAATTTCATTGCTTTTCCAAATGTATATTGGGCTTTGATTGACAATAAGTTTTCCTGAATTCTGAAATTAAAAAATCCTTTTTTATTCAATAAATTAGGATTTCTACAATCTACAATTCATCATTTTTTATGCTTTTATAATTTTAATTTTCGCCATCCATACATATATATATATATAAATAAATAAATATATATATATATATATATATATATATATATATATATATATATATATATATATATATATTAGTGCATTAATGATCATTAAACAGAATAAGTTGTTTTTGTGGCAAGTTGCACAGATCCATTTCACATCCATTTTAATACAGGTACACCCACTAGATAAGAAATTACGTTACAGAATTTAAAACCCATTGCATTTAAATTATTAAATGTTAAACCGTGGTATTTTCTCATAACTTAAGTTTTCCTCATGTGTGCATAAGAAGCCAACAATATTGACATAATGCATACATTTATTATATCTTGATGTAAAACATTTGAATGCCTTCATTTTTTTACGGAGGGTGTGAAACCAATTGCCATTAAATGTGATTTATTAGATTTTTTTCACTTTATTTGAATTTTGAAAATTTTAATCGTGAAAGTATAAAAAGTACTATGAAGAAGCATAAAAAACGCCCATACAAACAAATTGATTTAGGTTTTAATTTCATTCAAGTGCAATAGCACAGATCGGTTACTTCATTAAACTGCAAGAGGATGAAAAACTCATTTAAACGTTTAACAGGCTTGGATATTTACATCAAAGAAAATAAACATGGGAATATAATTGGGAAGTGATTTAAGTGTTTTAGTATTGAAATTTACATGCCAAGATCTTGATTAAAAAGAGTTTATGTAAGAAATTGAAGTACAGTATTTAAGCACATCTTACAGTAATCATTGCCAATTTACCTTGTATTTTTGTATTTTGTTGCAATAATGCATTTGTAGATATTTAAGGCTGACAGACACAAGATTTCTAATTTATCTGTGAGTTCTGTCTGCTTCTTTTTTTAAAAAGAAACTGGTGCCAATCGAGCTTGAATTTCTCAGAGTTTAGACCAGCACTGTAATAGCTAAGCACCCCTACAGCATTAATGATTAGGAGTAATTAATAGTGTTTTACACCCCATCGTGATTCTTTCACTTATATTATTGGTACTGAGATGGTGGAGAAGACGAGAGTTCTAGGAGAAAACTGTCAACCTTTGGCAAACAAACTGTCAATCTTTCTCACATTAGGGTCTTGTTGAAGCAGGATTTTCAGCTAAGACAGTGAGAGGTACTGTGATGCATAAGAACCTGCTTTAGATCACTCCCACACCAAGGTGCCTACAGAATTGATGAAAATATATTCTTCATTTATCTCCATCAACCCAATAAGACCTTGCTACCCTTGTGACTTATGGATTGTAACCATGACAGAGCTCCATTCTCACCTTGTAAAACCCTTGCATGATGAAGTTTGTTAGTTTCATACCATTGTGGTTTTACTTAAGGCACTCTGGTTTTCTTCACCATTTTAGAACTGACCAAATCAATAAAAATAAAGAAATTTTGACTAGGTAATAACAATGCCATTAATCTACTCGACTTCCATCACCCCATGCAACTTATTGAATTTTAACACTTCTTCCTTATAGTCATTATCTTGTGTGTGCCTTGGGATAGTTGTAAAAAAAAAAAAAATAATAAATCTTTTTTTTTCCCCATTCATCTCTGTCATGTTCATAATTCTTTTTATTTAACGGTTTTGATAACTGGGTTTTTTTTATATGAATAATAAAAATTCTAATCATTCAATTTTTATAAAAAATTATACATCATATTTCCCTTTTTTCATATCAGTAGCCATTTCTACATCATATCGTTGAAACATCATGATTTTTTTAGATCATTGACTTTTGGTTGATTTTTTTAAAGGATTTAATCTAATGTAACAGACCATCAAAATTTGTGTGTATCTCTCCGAGATTCACCTGATATAACCTTGGTGTAAGATTTCAGCATGGTTTTTTTTCTTTCATGAGGGATAATTGGAAGATTTTTTTGGGAGGGATGAAAGATAATTTGTTAAGACCCCTTACTGGGAGCATTTGATAAATAAACAGGTTTAAACTTTTGAATAAGTTTTTTAGTTAAAAAGAGTGATAAATTTATAAATCTTCATTCACATAATGATGTATTTATATCTCTGTTTATTTTATTTTTCTCTGTATACATATATTTGAGAGAAACAGAGAGTTTGGTATTTTATTTTCCTAAAATAGGATCTTGGTTGTAATATTGAGGTATAATTTGGTGTACATGGTTGATCAAGCTGTGATTGAAGGTAGAAAACCTTTATCTTGTCTTGGTTGCTAGGATCATAATCATAAGAAAGAGTAATAAAAATACTTCAATATATCTCCATTACTCAACAATCAAAAATTAATTCTTAACTTGCTGCATAGTTGATTCACTAATATGATTTTCATTTCAACATTTGATAGAAAGAAATAGGATATAATAAAATTGGATTTATTTCATTTTGTCAGGGATAATGATTTTGGTTTATTGATAGTTATTGATATGTAAACTTGTATTATTTCCAAAGTGTGAAGTTTTGAATGAATGACAGGTTACCTTTTTTAATGCAGGTAATGTAGTTTGTACTAGATAAAAGTGATTTTCTCACCTGTGTAGAGTGAAAGGTACATTAGTTAAAATGTCAGGTGTACCAAGAAAAGGTGACAGGACAGGATCAAGAATTAAAAAAAATTATTGAGTTCTTTACATTAAACTATTCTCTGAACTAAAGTTATCCTATGATGCTATGTTATACATGTGAATGGTGTTTTACACCACATCCAAGAATATTACATAGGCACCAGCTTTGCATACACTGTCATAAATTCATTGCATCTTCAAAACATAAGAATTCTATCAAAGGAAAAGAACTATTGGAATTAAATATTGTAAATTACCATCTATAAATTTGTACCTTTTTACAGACTAAATACATCTATAGGAATTTATCAAGATGTTGAAGCTTCATTTAATCAAAATGTGATTTATTTTTGATTTTCATTCACAAGATAAAAATAGCCACATAATATCTTGTTTATACAATATCATGCAGTGTTATGTTGGGAGTTGTAGATTTTAAAAAATTTAATGCAGTTTTTTAACATCTTTGGACATGCAATACACACATTTAAAGAATATATTCTAGTTTGTGCTTTTATAATACATGTAATTTTCATAGAACTAAGGCTTGCTTGTTTACAATACATTTTTCATTGATAAATACTTTTTTAATGTATTTTTTTTTACTTGAGTAAAAAAAACATTTAATGATTAGTTATCTTATATTGTGTACATAATCAGCATTATATATCGGCACATGGTCTAAATCCGATACTAGGAAAACAAACATTTTGTATAGCAGTCACTGTACATTAAAATTTAAGTGTTGATATTTGAGTCGGGAGTTTATACTGCACATCGGTTTTTTGCTCATTTTAATGAAGCATGCTTTATGTTGTTCGCATTAAAATTAGTCAAACAACATTTCAGATGTATTCATGAATTCCTGGTGACCGAAATGCGGAAGATCGTAGATAAAGTTTTTCATGACAGGGAGGTCGCCCTGTGTCATTCGAATCTTGCAAATTGTTAGATTTGATTGATAATTAAATCATTTGGATCAAGGATTACGCCTTTAAAAGAAGGATTGTAATTACGAGGACGAGTGTTTGTATTGTATTTCGGCTGATAAATGGTTAAAACCTTGAGAATTATCTATATTACCCCGTGTTGATCCAGATTATTTCTTTATAATAAAAGGTGGAAACATTTTTTTTTCAAAATAAGATGACTTCAAACGATTTAAAAATTTCAAATTAATGATAATCAAAAGCAAAATAACATTTTATTTTAATTTTAATACGCTGAAATATTTAAAATACCATACATTTGTTAGTTATATTTGTTTATATCTTGACTATCAGTGGACCAAGTACCTGAAAATTTATGAAGAAAGAAACCCAGTTTGTTCTCATTAGATTACCATCTCATAGGTGTGACGTGTATTCACCTATATATGTTTCTTAAATGACTTTGCACATTTGATTTAAAAAATTTATAAAAACATTACTGCCAATTTGAATTATAAAATAAAACTTTTTTGTTTCCTTTAAATAATGATGCTTTCAATTATCCAGAATTTGTTGTTTTTTTTTTGTTTTTTTTTTTGTTTTTTGTTTTTTGTTTTTTTTTTGAAGAACTGGTTTTGATTCTTAATATTATTTAAACAACATTCATTTTGGAAGATGAAGATAGGGAATTGGAGTGGGTAGGCCTAATACAACATAAGAACATTGTCATCACTATCTAAGGACATACCAGTGCTTGTGTCACAGTGTCACATTGGTGTAGAATTCCTCATATTTCTACAACACCTTAATTTACAAGGTTTTATTTACCATTCAAGATTTCTGATATATAAGTATATGGTCAACTTTTGCTTGACCATTAAATTGTCAAGTTGGTGTTGAATTACACATGTCCCCTGTACCTTACTTGATGATATTTTATTGACCATTGGGTATTTCTAGTACATGTGGTCATGTGCTTGACCATCAAAGTGCCATATCTGGTGTACAATTCCACATCCTTCTGTATCTTACCTGACAATTTTTTTCCAGACTGTTGGATATTTGTGGTCATTTTTATTATAATTATTACACCTGGTGACAGATTCTCTAGCCAGTTGTTTATTTTTGTCCTGGTATAAATGTGTGAAATCATTTTTATTGTCATATCACTGTTAGTTGTGACTTTTGATGGTTCACACTCCAGTCTACACTGCTGATTTTATGCCATTTGTCATTTAATTGTTGATATTCTCACATTATTGGCACATGTCTTTGATTCAATACAATTATCAGAAATTTATTGAGAGATCAGTTCATAGATTTCCAGTTTAATTTATGGATATTGTACCTGGTATATGGATGACCAACAGCTGTCTAGTTTGACCATATAGGTTATTTTAATCTGTAGTATTGATTTTTTGCACATTAAGTGCTAATTGCATTTTATATTGCCCTTTTCAATGGGAGGGGGGGGGGTGAGTGGGTGGGTAGAAGAGTGCCTTTTAACCCAGCTAGGGAAAGAAGTAAATAGAAGTTACTAGCAAATAATTATTTTCAAAAACTCTTGTGTGTTATTGTAGAAACTTCTTTTCCACATTTATTGAAGATGGAGGGGGCAGATGAATGCAGGCCTTGGTCTGGTTAGGAAGAGATTTAAATATACATTGTAGGTTGCTAGCACATGATTTCATGAACATTTCCAATCAGTCTTTTTTGTTATTGTAGAAACTTTGTATGCTACATTTGTGGTTGTTCATAGTGAACTGTGCTATTTGGGCTATTTGGGCCAGTAATTGAGATGAGAAGTTTCTTTAACATTCTCTGAAGCCAAGGATTCATGTGAGAGTAGAGGATGGTAGTACCGATGATGTACCCACAGTATAGAAATGTGATAAAGTATAAAGACAGTAAAACTCCTCTCATGTATCTTACTACAAACCTTTCAGTCATTTTAGAGCATTTTCAAATTACAAGTATTCAAGTTTCCTTGTTATTTAAATTACCACTAGATATTCAAGTAAACCTGGATAGAATTACAATGTATTTCCTACCATTAATATACAGGAAAACAAGGGGTAAGAATCTATAAATTAGCCAGATCTTCCAGATCAAAAACATTTTATCGTGACATTGATACGGTTTTTCCTGTTCAGGTGTATTCTGTATCAGTATATCTAATATTCTACCTGAATTCATTAAAAACTATTACATTTTATCTAGAACTTTTATCTTTATATGTGCTATAATAAACAAACCTCCAAATTACACACATACATCTATTTCAGAAGACATGTCAATTACCATACATTGTGACTTGATGTCGATTTCATAGCAGTATGATTTTATCAAGTTTTTTTTTATGAAGTAATGTGAACTAGGGCTCGTTGATTTCATAATATTCTGTTTCTTATTTGAATTTTATTTCTTTGTGAAATTTAGATGAGGCTTGTTGATTTCATTATAAATAATTTATTTAAAATTTATGTTTCGTAGGTAACAGTTTGATTTATTTTTATACTGTAAAATTTTATGTTCATGGATTTGAGTAACTTGTTTTGTATCTTTCGTTATTTACATAAATTTGGTGAAATATCTTTTGATATTATTTAGCAGTCCTTACCCATTTTTCCCACACTTTAAAAATTGGTTGCATAAAATTTACATCTTTTTTTTTTTATCTTTAAAGGAAATTAAAAACACTTGAAATGTTTAAGTCACTTTTGGCATGTCAATTTCATGGGAAAACCATCCTAGCAAGGTGATGTGAAAAATCGGGTTTCGTGTGGGATAAGTTTAAAAATAGTCCTCGAGTTTAAATTTTGTCATTGTTTTGCAAGTAATTGGGGTGAAGTTTGCCATCACAAACATTGATTTTTACAAGTATCTAGGTAACAGTAAAATGTAATGAAAAAAGTAACAAGTTTTATGAATTAACCTGGTAAATGCTTTTCCTTGCCATTTTTGTTAAGTATGAAGTGTAGATATAGCTTGTACATTGCCCTGGCCCCAGTTTCACAATCATTCACTCAACTGAGTGTACACTCAACTCAAATATTTCAATTTTTCTCTCAACAATATTTAAAAAAATTGAAAAATTTCATTAGACAATGTTTTGTTTTCTTCAACAAACCTACGCTAAACAATTAAAATTTAACATTAGATATTCAATTTTAGCTGTGTAATGTCATAGAAACAGACATTGAAATATTCCTAAATTTGAGTTGAGTGTACACTCAACTGAGTGAATGATTGTGAAACTCAGGGGCCTGACCTGTAGCTTGAGCAAAAGTGAAAGTAACAACACAGTATGTCAGGTCATTGTGTGAGAGTTAATGTCCGATTGTTGAAGTTTTTATAATGTTGAAGTTTTCATCAGAGATGATACATTTATCTATGTTTTTCAATAAGAAATGAAAAATTATATAAATGTAGAGGCTGATTGTTTAAGGCCAAGGTTGTTGATCAATGAGATCATTTCATTGATAAAGGTCAAGGTAATTGATTGCTAAAAATGGTCTTTGGTTAATAAACGTCAAGGTCATTGATTGTTTAAAAAAATGGTCTTTAGTTAATAAAAGTCAAGGTCATTGATTGTTAAAAAAAATGGTCTTTAGTTAATAAAAGTCAAGGTCATTGATTGTTAAAAAAATGGTCTTTGGTTAATAAAAGTCAAGGTCATTGATTGCAAAAAAAAATGATCTTTGGTTAATGAAAGATTAAGAATTTGCATCAATTCTGCTAAAAAGAGACTGCTTTTGTACATGGAATCATTGAAGTCTTTAAATTTTTTCACATTTCACATTTGACAGCTAAAAGAAATCATATCAACAAGAAAAATGGGGGTACTATTGAATACCAGTTAAGATTAATTGTAACACAGGAGGTAGTATCTTTGAGAGATCATTATTTTACTGGACTTTTCATTATACTACTAGTAAAATAGGTCAATAGGAAAATTAAATACCCCCATTAATTTTGTTGATATGGGGACTTACATCCATTAATAAACTATATCAAGTGTAACTTTGTCGATTTATTGACCAGCTTTGTAGAGTTTTATAACAAGACCACTGATTAATTGAGGGTGTCAAGTCATGTTAATCATTTACCAAACTTCAGCAGTAGATGTGGTTGTGTTATATTTCCAAACTTTAGAAGTTTTCCACTATTTGGCTATAGTTCATTAATGTAAAATGTCATGTATCATTAGTTCACTGTCATTCAGGTCACCATATTTAATCACTATATGGTATATGTACATGACCAACCTATGTCTCTTTTCGGTTATTTTACATTTGTCACATATATTACACACACATAGGGCATATAATTTATCACCTTAGAGAAACTTCTTAAAGAATTTCTGATTGAAAAATTGCTTCAATGTGACATTACAAATGGCCTATGGTCCAAATTTTAACTGTAAAAGTACATTTTATTATCTGGGGACTGGTAGATCTGAAGAAGTACAGTATCTTGGGCCAGAGGGTTACTATTTGGACTGGCAATGGCAGTTTAATAGTCATAAAGTGCAGGAAAAGTTACTCAGAAGCATTACTATTACCCTCAGATGACCATTTTGACAGATTTATTTCTTTTCAACAGATTCTGTGCAATATTAATTAGAAATTCCCAAATGCCATTTAAAAACAGCATCTCGACAAATGTTTTCTGTATAAAGTGTTTCCCTACTGGTAGTTTCATCTTTCATTTGATTTTGTGCATTTTTAACCTGTAGACAGAGTGTGAAAAAAATAACAAATTTCTATGTTATTCCACTCATAAAACCCTTATATATATAATACAAGGATTCAAAGATGTTTGGAGTGAATCAAACACAAACATACTGGTTCATGTTCAAAAATAAATGAATAAGTTTGCAGGTATTTTTAAAGTTATATGTAGTGACGTAATACTACGATATCTAACAGTTCTTATATTTGTAGTTCAATTAGAATTTATATATAAAGGACTCTTCAATTTAGAATTGAGTTAGAACTACAAAGGAATGAAGAACTTCAAAACATTTCAAAGATATTTGACTGACCACCACATAAAGTGAAGTGTATCAGTTGGTCAGTCACAGACGGGATAATCCTGTACTTAAGGAAGTTATAATACCTGTACAGGTGCGTAATATTACATAAGCTGGACATTAAACTTAAGTCTTTGATCTGCCTTATCTCCAGTATAAATCACACACACCTGTAATTACCCAACAGGTAAAAACCAGAAATATCCATAAATAAACATAGGTGTTAAAATAATTACCAGTAAATCATAAACTTTATATACAAGCAATTAAAAGTCAGCCATAAGGTAGTTAAGTGATACAAGCTTCTGATATAAACTGAAGAACAAATATTGTGAAAACCTGCAAAATTCAAATATTTAATGCAGTTTATTTATACTGCAGAAACAAGAGCTATTTACTTGTGGTCTAAAGTGTAAGAGCATCTTTTTTTTTTCACTGGAAGATTTGATTTGAAGTTTCACTAGAAATTTAAAAAAAAAACTTATGATTTAGATAATAGTTAAACTAGCTTTTTGGTATGAAAAGTGTTATGAGCAATGATTAGTTTTATATAAAAAAGACTATGAAATTTGAATGTAGAAGATAAGATGACACACATTTTTTTCAGGTCAGTTCGTTACCATCAGTTTTTAAGGTCAATATGACTCTTATTATCTACTTCCTTGCCCTGTCTGTAAAGTACTCAATGGTCTACAGTGGTCTGAAGTGTTTCAGCTTACAGACACGGCACCAAATGCACCACTAGGTTTCAATCCTATTTAGGAAAGATCCTAGTGCGAGAAAAATTTGTCAGTTTCCTTCCCAAGGCCAGTGGTTTTCTCTGGGAACTCCAGTTTCTTCAGCTATCTCAGAGTTAAAGGTCTTGATATAAATGAAATAATTTTGATTGGGATTTGAACCACCATTTAACTGACTCCAATTCAATATCACTTATAATTATATATATCATATTAAAATACACCAAAAACTGATAGCTTTAGGTGTTAACTTATAGTTCAAATATTAGAGAGCTTTTAAGATTCAAATATTGAATAATAGATTAAGGTATGATAATAGGTGTAAACTTTATTACAAATATTATGAAAACATTATAAGCTTCATTAGGACTCCAATGCTGGCCTCGACAAATTAAGATACCCTAAATATACAGAGAGTCATTGCATGGAGTGTAAATTTGTAATACAAATATTATGAAAACATTATAAGCTTCAACAAGACTCCAATGCTGGCCTCCACAAATGAAGAGCTACACTTGATAAACAGAAGGAATTGCAAGGAGTGTAAATATGTAATACATGTATAATGAAAATATTATCAGTTCAGGACACCAATGCTTGCCTTATTGAATGAGTATCTATGCTTTACTTACAGAAGTAATTCCAAAGGGTGTAAAGTTGTAATACAAATATTATGAAAATATAATCAGTTCATGACTTTAATGCTTGATTGAATAAGAATCTACATTATACATATACAGATGTGATTTCAAAGGGTGTAAAATTGTAATGAAAATATTATGTAAACTTGAGGATTCAAATCTTTAACCCAATATTGCTTGGACAGAAGGTTTTAAATTTTTATATATATATACATGTATATGTGACAAGCTATCAATAGGTCTTTGCAAGAAAAGTCTCCTCAATTTAAGGTCAAGGTCATTAAATCTCTAATATTTTATTTTGAAAGTGTAGTGAGTTGCAGAATGAACATGCAATTCCAATCTTATTATAGTCAGTATAGATATTACAGTTATAAAAATTTACCAAAGTCAAGAAAGTTATTAATGATGAAAACACTAGCATAACATCTTAAACCAGAGAACTGATTAAACACAATATCTTGACCTAATGCAGTTAAAATCATATTTTGGATATAGTAAAATTTATTATAAGTTGATATAAAAATGAATAATAAATAAGAAAAGATACAGGTTCCTCTAAGAAGAAGAACCCTGGCTTTATGCCATCTAAAAATTTAGAATCATAATATCATAAATCTCTCTTTTATCATGATATCAGTTTTAGAAACACTTATTATAAATCAATGTTGATATCCTATCAGACAATCTTGAATCACACCCATATACACAACAGGACCAAACAAAAACATTATACAGACTCCCATAGAGCACTTATAACACTTACTGATTGGCTGAAAGGTTTTGATTGTCTATAAAGTGCCCCCTGGTGGTGAACAATCTGATTATCTGTCTGTTTAGTCATTAGTTATATTGTCAGAATTATTGATAATTAATTGCTAAGGTAGACATGTCTATCACTTATTACACAGTAAAGTAGATAGTTTACTTATCCAGACTGATTTCTATAATTTTGTGTAATACACAAGTGGGTTTGGCTTAAGTCATACCTAATATACTATATTATATGTATCATGATTTCGATTTAGCAATGTTATGTATTGGCCAATTATTTAAAAAATTTGTCAAAGCTAATGTTGGAATATTTTTAATACTAGTAGTATATAAACCTTTTCTTTTCCTTATGTTTCCCCTTTATTACGTGGTTAAGTCTATGAAGATGTCTGTAGCCAGTGATACAAAAAAAAAAAAAAAAACAGGTGAAAATAAAACATATAACTCCAGAAACCCAGACAAAATTATATTCATTGATAATGTTAAAGTTTCTGTCTTTTCACGTGCCAAAGGTTTGATGGTGTTTTTTTGGGCACTCCGTTTCCTCCACCTTCCATGAGATGAGTTGAGCAATACATCTAAGTTTTGTGTCCAGTCAGGATTCTTTTACTTATATCAAGGTGGTCAATTCACAGATGTGGAGAAAACTGGAGTGCCTAGAGAAAACCACCTACCTTTGGCAAACAAACTTTCTTACACAGCAATTTGCCGGAGCAATGATTCAAACATAGGCAGTCTGAGGCATTCTGATCTGTTAAAAGTGCACTTTAGACCACATGGCCACTGAGGCCCCTTAAACATTCATGAACTGACTGCCTTGATATAAATGAAAGAATGTTGACTTGATAATATAACTTAATTTCTCTGACTTTATAAGAGAACTTAATATTTCTCCACTCCATTGTTAATGATCGTAATTATTTTACAACCACTGGTAATAAATCAAATGAAATAAAACTTCTGACTTTGTATGGATATTGAACGTAATAACAAGATATAGTTCATATACTTAGAAGTGCACCTTGATTCTTGATCTAATGGGGCCTTGTTGACCAAGTAGTCTGAAATGCACAAACATATGCACATACACACACTGTACCACACTATAAACTTGCATGACCTATGGTCAGGTGAGCTAGAAATAACATTTTGATTCTTGATCTAATGGGGTCATTGTGTCCAAGTGGTCTGAAGGTTCAGCTTACTGATCACAGATGCCTCTCATGATTGATCATTTTTGAGAATATTTGTTGGTTCACTTGCTGAAGATTGATGACTTTTCTCAAGGTACTCTGTTTTCCTCCATTTTCCAAGACTTAGTTGCCTCAACATAACATAACATAAGATGTTATGGTATGCTTGTTTGCAGTATAATGATAGTGGGCTATCATCTTATCAAAAAGTTTGTCTGAGTGCATTTTAGTACATGGCAGACCATTTTCCAACTGGCACATTTCACGCATACACAAACTTTTCCTTAGATTATTTCTTAGAGATTAATATTCTTGCTCTTGTCGCAAATAGTTGAAAAATTGCTGGAGTGATATTTAACAACATTTAACAACAGCATCAAATACAGTAGTTGGTACAAAGACTAGACTTTGAACCGATGACCAGTGTGAACTCATTTCTCAGTGTAACTGAATATCATAAATGTTACAACTAAGCTTATTATATGAAAAAAAGAAAAAAAAATGTTGTTGGGGTTTAAAACACATTCCATTTCACTATTTTCCAATTATGATTTAGGATGATACAACTTCTCGTAATCTTCCAAGCAAAAGTATGTCATCAACACATTTTACAGAAAAGGTGTTCAACTTGAAGTTTTTAAAAAAAATCATATAAAAGGGTTTATTGCATGAATGGACTTATATGTTTCCTCTTGAATTAGTTTGCTTTAAGAATAGCAATACATTTGGCCTAGAATTTAAAATGTGTTGACTATTTTGAATATTTAAATATTACAGGGATTTAAAAAAATCCTTGGTGCCAGGATTATTTATTTAGAGTGGATCATTCAGTGCAGGTCCTATTTATCAACATTAAAATACGATTTTTACAGATTTTTTTTTTTAATTTTTAACAAGCTTGTTTACTATCTCCATTTTAAAAGAGTTTGATTGATGTTGGTTTTACCTGGTACACACTTTTATTAGGTGGAATTTCAGTTAAGGAGGTGAAGTGCCATACATCGTACATTTCACTGTCATTTAAAAAAACCACCTACTTCCTTGAAACTATAATTGTAAGGAAATTATTATAATGTTAGATGTAAACAAGTTTGTAAGGCATTGTTTTAAAAAATAATTAATTTTAGGAAGTGGAAACTTGAAAGTAGATCTTTGATATTTGTGTTATATATATACATCACCTAATGTGGATAACAAGAAGACATTATTACGCCTCGGCTGCTATAGGTGTTGTTTTAACTTCTTGATAAAGTCAGGATTTTATTTTTTGAATTTTGAAAGATTGGATTAGATTAATGGTGATTTACACCTTTGTCAAGATTCTTTCACTTATACCAAGTTCATCAGTTTAGGGATGGCGGAGGAAACAGGAGTGCTCTTAGAAAACCACAGATCTTTTGGCAAGTGAACTGACAAACTTTCTCACACTAGGGTAAAATTAAAAAGCGGAAAAAAATATAAAGAATTTTAGTTGTTTTAAAATTTGTTTTGGCTGTATAGTATTTAAAATTGCATCAGCATTGAGTTATTTCTGGCAAAACATTAGATTCCAATACATGTTTGTCTGGTGTTTATAACCTCGTAGCTTCTAAAGCGTTACATAAATGTTATTTTAGTCTGATAAATCTTTAAAATTTTTTAAGATATTGACAGAGAAGAGATAGAATTTCAGTGAATAAAATTCAATCTCTTGTTTGCATGAGGTGTGTAAATCTTTGCATGTCATTATTTTTGTGACACTTACTGCTTAATTAGCGAAGAATATAAAATGTAAAACTCGGAGGTTAGACTGTAAGTTTTTGCAGGTTAACAGTCCATGCAAAGTGAATTTGTCACGCTCTTCAGAAATAACGCTCAATCACATGATTGATGCCAAATATATATCCTGGTATAAAGATATAATTATTATGCATTTTTTTTGTTAAAAGGAAAACTGTTATCTTCATGAAAATTCAGCAATAAACTGTTGATATTTTCTCTACCTAAAGGAAAGTTTGTTGAATTATGGGTAATCATGTGTTTAAAATTTGATTGTATTGGTTGTTAATCGTGTGTAAGATAAATATTGATTTACTGTAGTTTGATTGGTCTAAAATAAACATCTTTAGGTGACTTTTTACAACAGATTAGAGAAATAGAGGTAGAGATTTTAATTACCGACAATCCCTAATATTGACCTGGTAAAGCAATAGGATAGAATGTAACCATCTAGTAGCAGGGTTTTAAGTTAATATTTTAACCCATTGTCTCATCAAGCATCTATCTATTGTCCACTTTTCACTTATCCTCATGAAGAATTACTTGCTGTATCAAAATACATGTATTTAAAAAACATGGCAGTGTTTGGTTTGTTTTAGCACTACATGTCTGCCATTGTGTTTGTTTTTGTTCCATTTACAAGCTACCCAAGAAGACTAATTGAGAAGAGCTTATTCGAAAAATTTATGAAGGAAAAATAAATTTCAGTTTTATTCAATTTTTTACTTGTCCAATTGGGCAAATTACCATAACTTTTTTGCCCAGACAATCAGTTTTAGTTGCCTCAGAAAGTCTGTTTGAGTAGAGCTCATTTTGGATGTAAAGTTGGCACGTAGCACTACAGCCTTTTTGTTTTGTTTAAAAGATAGCACACACCACTACACCATAGTGTTGATAACTCAAGTATCTTTACCAAAACATGATTTATTTAACTTTTGATGCATTTTCTATAAGATCTATGGTAATTATAATAACAACATGAGAAGTAATTAAGGCATCAGGGAAATTATAGTTTCACCACAGCTTATTACCCTGTATTATAACAGGGGCCTCTGTGGCCGAGTTGTTAAAGTGCACGTTTATGGATCACAGTGCCACTCACCACCTGTGTTCGAATCCCATTCGCTACAGATCCTAGTGTGAGAAGTGTGAGAAAGTTTGTCAGTTTGCTTGCTGAAGGTCGGTGGTTTTATCGGGACACTCCAGTTTCCTCCACCATACAAAAACTGACTGCCTCGAAATAAGAGATAGAATCTTGACTGAGGCATAAAACACTATTAGTCTGCCCCACTCCACTCCTGTATTATAAACAGGATTACTTCCCTTTATTTCTGTGTAATTGGAACTTGCTCAAAGATACTTATACAAAAAAAAAGAGGAAATTGTTTCATAACTCTTGCTATGGTTGTAAATGTTATTGTTATTGGAGTTAGTGTCTGCATTAGTGTACAATGTCAAGTTTTTTTTTATGTAACTAGTTCGGTTATGTAGTTAATGTACACTTGGAGGGTTGAAATTCAGGACAGTCCAGTGGCCTGAGACGTGACTTTACTATTTTATAAATTTAAAATGTTTGAAATATGTCAAAGGGTGTGCCTAGAGGTAATAAAATCTATAAGTTTAATTAAAACTTCATGTGTAATAAAGGTGTATAATATTGATTGGACATAACACACTGGTCAGTTACCATGCAAGGTTGTGGGGCATTAACATGGACATTACATATCTGTTGGCAAAAGTTCAGCTATTTTTTACACTACATCAAAACTAGAGATACAAGGATTTTTTTCAATTCTGTAAGTCTGAACTTTAGCCTGTCTATTAAAGCCTTGTCTCAATGTTTCTGATCATAATTTCTAATGTCTGGTGCCTTAGTGACCAAGCAGCCTAAGTGTGGCCTACATATCACATTGTCTAATAGACCCCAGTGTGAGTTTGCTTGTCAACTAATACACCCCAGTGCGAGTTTGCTTGCTGACATTAGTTGTACTATTGTTTCTTTCAACATCCTACAACTGACATGGTTAAAGCTTAAAACTTTCGGACTGATTGAGTTGATAGAATATCTGTAGGGTTAAAACAAAATAATTATATTGATTGAATGTATAGTTAGGATAAGCAAGAGAATGTTCATATAATTAAACCAGATATTTCCATTAAGAACTGTAAAATGATGTATATTATAGTTAAACTGTTGGAGTGGCTCAGTTTATTGAGCAGGTCTGGTTTGTTGTTACAATTTTGGATCAACCAAGTCTTGATGAGTTTGGAATGTATTGCATTTGGTTTCATTCTAAAACTTTGACTGGAGGAGTGAAGAAATCCAAATGCTAGTTTAGTAAATGTAGTTTCCTATATTGTAGGAGGTCTGGGGCTTAAATGCTGTTTTATTTTCTATCTTCTTACAAATTGTTTGGTGATAAAAATTTAAATGGATTTTTTTCTTTATACATTTTTGATAATAAGTTATCATTTATTTCTTTCACTATTCACAAATAACAATTAATAAAGGCCACTCCAAGGAAAAAGAATTTGAAAAACACTTTTTTATTATCACTAGGATAAATCTTGAGTAAAAATGTCAGGTCATTTTAAGTGTTTTTTGATGGGAGAAAAATGTCAACATTGTGAGGACTCAAGGTTGTACCTTATCATCCATTCAGACCCAAGGTCACACCTTACAACTCATCAACACTCGAGATCATCGCTTACCACCCACCCAGAAGAAATCAAATTACACACCTTTTTACCCAGAGACAATAACATTTAAGAATTGTTATTTTATGTAGAAAATTCAATTATTAATATTCTATAGGGTATTCATACATATTTAACATGCTATAAAAATTTCTACGATGTTGTGTTTGACATAATTACATTGTTGACTAATCCAAAGGTTTTAAAGCATAATCTTCCTTCCTTTTATGAAAAAATTTTCCTAACAGAAAACGGAATAATTTTGAAATCATTTGCATATCAAATAGCTCACATGTTATAACTTACCAACCAATATTATTATCCTGTCAGTGAATCCCCCCTCCCAAACACACACACTCATATCTCTCTCTCTCTCTCTCTCTCTCTCTCTCTCTCTCTCTCTCTCTCTCTCCTCTCTCTCTCTCTCTCTCTGTATATTTGAAACATGTAAGATATGTTATTCACTGCTCTCAAATAAAAGACATAAACAGTTGTTGTGTTATCTTTGGAGTAAGCTTTGAAGCCTTTCATTCTTGCCTTATGTGTTTGTGTATGTGTGATCAAAGTTTCATTCAAGAAATTAACTATAAAACACTAATTTGGAGATGATAGCAACATTAACTAAAAACCCCAATTTTGAGCTTATAGCCTGCTGTGTCTGTGGTTATGGACTACACAATTATTCTTTAATAGTGGGACAGTTAATGAATACTAAGCTTGCTTTCTTTGAAGAAGATGTTTTGTGAAAGTTCAATACAGGGGAAAAATCATAAATTACATGTTTATTGTCATTAGATTCTTTTTCATTTCTTTGTATTAGATACCTTTTGTTTGATACTAAACATGAACCAGATCAATGGCTGAAGTAACTTAATCTACATTGTAATTCCTAGCTGGTTAGCCAGAACAGCTGTGTTTGATTTCAAATTTCACTAGTCAATTAACAAAGAGAAATATTGAATTTTATTTTATTTTATATTAAACTATAATGCATATGTTGACATTTAACTACATGATTTGTGATGTGTTTGGGATGGCAGCTGTAGGATTCAGCCACTGAACCACAGACAGGTCAAGTCATAGATTGGTCATCTTTATGTCCAGCATGTCCTCCTAAGACAATGGTCATTGTTTTAACTAGATGCTTCTGTAAATAAGATAACCAGGGTTTAATGCTAAGAACAGGTGTTTCATATTTACTTAAGATAAATATACAACATCTGTATCATGCAAGGGGATGAATTATCCTTAACTGTATTAAGGCATTATTTCCACATTAATGCATTTGTTATTTGTTGAAAGATAAAGCTTAATCTGTTCTTTATTTGGACAGAAATAAAACTAAATTAAACAAATCAACAAAATTTGAAGAAATCAAACAAAATTAAAACAAAAGAATATTGTTGGGAAGTGAAAATAGGAAAAATGAAAGAAGATGCATGCCATAATTTTAAAAATAGATCTGTAATAGAGCAAGACATTGAAATGCCCTCATTGTATCATTACTGTTGGTTTCTATTACATTTCTGTTTTATCATGCGTAATTAGGGTAAACATGCAAAAAACTCATTGTGTTTTAATGTAACAAAAATAAACAAATTAATTAAAAATTAAAAACAAAGAAATACTGTTTAAAATGGTAAATTTGAGATGACAGATTGCTTTAAGTTGTTTTTTGTGTCATTGTCAAGAAACATGTAAGTTTATTATCAGGACAGTGAAAAATTGTTGTTATTAGTTCATAGACACTCCCATTTTTTTTAATTGTGGCTAGGTGGCATACAAAGCATAGTGCCCCTCACTGTCTAAGTTCTAATCCCACAGGCAGATTGTAGAAAAAGTTTATCAACTAGCTTACTGTCGGCAGTTTTCCTAGAGTTTTGGTTTTCGCCTCAATTTCACACCACTACAGTAGCTCAGTTGGTAGAGTGTTTGCTTTGTTTGTGGAAGGTTGGGGTTAGAACCCCGGCCATGTCTGACCAAGACTTGAAAATTGGTAGTGACTGTTCATTCACCAAGCACTCAGCATTTAGAAATGAAAGTCATGGAGTGCTGCTTTGGAGACCTTAAAAACCTTTTCTCAGTGTCATGGTAGACATGGCACATTAAAAAATCCTCCTTGCAAATTGTCCTAAGTGTACTGCAAAGGTAAAAATTTCTGGCACTTCATCTATAGCTGGTGATGTCTCAATATAAGTGAAATGTTCTTGACTAGGATGTAAAACCCCATTGAATCAATAAATAAATCTTTTCAAGAATTGGTCACTTAATATGTAAGCAAGGTTAGACTGTAGTCTTTAAACCTAGTGTATTTTGGAAAAAAGCAGTGTGGTCTTATAATTTAATATCTTTCAGTTTCAGGTCTATGTAGACTTTTATTTCATCAATATGATCTATCAAATTTTACACATTCCTGATAGATGTAAGCTATTTTGTTTTGTCAGTTTTTACCTTTGAAATATCCAATTGCCACCTTCGTTTTATTCTGAATGTTAGGATTAACACCTTTATTTTATTAAAGAACACCTGTTTCATGTCATAGCTTTCTGAATTTATGTCTCGTTTAACACATCTTTAACTTATAAATTGTTTTAATACATGGATGAAAGAAATATCACAAAGATAAAATTGTCCGTTACAATGTCCTATTGCTGTAAAGTGTTTGTTACTTTTAGACATTTCTAGAGAAATAAAGTAGAACATTTAAATGTTGCTCATAGGGGAATGGTGTTTTACACCTGACTGTTGCTTGTAGTGGAATGATGTTTTACAACTGAATGTTGCTTGGAGTGGAATGATGTTTTACACCTGAATGTTGCTTGGAGTGGAATGATGTTTTACACCTGAATGTTGCTTGGAGTGGAATGGTGTTTTACACCTGAATGTTGCTTGGAGTGGAATTGTGTTTTACACCTGAATGTTGCTTGGAGTGGAATGATGTTTTACACCTGAATGTTGCTTGGAGTGGAATGGTTTTTTACACTTGAATGTTGCTTGGAGTGGAATGATGTTTTACAACTGAATGTTGCTTGGAGTGGAATGATGTTTTACACCTGAATGTTGCTTGGAGTGGAATAATGTTTTACACCTGAATGTTGCTTGGAGTGGAATGGTGTTTTACACCTGAATGTTGCTTGGAGTGAAATGATGTTTTACACCTGAATGTTGCTTGGAGTGGAATAATGTTTTACACCTGAATGTTGCTTGGAGTGGAATGATATTTTTCATACACCTGAATGTTGCTTGGAGTGGAATGGTGTTTTACACATGAATGTTGCTTGGAGTGGAATGATGTTTTACACCTGATTGTTGCTTGGAGTGGAATAATGTTTTACACCTGAATGTTGCTTGGAGTGGAATGATATTTTTCATACACCTGAATGTTGCTTGGAGTGGAATGGTGTTTTACACATGAATGTTGCTTGGAGTGGAATGGTGTTTTACACCTGAATGTTGCTTGGAGTGGAATGGTATTTTACGCTTCAGTCATGATTACAGGTATTTCACTTATAGCATTGTTGTCAGAGTAGAAAACCAGAATTTTTTAATACCTTTGGCAAGTGATGCTATCTTACTTTCTGATTACCTGACTTAGATTTGAATCTAGTGGACAGAGGTCTTGTGACAAGCAAACTGGCGTTTTAGATTTTGTGCAATTGAACTCACAAGCATTCGCACTCCATAGATCTGACTCATTAAGATTCAGATCTAGGCATGAGAGCCATTGTTATCCATTGGCCTACTGAAGCCAAATAGAGAGAATGAGAGAGGTTGGTATTGCAACGTAAACGACAGTTAATGGTGACATCAGCTTGAACACATGTGAACTAACATAGCTACAGTAATTTAGCAAGGACATCAGTAAATGGACATAGAGAAATTGATTGTAGACATTCCAGAAATTCTTAACTTGGGCTAAGGTTTGTTTGATTAAGGTTTGAAAAGTAAACAAGGTCTTCAAACATTGAAACAAGCCTTTGATTTTATAATACATAGGTTGTACAATCCGTGATAACTCGGGTACACAGGATATACAGTCCATAATAGCCCTGGTCTTAAACATTTCCATATTTTTGTAAAGTCTGCTTTGAGGTTTAATTTCTGTATTTATTTTAAACTCTGATAAGACTAAATTAGACCATTATTAACCTACCCACCCCCCTATCTTAGTGAAGTTAGTAACACGTAATTCTTCTAAACATACTTATGATACAATTCATGAGCAGGAGTAAATATTTCTGTAAGTATGTATCGTAAAGTTGGCTTTGATTTATTTTCTGTTTAAACATAACAGTAAGTTTGAAGATTATTAGCTGACCTTCTATCCCAGGGGAATGGCCATGTTCTATTTGATCAAGTTATTAATTTATATACCATAACTCTCCATATGCACAGACAAACCATTTCGGGGACAATATAAGTTGATCAGATCCTCGGACAATATAAGTTGATCAGATCCTCGGGACAATATAAGTTGATCAGATCCTCGGACAATTTAATTGATCAGATCCGTTGACAATATAAGTTAGATCAGATCGGTTCAAACGTTAACCTAAACAAGTTTATAGAGTTTAGGACAGACTGAGGACAAATAACTTCAGGGTTGTCAATATTTAATTTATATCTTTAATGAATTATTTCCAACTTTAAGACATGTGGTCAACCTGTTGCCAGTATTTGTCTGTATTTTTCTATTTGATCATGATACAATTGTTAAACATGTTTATAGTGATAAGGTTTGTGATATGATTTACATATATTTACATTTCTTTGACCATGAAGTAAAAAAATAACATGAATCCGATGAAGCATGGAAAATACTGTACAAGAGATAGAGGTGTTTAATATAATATTTAATATTAATTTAGACATTAAAGAAAGATTAAATTTGTTTAAGAATGAGATATTGAATATCTAAAAGCAAAACATGTATCTAACAGATATACACAGATGAAAAAAAACTTATACTTGTGAGTTCATTGAGTGAGTATGGAGTGGGCATGACACATTTCGCAAGACAAAAATACAAAAGTTTATAAAATTGAATAAAATACCACTATGCTTCTCTTTTGCATGGAACTTTAGTTTCTTGTAGCTCCAAATTTATCACAGGCGCTGAATTATGTAATGTGTGCAAAATGTCCAATTCTTTTATTTTTCCATAAATTAATTTCATTTATTATAGCTCAATTTATAGAATTAAAAAGTACTGGTAATCAAAAATTAATAATAAGAAGCAGAGAAAAAAATATGTGTGACATGTATAGAATATAAGCTCAATTCTTTCGTGCAAAAATAACACAAAAGATCTGACCAATCAAAATGCTTGAAGCAAAAGAAAATTGAATTATTGGTAAAACTTGGGTGTCAGTGGTGTAGTGGTTTAAAGGTTACATATGTGGATCAAATTGTCTTAAACTGCTTTGGTTCAAATATCACATTGACATTTCGTGATGTGAGAAATATGGCAAATATGGTGGTTTTGATGTTTGGCATTAGCAGGACAGACCATTGACTGGTTCACTCTGTGAAAGACTAATTTGACTAAGGAAGTGGTATGCTTGCCTGCAGCATACTAACTCAGTGAGCTAGCACCTTAACAAAAAGTCACACACTAAGTACAAGGCAGACCATAACATACACTTACACATGCATACATAATCATGTTAGACTTGATTAATCCATATTGCTTAGGAAAAACTTCCTGTCACTGCAAATAGCTGAAAAAGTTGCTGATGTGACATAAACAACATTACAACTAATCAAACTTTCATTCCTGACATATTAAGTATATCTTTGTCTATTATGATCAATACATATGTTGTAATACAGTTTTATGTGGTATGTGAATTGTTTCAGTACCTTTACAGCAGTTTGTGCATTTTAATGACATTTTCACAGGTGTGTTAATTACATTTTTTACCTGTAAGTTACACACTGTCCCCAACATATTTTTTAAATATAATCATCTAAAACGAAGGGTTGGCAATATCACTGGAATTTTTTTAACAAGTTCAAACATATTGAATAACACCTTGCTTGATATAAACCATTAACCCAAGTGACAAATTCCCATTACAGGGCATTTAAATCTGACCCTAGGGATTTTATTTTACCTTAACTAGTCTATGTCAAGGTCATTTGATACTCCTTGATGACATGTTTTTTTTTTCCTTTCATGATTGCATTTACTGTCAAAAACCTCATTACTTGGGTGGGTGAAATAGACTTAGGTATGCATGCTGCATTCTTGGTTTTGAAAATGTATTTTTCACAAACTAGCATATGATAAATGAAGAACATTTAAACCTGATTCAGGAATGTGAATTTAGTATTGTTGTTTTTTAGAATTATTATTCAAAGTACAATTATTTGAATTGCACTATTTGGACAAAATTCAGGTGCACCTTTCAATAGGATTTATCAGGATCTGTGAATCGCTTTTGTACATTTTTGCTTGTCCTGTTAACTTGGATAATGGCTCCTAAAAATTAACCTTGCTTTGTTAATAGATGAAGAAAGAAATGCTGTTTCTGAAAACTTGTACTTTCTGTCAACACAACCATAAACACAAAATGCAAGAATTTATTCAAGGAAGCTGCCAAAAGAAGGCCAAGAAAAAGCATATATAATGGGTTCACAAACGAGAAAATGCCTGACTTTGGACAAGCACTAAAATTAATGTTTGGTGATGTTATTTTAGAACCATTTATGATAAATTATTGATGAATAAATGTACATATAGATTCTGACTTTGTGTTTTTTTTAGACCTGTAATACATGCCTCCGAACAGCTTTTTTTTATAATACTGATTTCGCTGTTTGGAGGCATGTATTTCAGGTCTATGCTTTTTTAGGTGAGGATAAAACTGGAACCTTGTTTTATACCTGCAATGAAAACTACCCATAATTGAAGACTTTGAGACATAATAAGACTTCTGTGTAGATATAATTCTCTGATATAGATGACACTAGAGCTCCTCCCTTCTCAATGATGAATCTTCTTCTTTATTTTTGACTGATAACCCAAATCTTCACTTCCACATATTACCCACAATCCATTGTTACATAGACAGGATCTTCAAATTTAACAAGCAGACAGGTGTCCAGGGTTAATTGACTAGATAACTACCAGGATGAATTACTTTCACTCAGTAGCCCTAGCATATAAGAATAATTAACCCCCCCCCCCCAGATGTCTGTTAAATAATTCTTTGTGTTTTTAGAAGACAACAATAACAATTTACAATTTTGAAAGTTTGTCAAGCATGTTTCCTATCAAAAGACGACAGAAAAAACACATTAAAATGCAGAAAAATGCACTCAGCACCTAAAGCTATAAATACTTTTTTCTCCCTTTTTTGACTTTTGATGCATTTTTTCAGCAGTACTTGTCAGAAAAATATTTATGTGCACTTAATGTGTACCTTTTTTTAACAAAACATGATAAATTACCATAGCCAAAGGAGGAGTTCTAGAGCAAACGTGTTAAAGTTTTTTTTTTTAAATTTCAATCAATCTAATAAAATCTATGCAAATTGACTTATCTTACAGGCAAAATTCTTTATAACTTTAAAAAAATATTTTTGATAACAATTATTTATTATTTTGTTAAGCTCATACAAATTACTGAAATATACCATTATTCACCCTAAGAGTACATGTATTAAGTTCTTGAAAAAGTTCAAGATGTAAGTTCACGCATTAATATTTTGGCCATAAAGCTTGCTTAATTTTGAAATTAAAATTTTCAAAAATCAACTATTGATAATGTCAGTATTCATGAAAATAGTTTTTGTTTTGAAATTAAAAAAGAAAGAAAGAAAGAAAGAAAAAACAGAATTCATTTTTGTATGATTTCAAATGTAGAACACCTTTATTCATTATAATCATAAAAAAAGTGTTGCATAAAAACACACAGCCCTAGGCACAATAAGTAAGCTTATTTTATTTGAGACTAGGTGATCTGGATGACTTTCTTGTTTTGCTATCAACACTAGTCTTTAACAAGAGAAATATTTATAAGACAAAACAGTATGATGATAAGATTTTAGAAAAAACAAAATATGGTCTGAAAAATAAATTTCAAGTTTACCCACTTTAAAGTGCATATAATTCTTTGAATTGTTCAACCTGTTTCAATCAATCTCCCGAAGGTTATTTTGTGTTACAAGTCAGTTACAGTATTTACTGGTATTTATATTGACAGTTATATACACCATTTAATCTGTTTACTTGTTATTTGAAGTTGTTTCGAAATAGTTTGTACTTTTATAAATTCCTAGTAAAGAGCTTAAGGTATCTTAGTAACTTTTGTGTTCCTGTAACCTACATGTGCAATGTGACACTTAATAAAGGGTCCTGTTCCAATGTTACATGTAGATATGTCAAAACAGTTATTGTTAAACCAAATTAATTTTAACTAAGTTTGAAAAAGTAGAAAATATCTAAAAAAAAAAAAAAAAAAAAAAAAAGACGGCCTTCAAGAAAAAGAAGATTTTTCATTCATTCAATTAGAATGTCCAAAATAGTAGGCAGTAACTATCTCCAGAAAATATTGTATTACAGAAGATGTCTGTGTTAATTATAGGGTTTGTTTTTACTTCATGGGTGGGTATCAACACTAGCGGTACAGGATACAGGTATGAATACCTGGCTAATTACACAGGTATGGGCTATTTACAGATCATATGTTCAGTAAAGATGTTCATATAAGATTGACAATAAATACCACTGTCATTATTTCCAAATCCTTTTTTTTTTTTTTTTTTTTTTTTTTTTTTTTTTTTTTTTTTTTGCCAATGTAAATTGTTGTATTTTGTATATATCTTCCTATCTTCACTTTATCTTGTCTTTTCAACATGAACTGTTAACTCTCTTCACCATTAAATACAGGAAATATCTTATCAATTTTCAGATAAAGTTACCTTTCCTTAACTTTTATGTAATTGATTGTTCCTGAAGAGGAATTTGGAGGTTATTTTGGTTTTAAATCTGACCAATTTTTAAATTACACAAACCACAGAAAGATATTAAATTTTTGTCTTTGTGGTAAAATTGTGGTTTTTATATCATCTGTTATCTGTTTATTTAAATGTTTGTGGTTTGTATTTGTTATTGCCACTTGTATACAGTATATATATACATGTTCATTAGTGGTACAGTTGGTAGAGCAAACCTATCCATGTGGAGTGGATTAATGGTGTTTTACGCCCCAGTCAAGATTTTTCACTTATTTCATGGCAGTCAGTTCTGGAATGGTGGAGGAAACAGGAGTGCCTGGGAAAAAAACATTCAGCAAGCGAACTGACAAACTTTCTTACTCTAGGATCTGTCCCAAGTGGGATTCAAACCCAGTAGGTGAGAGGCGCTGAGATCTGTAAGTGCATGCTTTAGACCACTTGGCCACTGAGGCCCCTGTGGAAGTATCCATGTGGGTTTTGGGTTTAAATCCTGTTGCTGCCTCAGATTTCTCTACTGTTTTCTTTCCAGTACTTGTTTGTGCCAAAAGAGCTGGCTGGATCAGTATGTACCAGTATTTCAGAATAGTTTGACAGCTTTTGTTTTGATTTCTGTATTTACCAGACTCTCTGAAGAAAGGTGAGCCTTATTGAGGCAGGATTTCTTTTATGGAACAGAAGAATTGTTTTACTTTGATTACGTTGTTTTAGCAGATTAAAATTTATGTCTTCAGTTCTTGATCTAGTTTCCTTATAATGGGAGGTATAAAAACAAATTGTTCAAAGTCAAACAGTTTGTTTGTATCATACTAATTCTTGGCATAAAAACAGCCAAAAACATGTATTGTAAACAAAATAAATGTCTAAAGTCTTGAAATTTATTATTTATGTTTGTTTGTAAATTTTATGTTAAAATTGCTTCAAGGATTTTACTATCTCTTAAATTGTGATAATGAGTCTGAGGGTTGTGACAGAAAACATTATGATGATGTTTTATATAAACGCATAATATCGTGTTAGTAAACATGTCAAAACTAAAGGTTATATATATACATCACAAGATTATATTTAGCTGAATTTAGAATAATGTTCGAGGTTGCTTGGTTAAATGATGCTTTTACACCGTATCAGTAACTTTTAGTTATTCTCAAAGAAGAAATTTTCTTACTTATTACTTATTTCAAAGATTTATCTAAACTGATGGTCATGTGGTGTCTCATTGCTGGGGGATTGACCTTGGTTAACTTTAATTGGGAAAAAGTTTTGGTTTAATAAGCCTTTAGAGATTGGCTTAGTTATAGTATAAAAGACTGAGTGATTTGTGATGGTTTTTTGCGACATTGATGGCATTAGTATACTAGAAGTCATGATTTTGAAATAAGTGTGAACAAGTACAAAGCCAATCAGAAACACTTACACAAACTCATGTTCCACATAAAATTCTGTTTAGATTAATCTTTGAGATTTAAAGGGGAAAAAATTCTTGTCATGAAGATTTAAAAAATTGCTGATGTGACGTTAAACTACATTCAACCAATCAACACCTTTAACAGAATAGAGTCATGTCCCTTTAAAAAATTCAAGGATACAAGGGTCAATTTTGACTGTTAGATTGTTGATGTTGGTGACACTGTCCATTGTTAATGATGCTGAATGCAATGCTTAAGTGATGTCGACACTGTCCACTACATGTATGCTGTCCACAATGTTGGATATCAACTAAACAAAATACCTTGTTACACAATACCAGTAGATCAACTACTTTCTTGATTGAAGATTTTAATGTTCAATTGTTCAATGCCTGGGGTTTGATACCTGGGGTTTAAAGGCTGGGGTTTTGATGCCTGTTGTTTGAAGGCTGGGGTTTGATGCCTGGGGTTTGAAGGCATCCATGTTCAATTGTTTGATACCTGGGGTTTGAAGGCTGGGGTTTGATGCCTAGGATTTGAAGGCATTCATGTTCAGTTGTTTGATGCCTGGGGTTTGAAGGCTGGGTTTGATGCCTAGGATTTGAAGGCATCCATGTTCAGTTGTTTGATACCTGGGGTTTGAAGGCTGGGGGTTTGATGCCTGGGGTTTGAAGGCATCCATTTTTCAATTGTTTGATGCCTGGGGTTTGAAGTCGGGTTTGATGCCTAGGATTTGAAGGCATCCATGTTCAGTTGTTTGATACCTGGGGTTTGAAGGCTGGGGTTTGATGCCTGGGGTTTGAAGGCATCCATTTTTCAATTGTTTGATGCCTGGGGTTTGAAGTCTGGGGTTTGATGCCTGGGGTTTGAAGGCTGGTAACATAACAACTTGACCATCACCAGTTTCTGGAAATAATTCATCATTATATTAAGAGTCATTTCTTTTCAGTTAGTACATTATCTTTATACTGTATTTTTTTACATTTAAACTTGTGTAATGATACTTTGTGTTTTAACAAGTGATATTTGATGTCTTTTACCACACAAGTCGTTAACAGGTAAAAATCCCAGGTCATCTCACCTGTGGCAGGTAAAAAAGAACATTCCGTTAATGAAGTTTAATGCAGTGTTACAAAAAGATTGTCAGTTGTATTATGTGTGACAAAAATACTGTGTGAAAGATTTTTTCCTAGCAGAGAAAAAATTGAACATGTGAACATATGATCTATAAGAGTGTATTCTTTCTTTCTTTTTTACTTTTTTTTCCTTTCTCCTTTTTTATTTTGAATGTTAAACCTTCAACTCTTATGCAAAAGTATTTTCATCTATCTTGCTGCTATTTATCACAAGTGACAGGATTTTTTTTGTAAAAATACATTATAAGATAGGCCAACGACAAAATGATTTATTAATACTAGTACACATGTACTTAATTCTAATACACATCCTCACAAAATGCACATGTGCAGATTTAAGATTTAGCTTATCAATGTTCCAGTTCAGTTTATTGTAGAAACATGAATACTGTGCTGGGTTAAAAAAACCGGACTGGGATTTTAATTTCAAAATTTTAAATTAGAGTTATTTAGAAATTTGAATCTTAAAAACACTGAGAATGTTTTTCAGTTTATTTTTGGAAGGCTCATTGTTGTTTTCAGATTATTCTGGTGAAACCTAAAACCTTTTTTCAATCTAGCCAGCCTTTGCAGTTCCCTGTCCAATCTTTTCCCCGGTCCAGTCTTGTTCCAGGAACATTGCCTTGGAATGTGAAAAATGTGTGAATTGAGAAAATCACCATTTTCTTTGACCTACCCACCCCACTTTATTACATTTAAGTACAGACTTTCAGTTACAATTACATCCTGTGGGTGTTAACATTAAAGGTTCAGTAACAGTTCAGAAGTAAACAGTTAGTACCATTGTAACAGTACAGGGGAACATAATAACAGTGTAAAAATGTGTTATATCTGTCTGGGGTTGTGTTAGAGGGTGGAGATAGATATCAACTGACCATTAAACTCTGGACATTACTGTAGCTATAATGAGAACTTGATTGGTAAATACTACCATTAAAATCAACAAAATAGCCAATTACACAGTTTGTAGTGTGTTATAAAGTATCAATTACTTGGCATGCAGGGATAATATAATATATTGTAACAACTCTTGTTGAAGTGAGTTTTTTCTGAAGGACACCAAATTAATGTTTTTCAAAAAAAAAAAAAAAAAAAAAAAAAAAAAAAAATTATAATAATAAGAAAAATTAAAAAAAACAACATGGATATATCAACCCTTTTTCTGGGTGAGGCGATAAACGAACAAAAATAGCAATAAATGTGGAAATTCATGTCCATATTTGTCATCTCCTAAATAATTAGAAGCAATTACCGGGTACATAATGTATATTTCTTGCTGTAATTAAGACCATTTCATTGTTTCTTAAAGTACTTATGACTGATAAATCCTGTATACATGTAAGAAAAAAAACCTGTCTGCTTGTGGACTAAATTTTCCCGTACTTTTCTGTGTTTTGTCTCCTGTTTTACAAGTAATAATTATTATGGAAAGCCAGCAACTACAAGATTCTTTTTTTATTATTTTATTGTCTGTCTCCATTTTTTTTTAACCACCAGACAAAGTTTTTTATGATAAATGTTTTTTTGTGGTCTGTAATTACATTGGACATCATCTGTATTGCGGTATATGGTGTACCATAAAGATGACACCTATTATTATTCTTTATTTCATTTATATGATTTATCACCATCTTGGGCACACTGTTACATTTTCTGTGGGAAGAAATTTTACACATTCTAGTAAACATTTTAATTTTCTTGTTCAATGTGTAACTTTAGATCAGCCATTACCTGTTATTAAGGGTACACAATGAACCATATGTCATTAATTTCTTGCACACTGCATCAAATTCTAGTTCGCTGCGGGAAAACCCCTTGCGACTTTTTTGATAACTGTGTATACATGTGAAATTGGAGCAAACTTCCTTATTAAGTGAACAAAGTTTGGTGTCTAACTTTCTTTATTTACAATAACAAATGGCAAAATAGCTTCACATATTGCATAAGATCATATAGAATTGTTTTTAAACTTTAAAAAATGCATCCATTTACTTTGTTACAGAAGGTCAATAGTATTAGTATCAAGTTAAATTAGAGTGTCTTTCAAAAGGTAACTGAAGGTCCAGAATGAAAATTGGAATTACTGAAAAACAACAAGAGCTTTATTAAATACTTTTAACACAAGTTTACAATTAATGCAAAAATCTTTGAAATGCAGAAACTCGTGAAAAGACCCAGCATTATATTTGATCCTCTAGAAAGTTTAGGTTTTATCTCTGTTAGTTTTACATTCATTGTTTCTCTTCAGTTTTGTTTGACTTTGCAGTTGCCAAGGGGATTGAGTGACACAACAATGGCTCCACTCTTGCACACGGAAAAGTACCAGTAATTCTAGTCTTAACGTGGATCCCAAAACATTACTGAACATGAGATCTTATACTTTGTATATTTTTTTTTACAGGCTTGTTGACCAGTACATTGCAAACATTTCCAGGATCTGCATGTGAAGGCGAAAAATTATATTTACGTTGTCCAAATAGAACCATGATTAGTATTCAATCAGCACAATATGGCCGCCAAGTACCAAGTTATAGAATGTGTCCCGCAAAAACTAACCAAAGTCATCTTTCGGAATATTCATTTTGGAATTTTAGAGAAGATACAAATTGTTTGGCAACTTCATCACTAATGGTAAGTTTTTACATGTTACAGTTAAGGTTTTTTTTTTAGATTCCATAGTGATCAGCTGTTCAGCAGAAATACAGGTCTCTCTTTTGTTTTCATGTAAAATGTCTTCCAATAACATAGACCCTATGTCAACAGTGACGCTGAAAAATTGGTGTCACATTTCTGGTATTGATTTTACTTATCTCATGCTTTACATTACATATCAAGGTTTGGAATGCAAGTGTGATTATCTCCTCTTGTTAAATGTTGTCATTTTTAGCTCACCTGAGCACAAAGTGCTCAAGTGAGCTATTGTGGTGGGTCATTGTCCGGTGTGCGTCGTGCGTCAACTTTTGATTGTTAACACTCCTGAGGCCACAATTTAAGTGCAATCTTAATCAAACTTTCTCAGAATGATCCTCTTGACAAAAGCTAGCTCAAGTTCGTATATGGGCCATGTTGGATCAATATCTAGGTCACTAGGTCAAATTGTAGAAAAACCTTGTTAACACTCCTGAGGACCCGATTTCAGTCCAATCTTCATCAAACTTAGTCAGAATGATGCACTTGCCAAAAGCTAGCTCAAGTTCGTATATGGGCCATGTTGGGTCAATAAGTAGGTCACTAGGTCAAATTGTAGAAAAACCTTGTTAACACTCCTGAGGCCCGAATTTTAGTCCAATCTTCATCAAACTTAGTCAGAATGATGCTCTTGACTAAAACTAGTTCAAGTTCGTATATGGGCCATGTTGGGTCAATAAGTAGGTCACTAGGTCAAATTGTAGAAAAACCTTGTTAACACTCCTGAGGACCAAATTTTAGTCCAATCTTCATCAAACTTAGTCAGAATGATGCTCTTGACAAAAGCTAGCTCAAGTTCGTATATGGGCCATGTTGGGTCAATATCTAGGTCACTAGGTCAAATTGTAGAAAAACCTTGTTAACACTTCTGAGGACCCAATTTCAGTTCAATCTTCGTCAAACTTAGTCAGAATGATCTTCTTGACAAAAGCTAGCTCAAGTTCGTATATGGGCCATGTTGGGTCAATAAGTAGGTCACTAGGTCAAATTGTAGAAAAACCTTGTTAACACTCCTGAGGACCCAATTTTAGTCCAATCTTCATCAAACTTAGTAAGAATTATTTCTTGACAAAAGCTAGCTCAAGATCGTACTATGGGCCATGTTGGGTCAATAAGTAGGTCACTAAGTCAAATTGTAAGTAAACCTTGCTAACACTCCTGGGGCCCCAATTTTAGTCCAATCTTCATCAAACTTAGTCAGAATGATGCTCTTGACAAAAGCTAGCTCGAGTTTGTATATGGGCTATGTTCGGTCAATAAGTAGGTCACTAGGTCGAATTATATAAAAAACCTTGTTAACACTTATGAGGGGATCCATTTTGGACCAATATTATCAAACTGTCTCAGAATGATGCTCTTGACAAAAGCTAGCTCAAGTTTATATATGGGTCATTTTGTGTCAATAAGTAGGTCACTAGCTCGAAATATAGGAAAAAATCTCTTTTAAGAATAGAAGCTCCAGTTTGCCAAAATCAAGCTGAGTGTACATCATTTTCAGGTGAGCGTCCAGGGCCTTCATGGCACTCTTGTTTTCTGAATTAAGGGTTTCCAGAGTATCATTAAATCAACACCTCCATTTTGTTAGTGGTGGATAAGATGGAAAGTATTTTCATCACAAATTTCTGGATTATATTGCTTTTATTGTTAAACATAAACTTTTGTGATTCTGTATCATGGAAACCAAACATTTTATATTATGTGATATGCCGATCAGGCCCATTGGTTTACTATTTGATACAAGGGTAATTGGTAAACTTAACATAAGTTCAGGTTAAGCATGAGTTTCCGATCTGGATTGTACTGGTGCACACTTTGGTGACTTTTATAATGCTAGTTCACTTGCTTGTTATGTCGCAGATAAACATGAAAGACCACTCAGTCCATTATACTAGTACTGAACCAACTAGTTAAACCCTACGACAGGAAAAAACCTACCAGTATCTTACATATGATATGGTTGAACCAATAGCAGTAAGAAGCCTTGGGTTTGAATGCTCATGCTCTAAGCACTCAGCCATCAGAGCTGGTACAAGGGTGATGGTCATTTGTAAAAAATAGTTGTCTGTTATCCATATTCTTGACTAAAGTATTTGTTGTAAAGTGCTTGAAAATGTTTTATTGAAGATAATGTTACAACTGACTTGCTAAAACACCTCCAATAAAACCAGTGATAATAACTTTTGTAAAGTACCTTTGACCTTACAGCACCTATACAGGCACCAGTTTTCAATTTATTTATCCAACATAACAAATTGTAATATCAATTTTATCACATACAGCCAAACACAATACAAGACCTTCTTCTTGGCATTTACCCGGTAACTATTTTGAGATGACCCTTCAAATATTTCTCTTTAGAAATTTTATCAAATCTTTTAAATGGAATTCAATATTTGTAAATAGGTCACAGTTTGAATTTATTTCTTTTCTCCCTATCATTCATTTCATTGATTTGAGATTTAATGATATTGAGGGTATTGATGGGTGATCGATTGCCCTTGATTGTTACATTTAATTTTTTTTTTTAATTCAAAAATTGTTGAAATTTAAACCAGATAATTATTAGTCCATGTTAAATGAAACATACATAATTAATTACTTCGTTAATTAGAATGAACAAGTCTGTCAGAAATAATGTATTGAGGAATATTTTACAACAGTCACCGAGTTTGAAATACTGACGATATCATGGTGGAGTTCTTATCAGTACATTGTATTAGTTATAAGTTTGTTAGGTGACAGTTGAGTACTGAGCTAGCTTCATTTTTGATATAAAGGGCATTGATACATGAAATTAGGAATGTAATAATTCTCACATGAAAAGAATTTTAAATATAAGAAATACTTTTGAGAGTTTTTCTCATGAGGTTTATAGATTTCCTTAGTATTAGCTATTTGAAGCAGGTTAATGTTGGCGATTCATTGGAATTTATCCTGTTCAACAACTTCTTTGAACTTTTTAGATTTTTGTATTTAAGATATTTTGTTAATCACATATTATAATTTGTAACTTTGAATTTTTTCAGGTGTTTGTCTATAAATAGCACATAAGTAGAAACACTTCTATCTAAGTTGTATATTAAGGTGATGGAGTAAAATATTTTATCTGATCTGATTAGTCGGTTGACAGTATATTTTTTTTGTAAAATAACAATGAGAGATAAACGAAGTCACAGGTAAAAAAAATCACCTATTTACACCTGTTATATTTAATATATATTATTATGTGATACAGGTTTAAATAACATTGATAATTCATGCCCTAATTGCTAACGATTGGCATATCCTCTTTATTTTGGTGTTATATGACCCCTTGAAGGTCCTTAAACTTGTTTACATCAAGTGCATAACTTAATAAAATTGAAAAAAAAATCCAACACAATTTATTTTAAACCCACCCATGCTACAATTGAACTGGCATATAAAATCAGGGGTGGTTGGTGGGGTGGAATGATGTGTTACTCCCTAATCAAGATTATTTCACCCATCTGAAGATTGTTAGTTGACAAGTAATGGAGGAATCTGAAGTACCTATAGAAAGCTACAAATCTATGGCATCTGAAACAGACAAACTTTCTTCACATTTTTAGTTGTCTTCCACATTTTTAGTTTCTTTGTTAAGGTATATAGGATTTTTTTTAAAAAAAAATATTTATTATATGGTACATGTAGATGTAAAAATTTCTGATGTGGTGTGAAGAAATATTTAACCATAAAATTTTAGGATTTAATTTTTCTGTTGTAATAATGGTCAAGGAAATGAAGATATCAATTTTTGTTGGTTTATTGATTTTTTTTATGACTATTTTGCAAACTTGGCTGTCACATGCAGTAAGATTAAATGCTCAAATTGGTACACAACACAGTATGCTCAAATTGGTACACAACACAGTATGCTCAAATTGGTACACAACACAGTTTGCTCATATTTGTTCCTCAGATAGTAAGCTAACAAATAATTGGTACCCAATACAAGTACAGATATGTATCACAATCATGTGTATCTCTAACAGTATGCTCAAATGTGTATCTCTGACAATACTCAAATGTGTATCTCTAACAGTATGCTCAAATGTGTATCTCTGACAATACTCAAATGTGTATCTCTAACAGTATGCACAAATGTGTATCTCTGACAGTATGCTCAAATGTGTATCTCTGACAGTATGCACAAATGTGTATGTCTGACAGTATGCTCAAATGTGTATCTCTGACAGTATGCTCAAATGTGTATCTCTGACAATACTCAAATGTGTATCTCTGACAGTATGTTTAAATCTGTATCTCTAACAGTATGCACAAATCTGTATCTCTAACAGTATGCACAAATGTGTATCTCTGACAGTATGCTCAAATGTGTATCTCTGACAGCTCCATATCTGTATCTCTAACAGTATGCTCAAATGTGTATCTCTGACAGTATGCTCAAATGTGTATCTCTGACAGTATGCTCAATGTGTATCTCTGACAGTAATGCTCAAATCTGTATCTCTATCAGTATGCTCAAATGTGTATCTCTGACAGTATGCTCAAATGTGGTATCTCTGACAGTATGCTCAAATGTGTATCTCTGACAGTTTGCTCAAATGTGTATCTCTAACAGTATGCTCAAATGTGTATCTCTGACAGTATGCTCAAATGTGTATCTCTGACAGTATGCTCAAATGTGTATCTCTGACAGTATGCTCAAATGTGTATCTCCGACAGTATGCTCAAATGTGTATCTCCGACAGTATGCTCAAATGTGTATTTCTGACAGTATGCTCAAATGTATATCTCTAACAGTATGCACAAATGTGTATCTCTAACAGTATGCTCAAATGTGTATCTCTAACAGTATGCTCAAATGTGTATCTCTGACAGTATGCTCAAATGTGGTAATCTCTGACAGTATGCTCAAATGTGTATCTCTAACAGTATGCTCAAATGTGTATCTCTAACAGTATGCTCAATCTGTATCTCTAACAGTATGCTCAAATGTGTATCTCTAACAGTATGCTCAAATGTGTATCTCTAACAGTATGCTCAATGTGTATCTCTGACAGTATGCTCAAATCTGTATCTCTAACAGTATGCTCAAATCTGTATCTCTAACAGTATGCACAGATGTGTATCTCTGACAGTATGCTCAAATCTGTATCTGTAACAGTATGCACAAATGTGTATCTCTGACAGTATGCTCAAATGTGTATCTCTAACAGTATGCTCAAATGTGTATCTCTGACAGTATGCACAAATATGTATCATGGCATAATGCTCAAATGTATATCATGGCATTATGCTCAAATGTATATCACGGCACTATGCTCAAATGTTATCCCAGATAATATGTTTTATAGTGTGTAGCCAAGACAGTTAGCTTAAATGTATACCAGTTCTTGATTTTTTTTCTATCTATAGTCACTGTTCCATATATACTTTACTATTGGAGATTTCACACTTCACTGATAGATTAGATGAACTTTAAAATCAAGCTGTTTGCTGATAAAAAGAACAACTTTATAGGTACTTTATGATGAAGTTTGATTGTTTAGGAGTTAGTTTTGATTTCTAAAACATTTTGTCAATCTTAAAATGAAACTATTAGTGTCATATGAATTTGTTAGTGAATTTGATATTGGTTTTTTTTGGGAGAAAATGTTTCTTTTTAATTTCTATAAATGGAATATCATATTATTATTGTGATACTTAAAATAATTTTGACATTCAATGCCAATGAAATTATCGGGTGTTGTAATATCAGAATTTTAAGCAATCAAGTTTAATTTTCAAAATATTTTGTCAATTTTGAAAATGGTGTCATACCAATTTGTGAGACATTTTTTCCCATTCACTAAGATCAAGTATCACTTTTTATCATTGAGAAGAAAATTTTTTTTAGATTCAATGTTGTCATGGGGTAATAATTGGCCTTATAAAATCAGGATTTTACCTGTGACTAATAAATGACAGTACTATACAACTGTACAGGTATTGTGCTGTAATAGATAAATTTAGGTGTGTACCACGATGAACCAACAGAAATGACTTAACCTTATTTTTATAGTATTTCTAAAGAGCGTGTCATGCCGAGTATATCATCTTGAAAATCTTAATTCAAACCACTTACAGTGTAACTAGTCACTGTTTGATGTTTCATCAAAAACAAATTAAAAAGAATGATTCAGTCTCTTATCTACTTAAATATGTTATTGATTTATACATAAAAAATATAATGTATATTGTCATAGTAAGATATCTTCATTATTGGTATTCACACACATTTACCTTGAATAAGACTGTAAGAGTTATTCCCCTTGTTCTTTCCATACATATTTGTTAAATGTATTGTTGTTGTATGTTGTAAATTTAATGTTCATGGTCTCATCAACAATATTTCAGCCTGTGTATGAAGACAGCAAGTTTATTAATCTTGATGGATTTTATCTAAGAACAAGTTCATCTATGGGTGAGAACTGCAAGTGTGTATTATGGTCTGTCTTGTACTAGCATACACTTAGGGTGACTTTATGGTAAAGTGCTAGATCACCAAGTCAATATGCCACAGACAAGCATACCAATCCCCAAGTCTATTTTTTATCCTGGCACCTGTTGAATCAGTCCATACTCTGTCCTTTTAATGCCAAGTACCAGGCAAGGAAGCAGTAATTCAAATTTTGAAGTCCTATGTATGACCTGGACAAGGTTCAAACCCATGACCTCCTGCTCTCGAGGTGGAGCCTCTACAACTGAGCCACAGAGGCATTGTTAAATAAGCTTTTAGTTGTAAACTGTAAATGGTCTCATAGATTTTTGGACATAACCGTTTTTGTTATTTCAATCTATTTCTATCTCTCAATGGTAATGAATCTGATAGTTTTAATTTAGAGTACTGGGTAGATAAAGTTTTAACAAGGGTCAGTGGTAGCATGTAGTGTAAAATTTTATTATGGACAGAAGACAAAAATTTTACAAATTGAATCAACATCTGCATGAAGCTTCACTATTTGTTATACAACTCTGCTTCTCTGATCAACTTCATGGACAAAAATGTCGTAAATTGTCCTTTTTGAGTATCTTTCGGCATAGCCAACATGGCTATAATGCATCCTTCATTCAAACTTTATAACAAATTGTTTGATATCAATGTCCGCTGTTACACCGCTTGTATCACTGACTTGTAAAATGAGGACCTTTTGGCCTATACATTTCTAAACCAATAAAAACCCATACCAGGCACCAAAAAACCTAACGTTTTATCTTAATACTACACTTAGCATGTGGTAATAAAGGGCATTAAAAGAAAACTTTTAAAGTGTAAATTACCTTTGAGAATCTGTGAAAATCAATGCAGATTTGATATTAATAGCTGGGTATTATGTAATGTTTGTGTTAAAACTAACGCAGTTGCATATTTATGCATTTAAATTATGTATTTGTTGTTTGCTATCAGGATACCTTCTGACACAAGTTTTCAGTTATGTGTCGATGGTTAAATTCAAGCTAAATGGATACAACATTTGTAATGATAATTGAGACATGTATCTTGTTGATTCAAGTATGCTGATATCATAGATAAGAATAAAACTGATTTATTTATTCAAATTTGAATTTTATCGGTTCCTAGGTTCCTATTTACCAAAGAAAAAATGTGCGATTTTTATTCTTAGGAATGAGACTACTGTTTTAACTTGAAATTATTCAACATTATTCACTAATAGATTTTGCTATTTCACTAATGAAACCATTTTGATGCAAGAATTGTTCTCAATGTTCTCTAAATGGCTTTAATGAAACCAGTCATATATAATTGACTTCAATGAAAACAGCTGAATCAAGCAAGAGAAGTAGGATCAACCGGAACCAAGCAGTTGTATTAAGACATAACCTGAACCAAGGGAGTGAATTAGGGAGAGTCATGTGAATTTGGGGAGTTGTGGTTTAACAGCCTCAGCTATTTACAAGCTATTTACAAGACGTAAAAATATAAATATATTTTGTACACCAATCCATGAAAGTTACCAGGGGTTTCAATCACTTTGCCTCAGCAGACCAACCACTGGTTGCCTCAGCAGACCAACCACTTTGCCTCAGCAGACCAACCACTTTGCCTCAGCAGACCAACCACTTTGCCTCAACAGACAATTGTATGGTCTGACAACAGGTTACTGTTAGCACTATGTAATCAGTCAGACTACTAGATGTTGTAGATGATGGTTATTATATAGATGTGTATCTAATTGTTATGGCACTTAGTAATATCTTAATTAAGGACAGTAGATAAGACCTGTCTGTTTGATTTATGGGTATGTAAAGATCTGAACTCCTAAATAGATGATAAATGTTTTAATAATAGATCAGTGTTAGATCATCACAAATTTATAACTAGTATATATCCCATAGGTAAATATAAATATACCTATGTGTATAGAATTGCACCAAGGTTTTAAATGAAGTTTAAGGTCAAAATAAGCATAGGTGATTTATTAGGAAGAATACCATTGTCATTATCAAGGGATTTAGGACATATTTCATTTTGTAATGTGTTAGAGTTAAATTGAATGATTAATTTAACTCCCTTTCAACTGTCTTAATTTCTTATCAAGATTTTTGATAGTGACTTCTTAGATATTACCCTTAGGGTAATCCCCCATTGTGATCCTCCCCAGTAATAATGTACTTACTTAGGGAGGGTCTCTGGTATTGCCCTTAAGGTCACCCCCCACTGTGATCCCCCTATTACGCCTCTACTTAGGGAGGGTCTTATCTGTTTCATTGACAATGGGATTGTGTTATAAGGGGATATTAGTTTGTCAGTAAAAATCAAAATAAAGATCCTGTTTTTCTATTATTTAACATAGACTTGACAAATCCATGCTGTGACCTAAGGATGGTGGATTTTTGTCTTTGAAAAATATATCAATTTTTTTTTCACAGAAAAGATCAGATTTATTTGAAATTTATGCTTATCTGTGTTAAGAAGTGGTTTTAAGGGTGGGATTGTTTGTGAAAATTGACAATAATTGGTGGGTTGGAACTAACAAGAACTTGGGACATTAAACTTTAGAGACTTTGTTAAATACAGGAATTAGGACCCAAAAATGAAATAAGGTGTGCACTTAAGTAACCAGAAGTTTCAATCTTCATAGCTAGTTAATTCTTAGATTTCAAATTTTCATCTAGAATATCCATTGTGGGATTGTAATTTATAAGATTATTGGAGACTTAGCTTGTGTAAATATCGCGCTTCAGGCCAAAGGCTGTGAAATCTGGTATATAAATTTGCGGATTTTTACAGTATTTTATTCCTGTGGTTTTATGAATGAATGAAGGCACTTTTGACATGTGGTTTGACTATAATAATCATTGAAAGTATCTTACAAAAATGCAGGTTTTCATTTTTAAAAATTCGGGTCAATGCCTTTAAATTTATTGGGTTGTGCATACATATTCTATTGTATTGATGCATATCAGCTATTTTAAAATTTTTTATCGAGGAATAACCAAAGTTGTTACTCTAGCAGAATATTTAAATTAGGTTATTAATTTTTTCATAAATATTTCTTTAAAACAGTCGATGAATTTTCTTGTGTTTGTTTGAAATTTAAATCTAGGTTAGGGAATTTGTGTTGGTATTCAAAGTGGGTTTTTAAAAGGCAGGGATTTACAAAAACTCAAGGTTATTTTCTTTAAGGATCCATAAAATATTATTTATGTGTTTTTAAAGTAGGGTCTTTAGAAGCATTTAATTTTACAGAAGTGATCGATTTATGAATAGATGTTTTAGAAGTTAAAATGAAGAAAAGTAATTAATTTTAAGACAGTTTGAAGCTTGAAGTGGATGTCCACAAATTCAACAAAAAATGGCCATTTTCTAAATGTTTGAAGTTGGACTTTAACACCTATTCAACAGAAGTTGTTATTTTTTTATATTTGAAGTTGGAAATAGAAACCTTTTCAACAGAAGTGGTTATTTCTGAATATTTGAAGTTGGAAAATGTTCCTAGGGAGATCTCTTCAATAGGGTTAAAAAATCACCATTGGTCAGTCAATATTAGCAGTGGGCAGTGGTCACTGGACATTTACAACAGCTGTTACTCTATACTCTTATAGTATCGTATTTCACCTGCACTTTGTGACCTCCAGGAAATTGATTAACCAATAAAATTGATGATCTCAGAGAATGATGAGGAAGGATAGTTTTAGTCAATAATTTGATTATATTGTTTTTGTGATTGAAGGCTGACTGTAACTATAGTCATCATTGGGTTTAGACACCAGTGGATTTTCCGATTAGTGATTACATTCTATTAGTTCATTCCTCTGACAGTAAGTGGGATTCCAGTCTAAATAATGACTCACAGATGAAGAAATATATATATGTATTGTTTACTGTGTCATGATGCTGCTGAGACATAAAGTGTTGACCATTGTCCAAACTAGTCAATATTTCGAAATTCTTTGTTAAGATCATTATTCTTTGTTTGGGATACATTCAGGACAATATTTAGTGACATTCTACAGATGAACCATTCAGTACAGTTATAAGTTGTATCAAACACATGTAGCATTTTTGTATTGTCCATGTTAATGTAACGGAAAACAGAATCAATTTTCAGTTGAACCATAAAAAAGATGTTGAGTTCTTTGGCAGTCAGCAGATATACCAGATTTTATGATATTGCTTCAGAGGTTGAAGGTGTTAAACAGAATGGTTTTCTAGTAAATTGCATCTGATCTGTGTATACTAATTACCATACAGTATAGAGTATGGGATGGAATCATTTTACCATGTTTTATGTTATTAGTCTTGGAACTCTATGAGTAGAAGATATATTCACATGCTATATACATCTTTCAGAAAATATTTAGGAGGAAGACATTTATAGCATGTGTTGAGTATATTTTAAAAGAATTAAATTTGATCTGAATCATTTGATAAAAAAAAAATCTTCATGTCTGTTTGATATAAACAACAGGTTTTAAGTATTTTAATGTGACACATATTGGCATTCATTATGTTTTCCTGTCTTGTTTTTGAATTATGAATGAAGACAGGAATTTCTCACCACTGACATTTAAAGAAAAGTCGATGAATGTTTCATATAGTTTATTAGCGTAATTAAGGAGCTTTTAGCCAGGCAGCATGTGTATGGAATACATTTTTTTCTGTAGGCGTGTGTAATTTTCTGTGGATGTTTTTTTTTGTATGGAAATTCATTTTGTATTTGGATTCAGAAAACGAAGTTTTACGTAATAAGGATGTATGATAGATAAAGATATATATATATATATATAAAAGGTTTATTTACAAACAGTTAGGATTACGTTGATACATATTATAAGGTTATTAATGCATACACATACATGAATAAGTTAAGATAAGTTACGATATGTAATTTAAAAGGTACAGCTTATTTCGTAATCCGTTTCTTCAGGAAATCGTTTCATCAATAAAAATGGAAAAGATATGAGACCCAAACTGATGGATAGTACTATAGTTCATATAAACATGTGTATATCTAACAGATCGGGATATAATGTTATCTCACAGTGAAGCTTTTAAAGTGTTGTGATATAGAATTCCGAGTTGTAAATACTCTTTAGATTTCTAATCAATATATACCAAAAGAAAAAATGAATATGGATAGTCGTTTGTGTTGGTGCTGGAATTTCTACCTTGTAATATTTATTTACACTCTATTTACAGTGGTAAGTAGGCTAATATTTACATTATATTTTAAAGATGGTTTCTGATGACATTTTTATCGCTTGTTTCTCTGTTTATTTGATTTGTCATAAATACCTAACCGTTAGTTTTTATCAGTACAAGAAGATGGGCCTGTTTTGAAATGTCTAATACTTTACACCTTTAGGTCCAAATATGTATTTTGATATAATGATGTTAATTATTGTAAAGAGTAGGCATGTGTGTATGTGTTTGAGAGAGAGAGAGAGAGAGAGAGAGAGAGAGAGAGAGAATGTTTTTCTGATAGGGAGGATAACTTCCTTATATATGGAGAAAGAAGAACAAGCATGCAGTGCCATTATAATATTTAATATCTTTGGTCATAGGAATGAATTATCAAATCATACATTTTCTTACCATATAAATATTTGACCTTAAATGACAGAAAAAACTTTGTTAACAAGTGTTTTGATATCAATCTGGGTTTCTCTTCAAATTCATTCTAAAATGTTCAGATATGATGCATTATTGATGGCTATTTTCCTGAACATTTCACTTATTTACAGTGTTTCAGAAAAAATGTCTTGAAATGCTATAACCCAATTCTATATATACATGTCTATTCACTTCTCTATCAGTCAAGCTAATTTTACAGATTCACATAAAAAAAACCTAGCTTAGTACACAAAACCAGATATATTGTTTCATGCTGATCCTTTACAGGTAGTAAAAGTCAGGTACAGAATCTGTGTATTACATTTACAATTTTCATTGTGCTCACTCTGTGATAAGGATCTGAGGTTTGCCATTCATGAAGACTCAGACAGTATCTTGTAAAATCTAGAAGCAAAAAATGTGCACACCTGATATATAGATGTGTATGATATCAGATGTTTCTGATAGTTTTTGTATAGTGTGACCATGGCTGAACTTATATTATGACTTACATGTATATATTTTTTGTATTCTTTTATTTTTTGCCTCAGTATTACAGGAATTTAATGATTAATTGTATGTTACATGAGTGACTTTACATGACCTTTTGTCAGGTTGATAAATTTTTACCTAACTTACAAAGTAAGAATGACAAGAAAATGTATTTTAGTATGCAGAGTGTTATATGTGGTGTAGATGTCAAAATCATGTGGTATTAATTCAGTGGTTTTGTAAGATTAATTTGTGTCGTAAATTTCAATGTAAATTTCCTGTTTCTATATAAATCATCATATTTCAAATTAGCACTATTTCAACCAGGTTATAACTTCACATTTCCTTTATGGACAGTTATTTTGGGTTTTCTTTGTTTTTGAATTTCCCTGATAAGCCTGTATTAATTTTCATTAAAAAATTAATTATTAATTGGTACAGACACTTCCTTATTTAATGTTTGATCTCAGACTCCCTGTTGCAAATATATCCTAAATTTTGAAAATATAATCCAAATATAGCATTATCATTTAATAATTTTTTGTTTCCTCTTTTAGACAGTTTAAAGTAACATCTAGTACTGATTGTCCGTTCTCCATTTTTGATATCTTTAACATGTGAACTGTTTGTGCCCTCAATTATAGATTTCTTTTGAAGATATCAAAATCTATTAATTTACATGTTAGTTTCATTTGTAAATTTCCTTTTCAGTAATTCCGCAATGATTGGATCTTTATAATGACATTACTCGAAAGTGTACTAGAAAAAACACTTAATGCATTATGATGGTCTTCCGGATACTTGAAATATTGGCATGTAACAGAAAGCATGTTATCATGGAGCAATTCTTATGTACTTTAATTTCATTAGTGTGTACTTTACATAAGGGTTGATATATAGAGACATATTAATAATGTTTTATGTGACTCATAAAAATTATAAATTTGATGCCTGAGAGTTTGTTATGATAAAAGTCTGTGTTATGAAATCTTAATCTTATAGAAAATGCTTTATTTCATTTTGTTTTTTGTTGTTTTTTTTTATTTTGATGTGGGTGGGTTGGTTAGTTCATTGGTGGATGAGTGGTTTTGATTGGGCTTATTGTTTGTTGAATGGTGGTTGTGTTTGATTGATTGGTTTGTTCATTCATTCCTTAATGATTAGTTTTAGATTAGGATTTTTCATTTGTTCCTTGTTGATTGAGTGGGATGGGTTGGTTGCTTCATTTGTTGAATGGTGGTTGTGTTTGGTTGCCTGGTTTGTTCCTTCATTAATGATTGGAGGGTTGTGCTGATTGGTTTGTTCTTGGAACACAAAGGAAGGGGTTTTGGTTTGTTCATTCATTTATTTGTTTTTTGTTTGATAGGTTTATCCATTGTTGTTGAATATAATTTTTCATTGTCAATCTTTAAATATATCTTCAAGACAAGTTAATCCAAAAGATTTTCAGTAAATTAACCAAACTTATTTTTTTGCATATTTGTGAATTGTACTGACAGAATGATTATAACAGATGATAGTGATTATTGGAATATAAATGGATAACAGACATTTAGATCCTATAGTAAAAGTCTGACTATAGTTTGGTATTATATTGCTGGCTCACTATGATCCTATAGTATAAGTCTGACTATAGTTTGGTATTATATTGCTGGCTCATTATGATCCTATAGTAAAAGTCTGACTATAGTTGGTATTATATTGCTGGCTCATTATGATCCTATAGTAAAAGTCTGACTATAGTTGGTATTATATTGCTGGCTCATTATGATCCTATAGTATAAGTCTGACTATAGTTGGTATAATATTGCTGGCTCATTATGATCCTATAGTAAAAGTCTGACTATAGTTGGTATTATATTGCTGGCTCATTATGATCCTATAGTAAAAGTCTGACTATAGTTGGTATTATATTGCTGGCTCATTATGATCCTATAGTATAAGTCTGACTATAGTTGGTATTATATTGCTGGCTCATTATGATCCTATAGTATAAGTCTGACTATAGTTGGTATTATATTGCTGGCTCATTATGATCCTATAGTGTAAGTCTGACTATTGTTTGTTTTATATTGCGAGCTCAGTGAAAATATAAAAAATGAGACATCAGTAATAAAGATTCCATCTTTATTACAATCAGAAGTATTGTAATTTGAATGCCTTGTTGTCTAGCAGAAAAAAAAGACTATTTGCCAATCTAGCCCATCTTTGTGTTTGCCTTGGGTTTGCATGCTGGAGATATATGAATTGATATCTCCTGGTTCTTCGTTTTTTCCATCATCACACAAATGACCTTCATTTATGTGAGATGATCTTGACTGTGACGTAAAACACCATTTCATCAACTGAACAATTCTCTCTGATGTAGAGTTTTGTCCCTTGATTATGGTTTCAGCTTTTCTGTTTGTCCTTGAAGTATATTTACATATCTATCTGTTGACAGTGTACAGCTTTCTTTTTGCCTCTGTAATCTTTGTAATGGAATTTCTCCAGATAAAATCCCTGAACTTTGGTGTTTTGATGCTAAATAGTCAGGAATGTGTAATGTTTGGTAAGATATGATAAGAAACAGACATGACACTTTATTTTGGTTACCGTAGTAATGTAGTAAGGAGTAAAGTGTGTGTACTAGCTAATGCTTGTTGGTTCCAATTTACGAGATATCTTTACTGGTAAAGGTCCCTTAGTTACAAGATAAACTTAACAGAAAATGGTTCCTTAATGGCTCGGTTTTTGGATTCAAACTTTTTTAAAAGTGATTATTTTATAAAAATGTCAAGATTTAAAGATTCTTAAAATGTAAATCCTGTATTTTATGGGTTCTAACAGGATGTTAAGTACTTGTATACCATATTTTATAAAGGGAGTTTATACCTGTTTACATTAGGGCTTCCAGTAAACTTTGATACCCATACAATTATGTCTGTTTTAGAATGAATGATGATGTTTTAAATCAAGGCTTTAATGTAAATTTTTACACTTCCATAACACTTTATTACTTATTTATAAAACTAGAATTTCATGTCCATTGTGTTTGCCTTTCGAGATATTTGGTGATTAATGTTTTGAGGTGTAAATTATTGTCCAGTTAAAGGTTTGATATAAATTAAAGCGGAAGTTACTTTCTAAAATTTGAGATCAGAATAGACATCCTCGGTACACACACACACACACACACACACACTCTCTCTCTCTCTCTCTCTCTCTCTCTCTCTCTCTCTCTCTCTCTCTCTCTCTCAGACAATAACACTGTTTTATTTAATCAGCATGTTATAGGTTGTTGGTTGTTCCCAGGCACTCAGGTTTCCTCCACCAAATACCACTGACTGCCTGTATGAAAGTGAAATGATAACTGGGGCTTAAAACACTACTATTCTACTCAACTCTTTGTTTAAGCTCTCTCTCTATTTCAAGTTAATGCAACATGTATTTCATTATAGTATTCAATTCCTTTGTTATCATTGATTTTAAGAATGTATGTGTGTTGAATCATAAAATAACTCGCAGGCTGAGTGTGGGATTACCTGAAAATGATTAGAATTATGCTTTAAGCTTGTGCAAACAATATCATCTGTTATGAGTTATCACTGAGGCTTAAATTTGCTTTAATTGAAATTTCTGTGGATAAATCAATAGGCATTTAATATCTGGGATCTGTTTGAAAATAATGATATTGGTATACACATGTATACGGAAACTGTATTTAATATTTCATCAAAGGGATAGTCTCTCAAAAAAAAGGACAATAATTGATCACATTAAGCAGTGTCAGGGATAGTCTCTCAAAATAAAGGACAATAATTGATCACATCAAGCAGTGTCAGGGATAGTCTCTCAAAATAAAGGACAATAATTGATCACATTAAGCAGTGTCAGGGATAGTCTCTCAAAAAAAAGGACAATAATTGATCACATCAAGCAGTGTCAGGGATAGTCTCTCAAAATAAAGGACAATAATTGATCACATTAAGCAGTGTCAGGGATAGTCTCTCAAAATAAAGGACAATAATTGATCACATTAAGCAGTGTCAGGGATAGTCACAATAATTGATCACATTAAGCAGTGTCAGGGATAGTCTCTCAAAATAAAGGACAATAATTGATCACATCAAGCAGTGTCAGGGATAGTCTCTCAAAATAAAGGACAATAATTGATCACATTAAGCAGTATTTTGTCTGAGGGTTATAATACAATAAAACCAGTGTATAAGGTCAAACTTTGTCTCTGAGGGTTGATTGGCCCTTATTTACAGGTTCAAATCAAAACTGATATTTTGATCTAAAATTGACCATCAAGGGTAAAGTAAGCAACAGGTGCCCTGCAGTTATATTGATAATTTAAGGTTGCTGGTGAACTTTTTAGCTTTTAAATAATCTATTAAAATAATATGATTTTACAACACATTTATAAGATTGTTAAACAAAAACTCATCCACATAAAATGAATTTCAGGTAACACATACATAAAAAGAAACCATGGAAAACCACGAAAACACTTGTATCATTATCTGTCATTTGTCTATCCAGAAAATACAATATGGCTTCCATACTGCTTTTGGTGCTAAGTTATGTCGTAAACATTTAAAACTAGTAGGCGTCAGTGACTGAGAGGTCTGAGTGCATTCTTACTCATCATATTTACCTGTCATTCCCTAGGTTTAAATCTCATTAGGGCAGATCTGAGTGTGAGAAAGTTAATCTGTTCACTTGCAAAATGTTGGTTGTTTTTTCGCTGAGCTCCATTTACAAAATGTTGGTTGTTTTTCCGCTGAGCTCCATTTACAAAATGTTGGTTGTTTTTTCGCTGAGCTCCATTTACAAAATGTTGGTTGTTTTTCCGCTGAGCTCCATTTACAAAATGTTGGTTGTTTTTTCCGCTGAGCTCCATTTACAAAATGTTGGTTGTTTTTTCGCTGAGCTCCATTTACAAAATGTTGGTTGTTTTAACTGAGCTCCAGTTTCCTCAGCCATACCAGAAGTGACCATCTTGATCTAACTGAAAAAGAAATCTTGGGATGTTAAACTCTTAATACTCCACTCCACTCAAAATTTCATTGTTGGTTAAAATTGTGTTAGATACTCAACATACAGACTTTATATACTATTTTACATCAGTGTTGGCCAATTGGTTGAAAGTGCGACCTTATGGATGGCAGTACCTTTCACTGCCTAGGTTCAACTCTATTTGGGCAGATCCTAGTGTGAGAAAGTTCTCTTGCCAAAAGTTGTTGGTTTTCTCTAGGCACTCCAGTTTCCTCCACTTTTCCTGAACTGACTGCTTCGATATGAGGGAAAAAATCTTGACTGGTGTGTAAATCCTCATTATCCCATTACCTATCCCATTTATATAACACTCAGTAGGTTTTACAATTCATTTATATTGAATAATGAATTTATTTTTGTTTTATTTTTGCAGGTTTTATTTGATAAGTGTCAAAACAAGAACCGTTGTCATGTGGTAGCTAGTACATCAACATTCCGACAGGATCCTTGTCCTGGAACCTCAAAATATCTCACTGTAGCCTATAAATGTATCCCAAGTAAGTATACTGTACAGTGCTCTAGGATTTTTGCTTGACACTAACTTTCCACGGGAAAGTCACAACAGAAAAACCACTTTCCCATGGAAAAAATTTTACTTTCCCCATGTGTGAGAAAAATATAGATTGTGAGTAAATGTCAGTTGTTTTGAATATTCTTTATTAGAAAAACTTATAACAAATGTTCTGACAAACAAAAAAAAGAAAAAAAAAAAAAGAAAAAAAACTAAAGCAAAATATAAAACTACAGATGTACTATTTGAGTTATCTCCCTTTACAGGGCAGTTAAAAATGGAGATTTTGAGAACGGTTTCAATTTGAAAAAATTATTGTTATCAACCGACGATGTTGCATCGGAGAACATTTTTACCAGTTGAAAATGTGAAAAAAGAACTTCACTTGATAATGGATAATATGCATTTATTTTAATAAATTTCACTTTCTTATGGAGAACAAAGTCAAAATTTATCACTTTCCTGTGACAGAAATTCACTTGGTACGGGAGACGGGAAATAGGAATCCTAGATATTGTCTTGTGTATATGGAGGTGGGGTTTATAATATGCCAAAATTCCTACAATAAGCTATGTACTTTTTTTTTTACATTATTGCATATTGAATACACATGAACATGTATTAAAAAATTGAGTACCGGTAATCACTTTAATGTTGAAAACAGCTCTGTTAGTTGAAGGGCATATGTTTGAAAACTGGCCAGGTTTGATCAAGATTTGAAGTAATGGAGTGACTTTTTTCACTAAGCGATTTACAAATAGAAATTAAAGCCGGAGTCTTGTTCTTATTACACAGTAAGGCTTTGGAACAGATTCTTCCTAATTATTGTTATAAGCACATTGCAGTTGTCAGTTCTACTTACATTGAAATAAAAAGAAACTCCCACAATTCCATGGAACTAGGAAGTAAATGCAATCAACTCAATTAGTCAGTAAGACTAGAAACTGTCCTTGAGGACAAAAAAAGACTTCTTTATGTTAACATTATACCTTGTTACTATTTTCTTACTTTATAACTTTTAGAAAAAAAAAATTTTTTTCGATTAAATCATGTTGACATAATTTCATGCCCATATATAATTTTCAATTTTAAAAGCAGAAGTTTAAACTTAATCTGACACATTTTACGCCCGAGTACAAACTTTAATGAAATTTTTCTCAATTTGATTTGCAGTATCATATGTCATTTCTACTTTATATGCCATTCATTATATTTATCAAAGACATTGTTTTCTGTTAAATGGAAAGATTATTGAAAATACACTGTTTTTGCTGAGCTTCACGTAGTGCAGGGTTAAATGGCTTGACTTTAACCTGAACCCATTTATGTTTGGCATTTATGCTATTTTTCACAAAAAAAATCACTAAACTAAATTAGATTGTACACATATATAAAAGTGGCATTACATTCAAAATCTTCAAGTATACTTATAGTGTTTCTAAAAATATTGTGTGTATTAATTTTGTTTGCAATTAAAACTATCCCCCTAAATGTAAAAAGAAAAACAAAATAATTTTTAAACAGATTTTATTGTATTTAAATTTGGATTGGGAGGAATTTCATGAAAAAACAAGTGTTCAAGCGATTTGAACCAATGATTAGGGAGAGCACTTATTCCTTCCCCATTTGATCACTGTCTAGCCCTGCCACATTTGAACACTGTCAAGGCCTACCCCATTTAGACACAATCTAGCTCTGTCACATTTGAACACTGTCAATGCTTGCCCCATTTGAACAGTCTGGCCCTGTCACATTTGAACACTGTCAAGGCTTGCCCCATTTGATCACTGTGTAGCCCTGCCACATTTGAACACTGTCAAGGCTTGCCCCATTTGAACAGTCTAGCCCTGCCACATTTGAACACTGTCAAGTTTTGCCCCATTTGATCACTGTGTAGCCCTGCCACATTTGAACACTATCAAGGCTTGCCCCATTTGAACAGTCTAGCCCTGCAACATTTGAACACTGTCAAGTTTTGCCCCATTTGATCACAGTCTAGCTCTGTCTCATTTGAACACTATCAAGGCTTGCCCCATTTGAACAGTCTAGCCCTGCCTCATTTGAACACTGTCAAGTTTTGCCCCATTTGATCACAGTCTAGACCTGCCACATTTGAACACTGTCAAGGCTTGCCCCATTTGAACACAGTCTAGTCCTGTCCCATTTGAACACTGTCAAGGCTTACCCCATTTGATCATTGTCTAGCCCTGCCTTATTTGAACACAGTCTCACCCTGCCCCATTTGAACACAGTCTAGCCCTGCCCTATTTTATATGCTGTCAAACTCTGACCTTTTTTGTATACTTTTAAGCCAGAACTCATTTGAATGCTATCAATCTCTGTATGACTTTACTTGAAAACTCACATACATTGTATCTTTTTGTGCATCTATACATAAACTTACAGTCAATTTTGTATTTAACCCCTCCACCACTACCAAATGTTGAGTCAGTAGTAAGATTATCTATAAACAATTTTCTACTTATCTTCATGTTAACATGAGTGTAATCTTGATTAAACTTTAGATTTTTTTGTTTTTATTTTTCCAGTTACATATTAAAAATAGATAATTTTTACTTCTAAGATATGTAAAGAATGTTATCATGTATAAAATAACTAACATTTAAGGTGTCAAAAACGTACAGAATTAAATAAATTCGTGATCAATCATCAAATCAGATATTTACAGAAATTCTTATTCAGTTTCCATCTGACATCATTATCTTTGTGGAGATGATGATTCAACATATCCTGCAGATTTTAAATTCATTCAAAATTAAATAATTTGATTTTAAGTTATCTCAAGTACATAAAATGATTTTTGTATTCAGACCCATTTTTTACCAAGATATAAAAAAGTTCCCAACAATTTGACTTCCGAGAACAAACATTGCCATTGGTTACAGGTACATCAATTCATTTGACAAGAATCACACATATTGTTCTTGTACTCAGAAATTGTAAATTTACACTGGTCACATGACTTACTGATACCAATACTATTTGTATGAATTTGCTGGAGAATATTGCATGATGGTGAATGTGTCTTTGTGTGCACTACTGTAAAACTCTCATAAAACCAGAAAAATAGAGTAGATGAGATCAAGGTTTGACATGTTTGACTTATTGTGTGATGAACTTACAAGGACTCAAAATGGAGCTACAGTAGGCTTGAACTTTTTTGTGGCAATGTTAATGAACTTGACCATTGCTCTGTGATCTCTGCTACAACTTTAACAACATCAAAAATGTTTACTTAAAAAACATGAGGCCACCTACATATTAGCCCCTCATGTTTATATATAAAGAGAAGGAAGCAGACATCAACATGCTTTAAAGTGATTAGGATTGTACCAACACAACTCAGATGTTCCATCAGTAAATAAGAGGGATAGTATATGTTTATACTTTGAAGTTTTTTTATCAGACATGCTCTATCAGGATATAAAGTTCCTGAGTACTGACTGATCGACACTTCACCTAAAAATCTGCTGACTTTAATTTATTTCAAAAGTGTTTCACATACCAATCCCTCTTTAAGGTTATTGTACTTACAGTTGGTAGACCAATTGCAGTTTAAATGCTATGACTTCATAATGTGTGTTTTCAGCACCATTTCTATGAAAAAGAATTTTATGAGATTTTACTTGTAAATTTCATTGACAATTGAAGTACCATCCTTATTGAAAATTCACAAACAGCTTTATAGATGTTGATTCTAATTTCAATAGGCAAATAATAAATACAATAAAACTCTGCATATCATGACCTTCTACAAAACTTCAAAAATTTTATTTATAATCAGTCGGTTTTTTATTTAGAGGTTCATTTAGCTAAAACACAAAACAAAAATGGACAAAAACATATCTTAATGGACAGGTAGTTTTTAAATGGAAGTGGTTTCTGTAGCAATTACAATATACTATAATTTTTTTAATTTTCAAAAGCCTTTAACATGCATATTTCGGTTTCTCTATTAACTTGCATTTAAACTAAAATGGTTGTCCTGGTGATAGGATAAGCCATGGCAACTGTTAATACACATGTTACTGTTTGATGTTGTACAAAGGTTGAAGCAATCCTTGGGTTTGTTATTGCATCAGTAGATAAAACAGAGAGATTATTTAACACCTTGTTTACATAACACCTGCAGATTTCTACCTGTATCATAAAATATATATGTATTAATACACACAGGTGATTCTTATCTTTGTGTATGTTTAAAAAACATCAAATAAAGAAATAATCAATAAGATTCCATCATTTTAAGATACATGATATTATTCAATCATCGGAGATAAAATGGAGTTGGTTTGTGAAAGGCTTTTAACATTTAATTATTGATGGAGAGATTGTGTTACAGCAGACACCGTGTATCTGGTTGATTGTAGCAACGTCTGCCACAGAAGAGACAATGTAACATTATATCAGGATTATCTTAGACAGGATATCTGCTTCTGTAATAAGTAGATCAGCATTATACAATATGATCAATAATACTTATACAGGTTGTTTAGGTCAAAGTATTAGAGAATCATTAATCTTTCTTATATGTCAAGTGTCTGATTGAAAATGCTGTAGCACAGCAGTAAAAGTTCAGAATGGCTTTATGTATTTGAATTGTATATTTTGTCTTTACAATCTTTCACTCATTTCTAGGATGAAACAAGTTTATAATCTCTTGAGCAAATGGTTAAGACATTAGCATCGACCCCACGTGAGAAAGGCTTTTCCTTGTTAAAGGTGCTTATTAGCAGTAGTGAGTTCAGATCTTCTTGTAGAAAACATGTTGCTACAGCACAACCAGCAGTAGTGAGTTCAGGTCTTCTTATAGAAAACATGTTGCTACAGCACAACCAGCAGTAGTGAGACTGGGTTTTCTTATAGAAAACATGTTGCTACAGCACTACCAGCAGTAGTGAGACTGGGTTTTCTTATAGAAAACATGTTGCTACAGCACTACCAGCAGTAGTGTGACTGGGTCTTCTTATAGAAAACATGTTGCTACAGCCCTACCAGCAGTAGTGAGACTGGGTTTTCTTATAGAAAACATGTTGCTACAGCACAACCAGCAGTAGTGAGACTGGGTTTTCTTATAGAAAACATGTTGCTACAGCACTACCAGCAGTATTGTGACTGGGTCTTCTTATAGAAAACATGTTGCTATAGCACAACAGGCAATAGTGAGACTGGGTTTTCTTATAGAAAACATGTTGCTACAGCACAACCAGCAGTAGTGAGACTGGGTCTTCTTATAGAAAACATGTTGCTACAGCACTACCAGCAGTAGTGAGACTGGGTCTTCTTATAGAAAACATGTTGCTACAGCACTACCAGCAGTAGTGTGACTGGGTCTTCTTATAGAAAACATGTTGCTACAGCACTACCAGCAGTAGTGAGACTGGGTTTTCTTATAGAAAACATGTTGCTACAGCACAACCAGCAGTAGTGAGTTCAGGTCTTCTTATAGAAAACATGTTGCTACAGCCCTACCAGCAGTAGTGAGACTGGGTCTTCTTATAGAAAACATGTTGCTACAGCACAACCAGCAGTAGTGAGTTCAGGTCTTCTTATAGAAAACATGTTGCTACAGCCCTACCAGCAGTAGTGTGACTGGGTCTTCTTATAGAAAACATGTTGCTACAGCACTACCAGCAGTAGTGAGACTGGGTTTTCTTATAGAAAACATGTTGCTACAGCACTACCAGCAGTAGTGAGTTCAGGTCTTCTTATAGAAAACATGTTGCTACAGCCCTACCAGCAGTAGTGAGACTGGGTCTTCTTATTGAAAACATGTTGCTACAGCACTACCAGCAGTAGTGAGACTGGGTCTTCTTATAGAAAACATGTTGCTACAGCACTACCAGCAGTAGTGTGACTGGGTCTTCTTATAGAAAACATGTTGCTACAGCACTACCAGCAGTAGTGAGACTGGGTTTTCTTATAGAAAACATGTTGCTACAGCACAACCAGCAGTAGTGAGTTCAGGTCTTCTTACAGAAAACATGTTGCTACAGCACAACCAGCAGTAGTGAGACTAGGTTTTCTTATAGAAAACATGTTGCTACAGCACTACCAGCAGTAGTGAGTTCAGGTCTTCTTACAGAAAACATGTTGCTACAGCACAACCAGCAGTAGTGAGACTGGGTTTTCTTATAGAAAACATGTTGCTACAGCACAACCAGCAGTAGTGAGACTGAGTTTTCTTATAGAAAACATGTTGCTACAGCACTACCAGCAGTAGTGAGACTGAGTTTTCTTATAGAAAACATGTTGCTACAGCACTACCAGCAGTAGTGAGACTGAGTTTTCTTATAGAAAACATGTTGCTACAGCCCTACCAGCAGTAGTGAGACTGGGTTTTCTTATAGAAAACATGTTGCTACAGCCCTACCAGCAGTAGTGAGACTGGGTCTTCTTATAGAAAACATGTTGCTACAGCCCTACCAGCAGTAGTGAGACTGGGTTTTCTTATAGAAAACATGTTGCTACAGCACAACCAGCAGTAGTGAGACTGAGTTTTCTTATAGAAAACATGTTGCTACAGCACAACCAGCAGTAGTGAGACTGGGTTTTCTTATAGAAAACATGTTGCTACAGCACAACCAGCAGTAGTGAGACTGGGTTTTCTTATAGAAAACATGTTGCTACAGCACTACCAGCAGTAGTGAGTTCAGGTCTTCTTATAGAAAACATGTTGCTACAGCACTACCAGCAGTAGTGAGACTGGGTTTTCTTATAGAAAACATGTTGCTACAGCACAACCAGCAGTAGTGAGACTGGGTTTTCTTATAGAAAACATGTTGCTACAGCACTACCAGCAGTAGTGAGACTGGGTCTTCTTATAGAAAACATGTTGCTACAGCACAACCAGCAGTAGTGAGACTGGGTTTTCTTATAGAAAACATGTTGCTACAGCACTACCAGCAGTAGTGAGACTGGGTTTTCTTATAGAAAACATGTTGCTACAGCACTACCAGCAGTAGTGAGACTGGGTTTTCTTATAGAAAACATGTTGCTACAGCACTACCAGCAGTAGTGAGACTGGGTCTTCTTATAGAAAACATGTTGCTACAGCACTACCAGCAGTAGTGTGACTGGGTCTTCTTATAGAAAACATGTTGCTACAGCACAACCAGCAATAGTGAGACTGGGTCTTCTTATAGAAAACATGTTGCTACAGCACTACCAGCAGTAGTGAGACTGGGTTTTCTTATAGAAAACATGTTGCTACAGCACAACCAGCAGTAGTGAGACTGGGTCTTCTTATAGAAAACATGTTGCTACAGCACAACCAGCAGTAGTGAGACTGGGTTTTCTTATAGAAAACATGTTGCTACAGCACTACCAGCAGTAGTGAGTTCAGGTATTCTTATAGAAAACATGTTGCTAATGCACTACCAGCAGTAGTGAGACTGGGTTTTCTTATAGAAAACATGTTGCTACAGCACAACCAGCAGTAGTGAGACTGGGTTTTCTTATAGAAAACATGTTGCTACAGCACTACCAGCAGTAGTGAGACTGGGTCTTCTTATAGAAAACATGTTGCTACAGCACAACCAGCAGTAGTGAGACTGGGTTTTCTTATAGAAAACATGTTGCTACAGCACTACCAGCAGTAGTGAGACTGGGTTTTCTTATAGAAAACATGTTGCTACAGCACTACCAGCAGTAGTGAGACTGGGTTTTCTTATAGAAAACATGTTGCTACAGCACTACCAGCAGTAGTGAGACTGGGTCTTCTTATAGAAAACATGTTGCTACAGCACTACCAGCAGTAGTGTGACTGGGTCTTCTTATAGAAAACATGTTGCTACAGCACAACCAGCAATAGTGAGACTGGGTCTTCTTATAGAAAACATGTTGCTACAGCACTACCAGCAGTAGTGAGACTGGGTTTTCTTATAGAAAACATGTTGCTACAGCACTACCAGCAGTAGTGAGTTCAGGTCTTCTTATAGAAAACATGTTGCTACAGCACAACCAGCAGTAGTGAGACTGGGTTTTCTTATAGAAAACATGTTGCTACAGCACTACCAGCAGTAGTGAGACTGGGTTTTCTTATAGAAAACATGTTGCTACAGCACTACCAGCAGTAGTGAGACTGGGTTTTCTTATAGAAAACATGTTGCTACAGCACTACCAGCAGTAGTGAGACTGGGTCTTCTTATAGAAAACATGTTGCTACAGCACTACCAGCAGTAGTGTGACTGGGTCTTCTTATAGAAAACATGTTGCTACAGCACAACCAGCAATAGTGAGACTGGGTCTTCTAATAGAAAACATGTTGCTACAGCACTACCAGCAGTAGTGAGACTGGGTTTTCTTATAGAAAACATGTTGCTACAGCACAACCAGCAGTAGTGAGACTGGGTCTTCTTATAGAAAACATGTTGCTACAGCACAACCAGCAGTAGTGAGACTGGGTTTTCTTATAGAAAACATGTTGCTACAGCACTACCAGCAGTAGTGAGTTCAGGTATTCTTATAGAAAACATGTTGCTAATGCACTACCAGCAGTAGTGAGACTGGGTTTTCTTATAGAAAACATGTTGCTACAGCACAACCAGCAGTAGTGAGACTGGGTTTTCTTATAGAAAACATGTTGCTACAGCACTACCAGCAGTAGTGAGACTGGGTCTTCTTATAGAAAACATGTTGCTACAGCACAACCAGCAGTAGTGAGACTGGGTTTTCTTATAGAAAACATGTTGCTACAGCACTACCAGCAGTAGTGAGACTGGGTTTTCTTATAGAAAACATGTTGCTACAGCACTACCAGCAGTAGTGAGACTGGGTTTTCTTATAGAAAACATGTTGCTACAGCACTACCAGCAGTAGTGAGACTGGGTCTTCTTATAGAAAACATGTTGCTACAGCACTACCAGCAGTAGTGTGACTGGGTCTTCTTATAGAAAACATGTTGCTACAGCACAACCAGCAATAGTGAGACTGGGTCTTCTTATAGAAAACATGTTGCTACAGCACTACCAGCAGTAGTGAGACTGGGTTTTCTTATAGAAAACATGTTGCTACAGCACTACCAGCAGTAGTGAGTTCAGGTCTTCTTATAGAAAACATGTTGCTACAGCACAACCAGCAATAGTGAGACTGGGTCTTCTTATAGAAAACATGTTGCTACAGCACTACCAGCAGTAGTGAGACTGGGTTTTCTTATAGAAAACATGTTGCTACAGCAAAACCAGCAGTAGTGAGACTGGGTTTTCTTATAGAAAACATGTTGCTACAGCACTACCAGCAGTAGTGAGACTGGGTTTTCTTATAGAAAACATGTTGCTACAGCACTACCAGCAGTAGTGAGACTGGGTTTTCTTATAGAAAACATGTTGCTACAGCACAACCAGCAGTAGTGAGACTGGGTCTTCTTATAGAAAACATGTTGCTACAGCACAACCAGCAATAGTGAGACTGGGTCTTCTTATAGAAAACATGTTGCTACAGCACTACCAGCAGTAGTGAGACTGGGTCTTCTTATAGAAAACATGTTGCTACAGCACTACCAGCAGTAGTGTGACTGGGTCTTCTTATAGAAAACATGTTGCTACAGCACAACCAGCAATAGTGAGACTGGGTCTTCTTATAGAAAACATGTTGCTACAGCACTACCAGCAGTAGTGAGACTGGGTTTTCTTATAGAAAACATGTTGCTACAGCACTACCAGCAGTAGTGAGTTCAGGTCTTCTTATAGAAAACATGTTGCTACAGCACAACCAGCAATAGTGAGACTGGGTCTTCTTATAGAAAACATGTTGCTACAGCACTACCAGCAGTAGTGAGACTGGGTTTTCTTATAGAAAACATGTTGCTACAGCACAACCAGCAGTAGTGAGACTGGGTTTTCTTATAGAAAACATGTTGCTACAGCACTACCAGCAGTAGTGAGACTGGGTTTTCTTATAGAAAACATGTTGCTACAGCACAACCAGCAGTAGTGAGACTGGGTTTTCTTATAGAAAACATGTTGCTACAGCACAACCAGCAGTAGTGAGACTGGGTCTTCTTATAGAAAACATGTTGCTACAGCACAACCAGCAATAGTGAGACTGGGTCTTCTTATAGAAAACATGTTGCTACAGCACTACCAGCAGTAGTGTTACTGGGTCTTCTTATAGAAAACATGTTGCTACAGCACAACCAGCAATAGTGAGACTGGGTCTTCTTATAGAAAACATGTTGCTACAGCACTACCAGCAGTAGTGAGACTGGGTTTTCTTATAGAAAACATGTTGCTACAGCACTACCAGCAGTAGTGAGTTCAGGTCTTCTTATAGAAAACATGTTGCTACAGCACAACCAGCAATAGTGAGACTGGGTCTTCTTATAGAAAACATGTTGCTACAGCACTACCAGCAGTAGTGAGACTGGGTTTTCTTATAGAAAACATGTTGCTACAGCACAACCAGCAGTAGTGACACTGGGTTTTCTTATAGAAAACATGTTGCTACAGCACTACCAGCAGTAGTGAGACTGGGTTTTCTTATAGAAAACATGTTGCTACAGCACAACCAGCAGTAGTGAGACTGGGTTTTCTTATAGAAAACATGTTGCTACAGCACTACCAGCAGTAGTGAGACTGGGTTTTCTTATAGAAAACATGTTGCTACAGCACAACCAACAGTTGTGAGACTGGGTTTTCTTATAGAAAACATGTTGCTACAGCACTACCAGCAGTAGTGAGACTGGGTTTTCTTATAGAAAACATGTTGCTACAGCACTACCAGCAGTAGTGAGACTGGGTCTTCTTATAGAAAACATGTTGCTACAGCACTACCAGCAGTAGTGAGACTGGGTTTTCTTATAGAAAACATGTTGCTACAGCACTACCAGCAGTAGTGAGACTGGGTCTTCTTATAGAAAACATGTTGCTACAGCACTACCAGCAGTAGTGAGACTGGGTCTTCTTATAGAAAACGTGTTGCTACAGCACTACCAGCAGTAGTGAGACTGGGTTTTCTTATAGAAAACGTGTTGCTACAGCACAACCAGCAGTAGTGAGACTGGGTCTTCTTATAGAAAACATGTTGCTACAGCACAACCAGCAGTAGTGAGACTGGGTTTTCTTATAGAAAACATGTTGCTACAGCACTACCAGCAATAGTGAGACTGGGTTTTCTTATAGAAAACATGTTGCTACAGCACAACCAGCAGTAGTGAGACTGGGTCTTCTTATAGAAAACATGTTGCTACAGCACAACCAGCAGTAGTGAGACTGGGTCTTCTTATAGAAAACATGTTGCTACAGCACAACCAGCAGTAGTGAGACTGGGTTTTCTTATAGAAAACATGTTGCTACAGCACAACCAGCAGTAGTGAGTTCAGGTCTTCTTACAGAAAACATGTTGCTACAGCACAACCAGCAGTAGTGAGACTGGGTTTTCTTATAGAAAACATGTTGCTACAGCACTACCAGCAGTAGTGAGACTGGGTTTTCTTATAGAAAACATGTTGCTACAGCACTACCAGCAGTAGTGAGACTGGGTCTTCTTATAGAAAACATGTTGCTACAGCACTACCAGCAGTAGTGAGACTGGGTCTTCTTATAGAAAACATGTTGCTACAGCACTACCAGCAGTAGTGAGACTGGGTTTTCTTATAGAAAACATGTTGCTACAGCACTACCAGCAGTAGTGAGTTCAGGTCTTCTTATAGAAAACATGTTGCTACAGCACAACCAGCAGTAGTGAGACTGGGTCTTCTTATAGAAAACATGTTGCTACAGCACTACCAGCAGAAGTGATACTGGGTTTTCTTATAGAAAACATGTTGCTACAGCACTACCAGCAGTAGTGAGACTGGGTTTTCTTACAGAAAACATGTTGCTACAGCACTACCAGCAGTAGTGAGACTGGGTCTTCTTATAGAAAACATGTTGCTACAGCACAACCAGCAGTAGTGAGACTGGGTCTTCTTATAGAAAACATGTTGCTACAGCACTACCAGCAGTAGTGAGACTGGGTCTTCTTATAGAAAACATGTTGCTACAGCACTACCAGCAGTAGTGAGACTGGGTTTTCTTATAGAAAACATGTTGCTACAGCACTACCAGCAGTAGTGAGACTGGGTTTTCTTATAGAAAACATGTTGCTACAGCACTACCAGCAGTAGTGAGACTGGGTTTTCTTATAGAAAACATGTTGCTTCAGCACTACCAGCAGTAGTGAGACTGGGTCTTCTTATAGAAAACATGTTGCTACAGCACAACCAGCAGTAGTGAGACTGGGTCTTCTTATAGAAAACATGTTGCTACAGCACTACCAGCAGTAGTGAGACTGGGTTTTCTTATAGAAAACATGTTGCTACAGCACAACCAGCAGTAGTGAGACTGGGTCTTCTGATAGAAAACATGTTGCTACAGCACTACCAGCAGTAGTGAGACTGGGTCTTCTTATAGAAAACATGTTGCTACAGCACAACCAGCAGTAGTGAGACTGGGTTTTCTTATAGAAAACATGTTGCTTCAGCACTACCAGCAGTAGTGAGACTGGGTCTTCTTATAGAAAACATGTTGCTACAGCACTACCAGCAGTAGTGAGACTGGGTTTTCTTATAGAAAACATGTTGCTACAGCACAACCAGCAGTAGTGAGACTGGGTTTTCTTATAGAAAACATGTTGCTACAGCACAACCAGCAGTAGTGAGACTGGGTCTTCTTATAGAAAACATGTTGCTACAGCACTACCAGCAGTAGTGAGACTTGGTTTTCTTATAGAAAACATGTTGCTACAGCACAACCAGCAGTAGTGAGACTGGGTCTTCTTATAGAAAACATGTTGCTACAGCACTACCAGCAGTAGTGAGACTGGGTTTTCTTATAGAAAACATGTTGCTACAGCACTACCAGCAGTAGTGAGACTGGGTCTTCTTATAGAAAACATGTTGCTACAGCACTACCAGCAGTAGTGAGACTGGGTTTTCTTATAGAAAACATGTTGCTACAGCACAACCAGCAGTAGTGAGACTGGGTCTTCTTATAGAAAACATGTTGCTACAGCCCTACCAGCAGTAGTGTGACTGGGTCTTCTTATAGAAAACATGTTGCTACAGCCCTACCAGCAGTAGTGAGACTGGGTCTTCTTATAGAAAACATGTTGCTACAGCACTACCAGCAGTAGTGAGTTCAGATCTTCTTATAGAAAACATGTTGCTACAGCACAACCAGCAGTAGTGAGTTCAGATCTTCTTATAGAAAACATGTTGCTACAGCACAACCAGCAGTAGTGAGACTGGGTCTTCTTATAGATAGGTGGGCATGGTATCTTGTTTTGTTTTAAAATTTACATCTATGTGCAAATTATCCATGTGTATGTAAATAAACAAAAGATTATTTCTGTAATTCAATTTCGAGACTGGAATTGGAGATACAATTTCTTGAAGGGGTATATAGCTCTGATTGGCTTGCATTAGTTTTGGTTAATCTGTGTTTTGGATGTACTATGACCATTATATTTAATGGACAGAATAGAAACTGTTCCTTGTTTTAATTTAGAGCATAAAGTTATGTTATTTACAGTTATGTTATTAATAATTCTCTGTCACTATGCAGCTGTCTGTTGCTAGGAATCAAACCATGGTAAACCATGGTCTGGTATGAAACTGTCCAAGACTGCAATGTTCGGTAAAAGCAAAACAGACACAAAACACTAACACAAAATTGAAAACTTTATGATCAAGCTCGGTTGGTTGGATGAATGTTGTTTTATATCACATCAGCAATTTTTTAGCTATTCCTGACAAGACAATATTTATTTATCTTGACAATTAATCTTAACACAGTTCATGTTTTACTTGAGTATGCAAGTATTTTTGATCTGCACTGTATTAGTGGACACAAATGGTGACTTTTAGAGTGCTATTACACAGGTGCCCTAATGTCACAAATAAACATTGCAGACCAATCAGTCTCTCATACTAGCACTGAGCCAACCGGTTGTGCTGTAGCAACATGTTTTCTGTAAGAAGACCTGAACTCACTACTGCTGGTTGTGCTGTAGCAACATGTTTTCTATAAGAAGACCTGAACTCACTACTGCTGGTAGTGCTGTAGCAACATGTTTTCTATAAGGTGACTAAGTCTCACTACTGCTGGTAGTGCTGTAGCAACATGTTTTAACCCTTGTGTTTGTTGTTGAAATCTCTATTTGTTCTATAGAAAGGTACATGTAATGGCAATTAATGTTGATGCTCTACATCACATATATTGAGACATTCAGCAATTGTGGAGAAAACTGGAATGGCCAGAGAAAACCAGCTAGCTTTAGCAAGCAAACAAAAAATCTTTTTATCACTAGGACTGTCCTTAGAAGGGTTTAGACCTAAGTAGTCAGATGTGCTGTGATTTGAATGCTGGCACATTAAATTGCTTGGTAACCAGGTCCCTGATATAGATAGATATATATACAATATTTTTGTACTTGCTGGTAATTGGTGTTAAATGTAAAAAGTACAGGTATACATTTTTCCCTATCTTTCTATGGGTTTTTTTTTTTTATATAAAACCAAGGATAAAGCTAAATTTTCCATTTGGTTAAGTTTTTATTTCTCAAAGTCAGCTGTTTAAAATACTTAGATTTGTATATATATACAAATATATTTATATATAGAAATGTAATATTGTCTGTCTTATGATGTAAATGTTGATAAATTTTAAAATCTCTTATATTCATTCACTTGTTTGTGTTTAGATATTGGTCTATATAATATGCTGATTTTTCTTTTAAAATAGGCCCAATTGAAAATTGTTTGTTTACATTTTAAATTTTCCTCTAGAATATAGATTGCATAATATTTTGTTCTGATGCCAAATAATTACCTTCTATAAAATATGAAGTATTTATAGGTTTTGTAATAAATGTAACTATAGAGTGATTTATTGAGAGAGAGAGAGAGAGAGAGAGAGAGAGAGAGAGAGAGAGAGAGAGAGAGAGAGAGAGAGATTATTTGAATAAACTTAATACTTTTGCCTACAGTTTTTCACGTTATGACAATTATTTCAGGACTTTAGAAATGAAAGCATTAATAATTTACAGGAATTTTTGTAGAGATTTCAGACATACTCTCCTTTGTTTTATTAAAAGCCAGTTTTAGCTGCTCCTGCAGACATTACACACAATCTTTCTTTCACTGCATCTACAGACAGACAGGATTTTAATGGCTAACTTCTACATGTTATGAATTGTGTGATGTTGTGTTTGGTTGTTGATGTTGGGTGTTACGTAAGGAATCTCCGGACAGTTACAGCTCCCGGGGGATTCTCTCTGATTATATGTTATGAATTTTTTATTATCCTATGGTATCCTAATGACTTATCATTGGTCTGTAATCATATCATTAATGTAACTCCCCGTAAATTCCCAAGAGCACCATTTATCTTCCATTGATCCCCAGAAATCCATTTATCTATCAACCATGCAGAAATGTTTATTTCTAGATTAAAGAATTCTTGTTTTTAAATAATGATTATGGTTTTACACATTTGCACATCTATTTATACATAGCTGAAATAAGCATGCAGATACACATTCTTATTTTCCCTCATTATAACTTTTATTTTAGGGATTATTGTTAACCCATTTAAAATGATCATGATACAAACTAAATCAAACTGTTATTGGGTATGAAGGATATAGAGCCAACTGTTATTTGGTATGAAGGATATATAGCCTAGGTCTCAGATTGGTCTTTAGTACAGGCTCAAAGTTCCTCTTAACACCAGTTTGAATCAATCTCAGTCAAAAACCACCCAATTGGCAATAATAAACACAATGTTGGCATGTCAAACACATTAATTCACTTTGAATTCGCTTTATATAGTTAAATTGATTGGGGATACTTTAGACTGGACGCTATAGACAGGTGGACGTTATATAGAGGTGGATGCTATTAGTTATACTGTATTCTCATCTTGACAAAGTGATTAAGGCACATCAAAGATTTTACTGTTACAGTGTCAAAAATTAATGTTAAGTTTCCCCATACCTTCCTGCCAGTGTAAAGACAGTATTGACATAAACAGTAAAACCTGTATATAAAGATCACCATAGTAACCATACAGTATACTTTGTAGACATTTTATATATACTGTATGACAAAGGGCCCTTAATACACTGATCTTAATAGGCAGGTGGTATGTATATAAAGGGTGGCTGCTCTTGTCATTTTTTCTGTAATTATAAAAATGTCATGTTTTTTATTATTATCAGCAATAACACATTTATTTATTTATTTTGTAGATATAACAGTATCCAATGAGACTGTGTGTGATGGAGAACAATTAACGTTATCCTGTCACAGATCTAACAGAATTGCCATTCATACAGCTTTATTTGGACGCAAACCCCAAGATTCCACAAAATGTACTTCTCCTTTACCGTCATATGCAGGTAAGTGACTTATTCTTCTAAAATAAAAAATATTATTTCTTGACATACAAGATTATTCCCAATTACCATGAGAGGTCAAGGTTACTGTTCTTTTGGATCCAGATATGTCCAGCACTGTAGTGACTTACCAATTTGATGTTAACCATCAGAGGGTTAAGATGGCAAATTTCATTTAGAAAGTTAAATACATGTAATAATTCTGAGTCAGGATTTATTGTTGACCTAAATTTACTATATAACAGATAAAGATTGCTGAGAGAATGGGATGTTTTGGGAAATAATAGTCACAGATCCCATATAAACAAATATTTGTAATAAACATTTAGATGAACATTTCTATTTTGTGATCAGAGTTCAAGATTCCTTATGTGTTCCAGTTATTTAGAACCATTACTTAATGTGATTGTATATGAATCCTGGTCAGAATATTTATTTTGTTTTTTTTTAGCTCAACTGGCAATAGCCAGTTGAGCTTATGGCAAGGCGAAGCTTGCGTGCGTGCGTGCGTGCGTTCGTGCATCCGTGCGTAAACTTTAATCTTCTCCTCTGAAACTACTGAACCAATTTTAACCAAATTTGGTGTGGAAGGTCCCTAGGTGATGCTGATTAAAGTTTGCACAAATCAACTTCCAGCAGCATCCAAATGGCCGCTGTTACTATAAATAGCAAAAAGTGATAAATGGCTGATACATGTTTATTTATCAACCGATTTAGTTCAAATTTGGTATATAGAAAGTAGATGCCTAGCCAATTAACATATATAACGGGTTTTTCAGAAACATTTTTTATTGGGTCGCTATTAGCAGAATATTCAAATAAGGTGCTATATTTAGCCAATTCTTTGAAAATCTTCTCAGAAACTACTGGACCTATTTGAACCTAATTTGGTGTGCAAGGTCCCCAGGTGATGCAGATTAAAGTTGCACAAACTGTGGCATCCAAAATGGCCGCCGTTATTATAAATAGCAAAAAGTAATGAATGGCCAATACACATTTATATATCATACAATTTGGTTCAAATTTGGTATATAGACAGTAGATGTATAGCCATTTCACATACTTATCATTTTTTTCTGAAACATTTTAGCTCAACTGGCAATAGCTAGCGGCATGGCTGTCTGACATTCACATTCAAATAAAGTGCCAGTTGAGCAATACAGGCCCTTTTGGGCCTCTTGTTTGTACATCTTAACTGTTATACTTGTAGATTGCAGTTCTGCTTCTGCACTAGAGGAAGTTATGAGGCGTTGCCATGGCAAAAAGAGATGTGCTGTGGAGGCAGAGGAGTATGTCTTTGGTAACCCTTGTCCTCCAGGGATACAGAAATACCTCAGTGTTACATATAGTTGTGGTGAGTTATTACCTTTACTAGAAATATGTAGAGTAATCAATGACTGTCTCTATGAAATCATATAAAAACCCACCACACTCCATGTGGTCATCCTGAAAACCCACCACACTCCATGTGGTCATCCTAAAAACCCACCACACTCCATGTGGTCATCCTAAAAACCCATCACACTCCATGTGGTCACCCTAAAAACCTACCACATTCCATGTGGTCATCCTAAAAACCCACCACACTCCATGTGGTCATTCTAAAAACCCACCACACTCCATGTGGTCATCCTAAAAACCCATCACACTCCATGTGGTCATCCTAAAAACCCATCACACTCTATGTGGTCATCCTGAAAACCCACCACACTCCATGTGGTCATTCTAAAAACCCACCACATTCCATGTGGTCATCCTAAAAACCTGTCACACTCCATGTGGCCATCTTAAATACCCATAACTTTCCAAATCACCATCCTAAAAATTAAACTCTCTCATGTGGCATTCCTAAAAATCTACCACACTCCAAGTGGCCACCTAAAAGATCTAAAACACTCAATGTGACCATTAAAAAAATACCATATTCCCCATTTTGACCCTAAAAACCTACCAGACTCTCCATGCAGCCACCTTAAAACCCACCACACTCTATGTGGCCATTCTAAAAACCCATTGCACCATGTGGCCATCCTAAGACGTTAAGACTCTAATGAAAGTGTGCACATGATACTTACATGCTTGCAAATACAGACCAGTGATTGCGTAACAAAAACAGGTTTATTGAATAAATAAATAAATTATTTTAACAAACAAATAAATAAAAAGATAAATCAAAATCAAGAAAAAAGAAATAGTTAAATCACCAAGTACATCTGTAATTTATTTGTTGCTGCTTTGTGCCAGGTGCAAGATTTTAACATCTGGTAAAACCCTGCTGTTTTTGTCTATTTCATAATCTTTCTGTAACAGAGGATAAATAATTGCTCCATGTAGAATATACATCTGAGGCTATACAGAAAAGATTAAAACAATTTTGTGACCTGTTGACACAAAATAGGTATTAATTATTTTCACTGTCATGTAAATGCAATTATAGTGTAAAGGTAATTTAATTTACCTGTGGATAAAACAAATACAGGTATGCTAATTTTAAACAAGAATTCTTGTAATTTAATCAGAAAACATAGTAAGAATAAAACTCAGAAATGTATTTCTTTGTGACATAAAATGCTAAAAATAATTATCATGACCCAACAAAATTTAATGTAATAAATTCTCTTTGTGACAGATATTTGTGTAAAATACTAAAAAAAATAATTAGAAATACCCAATGAAAATCCAAGATGTTACCAGATTCAAAAGTTGTTAAATAATTCATTACATTTTGATTATAAATTTGTGTATCACTTCTTGAGATAAAATATTGATTTTGTGAAAAACTTATTTCTTTACAATAAAAGTAACCTTGGTAACAGGGTTTATTTATCACTTCATTATGTTTTATATTAATCTTTTATAAAATAAGTTCCAGTTATTTAGAATTTTTCACAAAGTAAATTATCTAAAAAAAAATTGCCACCCTGCAGTTGCCATGACAATGTCATAGAAACATATGGTACCTCAACAGCTTGAAAAGTGAAAATTTTAATTTTCTTTCTTTTTTTCCCCTTCTCACCAGTGATTTAAGGGGCCCATAATGGGGGATTTCTAGAAAGAGTCAATTATTATGAATTATAAAAAGAATATGGCAAAGTAAGTTTGAAGAATGGAATGGAAAATGAGGTCATACATGACTTAATGATCACCAGAAGGAGTAACATAGAAATTCAATTAGAATTTGAACTTAAAAAAGGGAATTTTAAAAAAAGAAAAAAATTCCATACAATTTATGCATGTAAAATAATTGTCGACATTATGAATTAATATCATTTTTGTTTTCAAAAAAAGTGTTCCATTTTCAGAACATAATTGTAACAGTGTGTAATAATGAATGGTGTTTTATGCCACAGTCAAAGCGTATTTCATTCATAGTGAACTTTTCTGGTCATGAAAAGTGGAAGAAACTTTAAGAAAACCACCCACTCTTGGCAAATAAATGGACAAACTTTCTCATACTAAGATGTTTCTAAGTGAGATCTAAACCTGGCTCAATTTTATAGACCACCTAGTCTTTTATATAGTTGGAAATGGTGGATTTTATGAAAATTATTGTGTATAATACCACAGTTAAATAAAACATAGATAGATGTACTTTAATAATAAAAAATTCCTTTTTATGAACTTTGTATAAAAATATTCTGATCTTGATCAAGTATATTGGTCTTGACCCATGGTACGAAATTAAAAAAGCATCAAATTGAAATAACATCTTTGTTTTATTTTCCCTTCAGACCAATGCTTACAGGCAACATTTAGAAAAATAATTTTATACCTTTGAGTACCATTACAAAGATATTTTAACTATAAGATAAGATCATCAATGAGGTTTATCTTTTGTATATGCATATGTACTTTCTAATATCTTATTATGCATACAGTTTGATTTATGTATAAAAGTAGGAAGTAAAATTTACAAGTGAAATGAACAAATAAAACCAAATAAATTGCTTATTTTTCAAAATAAATAAGAAATCTAGAAAATATTTATTATATATTTATGTGCTGTGTTTTTTAGTAAGAAATTTATCCCTTGTACATCAGTAAAATATTACTGATGCACTCCAGAGAGACAGCAAACATAAGAACCCGAGGGTTCCTCTTAGACAGTGTTAAACTGTAGTAATTAATGATTGCAGGTAAATTGCTGGTTTCCATTTGATATTAATTTTATACTACTTTATTATATAGCCATTATGGTTGTAAAAAATAAAATAACTTTCATTTTTTTTTATTAACATTTTGTGGTTATCAATATTTATAATTATTTTGCTCCAAGGCTTCAAATACTTATTGGTATTATGTCTGATAGGGAAGGTTAAAATGTGTGTAGTATTGTCCTAGATTATAGCTACTGTAGGATAAACAAGACAGTATGTTATACAGAAATACACAGAGGAACACCCACAAACTGTATTTTAATCCTATTATCTATCAGTCTATCATTGGAATGTTTTCCTTAAAATTTACACTCCCTTTAATTGTTAGCATTAAAACTGCGTTTTGAATTGTACATACACCTGTTCTTCAATTACCAGGTACTTTTGTTTTTGCTTATAACCTTGTAAAAAAATTAAATACATTTATACCTTTTGTTGATACCGTCATAAAAATAATTTATTAAGTACACCTTTTGCTTATATCATAATTAAAACATTGAATAAAGATACACCTTCTTTAATATTGGTTTTTGGTGATACCCTTCTACAGCTGCTGGATTTTATTTTGTAATTTTTGTTTTTTAATATGCTGGTACATGTACTAATATTTATCATAAAACTGGCATGTTTATAAAATTATGACCCTGCTGATGTTTTCCATATCTGTATCTCAATGTTTCTGTCATAATTAGAAACATTTTTAATTATACTCAAGTATCTTTTAATTAGCTCACAGGTTGAAAATCTGAAGCCCTGTTGCTGTCACGTCTTACTTGAGTAAAACTCCCCGAGGGTATCCATAACTCAGTAGGCAGTACTTTGTGCTGTCAGAAAATGTACCATTTAACAAAATTTTCAGCTGCTTTAAATTCTAAAATTTGTTTAAAACTAAGGTTTGTTCCCTCATGCAAAGCATTCCTTAGCTGGATTTGGATTTATAAAATTTTGGAACTGTTTGGCTTATGTTTTTCATGTCTCAAACTTTTCAGTCTAAGTGTCACTGATGAGGAATGAATTTCCGAAATGTGCACATCTGGCACATCTAAATTCAACTGGTATTTGTGTTATATATTTTCTATCCCTTCTGTCTAGTCTATTTGTCCCATTCAAAATTAAACAGTTATTGGTGCACAGTTTCCTAAGAGCTACCAGTATTACTGTAAAATTAATGAAATAGCTGTTTTCTGAAAACATTTGCTTTGAATTTCATAATTTCATAATTTCATTTTATAAGTCATATTTTAAAAAAGGCCACTGTTTGTTAAATGTAGCTTTTAATCAGTATACATTATATATACTGAACCTCTTAGGAAAAGACACCAGAAAGTTGCCACTGTCTTTTTTTGCCACTCTAGAAAACTGTGACATCATATTACTAAATATTGCAAACTTTTTGAATTTTTAGTTTTCTTCTCAAAACTATCAATGAAAGAAAGCAAAACATAATTAAACATACTACAAAAATTGCTACAGTAGATGGATGGTGAATTTGGTCCAAGGTCATATATTGCTACAGTAGATCCATGATAAAAAATGACCTTGATATTGGGCAAAGGTCATATATTTCAGTTCATTTATAACACTTTTTTACAAGATTTGCAGTCTACTGATCTCTTGTAATTTGTTGATTTCCATTAAAGGTAAAAAATTGTTTAAGATAAACTTGAGATTTTGTAACAGAGTTGAGGATTAATGGTGGTTTAAGACCAAGTCAAGATTCTTTCCCATTTTTTGAGCCATACATTTCTGGATTGTAGAAGAAACCAAGACGAAGGGTATCTGGAGAAATTAACCAATCTTTGGCAAGCAAACTGACAAACTTTCCAAATGGTATTCAAACCAACCGTGGTAGTGAAAGGCATTGTGATATGTAAATCAGAACCTTAAACCACTTGGTTTAATAATGAAAAAAAAAAACCAAACCTATCTCATTATCTTCCAATTATATTTTATACTTGGCTGTCTATTCTCAAGGCTCTGTCAATACACAGCATATCATTAAGCTCAATTTCAATTAAAGGGTTCATTACAAGAACCCATTACTGTAGCCTTTATGTTAATTGATATGGTTAAATTTTTAATTAACTGACACCTGTATGTTATAAATTTAGAGAACAGAGGGGTTGCTGGGTTTAGTTTTAAAATGCTTCTTTTAAAAACTGACAACCCATCAAGTAAGGTCAGAGGTCACAGTGCTTTAAATTATACATAAGTCAAGACCTCATTATTTATCAACAGAAAGTTGAAATTCCTGATACTTTTCTCACATATTTTTCTTTGGTTAGTATTATTAATTTTACAGAGTTTTAGAATTGGTGAGTGGGTGTATTAATTTGATTTTCACCTTTATAAAATGTATGAACCCTGAAATTAAGTGGCTTTTACAGCTAAATACTGTAATGTCTGTTATTTGTATAATAACTAATAAATGTGTGGTATCCATTTTGATGTTATAACAGCTTTATCTTCCAATGGTTTTTGCACATTTGCACAAAGTTAAATGATATAAATGTACCGTAGTATTGAGGTTTGATAACAACAAAATATGATGTATTAGCTTATTAGGGCTTCTATTGCTTGGTAATCTAAAGCATTGGCATATGGATTTAGCACCTCTGTAACCTTGGTTTAAATGCTACTTTGGAAAAAATTCTAGTGTGAGAAAGTTTGCCAGCTCCCTGAACCTGGTTAGTTAAGTTAGCTGAAAATAGATTATTTTCTGTGAAAATAATTAAATTTTAGCAGAAACACAGCAATGAATATGACTAATAGTGGCAGATCATCTCTTTCCTACCCTCCCTCCTACTTTATGGTAGGCCTATTTATAACTGTATATTGACAGAGAATACTAGCTTTTTTGATGCATTTGTTTGATTTACATTATAGTTCCTAGGAAAATATTAAAAGAAGTTGATAGACACAAAGGAAGACACAGAAACAGAAAAAGGAAAAAGAAAAAGAAAGATGAAACAACAACAGAAGACAAAATAAAAATCCCACAAGTTACAACTGTGGATAAAGTGCTAGATAAGGTTACAAAGTCCCCGCCAGATATGTATGCAGCAGGTAATCAATCAAATACAAACAAACTGGTCTATGTCCAAATCACAATCCCCAAAACACAAACATACCAGTCCATGTCCAAATCACAATCCCAAATGCAAACATACCAGTCCATGTACAAATCACAATCCCAAACACAAACATACTGGTCCATGTCCAAATCAAAATCCCAAACACAAGCATAGTTGTCCATGTTCAAATCACCATCCCAAAACACAAACATACCAGTCCATGTGCAAATCACAATCCCAAACACAAACATACTGGTCCATGTCATAATCACAATCCCAAAATCAAACATACCGGTCCATGTCCAAATCACAATCCCCAAAACACAAACATACCAGTCCATGTCCAAATCACAATTCCAAACACAAACATACCAGTTCATATCAAAATCACAATCCCAAACACAAACATACTGGTCTATTTCCAAATCACAATCCCCAAAACACAAACATACCAGTCCATGTCCAAATCACAATCCCAAATGCAAACATATCAGTCCATGTACAAATCACAATCCCAAATGCAAACATACCAGTCCATGTCCAAATCACAATCCCAAACACTAACATACTGGTCCATGTCCAAATCACAATCCCAAACACAAACATACCAGTCCATGTCCAAATCACAATCCCAAATGCAAATGAACCAGTCCATGTCCAAACCACAATCCCAAACACAAACAAACCAGTCCATGTCCAAATCACAATCCCAAATGCAAACATACCAGTCCATGTCCAAATCACAATCCCAAACACAAACATACCAGTCCATGTCCTAATCACAATCCCAAACAAAAACGTACCAGTCCATTTCCAAATCACAATCCCAAACACAAACGTACCAGTCCATGTCCAAATCACAATCCCAAACGCAAACATACCAGTCCATGTGCAAATCACAATCCCAAACACAAACATACTGGTCCATGTCATAATCACAATCCCAAAATCAAACATACCGGTCCATGTCCAAATCACAATCCCCAAAACACAAACATACCAGTCCATGTCCAAATCACAATTCCAAACACAAACATACCAGTTCATATCAAAATCACAATCCCAAACACAAACATACTGGTCTATTTCCAAATCACAATCCCCAAAACACAAACATACCAGTCCATGTCCAAATCACAATCCCAAATGCAAACATATCAGTCCATGTACAAATCACAATCCCAAATGCAAACATACCAGTCCATGTCCAAATCACAATCCCAAACACTAACATACTGGTCCATGTCCAAATCACAATCCCAAACACAAACATACCAGTCCATGTCCAAATCACAATCCCAAATGCAAATGAACCAGTCCATGTCCAAACCACAATCCCAAACACAAACAAACCAGTCCATGTCCAAATCACAATCCCAAATGCAAACATACCAGTCCATGTCCAAATCACAATCCCAAACACAAACATACCAGTCCATGTCCTAATCACAATCCCAAACAAAAACGTACCAGTCCATTTCCAAATCACAATCCCAAACACAAACGTACCAGTCCATGTCCAAATCACAATCCCAAACGCAAACATACCAGTCCATGTCCAAATCACAATCCCAAACACAAATGTACTGGTCCATGTCCAAATCACAATCCACTAACACAAACATACCAGTCCATGTCCAAAATCACAATCCACTAACACAAACATACCAGTCCATGTCCAAATCACAATCCCAAACACACATACCAGTCCATGTCCTAATCACAATCCCAAACGCAAACATACCAGTCCATGTCCAAATCACAATCCCAAACACAAATGTACTGGTCCATGTCGAAATCACAATCCACTAACACAAACATACCAGTCCATGTCCAAAATCACAATCCACTAACACAAACATACCGGTCCATGTCCAAATCACAATCCCAAACACAAACGTACCAGTCCATGTCCAAATCACAATCCCAAACGCAAATGAACCAGTCCATGTCCAAACCACAATCCCAAACAAAAACGTACCAGTCCATTTCCAAATCACAATCCAAAAGACAAACGTACCAGTCCATGTCCAAATCACAATCCCAAACGCAAACATATCAGTCCATGTCCAAATCACAATCCCAAAACACAAATGTACTGGTCCATGTCCAAATCACAATCCACTAACACAAACATACCAGTCCATGTCCAAAATCACAATCCACTAACACAAACATACCGGTCCATGTCCAAATCACAAAATCAAACGCAAACATACCAGTCCATGTCCAAATCACAAAATCAAACGCAAACATACCAGTCCATGTCCAAATAACAAACACAAACACAAACATACCAGTCCATGTCCAAATCACAATCCCAAACACAGATGTACTGGTCCATGTCAAAATCACAATCCCAAACACAAACATACCGGTCCATGTCCAAATAACAATCCCCAAAACACAAACTTGCTGGTCCATGTCCAAATCACAATCCCAATCACAAACATACTGGTCCATGTCCAAATCACAATCCCAATCACAAACATACTGGTCCATGTCCAAATCACAATCCTAAATGCAAACATACCAGTCCATGTCCAAACCACAATCCCAAACACAAACATACCAGTCCATGTCCAAATCACAATCCCAAACACAAACATACTGGTACATATCAAAATCACAATCCCAAAATCAATGTAAAACTATAAAAACTGGCAAATTAAGTTAAACATGCCAGGAAAGTGAGGCTAGGTGCTCTCAAAAGGACAAGCACTTCCTGTCTTGCTAGCTACACCTGCCATGTGTGAAATCAAAATGGAGAATGAAAGAACCATAGAATTATGAGATGTCAAATATATGTTCAGGATACTTCTGGATACAGCAACACCATACTTATCAATATTGTGATATAAAACAGATTTACCTTATTTAGCTAAGGATTGCTTGAAATCATGTCTTTATTTTGCTAAAAAATGTCTTTGTAACATCAACATTCATGTTGTCAAAATTCAAAAACAATTCTCAATTTGTAAGAAAAATTGTCAACTTTTATTCTCTTGCTTATATTTCAGATTTTACAATAATTTGAATACTTTCACTTGTATTTCAGACATAAATGTTCTCACTTGTGATTTAGAATTTATTGCAGAAATCTGTTTACTTAACCCATATTTCAGACTAATACTTTTACCTGTATTTGACTTTGAATACTCTGTCCTGTATTTCAGTTTTAATTTTCTCACCTGTATTTCAATCATCAATGTTCTCACCTGTATTTAAATCATCAATTTCCCACCTGTATTTTAGTCATTAATGTTCTCACCTGTATTTCCGTCATCAATGGTCTCACCTATATTTCAGTCATCAGTGTTCTCACATGTATTTCAGTCATCAATGTTCTCACCTGTATTTCAGTCATCAATGTTCTCACCTGTATTTCAGATGATGCTGATGCCAAACAAACAAATAAAAATATAAACAAAGAACCAGATAAAGATTTTGGTAATAAAATAAAGAAAGAGGGATATAGTGTAGATGAAGAAAATAATACAACAGTGCTATGTTTAAATGACACAGTTCAGAGTACGCCAGTTGGTCGGAGTCGAGATGGTGCTAAAGGATTAATTATTGACTGGTTTAGTTCATTTTATTTTGTTAAACGTAAGTGACGTGAAAAAAAAAATTGTTTCATAAAATTTTATATTTCTGGTAAAAAAGCATTGTTTGAAAATGTCATTTCATATCTTTCTAGACCTATTCTGCACTTTTTATCCCCTCGCCAATGAAGTTTTAGCCAGATCTTAAATCCAAGAAGGCCACCATTATATAATTAGAAAAATGGCCATTACATATTTAATTATTTGTTCATCAATTTGTTTCAAATTTCATATAAACAAAGTAGAATCCTGGATTTTTAATATATTTAACAGGTTTTTTTGGTTTTTTTCATTTAAATGTTATAAGCACAATATGCAAATTACCAGCTGATTCTTTGAAAAACAATATTGTACACAATTCCATTGCAAGGAGATTAGCATCACTTTTGATGTCTTGTTAAAATGGTGCAGTCATATTTTACTGTTATCAGTATTAGTAAAACAGGGCTTCATCATCAGGTGACTGTATAGTCGTAATCACTTGGATTGCAGCACCTCTACTTTCGGACAAACTCCAGCATGAGAAAATTTGTCACTTTACTAGCTGAACTTGTTTTCTCTGGACAATCTGGTTTCCTCATGCTGTCCCAGAACTGACCAGAACCTAAGAATTCTGAAGGGGTCATAAAAATCCATTACTTCATTCCACTCCACTCAAATTTATAAAACAATTACTCCAACAGATGAGCTTTCAAAGATAATTTTACTTTTCTTTTCAAAATACTACCTTGTATTATTGTTGGGATAGATTTTGAAATTAAGACTATTTCAATCAAAATTTATTGTTATTTATTTATTTTGTTTATTTCAGAAAACCGAGAGAAGGCAGCTTTGTACCTAATTCTTGGTATATGTATGGGAATTATATGTCTCTTAATTATTGTGATAATCAAACTTATTATACGTAGTAAACGTAAAGAAAAGACTAAACTGGATGTGACTGATCCAGTCAATTCTAACGTGATACCCCCACCTAGTCACATTGAGTCGCCAACGTTAACCAGGACGGAATCTGTCGACAGAATCGAAGTCGTCAGGTTTGAGCCACGTAGTAGTACAAGTAATGGTTTTCATCCTCATTATAACCTCAGGGCCGATTATGATAACACACTCAGGACAGATTATGATCGTAATTCATTACTTAGAATGAATTACGATAGAAATCCACTAAGCAATGAAGAGAGACACCCTCTAAGGACAGACTTTGATAGAAACACAATACGAACAGATTACGATAGAGAGACGTTACGAAGTCAGTACGAAGCTACTAGAAATACTTTACGAAGTGTAAATTTTCAAACACAAGCACATGGTACTTTAAATACTTTAAACAGTGACCATGGCGACAGAAGTTTGAATAATTACTATGGATGAAATCATTCCTTGAAACAAGTTATCAGCCATACCAGTTATATGCCCTAAATGAAATTGTGCCACAGAGTGTGATTCAAGTGAAAACTTCTAAGTATTAGATATTTTGTAAATCCGAAGATTGAGTATCGCCATAGCAACAAGTTAAATAAAAATCGATTGCACAAAAATAGTTCCAAGATTTTTTTATGCAAGACTTGAGGATCACTTCCATTAAAAAAAAATAATGTGCAACTTGAATGATTTTAAAATAAGCATGGACATGGATAGATGAAAGTCAGAAAGGAAATGTCTTGATATCAGATCACTGATACCAGTTTGTTTGTATTCATAAGAGGAAAGGTGCCTGAGGATTTCGGAATATTCTCTACAACAAAAGGACTGACACCTTTAATATTTAAAAGTTTGATATGGAAGCAAGGATTTGGGGTGGGGAGGGGAAAAAGGGAGTGGCATGCCATAAAATCATATTACATGTATGAGTAACCAGGGCCATTTAATTGATATTATTAAACATTTAGCTTTAACATCATTTTATATGTCATTTTTTTCAAAATTCATCAATCATCAAATAAGGTCATAGAAAACTGTAAGATATATTGTATGATACATTATAGAATATATAAATTACCATAGCAACCAGTGTACTCATAAATTTTTAGCATTGATCTAGAAAATGTAAATTTTGTTATCTTAACAGAGGAGAATTTGTGATCTAGAAAGAGTAGTTTTTGTGATAGGTGCAATATGTATTTTCATTTTTACTGAAAAAAAAATTCCATGTGTGTAAATGAAAACAAATGTTGTAGATGTTTTTATGGAAGTATATGTATGTAATGAAAGACCATTTAAAATATTTTTATATATATTTATAGGGCTGTACCCCATGGGGCCAAAAAGAAGAATGATAGGGCAGTTCAGATTTAAAAACTGGAGGTAAATGTTCCAATTTACCTAGCCAAAAATTGTATTTCAAGTTACCCCCTTTTGCCTTGCCAAAAATAAGTTAGAATACAAAGGTGGAAACAAGATACTAGATATTACTGAAAGAAAAATAATGGTTTACCTGGATTTTTTAAGAAAATACCAGTAAACAATACTTTTAAAACTTTCCTCAGAAAAAAAAATCTTTATAATGAATACTGCAAAATTTTATACCCTAGCAAAATGTTCTGCCTTTAAAAAATTTTTAAAGCCAAATTTTAAATTTTCATTGTTAATGATAGATTGTTGTAAGTGATTTGTTAGTTTTTTGGTGAATTTTTTCATTGGAAAAGACACAACGATTGTTACAACTTGTTTTGATAGTTATATGCTGCAAGGGAAATAACTCTTGTTTACATTACTACACCTAAATGTTTGTTACAAATGGCAGCCTAAATATGTATTACTTGTAATCCAGCATAAAACATGTACCTCATTTACAATATAATGCTTTGTAGTCCTGCTTAACTTTATTTCAGAAATCCTAAGGAGAAAATCAGGACTATAGATAGATAAACTGAAAAAAATTACAAAAATTAAAAAAAAAATAATAATAGTAAATAAAACAGGAAAATCTTTTTTTCGTATTCACTGAATCCCTAAGATATCCCAGCTTAAGTATGCTTTATAATAACATTTTGTGGATATTTTTGACCAAAAATATTTTATGATTCATCTTGCTGTCATTTTGTTTATTCGTAATTCATAGCTACATTTAATATTCTAATAACATATCCGTTATATCTATAAAACACTGACTTTATTTCAACAGAATTACCGTAAGTTTTCTAGTCAAAACAAAACGCTGTCACGACAAGCTTTATATATGAATAATTCAAAATGGCAACAATTTTTTTGAGAGAGATTTCTAGTCTTTATAGCATTAATCCCTTATCAACTTTACAAATAGTATTTGTATATATAAACCATGAGAAATTAGAATAACCAGAGAAAATCAATGACCTATGGCAAGCAAACTGGCAAACTTCACATAGATTGTGTCTCTATGTGCTTGGGACGTAAGCTGTGAAAGGCCCTAATTTGCAGCTAATCTGCTATGGAATATTTTGTATGATATTTATTCTGTTATGGTTTTCAAACTATTAAGTAAAATAACAATCCTACATTTAGTTTTCTCTTGGAAAAAATTACATGTTCCTGAGAGATGACATGTTCTTCAAAGATGACATGTTCCTGAAAGATGACATGTTTTTCAAAGAAAACATGTTCCTCAAAGATGACATGTTTTTCAAGGATGACATGTTTTTCAATAAGATGACATGTTCTTTAAAGATGACATGTTCCTGAAAGATGACATGTTTTTCAAAGAAAACATGTTCCGCAAAGATGACATGTTTTTCAAAGATAACATGTTCATTAAAGATAACATGTTCTTTAAAGATGACATGTTCTCAGAGATGACATCTTCTTCAAAGATGACTTGCTTGTCCTAAAAAAAATGTTTGCCATTTTGATATTTGTCAAAAAATATAGTGTAAATATTGTAAATAAGATCAACCAATCAGTGTAATATATTTTGTAAATATTGTAAATGTAAATAACTTAATTTATACTTGTTATTCAATGATGCAATATTTGATTATTTTTATTTGTATATTACATATACATGTATAGTTACAGGGCTTAATTATGCCTATTTGTACAGAAACAGGGCCATATCGCATACATTAAGCCAAATCATATACATTGAAAATGTTTATATATATGCCAAAACTAGATTCAATAAAATATTCACCAACATATTCAGACACAACTTGTAAATTGAAAAAGTTTTTTTTGGAAGTACTGATCTGATGATTTTACATTTTTTTTTTTTTTTTTTTTTTTTTTTGCAATAGGATCTAAAAACTTTGACAACATGTCCAATCTAGTTTGACTTTGGGGTATCTTGGGGGACCTTCTTTCACTTAATGTTTTAATTTGTGTATTTTTATGCATGCTTCAGCAATTTGACATGAAAAATTTAGGCCAACTTAAAAGTGATTCAGAAATGAATTATTTTACATTATTTCTGTAAGAATTGATCATTCAATCTGGAATGTATGGTAGTTTTTGACTGTGAACGGTTTTGTAGATAGAAATGAAGTGACAGTTTTGGTCACTTCTAGTCTATTATTGTAGGTGCTTTAATTACTCAGACAACAATATATGTCATGTATTTTGATATCCCAAAGTTTTAGTAATACATTTTGTTCATGTTGACTTCATTTTTGTAATTTTTTCTCATCTTTTATTATTATTATTATAAATTTTAATCCACAAATATTTTATATAAATTTCATTATTTTTTATTATGATGATGAAATAAATGTTTTAATTAAATCATCTTTTTTAAAAAAGAAATCTACCGTAATTTAATTTTCTATTTTGACACAAGCTGTTTTAAGAAAAAAAAAGGTTGTGAATTTTATATGATTTATTTAGATCCATTGTCTGAAAAAGTGTTATATCTTCTTAGTGTGAGCATTAGCATTCATTGTACCAATTACTTTTGGTTAGACTGAATGAACAAGCAATCTACTGGTACTACCTTTTTTTTGACATTCTGACATCACTTGTTTATGCTATTTTAACTGAATTTCAAGGTACTTGTGGCTTTACCAGTTGTAATGTGCGTAAATAAACTCCTGACTTAATTATTTATATTCTGTAGTGAATTATTTTCAAATTTATAAAACTAAAGTACAATAAAACTGCTCTTTTTGGTAGCTTTATCGTATTACAGAGGCTTTAAGTATTTAAGAATGATGTTTTATATTTGTCAATTTGTCTTAAATAAACGAATAATTTCTTTTTGAATTTAATTTTTTTTTTAAATTAAATTTTTTAGCCATTTTATCCCATATTCTTTGTAGAATTTATGGAATGCAATGTTTGTGATAAATTTTAAATATTTTTATCTGAATGTACAATATTTTATAATTCTTACAAACATAGTTAATTATAGATTGTAAAGTGTAAAAAGTTTTACCAATTTTTCTTCATTGTTTCATGTTTTTCCAAATATTTCATGAACAAATATTATGTATTCTACATAAGGCAGCAGCCATTGCTTAAAAATAAATATTTTGAAAATTATTTTAAAAAAAATTTAATTTAAAATGCTGGAAATTTAATTTTAGATAAATGGGATTTTAAAACAGTACATTCGTATTTAAATCAAAAACTTTTTGTTGCTGTAAAGATTGACTGCTTTAATCTTTTTTTTTTTAAAATCTCAGTTTTTATGAGGATATATTTATAGAGCAAAACACATCTTTGTTTTGAGAGAGATGTTCATTATTGTCGATATTTACCTGAATTTTTAGATCTGATAATATTATCCATATCTATTATAGTTTTCTCAGCCAAAAATATTCTATTTTACTCTTAGAGATAAAATTTTTGCATGTCACACATTAGCAAAAAGAAATTAAACACAAAATATTCCATTGTTAATTTCACTTTGAGTGACAGGAAGATGTTATTTTCTCAGAAGTAAACAAATCAGTTTCACTTCCTGTGGGAATCCATCATTATTTCACAATGTAGACAGAGAAGTCTTATATTTGTAGCTAAGAATTTCTATATTATATATTTTGTCAAGTTGCGGTCTGGAAAATAGAGACTTTAAACTTTTTTACTCTTCAGGATGAGATTGCAAAGCATTGTACAGCAATTACACAGTTCTACAGTTTCAGAGGTTGTTTTTATTATTATTATTTTTTTTATTTGTTTATTTTTTGGTTTGTTTGTTTTTCTTATGTGTATGACTGTTACAGTATATCTATTGAATATATAAATGTCCTTATCATTATGAATAGTTTTGAGATTTTGCAGTTGAAATTGTGTTCATGATCATAGAAAATGGCAACATTTTGAAATTAGTGAACTTCTGCATTCATTTTTATAAGAATTATGTTACTAACTTTTAACCAAAATATATCGCTTATAAGATTGTTGAAAATCAAAAATATGAGTCAACGAGTAAATGAAATGTGTCCGCAACACAATGTTGAAATGTGTCCATGGCACATATGTATGAAGTAACGAAAATAAATGTGTTCACTTTAAGAAAAATAAAACGGGTATCATGTTGAGTAATTCACAAGTTTGTATTTATAAATCGTACTGGCTAAGGCACTTCTCTACACAATATGTCAATACTTATATAATATATATATATAAATCATAGAGCAGTGTAAAATCATGGATCAGTTAGTATTTTAAAATTGTTATACATATGGGTTGTGTTGTAAATCTGATGCAGACTTATTTTTCAAAGAAAAATAATTTTTATTTGAAAAAAAAATTAAAATTATACAACTTTAATATAAATAAAATAGAAAAAATAATGATTTAGAAGTGTTGTGTTTTAAATTATAGTGCAATCTATATAGAAATCTCATATGTGGCTACCATTACTGGTATTGTAATAAAAAAAAAAAAAGAGATGGATGCAAAAAGAGAAAGACTGTGATGCCTCTTGAGGGTTACCATGTACAAAAGCATATATCAGGTAAAGCATTGATTGACAGCAAGAGTGAAATGATTTTACATCCCAATCAAGATTATGAAATGGGTTTTCAAGATTGCATATATTTTACTTATATTGAGATTCTGCTGAAATTTTATCTTGTGCCATAATTTTTATGGGTTTATATGAGGTGAATTTTATTTTATTTATAAGCATGAAGTCGGACTGCAATTGTTTTAAACTTATGTCAGTAATACCAATATTGGATCAGATCTCTGAAATTTGTATAGTACATTTGTGTACATTAAACCAAAGTGGCTGAAGAAAACTGAACATTGTGAAAATAAATATAACTCTCATATTCATGGTGAGTCAATGTGTTGGACAAGATCATTTCACTTATACCAAGGCATTACCAGGCCATTTTGCAGAAATGTTTGACTGTGCTAATTGTGATAAACAAAAGTCACTCTTGAAAACAGTGGCCTCACAGGCATAGTATACTAAAAACCTTTCTAACATGGCACCACTCAATGTCAAGGATCTTACTCTAGCAAATCATTGTTGAAGAAAATTCGTCAGTTTGCTTGTAGAAGGATGGTAGGACAGTGGCTTTTTCTGGGTATTCCAAGTTCCTCCATCATCCTAAAAGTGACCACATAAATATTACCGGTACATATAAGTGAAAGAAAATTTTTTAGTTGGTGATAAGAAGCTTTTGGCTAAGATGTCCTAAAAATACATTTGTTCATTTTAAGATCACTTGTTTTTATTTTACATATATTGAGACAGTCTGTTCTAGGAAACCAGAGGGTTTAAGCTTCAAATATAGCATCAATGCATTAAGTAAAGCCTTACAGAAGGAAAAAAGTAAATGTTTTAACAAAATTCATAATTATATGCTTCTTATATCCTCTTGTGACCAATCAAGCCTGTCGGGTCTCTTGTTTATATCTTAAAAACATGTGATATTTAACATCAAAACAATAAAGCTTCCCAAAAAGCAGTGAGTACATGTACTAAGTTTAAAAAATAAAAAACCAAAAAAAATTTTTATTTGTGATTTTCAACATTTATTTTAGATTTAATAAAATTTCATAAAATAAATAAGTTTTGATACATGTATAACAATATAATTATCACTTTTGTGTTCTTTATAATTATTCATTATAATACATGTAATTTACGTTGATAAATACTTGTAGTACAGTGCATGACCTATATAAACTGGACACGAACAGGACACAAGATTTTGTTCTGACCAGACAGGTATTTAGTTAACACAGGTTAATTTACCAAACAATAAATAATTTGTTTTAATTAGTTCAGTATAGACGGGTTTTGGTTTCACTCAGAGTCTGGTTTTGAACAGGTTCCACTGTAATTGGTTTTAACAAGTTCATTGTAATTGAAATGTTATATATGTTAACTTTCCATTAATACATGTATATCTAATAAGCAACAGGAATAATGATATTCCTGTAGTATTCCATAAGTATGAATCATAACCCAGATGCTTAATTTTCGAAAACTTATTTTTAATATATTATTCCAATTTTCCATAGTTCAGAATAAATTTTTCATTTTTTTGTACAACAGTGTTCTTTGCACCATTTATATAAACATGAATAAAAATGAAACAACAGTCACTTGAAATGAAACAACAGTCATTGAAATGAAACAACAGTCATTGGAACAATGCTGAAAAATGAACTATAAAAAATGGCTCATAAATAAGGACGGAATGTTACGATGATATCTGTTTCTATGGTAACAAGTGAGATGTTATCTTGGTCCCCATTTGACATTGCCAATGCCGTGAAATTGACGTTTGAGTTGATTGTTGTCGGCCCATGGAGAGTCCATATAAGAATCTTCAGCTTCTGCCTCTAGTTTCTACAAAAAAAAAAACAAAACAAAATCAAATCAGTTATGCATGTGGACAACTTCTTTTAACATATATAGTTTTAATCAAGGGTCTTGGATCTACCATAATTTTTTTCACAAAAATTTTCAAATTTTAATCAAAATTTTGGTTGATTTTTTAGGATTTTATTAGTTAATTAGAAATGCCATACTAGCAAAACTTCTGTAAGATTTTTAAAATTCCTTTACAATACAAATTTATAAAATTGTCGTCTTTTCAGTTACAAACATATAACAAACAATTTGCACAGTTTCAGTCTCAAATAACATTAAATTTAGCTCATAAATACAAAATGACAAATCTCATTGGTTCTATTTAAGTACTTAGGTAACCTGTGGATATAACTTTCCAATTTATCAAAATTGATCTTACCAACCACCCACATACCATCAGTTCAGACTTACTTTGAATTCTTCTTGTTTCTTGTAGTAATAGGCCATCATTTTCTTTTGTTCTTCTTCAGAAACAACAGGCTCTCTAGCAGGTGCCCCATGTCCTTTCTACAATTATTAAATCAATTACTTTAAATCTGATAATACAAAGTCAATGAAATAGACTGACAAATTTATGCTACTTTATTTTATAGCAAATTTAATACTAGTATCCAGTTACCAGTTCTTCAAGGTCTTTACTGTAGGCTGCTGCCTCTCTGACCCATTTGATTAATTCTATATCTCAACTTGTCTATACTTGTCACTTCCTGGTCCTGGTTTTGTAACAACTGGGGTAAAATTTGATTTCAACGTCCTTCCAGTATTCGTTCAGTCTGGATTTGAACATGTTTAAAGATGTTGAATTAACGACTTCAGATGGCAAGTTGTTCCAGCTGTTGATTACTCGATGACAGAAGCTAGATCTTCTTATGTTAAGTCTTGCCCGTTCTTTCTGTAGTTTGTACCTATGGCCTCTGGTGTTTCGATTTTGATTTAGATTCAAACAATGATTTGTATCAAAATATACTGAGAGTTTTTATTGACAGAATTCTTCAGTTTTTGGGGTTAAATACAACAAGAATATTAGATACAGACCTACATTGAGCATCAGAAAAAATGGCAACTTCAGCTTAATGGTTTATCTTAACAAAGTCCATCTGGAGTGATACATCAAGTAACAGATAAATAATCAGATTATATTATAACTTTTATATGATATACAAACCTTTTGAAGTTTTGCTATGATTTTTGTCTTCTCATTTTTACCAATGAAATCTTTAATTTGTTTTCCTCTTGTCCATTCTTTGCCAGAGAACCAAATAGATGCATTAGCTTCTTCAATTACTTCTAGTGATGCCTATAAATAAGTAAATACATAAGTAAGTTTCTCAGTTTTAACAGGTCTTCCTGTAGTACTTAATTTTAAAAGAGAGTGTTTCAAAATACAACATGTAAAATTTTCTTATTGGGTGTAATAATACCCCAATTATTGAGTACATTGGTGATAGACATATAACCCACTCAGTGAACCAGGTGTGTCATACCTTGTCATGTTGTGCAATAAAACATTTGCTAAATTATTATTCTACATACCGTAATCTTTTGTTCTTATTGAAAAAGTTATTATTCATATTTTAGCAAACATCATGTATAGCAAATTTTTGTGAAAAAATTGTAAGAAAATAGTGCCTTTTTATGAAATAAGAATTATCCGATCTTTCTCTTGACAATGACAGCACTGAGTTCATAACCACCCCATGGTGGCTCAGTGGTCCAAATTTCTAGCTTACAAAAACAATCATTTGTAGTCAACTTAGAGATGCAATCCCATTTTGAATTGCTCTTGCTCTTTTAAGGGTCCTTGACTAGTATATAATCATCTTGTTGATCATAGCAAATACTTTCTGCCAGTGTGGCTTCCATTTGCATCCAACTCAGGCAGATCCTAGGGAATTTTGTCAATCCCTTTGCCAAATGTAGTCGTAATTCCCTAGGTACCCCATTTCCTTCAAAATCTCTATAACCTCAATATAAGTGAAATAATCTTGACCAGGTGTAAAACATCATTACACCTTACTCCACCTACCGTACTTATTTTATACATAATATGATTATCAACTTCCTTGTGATTTCAGACTCAGAAAAAGACAGGAATACACCTTACCTGTGTTCCATGATAAATCTTCTGTATTTTCAAATTCTGCAAATATGGGATCATGGGGTGGGAGACCCATAGGGTAGACAATAGTTACAGCACCCCTCAGTATATCTAAAGCTTCTTTTACTGTTGCCTGGGTAACACATACATCAATTTTTACCTTTTCCTGTAAAAACAAATCATGACACTCTAGGTAAACAAAAAGAACCGTCAGCTCAACAGCACATTTAAAGTCAACTGAAAAGTGTTTAATCTTAATATCTGTCGAAAGTTTTACCAAGTACAGAAAACCCTTGATTTATCATCATTATTTCTTCGGCAAGAAAAAGGGTTTGGTGATAATTCAAGTGAGACTTATAAAGAAAAACATAAGAAAAAAAAATTCTTTGGGACTTCAAAATACTGTGGTGATAAGGAAGGTGAAACAGGCTATTGAGGTGCATTAAAAGTTAGGTTTTACTTCATTTTAAAAATGGACACCAGCATTAACAAGTAAGCAGATTCTCATGCCAGTAGTATCGAAAGTTTTTTTTTGGTAAATGTCAAGCATATAAAGATTGTCTCATTTTCTTAACCTCTTAAGTAGTTAGATTTTTTCTGCAGACAAGGGGAGATCTTGGTAAATGCTGCTTTAAGACATAGGCACAGCTAATTTGTGATATGCTATTCATGGTTTTATCCAGGAAGTAAAAATTACTCGAGTTTTGAATTAGACAATTTCAATGCTTTTTGGACTACCTGTCCCTAGCCATTTGTGATGAGTTACATAATTTATATCAAAATTAAAATTTTCTTCTTTTACATAAGATTAAAAATGACTAACACCAATTTCAGAATAAATCATGACTAGAAAGTTTCAAATAAAACATAACAAACCAATACAAACCTTTGATATCATATCTTTGGCTTCTTTGACTGTTTTGTTCAGAACTTCTGCCATTTTATCATTAGGAGCTGAAAAACAATAATCACTTATATTACAGCAGTAGGTATTGAAATTAATTTTAAAAAAAAGCAACAAGACACATTATATCTTTAAATTAGATTTTTAATAATGAAAATAAAACTGGCCCCAGTTTCACAATCATTCACTCAACTGAGTGTACACTCAACTCAAATATTCCCATTTTCCTCTCATCACAATATTTCTAAAAATTTAAGTTTTATGAGACAATGTTTTTTTTTTTTGTTGTTGTTGTTGTTCAACAAACCTACACTAAACAATTTAAATATGTATAACTCATGAGATATTCAATTCTGTGATTTCTTAAAAACTGATATTGAAATATTCACCTAATTTTGTGTTGAGTGTACACTCAGTTGAGTGAATGATTGTGAAACTGGGGCCAGAACTACAGTATATGGTGAAATGAAATATTCCATTGTATTAAATATGATCTTAGAAAAAAGACAAAGATTTGGTCTCTTCTCCAGAACAATGGACACCTTATTTATACATAAAGTAAAGACAGAAAAATACAGAAATTAGCAAATGGTGATAAAAAATATCATTAAAAAATTAAACAATAATTCTTTCCTGTGTGTCTTGATCTATATGGATGTTAATATGTGCCACTAGTTCAATCCAAGGGGAGATAATAATATAATTAGCATGTAACTGAGTTGAGTAATTGTGTTAATTTATTTAGTCAATATTCAATTACAATGTACTTATATATCAAAGGAGGTCTCAGTTCTGGGATGGTGGATAAAACAGAAGTGCCCAGAGAAAACCACCTTCCTTTGCCAAGTGAGCTGACAAACTTTTTCACACTAGAATCTGACCAAGTGGGTTTCAAACCTAGGCTGTGACAGGCACTATAATAATAGGAGAAATGGAGATGAATGTAATCAACAAAAATAGCACAAAAAGAATTAAAAAAATTGAAAGGAGAGAAAAAACAAACACTAGGAACACAGATTATAAAACCGAAAAGGCACTAAGTTTAATTACATGGCAATCTGAAAAAAAAATTTTAAATAAAAATTACAGTGACTATTATCTTTAAACTTTTAAAATATACTACCTTACAAAGTGATCCAGCAGATGTGTTTGTTCTACCCAGGAAGCTAGAATATTCATACCAAAAAAAAAAAAAAAAAAAAAAAAAAAAATTGGCCTGTAAATCTCTGCAATATGCATATGCATGTACTGGTATACCACAATTAAATTAACTGAGAACAAGAATAAATCACTAGCTATTGTCTGAAACAAAGATTTATTATCAGATGATCATATATGTTCGGAAGTCACTAAAGTTTTCTAGACTAAATTTTAGACCTCGGTTTAGTTTAAATTTTGATTTCTCAGACTTTTATTAGTATTCTTCAAAGTATTACCTTGTCCGTTACGTCTACCAATATCATCTTTTTTAAACACTGCTCCACCACTTGGTGTACATTTAGTTTCCCATTCATCTTTTAATTTTAGGTCCTCTATCTGCTCATCTGTCAAACCTTGCATGTTTGGTGGTAGTGTGATTCCATGCTTAGCAAGTTCTTCTATTTCTGTAAGAAGGAAAGAATATAATCCAATGAAAGGGAAAAAAATCAGAAATCTTGATATACTGATACTTGGCATTTTTAAAATTTTGTTTTTATGGTTGTATTCATACATAACATATAAATAACAACAATCTAAAAGACTTATTATGTAATCACCCTTTGAAAGTTTGAATGTGAAAACTTCTTTTATAAGGCCAACTAATTTAATTAAAACAATGTCATTAATTAATTGATGAATACATAACTCTCATGATGATAACCAATTAAAACGCCAATATCATATGAGTTGCATAAACCATGATCATATTCATCTACAAAATCAGATTTGCAAGTTGGAAATCAGGTAAAAGCTGCAGACTAAATTAAAAGTCTGTGGGTTTGAACACAAGCCAGGATATATGAAATATATATCGTACAACATGATAATTAATCATAATGTTCAAGTTCAACCTGTTGATAAAAAGAAAGGTCCCAGTGGTTTTGTTTGCCTAAAATTACTACCGAATAAAGGTAGTTTCCCCTTGAGAAATAAGACTAAAATTTCCCAATTTGACAACTAAAATTCCCCAAAAGGCAACAGTGTCAAGCAATCAAATAGTTTAAGTTAAATCCAGTTGTCCAAAACTGTTCTTACAGACAAAAAATGTTAGATATTGTCACAATATAAAATCTTTGCGATGTATTCAAAATTCTGAGAGTAATATGTGACATAAAAAGGGTCCAAATTTTCCCAATCTGAAAGGTAGAAGGTAGTTTTTAAAAAACCATAGCAAAATCACTGGGTCCACTAAGGGGATACAATCTATATTTATGACTCATATGATCTTCAATACATATATACCTGCACATATCCTTTGAACTTTGAGTCTGCCATTGTAAATGGCCACAACATCTTTAAGTAGATCATTTATGGGTATTTCAACAGTTGTATCATATAAAAACTGACTTTGGTCACCTTGTTTTATGTGCAGCTTAACCATGGTGATGAAAATCTATGTAACCTATCAAAATAAATGAATATTATCTCATAATTTAATTTCTAAATTCAGTTATATCATACAGAAATACAAAATTAACGTTAACTCACGCGATCATTTTTCATGTTATATTCCAATAAACTACGCAACCATAGCAACAATAAACATGTAGGGTGTGGCTTATGTCTCATCCCATTTCTTTGGCTAAAATTGATTGTTGATAGTTCCTACATGGAGAAAATTTAACTTCAATTAAGATAAGATAAGAAAAATTTATTTAAATTCGACACATAAAAACAAAATAACATAAGTTCTATCTAAGCTTTTTGTCGAATATAATTATAATTATTAATAATCGAGAAAAATGAAACAAAATATTGTTTTATGTTTAATTATAAGTGTTTTTTTTCAGGTAATGATACAATAAACTTGTTAAAGACAATTAAGTTATTCCTAATTATTATACACAGAAGTGACAGATGGGAAGACATAAATGGTTAAGCATAAACTGGACAATGTGTGTCATTCTCCAGAAATTCACATTTTCCAGACCACCTTGATGGACGGATGGATGAATGAATGAATGGATACAGTAAAATTGTAATTCTTGCATTAATTTTTGTATGTCCCAGGTTAAAACACAGGATTTAAAACTATTTTTATTAAAATATTAAGATGAAGTTTCATGAATATAATTAAAATGACAGAAACTTAACGAATACGTTCATAAAGTTTATATATATTTATAAGCAGTAAGTAAGCACAGGGTCTGTCTAAAACATTCTCTATTAGCTTTATATCACAGTGAGATTGAGCAGCTGAGAACAAAAATGAAGGCATTTTTACCTCTAATTTAAAAGACATTAGTGATTTCCCCCTATGATTTACCTTTTTTAACATCATATATCAACTTACCAAATAATTTTTGTTGATGTTTGTAAATCATTCAAGAATATTCTACCCAACAATGCGTTACAAGAAAGCACATGCCAAAACAGATCTATTTTTATTTATACCGGATGTAGGAATGGGCTTAATTACATTCGTTACCAAGGGATATGGATTTAATATATTGCAACATAAAAAATAATTTATTGATAAAAAATTACGTCATGATCGTGTCAAGTAAATCTTTATGAGTAGATAACGTTAAAAGATTTAAAAGCAAAATATTTACTGCGTTGCATTTCTTCAAAATGAACACTTCCGGTTGCCAAATACAAACGATGGAAAAACGCCGAGCTGTTCAAAAAAGTGTTTAAACCAACAATCAAAACCTGATGCACAATTGCTAAATGTTTATTTTTTAACCGAATAAACCATAGGTAACAGAAAATGTATTGAATAGATAATCAAGTCGCTTAAAATGTTATGTTGTTTGAAAATAATGTCAATATTGACTTCCTGAACAGCTGAATACGAGTCGTGACAGGTGTTTCAAAATTTCTCAAAAATGAAAGTTGCTTCATTATTGTGCACCTAGGTGAAATATAAAATTGTTCACCAGACCTATTAAGTTACGTTTATAGTTGAATATACATTTCAATAGCTCAAATCTGCTACAGTCACCCTTGTCTTTTTACTATTTATTGTTTGTAAAAGTAAATTATGCATAAAAAATCCAATTAACTTCAAATAAGTTTGGTATTGTTTGCTTGCTTGAGCAGGGCTCCCGATAAGGATTTTTAGGATGGATCCAGAGGACACACCGTGACGTGTGTCCAAAAACTTTACAAGCAACGTCTGAACCTCATCCTCTTTTTTAAGGCCGACATTATTCACACGTACGGTAGAATAACGCATGTTGTTGGCTGGCATTATTCACACGTACGCATGCGCAGTACGATAACTTATATCAGCCGTATGCGGACAAGGTGTATGTTCAATGAAGTATATCGGACTATTTAATACGCTTATTATTATATGCAATATTATATAAATTATTTATAAATTATATAATAATTATTGATATATTTATTTATTTATTTAAATATTCATCATATTGCTAATGAATATTTTTGTAATATTTGTATAATATTGCGTTTAATAACTTGTTTAATATTATAGAGAACACTTAGACATGAAGAGTTATTATATGCAATATTATATAAATATTTATAAATTATATAATAATTACCGATATATTTATTTATTTAAAACATCATATTGCTAATGAATATTTTTGTAATATTTGTATAATATTTCATATAATAACTTGTCATGTTTCCAGATCCCACGAAGAGGACGTGGTTCTCACGGGATCCATTTATTTGATTAGTTATCCATCCCGATGATTTTGATTTAATAAAAATTTTACTGTTTATTTTGAATTTTTTTAATTGTGTTTTGTTTAAAATGGATAACCAATATATGAAAAAATAATTATGGACAATCAATATATCTGAAGTTGCCCATAGAATGTGGATCTCACGAACAAAGCCTCAACTGATCACCTCAGATAATTAATTGTGCCGGCCTTACAAATTTATTTATGAAATAATTATTTCTAAAATCACTTAACTACTATTTACAGAGTACTTTTAATAACTAATTCAATTGTTTTTCCATTACAAAAATCGCTGCCAAAAATAAGTTAAATCAGACTTTGCCAAAGACTCAATTGGTCCAGAGTCTACGCAAGATACATGGAACCATTCACCGCAATTAGTACATTCAACCATCTCGTCAGTTTTCTGGTCATACATATTCCTGCAACGGTAATATATTTCTATCTTTTGCCGACCATGTTTTGTTATGTTACGTCTATTTGGCTTTATGAAATGTGGAAATGGGGTAAATTCAGATTAGTTCTAAGCATTTTACCAAATGTGCTCTCATTTCTTGTTGATAAAAGAAGAAAGTTGCCGGATCTTTTCCTAAACAGATAACAAGACTGATTAAAATTGCAAATAAACCGCAATCTAAACTACCAGATTGTTGTTGTACTAGTTTATGGTTTATTTCGATATGTTTGTTTTCACTTTTCAAAATTGCACAGATTTGTTTTATCGTTACAATAGAAGCTGGTTTGTTGAGATTTATATGACTGTCTTCACAATCGATCGTTGAAACTACAATCCAATGTCCTAAACCATTGGGACCTTCAAATAAATTTGAACCATAGGACCAGAAACGGGTGTGAATAAGTTTATATTTTGCGAATGCAAAGTTGTCTTGAAACCCTGAATTTTGAATTGAGATTTTAGCAGAGATTGTGTCGCCGTCAAAACCTCGTCTGTTAGCATTCTGCGTCAATTTCATTTTTGTGTTCATTTTCATGTTCAAAGGTAATTAAGTACGATGACACGAACGCTCAATTAATTACTCAGCATCTTGTGTTCAAGGCGTTAATTACATTATTTCATTAGCGGACTCCTGTGATCACGTCCTTATCACAATAGTAATCAAGGCGAACGATTGCGTTAACTAGTTGAATACGATTCATGAACACTATTCATAAATTAATAACTTAATTTTTTATCCGTACACAAGTCTTGATTTGATTATGTCTTTAAATTTTAATTTTACTTAATAATAAATTATTTTTCTTAAAATAATTTGTAATAATTTATTTTTAATTTGAACTAGTGTATTTCAATTATTTTTTTTTAATTCTATATATAACATTTTTAATATAATTAGTATTGTCGTTATCAAATTTTTCACATTTAATAATCAATTTATTTGTTTTTATTATATTTTAATGATATATTTTTAATCTTACCTAGTATATTACACATAATTATTTTATTATTATTCATGATTATTTTATTCTTATACATGATTTTTTTTTATTATACATGATTATTTTATTATTATACATAATAATTTTTAAATTCTATACATATTGTCGTTATCAAACTTTTTATTTAATAATTATTTTATCTTAGTATATTAGACATAATTATATTATTATTATACATGATTTTATTATTTTTTTTATTATTATTATTATACATGATAATTTTATTATTATAAATAATATTTTTTAAATTTTATACAAATAGTCGTTATCAAACTTTTTATTTAATAATAATTTTATCTTAAATGGTTTTATTAGTTAGATAATTTATGTCATGTATTCTTATATTACTCATCGTATCGTATTAAATCATTGGACCATAGGTCCGATATACTTCATTGAACACACACCTTGTCCGTATACGGCTGATATAAGTTATCGTACTGCGCATGCATACTTGTAAATAATGCCAGCCAACAACATGCGTTATTCTACCGTACGTGTGAATAATCACTCCGCTTTTTTAATCCATTAGCTGTTTGCTTATTAAATGTAATTTACTTGAAATCGGACCAGTTTTATTTTATCCTAGAAATGCAAAAGTTGTAACTGATTGACTGCAATATATAGTTAAAAACTTAACATTTTTTAAGCATTGAACCAAGAAAATAATATGTCACGACTACTAAAACATTTTTTTTTTCTGATTTTGATTTTTAGACAGACATCACTAGCCTAACACTACTTTCACTTTAATTTTGACTGTCACCTACATGTAAATGCACAAACCAAAAAATAATAGCCATCGCCTCGCATAACTTGCACAACTAAAATAAATATTAATCCTTCTATATTAGAAGCCATGTACTCAATTTTTAAAAATTAGATAATGAATTTACAAATATTCAATGAAAACGAACATGGTGACCCCCATTTTGTCACACATGACCACAGATTTTTTAATTCACGGTATATGAATCAAGTTCGTATGTCGAAAGGTCAAGGTCACAGCTGCAAAAGAAGACTTAAATTGCCAATTACCGGTATCTTGAAAATTATTAACTTTTTGTATAGCCATGTATGTAAGAATATTGTAAGTATTGTGACAAGGACCATTTTTATATATGGTACAAGGTCATATGTTGAAAGGTCAAGGTCACAGCTGCAAAAGAAGACTTAAATTGCTAATTATTTTGAAAACTATTAACTGTTGTATAGGCATGTATATTAGAATATTGTAGGTATTGACATGATGATCATTTTGATATATGGATCAAGGTCATATGTTGAAAGGTCTAGGTCACAGCTGCAAAAGAAAACTTAAATTGCTTATTATCTTGAAAATTATTAACTTTTTGTATAGGCATGATAATTAGAATATTGTAGGTATTGTGACATGACAATCATTTTGATATATGGATCAAGGTCATATGTCGAAAGGTCAAGGTCACAGCTGCAAAAGAAGACTTAAATTGCTAAATATCTTGAAAAATGTTAACTTTTTGTATAGGCATGTATGTTAGAATATTGTAGGTATTGGGACAAGGACCATTTTTATATCTGGTACAAGGTCATATGTCGAAAGGTCAAGGTCACAGCTGCAAAAGAAAACTTAAATTGCTAATTATCTTGAAAATTATTAACTTTTTGTATAGGCATGTATAATAGAATATTGTAGGTATTGTGACAATGACCATTTCGATATATGGATCAAGGTCATATGTTGAAAGGTCAAGGTCACAACTGTAGAAGATGACTTAACTTGCTTATTATCTTGAAAGCTATTTATTTCATGCATAGGCATATATTAGAATATTGTAGGTATTAACATGACAATCATATATGGTTTGAGGTCATATATGTTCAAAGGTCAAGGACATAGCTGATTGATTTGAAAATTATTCATTGCACTTCAGTTACTTCATGCATATTATATTAGCTACTTATAAATGAAATGTGAGTGGATATTTTTTTGATTAAGTTTTGTGGGAGTTCTTAACTGAGAAAACTTTTAAAGTTTCTGTGCTTAATATATTGTCTATTGCACTTTGCAAACAATATTGGACATATCTTCAGGTGAGCATTAAGGCCCATGGGCCTCTTGTTTTAAATTTTTACAACAATACTAAAATTTCTTAATTTTTATAGTTGTCTGTTTAAATTAAAGAATGGAAATCTCAAAGATCTAAAAATAGGATGGTGTAAACAAAACAGTTATTTAAATCTGTCATAAAGCAAAGTACTTCTCGCATCCCAAACAATAATTTTTTTATTTTAATTGTGTATAGAATAATCAACCACTTGTTCCATTTTGCTACCTGGTCATAACTTGAGATATGATTTTAAGACAGAGACATGAACACCTCTCAAGGTGTGATGATAAACATATTACAGATGATTAAGAATATACATCCTACTAATTAGCGTTTCCATTTCTGATCTTATCACTGTTAATTGTTACCGACGAACTTGATCAAGGAGGGAAAAATTGTTTCAATAAAAACATGAAAATGATCTGAAATTTTCATGTGTCTGTAAAACCCACTGGAGCTATCTTTTCTGGATCCTGTCAAATTTTTATGCATCTAGGTCACACAGAAGTGCCTTAACGAAAGCCTAAAAATCACCATGTGCATCCGTGATAGAGTGATAGAGTATTTCTGTAGAAAGGAAATTGTTGCTGCTATTGTACTTGTTAAAAAACAAAGCAAATGGTAGATTCTTTCAAGCATACAGAATCATAAAAAACATCACGTCCACTGTAAACATCCCTGTTATCCCTATTTTGAAAATTTTTCCCTGTTGTACTTTTTTTCCCTTTAATTGCCTGTCATAGCAAGTCTAGAGTTATTTATCGCATATTAAAATTTTGGGAACATGGCTTACTTTTTATTATGGTACTAAGGTTATTTCAGTTAATGTCATATATAGTCTATTCTTTTCCAGATCTTAAAATTCATGTTTCTTTTATGCCTCCTCTAGGGTTTAAAACACATATATAGATTTCATTGACTTTATTTCTACATTTAGTTTTCACTTGATCTTGTGATTTTCTGGTAGTCGGAACTGTGTATGATTTGTGAAACAAGCTCATTGTGATTTGTAAAGAAAACTGTGTATGTTTGTGAAACTTGCTCATTGTTATTTGTAAAGAAAACTGTGTATGACTTGTGAAACATGCTCAGTCATTTGTAAAGCAAACTGTGTATGATTTGCGAAACTTGCTCATTGTCATTTGTAAAGCAAACTGTATGATTTGTGAAACATGCTTATTGTGGTTTGTGAAACAAACTGTTTGTGATTTGTGAAACATGCTCATTGTGATTTGTGAAACAAACTGTGTATGATTTGTGAAACAGACTGTTTGTGAGTTGTGAGATTGACATGATGTAATTGTATCATATAATGGGTATAATGATTGTTATAGGTAACAGGCAAAGATCTTTTTAAGTTTGTGTTTGAGATAACTCAAAACTGGTCTATTTATAGAATTATAAATCTGTAAAACCTTTAGAGGCAGGATAATCCTTCACATTGAAAACTGCTGCTTCAAAGTAAAAATTCAATATTCAAAGCTTGAAGATTAATGGAAGCCTTTATGCAAATTTACTTCTTAAAAGATAACCTTTAATTTAATGATTTCCTTTATAGATATGAATGACATACAATCAGTATAATGCCCCCCCAAAAAAGATCAGAAGAACAGTTTATAGACCCAAAAACTGGTGTGTTTACAGACCTTGACCCTGGTGATTATGATGATGATGACGAGGAGGAGCAGGATGATGATATACAATTTCTGGACTATAGAGAAATCAATGGTATGGGAATGGGAAAGTCCCTCGTTAAATCGAGGAGGAGTAAGAAACAGAGAGGTAAGCATAACATTTTGTTACATTTGTATAAAAAAACATAAAAATATACCAAATTCAAAGCTGTGAAAAGTAGGAAGAAGTGACTAGGGTCTGGATGTGATTTAACCTGGGACGATACCAAGCATGATTGTATATACCATAACTTCTATCTGTTAATACAATGTACCATTATAGATGAACAAATATTGGTAGTAGTAAAAATTAGCTAGAATAAACTCAAGTGCACCAGACTATGGATATTTAACCCCAAACTGTTAAATTTATGGTGTTCTTGTTTGAAAACTTATGATTAGATTTATGTTACAAGTAAACTAGTAACACGAACCTTATTTGTACCTTGGCTGGACTGTCCTTGTCAAAATTTTAGAGTCAAACAATATAAACACAACTTAAACTGCCTTTCTCTGAAAGGAAATTTTATACAATTTTTAAAGAGTCAAAAACAGTCTAAGGGTCTAATGGAAACCCTCACTAGTCTAATAGAGGCTCTGACTAGTCTCTAATAGAAACCCTAGAAACCCTGACTAGTCTAAAAGGGTTTCATAGAAGCCCTGACTAGTCTTTCTAACAGAAGCGCTGACTAGTTTGAAGGGTCTGATGGAATCCCTGACTAGTCTCAAGGAACTAATAGAAGCACTGACTAGTCTCAAGGGTCTAATAAAGGCTGACTAGTCTCTCTAAAAGAAACACAGACTAGTGTCAAGATCTAATAGAGGCTCTGACTAGTCTCTCTAATAGAAACCCTGACTAGTTTCAAGGGTTTGATAGAAGCTCCGACTAGTCTCTCTAACATAAGCCCTGACTAGTTTAAAGGGCCTAATGGAACCTGACTAGTCTCAGTGGTCTGAAAGAAACCCTGACTAGTCTCTCTAACATAAGCCCTGACTAGTCTCTCTAACAGAAGCCCTAAATAGTTTGAAGGGTCTAATGGAATCCCTGAATAGTCTCAAGGGTCTAACAGAAGTCCTGACTAGTCTCAAGGACATAATAGACTTGTATAAAGGTCTGATAGAAGCCCCAGCTTGTCTCTAGGGTCTGATTGCTGCCCTGACTTAAATAATGTCCATATTACATATTGATATATAAATGCTGGTCCTAAGAGTGAAGAATTCCTACAACTTCTTCTTCTGGATATCAAGCTCAAAGTATATCATACTTGTAATATGCATGATGGTTCCTAGATATTATTTAGACAACTTTATATTTATTTAGGATGGTTAATTAATCCACTGGTCACTTCCAGAGCAGATGGGAAAGATAAAGTACAGGCATGTGCACCTTTTCATTTTACCGACCCCTGGTGGAAGATAACAATGTTAAGGACAACAAAAGGTCGTAATTATACAGTGTATTTGAAGGATATGTTTGCATTATCTTATGAACTCAGACAGGATGTTAACTGTTCCAAGCACAAAGTTGTGTCCATGTTTTTAACCAAGCAATCTGAAGATGACTACAGCATACATGAATGTCTAACAGCCTTTGAAATTTATCTTAAGTAAGTGGACCACTAAGAATTTGTCGTATTGGTTGTAGTTAATGCTTATTAAAATTCTCATTCAGCTGTGATGGATGGATTGGATAAATCAGTGGAGTTTTACAACCGAGTCAAGTTTCTTTGGCTTAAATTTAGATGATCAGGTTTTTTTTTGACAGTTGAGGAAACCCTAGTGCCTTGAGAAAACACCAAACTTTAGCAAATGAACTGACAAGCTTTCTTTTTAGGATCTGCCCCAGTGGGCACTGTGTTGTAAACTATAGATCTGGTCAATTAGGTTTCTCATACAACCAAATTTATGTTAACCACATTTTATTTTGAAGAAATGTAGCTTTAAATTAATCGTATAAACAAATAAGTTAATATTTTTAATTTTTAACATGCAGAGAAGTGCTTACTGTAAAAAAAAATAATAATGTCAAAGTATTGCTTTTTTGTTAGTCAAAAGTTTGAATTATGATAGTATTTTATTTTAAGTTTCAGCACGACTTGTTCCTTTTCATTAGTCAGAAATAAACATGTAATGCATGTATATATCTGTCACAAAATGTTGAAAATTAGATAAAGATTGACTGGCTTTTACTTTTCAGGCAAACAGGACAAACCGAAAGTTTGACATTTAATAATGTAGAAGATATACTGAAAAGGTTTGAAAGAAGCCTGGCTGAGACAGAGAAATATAAGGCCATAAAATTGCTGGGTATATTTTACAGTACAGGTAGACTTTTTATTTTTCATTTCATAATTGGATCAATAAAGGTCCTCTAGTCCAAGGTACTAGACCAAAAGTTTTGTCGTTGGTCTAATGATGTTTTGGAATATCAAATTTTCTGGTCAGTTGAACTGTGAAAATTTTGTGTACAGTCAGTTCTCTTTATAACAGAGTTTTGAAGCCAAGTAATTTTGCTGCTGTCATTATAAAGACAGAGTTTTCTCCCTTGACAGATCAAGCTCTTTCATTATACAGGGTTCGCACAGTCCTGGAAAAGTCCTTGAATTCGCGATTGTCCTGGAAAAATCCTTGAAAACGAAATGTCCTTAACAAGTCCTTGAAAAGTCCTGGAATTTGTCAAAAAAGTCCTTGAAATCTTTGAATTCTGTAAAATATCTTAACCTACCCTCTCAACTAATGCAAAGTGAATCGCGGCTTTTTCTTTATTTATTGGCATAAACCGAAAAATTGGTTGTAAACAGTCTATTTACATTCCTATGCGATAGCTGACATCAGGGACGATTATAATTCATTTCCTGTCTGTATAACCCGAGTAATCTTGTATAATGCTCTCAGGCAGTACTATTTATTATAGTATTTTGGTAAAGAGAGACAACTATTTGAAGTTAAACATGGCGACGACAAAACGAAAGTGTGTCTTTAACATAAACTGGACTCTTCGAGTCAATTAACATCTGTGAGTGTGAACGTAAAAACCTTTTTTTACAACTTCATCAAATGTTAAAGCCGAAGTAGAAAAACCCGGTAGTTCTGATGAAAATAAAAATAACAGCACAGTGAATGAAAAATTCCAGAGCAGCCATCAAACGTAAATGAAACTACAGTAACAACAAAGGGAAAACAAACTCCTGATAGTGTTTCTAAATTTGTTATTAAGGAAAATGTAACCAGAGCAGAAATTATTTGGACTTTAAATTTAGTTAATAACCACCAGTCATACAGGTCGTCAGAAAAATCAGATGTAGTATTTCTAATCACTTATTGAATATTTTCAGTATACGTTTACCAGTTACTCAGTGTGTTTTTTAGTGTCAAGTAACATTGAAGTAGTCAGTCAGTATTTGTATTTGTTTATTCTGTTTGTTTGTTTATTAAGATTTGTTCATTAAATTTGTATTCAGTTGGATATTATGTCTTCAAAGTGTGAATATTTTGACATTCATTACATTTGTTGGTGTCCTGGAAAATGGTTCAAAAGTCCTTGAAAAGTCCTGGAAAAATCAATTCAATTATTTGGTAGATTCTCATCCCTGCCCACCCCACCGAAAATGTGCCACCCCATGTCATTTTATTATCGTTTCCCATCCCGGGCGTATTCAAAGTCTGTTCTGGAGTTATGTCGAGTCTGTGGCGTTTCAGAAAACAACAGAAGTGCAAGGTTGAAATCGAAAGTCGCTTCATACATGTTACGGATAGAGCATGGTTTTCTTAATTTTGCATCTCGCCAATGGTCTGAAAGAATTATGGGCATGGTACAGGGCACTCAACAGTTAGTGGAGGTGTACAATAATTTAATAAGTGGTGATATGGACAAAAAGGGCCCTATTGCCAAAGTCTTATTTCTTATAAGAGTTCCTTGATTTACTTGATTTACTGCCAGCTTTGGAAAACTAAAAAAACAAAATGCAGATATGACTTTGATTTTAAACAATAATTCACTCACTCAACTTGATTTATAGCCAAACCTTTTTATATAACCCATAATCTGACTGAATAACTGGTGGCATTTAATCAAGGATTTACTGTATGATACCATGCTTTAAAATTTTGAAGGATGAGGACCATTTGTAAAATATTACAAACAGTTATCTTAGAATTAAGGTACATTTCATAAAGTATCTAAAATTTTGTCTTGTCTGTTCAACCTGTTCATTTTTATTTTGTATAGGACATTTTATTATTTTGTTTTACACTGTTCTGAAAATATTTTTTTATCCATTGAATTTTCTACCATTTAAATAATTTAAAGTTATCAGTTTACTGATGACTGGGACAGCCTACAAATGTTTGGATACACTTTATTCAGTGTTATTTTGTAATTATTTTTCATTTTTGTTTCTTTATTTTTAAGCTGGTAGACATATATATTTAGCTAAAACTTATCCAAGGATATTTGAGTTTATTCCTCAACTCTTACCAAACCAGTTCCTAGCAATACTGAATGTGGATGAAGAAATTATAGAAGAACTTAATAATGATTTAGTGGAACGACCATGGATATTTGGATTTAAACAAGTATGTTATGCTTCAATCAAACTTATACTTTCAAAATAGGAATGAAAAAATCATCAATTTGAAAAATTAAATTTTGAATTTTTACCATTATAGAAAATATAAATGAAAATTTTTTAAGCTAAACTAGCTTTAACCAGCTGAGCTTATGGCATGACTAAACCTGTGTGCATTCATGCTTCTGTAATCTTTTTTCTTATCTCCAAAAACCACTGGGTCGAATAGAACCAAATTTGGTGAAAAAGGTCTTTGGTTGATTAAGATAAAAAATTGTGTCCAAAAATGGTCCCTGTAATTATAAATAGAAAAAAATATATAAATAGCCATTACAGGTTTATTCTTGGACTGATTATACTGTATGGCGAGTTATTTTGGCTGTCTTAAATTTTGACGATTTTGATGAAAAAAGGTCAGTTGTAAATTTTGACATATTAATTTTGGTGATTTGAAATGTCAGTGAACACTTGGGACTACCTTTGTTCCATGGGTAAAGCGACACAAAAGATTGAAAATAAATTATAATTTATGACTGGCTGTATTTTATTACTAAACAACACAACTCCAAGTTTATAAAATATTTAAATATTAAAACTACTCACTACTTGAATTCATAGTTGGGTACTTACGGAACTCAGACTATACTATGGTGATACATTAATCACTAAATTTTCTCACATTTTTGGCAATTTCGAACTGTCCACCAAAATAAGCCAAAATTAGCACCTCACTAAAATTTCCTACTACAGTATATAGTATACAGTAATCAAATTTGACGTATAGAAAGTATGTATAGCCATTTGACTATATATTACTGGTTTTGGGGACAATTTTTTCTTTGACCAAGTTTTTGTGAATTTTGCAAATGAGTACACCCTGACTGTCCCCAATGAGCCATCTGCAATATTTACTCACGAGAATACATCTCTATCAGTCCTTACAAAGTAAAACAATAATAATAATTTGTGTAACAGAGAATGAAGAGCACCTGCAAACAAAATAAGCCATTAAATAGAACTTTGTTGACCATAGTTACCTTATGATTGTAATAATAAATTGCCAAATTTGCCATGCCATAAGCTCAATTAGCTTTATCCTTTGTGCTTAAAAACTTTGTGATTTTAATTTCAGGCTCTTTATGCTGAACGTGATTTGATTGGATGTGAAGCACCTTGGATTGCTCTGATAAGAGCTGGATTCCGAGACAAAATAAAGAACCCATATAGAGATGCCCTAATTATTTACGATTACCTTAAAGAAGATTCAAAGAGAAATGGACACACCTGCAGAGAATTAGAACAGCTAAAGAACATTATGTCATCTAAAGGTCTAACCGACTTTAAAAAGGCATTAAGCTGGATGAAAAGAAAGAGAGTTGTCAAGGAGTCAGACATCTTTGGAAAACCATGTGTATTTTTGTATGACTTGTATAAATGTGAAGAAAATATATCAAGAGGTATAAAGTCTCTCTTTTTACAACCAGGGGGTGAAGAACTAGAACTTAAAGTTAATCTTCAAAGGTACTAGTATACTATATTTTAATAACTAATTTTGGAAATTTTTGCATTCTCTTTATTACCAAAAGTTATAAAGTCATGAGAGCTTATGGCAACCAGTGTGTGTGCACACTTGAATTACTGAACAGATTTTTATCAAACCTTGTTTAAAACATAGTTAAGGACTGCAAGTCAAATTTGTTACATTACAATGGCTATGGAGAAATAGGTCAAGTGATCTAGAAGTGTATCTTTAAACAAAGATGGGAGAATAAATCTGATGTGATATCAAGCTTCTCTTTGGTATGAAGTCTGTAAATTGTTTATTTCTTGAAATCAGTCAAAAAATATATTTTCACATCAAGTTTTAATGTTTTTCAAGAAGTGGCTTTCAGATAAAGGTCAAAGTTTAAACTTAGAGCTTTTTCTTATATTTAAGCTATTGTTTTGGAAATATTTCAATGCAGATTTACAGATTGACCATTGCTACTATTTTAGCTACCTTTTTTATGTTTTAAACCATAGTATTTTTCCTGAATTAAAGATCAGTTATGATCATATTTATGAAATAAGCTTATAACTGCTATAACTTACTGCTGTTAAAATTTTGTCAGAGGTTTTAATGTTTTAGTGTTTTAATGAAGAAAAATTCAAAATGTGTCAAGGACAAAGATCTTGACCTAGTTTTTTACTTTAAAACTTCTGCTACTTAAGCTATTTTGAAAATAACTAGATTATGCAAATTGATCTCTTAATGTTTCAAGCATTATTTTTCTATATTAATTCAAGGTCAAAGGTTTTGGTGATGACAGTATTCATGAAATAAGATTTAAACTGCCATTTTTAGACCAAATGTAAAGATTTTGACATTTGGGTTACAGTAGAACTTCGATAACTCAAACTTCGATATCTCGAATACCACGGATAACTCGAAGTCTTTATTTTGTCCCGACCGGTTTTCTATATAAACTATATTAGGAAAACTTCGATAACTCAAACTTCTATAATTCGAATACTCCCGATAACTCGAAGTAAAAATTCGGTCTGTAGCTTAAAAATTTATTAAAATTAACTTCAATAACTCGAATTTTTTCAAACAATGTATGATCAATGGCCCGTTTACTAAAACAATCAGAGAAATCACATATCGGTAATTAGGCTACCATTATAGTAGAGAAATGAACCGAGTAGTTCTTGTTATCTACCATATTAGCTAGTATCAATTAACGAATTAATATTCAGTACCGTCACGGACAATTAAGCCTAACAGGTATGCTAATCCGCTACTCTAATAAAAAAAGCCGAATAGGCCCTTATATGCGGCTGTCGATAAATTTTGACTTAAGTTCTCCAAGCTTAATAAAAACAACTAACCCCGTTGTACTCACGACTGCATTAAAATCTCAAATGACATATTACACTGTTCATAATTTCATTAACTTTCTGTTAGTATTTTCTAACGAATGTAAAAAATAAGCATTTTGGTAAACATGTATATATATATATCTAATTTCCTGATTTCGTTGTTCATATATATCGCGATTTTAAAATAAAATAACACGTTTCGCACGCTTTTACTGTCAATATCAATTCTTTAATAAATTCTTTATCATATTTTCTTTAAAAAGTATCTTTTACTTTTTTTTACATTCAAGTAAAGGTAACTGTTTAAAATATCAAGATTTCTGTAGTGGAAATCATATATTAAGGTGACACCATTCTTGGACATCATCCTTCAACTTCGATAACTCGAACACCCCGATAACTCGAAGTCCCCAGTGAAGTCCCGAGCGCTTCGAGTTATCGAAGTTCTACTGTAGTTTCTTGCAATGTCCTTCATAAATTATTCAAGGTCAGAGATTAAGGTCATATCAAAGAAACCAAAAGAGTGAATACAGAGAACTGAATTTTACGCGTTGGAATAGATTAATGGTGTTTTTCACCCTAGTCAAGATTCTTTCACATATATTGAGGCAATAAGTTCTGGATGGTGGAGAATACCAGAGTGCCTGGAGAAAACCACTGACCTTTGACAAGTGAACTGACAAATTTTCTAATGCTAGGATTTGCAAAAGTGCGAAGTGAACCTAGACAGTGAGAAACACTGTGATTCATAAGCGTTCATTTTAGACCACCAAGGTCCTGAATTTTAAACAGGGAAGCTGATCCAGATTTTATTGATCCACACTTGTGTCAGAAGAACAATAATAAGTTCCTGTTTGCCTTAAGAATGAGTAATCTCAGTAATAATTCTTCTGATTTCAAAATCTTTTATTATCATCCATACCGTTAGTTGATCAGGTAATATTTCCTAGTAAACATGCACTCTCACAATTAGCTTCAGACAATGAATATTGTTTTACTAAATAGAAGAGGGATTTCCTAAGTAAGAAATTGATTTTGGGTATTAAAGATTTTTCATTGTTTCTATAAAAGAAAAAATAATGTATGGTTAATTTTACAGTTGTCAATTTTTTTCCAACGATACATGTAATCAATTAATCATTCAATCAATAGAGTTGATTAATTGGTTATCACTTTCATCTGGTTTTGCTAGTATAAATGTTTGTTTGTATAATCAGTATTACCAGTAGTTGTGTAGAGTATTTTTATGTGGCATTCATAGAGAATTTCACTGATATACATGTAATAATTTTAATTTTCTTTCTTACTTTACAGTGAAGTATTTTCTAGCATTCGTACTGATCAGTGAACAGTTGCGTGCATGCAGAAATGATCAAAGTTAACCCAGTTGTGGTGATATCAGGGAAAGGTGGATGTGGTAAAACTACAGTTGTTACAAAAGTTTTGTCTAATTGTGATCTACCACCAGAATGGTAAGATGTTGAAGTATTACTCTACTTTATAGTATTCCATTGGGCTTTAAAAGCGATTGATCTCTTGGACTTGGATCAGTAACATATGGTCTTTGACCTCATACCAATAACATTCTTTAGATATATATACATGTATATTTTAAGGTGTGTCTGTTTTGAACTAAAATTTTAAGCTTTATTAAGGTGAAGAGTTTGACTCAAAGATTATAGCCCCAACCAGGTGACATAGCTTGTCTTTGAGCAAGATGTGTAATCAAAAAGTGACCTGTCCACCCAGCTTTTAAAACAAATCATTTTCAAAACAGAAATGATAAGGTTTAGTATTAAAATAAGCTTATTATTAACTGTTAGATTAAAAATGGGGAAGGGGGGGGGAGGGGATTAGATTAAAAATGGGGAACTGGGCAACTTTTAACTGATTACAGAAATGTTTAAATATGGAAAAAATATATATGTAAATCAATTTAGTTTTACACTTTGTGTTTATAAAAATTAAATGATTTTTATACAGGAAAGCTGAAAAGTCACAGGCAGATGTAACTGAGGATGTTGCAGAAGACAAAAGTGAACTAAAATCTGAAAAGTCTACAAGTGCTTTGTGTGAAAAAATGGGAGATTCTGTCACAGAGAATCCAATAGATATTGATGGACAGTCTGACGAGAAAACTGCTGAAAATTGGGAAATGATTATACCGTCAAATAACCAGGAAAATATCCTGTACACGGCACCGACGGGTAAAGCAGCTAATTTGTTAGGTAGGCGGGCGAATACAACAGGTTATACCCTCCATCAGATTATATGGAGTTATAGAAGGTTTGTGTCGGAAAGTAATAAGGATCCCGAAGTACCTATGACATGGAAATTTTCTTCAAAATCTACTCTAGTTGTTGACGAATGTAGTTTGGTTTCTGTTAAAACATTTTCAACTCTTCTGAAGATTTTGATGGAAAATGCTAAATTATCTAGAATCATTTTACTTGGTGATGTTCGACAGCTACCTTCAATAGAACCTGGAAACTTCCTGTCTGATGTCTTTGACTCTTTGAGAACTCGCGGATCTGCCATTGAATTAAAAACCAATCACAGAGCAGAATCCCAGCTTATTGTTGATAATGCCACAAGGATTTCATTACTAAAATATCCAGAATTTAGTCCAAGAGGAAATTTTAAATTACATCGTGTACCTGAGGATGAAACAAATAAAACTGATTTTACAGATGCAGGTAATTCTTTTTAAATGATTAAGAAAACTTTAAGTCTTTAAAAGTTCTTTTGTACTAACCAAATTTTTAAAAATGTCTGATGTTTGATTTGTTTTGTTGAAAATCCCATGAACTTGAATTAAGCTTGGTGTATTTACTTACTTCGAGCCTTTTGATTATGAGAAATTGTTTTGTGTGTCTTGAGTTACAATAGAATATATAAAAATAATATAAAACCAAGGGCATCACTTCTTGTGCAATTATGGCATATAAAATTCTTAATATACACAGCAGTGTCCTTTCGACAGAAATATTTTATGGCAGTTAGAGATGAACGTGTTGTTCTTCTATTCCTTCAAGACTCAGAATAGTGAAAAAAAACCTAACTTACAGGATAGTTTATATGTTATTTGATGGCATTTGGTGTACACTTTACTGTTTGTTTTAATACTTAACAATACCTTTTGAAACTGACTATTCAATGGGGAACAAGATGGCATCATTTTATATATGTTTTCTTTGGAGCAGTCATCTGTATTGAAACTTACTTGTATTCATTTGCATGTACATTGTATATCAAAACTTACTCAGATAAAAGCAGTTTCTTGGAAATGTGTTTTGTGCTGATATCAATAGCACTGTTGATGAAGTAAATCTTAGTGGCTAAGTGGTCTAAAACAAGGACCACACCACCTCTCACAGCCTAGATTTAAATTCCACTCACACAGGTTCCATGTTAGACCACACAAGGATCACAGCACCTCTCACAGCCTAGATTTAAATTCCACTCACACAGGTTCCATGTTAGACCACACAAGGATCACAGCACCTCTCACAGCCTAGATTTGAATCCCACTCATACAGGTTCCATGTGAGACCACACAAGGATCATGCCACCTCTCACAGCCTAGATTTTAACCCTGCTCATACAGGTTCCATGTGAGACCACACAAGGATCACAGCACCTCTCACAGCCTAGATTTAAATCTGACTCATACAGGTTCCATGTTAGACCACACAAGGATCATGCCACCTCTCACAGCTAGATTTGAACCCAGGTTCCATTTTAGACCACACAAGGATCACAGCACCTCTCACAGCCTAGATTTGAATCACACTCACACAGGTTCCATGTTAGACCACACAAGGATCACAGCACCTCTCACAGCCTAGATTTAAACCCTGCTCATACAGGTTCCATGTGAGAAAGTTTCTTAGTTTTCTTGCTGAAGAAAGTCATTTCTCAGTTTCCTCCACTATTCCAGAACTGGATTTTAATATAAACGTGAGAGTTTTGACCAGGGCATAAAAACAAACTTATTACACTTCTCTCCACTCCATTTTATACATGTGTAATCTTTTTTGATTTCTAATACATGTACAACTTTTTAGTGTTGTTTTATACATATGTAATAAATTTGTGCTGTTTTTTTGTTTGTTTGTTGTTTGTTATTTATTTATTTATTTATTTATTTAATTATTATATTATTATTATTATTATTATTTTTTTTTTTTTTTTTTTTTTTTTTTTTTTTGTTAACGTTCATGTACACTTACTTTGTAATTTTAGTTGTACACAAGATGTTGCAATCAGAACCAGTATTAAAGAGTGATAAAACTTCTCAGTTTGTGGCCTTTACAAGGTAATACACTTTATACATGCTAATCAAATTTATAGAAGAGACAAAACTCTTGTCTTGTTCAAGTTTCTAAACTGATTTTCTGGCATAATTGACCTGATTGCTCTACCATTCTGTGTAAAGGGAATCTCCAGCACAAGCAAGCTCAGCACATCAGAAGTAATACATTTACTCTTTCAAAAAATGCAGACATCTTGTCTTGTTTCTCTTGATAAGTTCTAGAAACATTGCGGCTCAGGGTTCATAATTTAGGCCAGTCCACAGGTCTGAGCCCTTTAACTTTTTAGACCCATCAGTGAATTTTTGTTAATTTTTAGCTTACCTGTGCTGAAAGCTCAGATGAGCTATTGCTATCCATCTTCATCTGCTGTGCATCGTTCATCATGCGTTGTCCATTGTGCGTAAACTTTTTACATTTTAATCTTCTTCTCCAAAACCACTGGGCCAAATTTAATGAAACTTGGTAACCATCATGCCTGGGTGAAGCCCTTTCAGATTTTCACAAATGAAGAAGTTATGTCCCCTTGGGGCCCCTTAAGGGGGGGAATAGTAAAAAACTTTAAAATCTTCTCCTCTGAATTTACAAGAGATATACCTAGTTATTTCATTTATAACATCCCTAGGTCATCTAGTTTCAGATTTGCACAAATGGTAGCCATGGGGCTCAAAATGGGGAAATTGTAAGGTACTGAGTGGGGAAATTGCTAAAAATTCTATATTTGTCACTATATCTTGTTAAGTATTGACTTTTTGTATAGGCAAGAAGTATAGAATATTGTAGGTATTGTGACAACAATCATTTTGTTATATGGTTCAAGGTCATATGTTGAAAGGTCAAGGTCACAGCTGCAAAAGAAGACTTAAATTGCTAATTATTTTTAAAACTATTAACTTTTTATATAGGCATGTATATTAGAATATTGTAGGTATTGACATGACGATCATATTATATGGTTTGAGGTCATATATGTTCAAAGGTCAAGGACATAGCAGCATAAGTATACTGAAATTGGTTAATGATTTGGAAATTATTCATTGCACTACAGTTACTTCATGCATATTATATAAGCTACCTATAAATGCAATGTAACTGGATATATTTCTGATTAAGTTTTGTGGCAGATCTTAACTTGAGAAAACTTGTAAAGTTTCTGTACTTAATATATTGTCTATTGCACTTTGCAAACAATTTTGGACATATCCTCAGGTGAGCTTTAAGGCCCATTGGCCTCTTGTTTTATGTTATGATAGACATAATTGAAATTTTGAGATTAGGGATAGCTAGAATATCAGTGTAGCTTTAAAAACTTATACAGTCTTTTGGTTCTGGACTTTTGTCTCTTGAAAATATTTTGGAATCTATGGCCAAGTGGTTAAAACACCAGCTTTAGAATTACAGTGCCTATCAGTGGGTTTAACTGGGTAGATTACTTATGTAAAAATGTTAGTCAGTTCACTTGACAAAAGCCAGCGGTTTTCAGGACTTCTAGTTTTCTATGTACAAATTCACAAATCTTACAGCCTTGGTACAAGTGAAAGAATCCTGACACCATTAACTCACTCCTTTTTTGATCAATTGGATTTATTTGCTATTTTATTTATTATATTGATTTGAATATTGTTTTTTACAGAAAAGTCTGTTTGTGGATAAATTCGGTTGCTTGTCAACACTACAACAAACATCCTCTACGTGATAACAAGAACAAGTTGATTTTTCGTCCCGGAGATAAGGTTTGTATGACAAAAAATGGACAGGTGAGATTGTATGAACATCTACCTAATGGACAATTTCTACCAATCAAAGAAGAGAATACAGCAGGTCAAAGAAATGATGAACAACTGGATCTGACAGTGATGAGTGCCACACAGTGTCCAACTCATGCATCACATGTTAAGGGAGGTAACAAAGCAGCTTCAAGAAGAAATAATCAGGGTACTTCATCTAATTGTGATGAGATGAACAATTCAAATGATGCTTCTCGGGAAGAAGAAAAGTTCAAGGCCATTAGGTTGTGTAATGGAGAAATCTTTTTCATTATTGATGTAAGTATTAATGATGTATATATAAATGTGAAATATATATTGATGTACACTGAACATTTATCTTATAAATCCCATTAGATACTGTTGAGTTAATTTGTCATTGGAACACATTTGTGTTCATTCAGAAAGATCTTTTTATCATAACAATTAGTGATAATTCAAAATCAGTTATGAATTTAAATATTAAATGATTGCAGTATTACTTTTCAGCTCTTTTAATATGTTTATTATCAACTTTGATAATAAAAAAAAAACTTGCAAATAGTGTAAGTCTTTTTATTTTCCCCTATAAAGGTTCATTAGAAATGCATTTATTGTTATAATATCAAACATTTATAATGCTATATTAGGTCAGAAAATTTAAATCAAGTGTTGTTTTCTACAATATCATTGATACCTAGAGTCTTTATTTGTTGTTTTGAATTGAAAACTTATCTGCTAGATAACTCATATTCTATATTGACAATGTTTTCTCCTGTACTTTGATGTTTCACTGTTATGTTTCTATTCTAAAGGACCATGAAGTGTTTAATCCAGCTGGGAAACAAAAGACAACAAGATATATACAGCTAACTGATTATGATAAAGAAGAACCTAAAAAAGTATGGGTAGACTTTCACGAGCTGATGAAGGAATGTGTTATGAGACATGCCTGGGCTAGAACTATACATACATATCAGGTAATAATACTCATACAGTTTGTAAATGTACCTATGTGTGTGTGTGTGTGTGTGTGTGTGTGTGTGTGTGTGTGTGTGTGTGTGTGTGTGTGTGTGTGTGTGTGTGTGTGTGTACGTGCGTGCATGTATGCATTAGTTAGTTAGTTCTGTGATAGTGGAAGAAACCAGAGTTCCCACTGACTTTCAGCAAGTGAACTGATACTAGCAATTGCCCTAGTGGTGTTTTAACCTAGCTAGTGAGAGGCACATCGATCTGTAAGAGGATGTTTTAGATACCTTACCACTGAAGCCCCCTATCTCCACTTTGAAGATGTTTATCTAATCAGTCATTATGAAGTCTACAATATGATATAAAGTGCCCTTCACCACAAAAAAGTATCTTTGTTTTCATTTTCATTACAATTCAATATAGCTACAGTGAATAACTAACATAAAAATGTTATTCTGTAAAATATGGTAACAATACCCTGGTATGTTTAATTCAAATGTATTCTATATATAAGGTATTGCAATACATGAACATGATAATTAGAAAGCTTATTATTTATTTATTTATTTATTTATTTATTTATTTATTTATTTATTTATTTATTTATTTATTTATTTATTTATTTATTTATTTATTTATTTATTTATTTATTTATTTATTTATTTATTTATTTATTTATTTATTTATTTATTTATTTATTTATTTATTTATTTATTTATTTATTTATTTATTTATTTATTTATTTATTTATTAGCTCACCTGACCAAAAAGTCATGTGAGCTTATGGCATGGCATGTCCTGTGTATGTGTGTGCATGCTTGTGTGAGTGTGTGTGTGTGCGTTGTTAACACCTATTTTCAATTTATCCTCCAAAACTGCTCGACAGATATCAATGATACTTGGCCAGAAGCATATATGGGCCAATGCAATTCAGATTCGTTCATGGCATTGCCATGGCTACCAAAACTAGGTCACTGTGACCTAGTGGTCCAAAAATCTTAAAAATTCTTCTTCTCTGAAATTGATGATGAGAGAAAAAATGGGATGTGATTTTTGGCTTCTCTAGGGTCTTAAGCCTATAGTTTGTTCATTTCGTGAAATTTGGTTGAAAATGGTTCACACGTTTTTGAGTTTAATTTTAAAAATTTCATAAAATGGCTTCAAATTGTTATAACTTGACTATTTGAACAGATAATGACATTGGGTTTTCAGTTTTGACTTTTTCTTGAAATAACCTTCAAAATGGGGTCAAGGTCAAAGTTCAAGGTTATGACCTAGTTTGTAATTTTGCAGTTTTAGGCTATTTTCTTCAAAATTTTTAAGATATATAATATCAAAACATTATTAATTTAAAAAGGTACAAAGTTTTGTAACTATATGATGATGCATGTAGGAGTTGTTGCCCCTGAAATGTAATTTTGCTTATAAAACGAAAATTGTGCATTAGCTTGAAAACTATTAACTTTTTGCATAGGCATATACATTAGAATATTGTAGGTATTGACATGATGATCATTTTGATATATGGCTTTATGTATGTATTTATAAATTATAATTTCTTACTTTATCTTATTTTAGGGATCAGAGAGTGAAGCTGTGATATATGTAGTGGGAACAGTACCTCAAAACAATTTTGGTCAGAACTGGCAACATGTTTACACTGCAGTCACTAGAGGAAGAAAGGCTGTACATATTGTTGGGACAGAAAGAAACCTCCTCAGGGCCGTGACAAAAAAGGAAGATAAACGCAGCACAGGGCTTAAATATCTACTCATCAACACACTACCAGTATGAAATGTTGTTGTATTAATTGAATATTTTTTTTTATTATGATTTCCACAGTTGCAAATCAAGGTTGAATGAAATCCATTGTGAAATGGGAGTTTTTAAAACCTAAGACCTTGACCTTGACCAATTTAAGGTCACTGTGACCTCAATGAAGTAAAACCTTAAATCATCTTCGTCATGAATTAAAAGGCCTAAAAACATGAAACTTCATATAAAGCACCTACCAAGTTTGACCTTATTCTAGGTTACAGTGATATCAGTAACTTAAACATCTACTTTTATGAACTAAAAAATCCAGAAACCTGAATAGCCATATAAAGTTTCAGTGCATGAAGCCTTATCAAGTTTGCAAAGCTGTTGGCTTCCACGAACATTCAAGGTCACAGTGAACTAAATTTAGTAAAACATATAAATGTTTTCTTGTCATTAACTGAAAGGCCTTGGAACTTGAAACTTTATTCATAAAGTAACATTGGTTAGCTCTACAAGTTTGTCAAGCTGGCTGACCTTGATCCACATTTCTAGACACAGTGACTTAAAGTAGTAAAAATTTTCAATATTTTCTGGTCATAAATCAAAAACTAAAAGCTTTTTATATAGCAGCAGCACAATGAGCTCTAATTAATATGTGATGCTTGTTGATTTTGTTAAAATAAATTGGTTATTATGATTTATGTAATGTCCTCGAGTGAGAAGTTTAAGGTCAACATGCCTCTTGTTGATGTTTTGAAGCATTGAGTTCTGTCATAAACTCATGTCCTTGACCTTTGACAGTGGCTTTAATAAAGCCATTGTCAAAGGTCAAGGACATGAGAGTATTGATAAAACAAGCTATACATTGCTATATTGTGATTATTATGCCTTTTTCTTCTGGGGATGTCAGTTTTCATGTTTTCTTGAATTGACCTTTAAAATTTGGTCATAGGTTAAGGGCATAACCTAGTTTCTAACCTGTGTACTTTTATTTTTATTTTGGCTATGTTTGGAAATAAATGAATGCAGACATTAATTTTTATGTCGCCTGACTAGGCGACATATAGGGATTACTTTTCATCGCCAGCGGCGTCCAGATTTCCTTGTCCGGAGCATAACATTGGTGTTGTACGTTCAAATGACTCCAAACTTGGTGTGCATGTTTCTGGCAATGACTCGAAGTGCAGTGCACAAGAACCACAACTCTATCTTTTTCCGTTTTTGAATTATTTCCCTTTGATTGATTTTTATAGAGCATTTTTGTCCGGAGCATAACTTTGGTGTAGTATGTTCAAATGACTCCAAACTTGGTGTACATGTTTCTGGCAATGACTCGAAGTGCATTGCACAAGACACCACAACTCCATCTTGTTCCGTTTTTGAATTATTTCCCTTTGATTGATTTTTACAAGACATTTATTAATCACTTCTATATTAAAAACACCTAAACACACTTGGATGCCTTAGTAAATGTAAGGTGTGATTTGATACAATGGCTGCTTACAATAATAGGTGAGACAATACCTCTCACCATCGAGTCCCAAATCAGTTGATTATTGGCTTTTGGGACCTGCAAATTTGTTTGCAAAATCGAATACTTCTCAAAATAGGACCTCCAAAAATTGAGACCTTTTTAATAGAGTTAAGGACAAATATTGTTAGGACCTGAAAAATACCTCTCAAAATTGAGTACCTCTCAAAACTGAATCCCTCGAAATCGGGACCCGACTGTACTATGCAGTGTCAGACGACACATCTGTTTCAAAGAAACATATCTAGTTAATGTTGCAAAGGACAAAGCCAAGGTCAGAAGACAGTGTCTTGACATTATTGATGTATTAACATTTAAATGGCTCTATTTTGACTAAGAATAAGTTTCAGTTTGGGAAGTTTTAAGCAGGTAAACTTTAACACCTTATTAAAGCGGTGAAATTGACAAAAATTTGCCTGTTATGATTTGAACACATAAATGACAGATTTTAAAATGATATATTTAAGAGTAGTTTTTATAGCTGCATTAAGTTTTCCAAGGAAAGAATTAAAATGGTGCTAATCTAATTAATGATGTTCCTAATGAACATTGTTACATTTGGTTCAACGATAAAAGCTTGAATAAATACAGAAATAACAGCGAGATGTAGCATGTGGGATCTAATATTAGAATATGGTTACGTCATAAAAAAAACGGGTCATTTAAACACAACTTTCAAAATGGTGAAATACAATAATTAAACATAGAACTTCGTTGTATTTGTCATTTGCGGCTTAGTAAGGGATACATAACACCATTTCAAATACATCTGGATATTAATAACGGACAATGCATGCAATTTGTCATGTTTCACCTTCAATTCATTGAGTTTTCCGTACATCTGTGCACATGCTTCAAGCTCATAATAATCTTTGTTAAACATTGACCAACCGGTTAGAGGATTCCGTTTATTTACAGATAAAAGAAATGAAATTTTAGAAAATTAATCTCACGTGATTAGATGTTATCTAATTTTTAAAAAACAGATTTTTAGAAAATCAAAAAAAAAAAAGAAAAAGAATTCATAAAATTGAAAAACTCAATGCAGCTTTAAAGACTTTCGAGGCACACAATACTGTCTGATTTTACTATGAATTTATGTCTATTTATTTTTCAGAAAAGAGATCAAATAAATCAGACCATTTGTGGCACAGATGCGGCAAATCTTACTGGGTTACTGGACAAATCTCAGATGAACAAAACATCAGTACCTGGTCCATCACATCAGTCTGTTACTAAAGAAATGGCTGATTCAGAAGAATATACCACAAGCTTTTTAGACTCAGAAAATACACAACATTTACAACCAGTAATGAATTTAAGAGATTTACAAACTTTACAAAATTCACAGGTATTGAACTCAAAAAAAGTACAACCACTCTTAGTAAATTCTTATAAACACCCAGATTCTGAAGACCCAAATGACTCGAATCATTCTGAGTTGTTACATCAAACAGGAAATTATTCAAATATAATTACTGTACATTCTGAAGACTCAAATGACTCGAATCATTCTGTATTGTTACTTCAGACAGGAAATTATTCAAATATAATTACTGTACATTCAGAAGACTCAAATGACTCGAATCATTCTGAATTGTTACTTCAGAGGGGAAATTATTCCAATACCATTGACTGTACATTCAGAAGACTCAAATGACTCAAACCATTCTGAATTGTTACTTCAAACAGGAAATTATCAATCACTTATTGAAGAGGACTCAGATGGAGAAACGCCAAGTTTTATTTATTCCAAAAAGATAAAAGGACCAGATAGTACAAATTTTACAAAACTGAGAGGCAGAATTCAAAAGCCTTCTTCTTCAGAAGTAGACCAGCCTGGCCGTCATGCAGCACATAATATGTTAAGTGGGATGTTTTGTTACAATGTTGTCTCAGATCACGGGAAGAGAAAATCAACCACAGTATCATCTTCTGGTACTCTCGCTTCATCAACGCCACTAACAACAAGGACTAAAACATCTGACTTACAAACTAGTAATGAAAGGGAACGCAGTCCAGATATTGTGTGTCTCGACTCGCCAGTACAGTCTCCATTTGCGAGGCAAACACATTCTCGGAAAAATGACAGCCAATGGTCTGAGGTAGATGAAGACTTGTTGATAAATTTAGAAGATATTAATAAGGAGGAAACTTCTAGTCACAGTCCATGCAATGTCACTTCTTCCCCACCATTTTCTGAAAATAAGACTTTTGATAATTCTGTTTTTAATGATGAATTGACAGCAGCATGTTACCTTTTAGAACAGTCACAAAGACGCAGGGACTCGGAGAGTAACAATCAGATTGGCAATGTAAGTTTCACATATTTGAATGGTCATTCTGACAAGACTAATATACATGATAGAACCAGGGATTTATTGCTTTCACCTACAAAACGTCAAAGCACAACCTCTCTAGATTCACCTGTCACCCCTAAGAAACTTAAGGTCAACATTCCAGGTAACAATGTGTTGGTGTCACCTGCTAGAAGATTATTAACTCAACTCAGTATAGATTTAGATGATGATTAATTGTTGGTGTCACCCACCACAAGATTATTAACTCAACTGAGTATAGATTTAGATGATGATTAATTGTTGGTGTCACCTGCCAGAAAATTATTAACTCAACTGAGTATAGATTTAGAAGATGATTAATTGTTGGTGTCACCCGCCAGAAGATTATTAACTCAACTGAATATAGATTTAGATGATGATTAATTGTTGGTGTCACCTGCCAGAAAATTATTAACTCAACTGAATATAGATTTAGATGATGATTAATTGTTGGTGTCACCTGCCAGAAGATTTACTCAACTCAGAATAGATTCAGATGATGATTTATTGTTGGTGTCACCCGCCAGAAGATTATTATCTCAGTATAGATTAAGATGATGATTAGTTGTTGGTGTCACCCGCTAGAAGATTATTATCTCAGTATAGATTTAGATGATGATTAATTGTTGGTGTCACCCGCCAGAAGATTATTAACTCATCTCAGTATAGATTTAGATGATGATTAGTTGTTGGTGTCACCCGCCAGAAGATTATTAACTCAACTCAGTATAGATTTAGATGATAATTAATTGTTGGTGTCACCCGCCAGAAGATTATTAACTCAACTGAGTATAGATTTAGATGATGATTAATTGTTGGTGTCACCTGCCAGAAGATTATTAACTCAACTGAGTATAGATTTAGATGATGATTAATTGTTGGTGTCACCCGCCAGAAGATTATTAACTCAACTGAGTATAGATTTAGACGATGATTAATTGTTGGTGTCACCTGCCAGAAGATTATTAACTCAACTGAGTATAGTTTTAGACAATGATTAATTGTTTGTGCTACCTGCCAGAAGATTATTAACTCAACTGAGTATAGATTTAGATGATGATTAATTGTTGGTGTCACCTGCAAGAAGATTATTAACTCAACTGAGTATAGATTTAGACGATGATTAATTGTTGGTGTCACCTGCCAGAAGATTATTAACTCAACTGAGTATAGATTTAGATGATGATTAATTGTTGGTGTCACCTGCCAGAAGATTATTAACTCAACTCAGAATAGATTTAGATGACGATTAATTGTTGGTGTCACCCGCAAGAAGATTTTTATCTCAGTATAGATTTAGATGATGATTAGTTGTTGGTGTCACCTGCCAGAAGATTATTAACTCAACTGAGTATAGATTAAGATGATGATTAATTGTTGGTGTCACCCGCCAGAAGATTATTAACTCAACTCAGTATAGATTTAGATGATGATTAATTGTTGTTGTCACCCGCCAGAAGATTATTAACTCAATTTAGAATAGATTTAGATGATGATTAGTTGTTGGTGTCACCCGCAAGAAGATTTTTATCTCAGTATAGATTTAGATGATGATTAGTTGTTGGTGTCACCTGCCAGAAGATTATTAACTCAGTATAGATTTAGATGATGATTAATTGTTGGTGTCACCCGCCAGAAGATTATTAACTCAACTCAGTATAGATTTAGATGATGATTAATTGTTGGTGTCACCCGCCAGAAGATTATTAACTCAACTCAGAATAGATTTAGATGATGATTAATTGTTGGTGTCACCCGCCAGAAGATTTTTATCTCGGTATAGATTTAGATGATGATTAATTGTTGGTGTCACCTGCCAGAAGATTATTAACTCAACTGAGTATAGATTTAGACGATGATTAATTGTTGGTGTCACCTGCCAGAAGATTATTAACTCAACTCAGTATAGATTTAGACGATGATTAATTGTTGGTGTCACCTGCCAGAAGATTATTAACTCAACTCAGTATAGATTTAGACGATGATTAATTGTTGGTGTCACCTGCCAAAAGATTATTAACTCAACTCAGTATAGATTTAGACGATGATTTATTTTGATTAATTTATTGTTCATGTTTTATGAGGAATAATGTATATACATGTATATGTTTAATTTATCATACCGGTATATTTTATATATGTAAAAAAAATTCTTTGTGTATAAATGTTTACAAATTTCATGGTATTTGTTCAAACATGACATATCATTCACTGTGAAGAGAATGTTCGTATATCTTTTTGTACACCATTATGGAATTGTGAAAGTTTATTTATAGGTCAAAGTGTGGATATATAGAAAATGACTCGGTTAAGAATCTTGACTGGGATGTAAAACTTTACCACTACACTCCTCCACACCATCTTTAAGAACTTGTTATCTCAAAAAAATAGTTTTATCTTACAGTGATGAAAATTTCAATATGTATCTATGCATTTTTAGCTCAGATGAGCTATTGCTATCCATCTTCGTCCGCCGTGCGTCGTCCGTCGTCCGTCGTGCGTAAACTTTTTACATTTTAATCTTCTCCTTCAAAACCACTGGGCCAAATTTAATGAAACTTGGTAACCATCATGCCTGGGTGAAGCCCTTTCAGATTTGCAAAAATGAAGGAGTTATGTCCCCTTGGGTACCCACAAGGGGGGAAATAGTGAAAAACTTTAAAAATCTTCTCCTCTGAATCTACAAGAGATATACCTTAGTAATTTCATTTAAGACATCCTTAGGTCATCTATTTTCAGATTTGCACAAATGGTAGCCATGGGGCTCAAAATGGGGAAATTGTAAGACACTGAGTGGGGAAATTGCTGAAAATTATATATTTATCACTATATCTTGAAAACTATTAACTTTTTGTATAGGCATGTATATCAGAATATTGTAGGTATTGACATGACGATCATTTTGATATATGGTTCAAGGTCATATGTTGAAAGGTCAAGGTCACAGCTGCAAAAGAAGACTTAATTTGCTAATTATCTTGAAAACTATTAACATTTTGTATAGGCATGTATATTAGAATATTGTAGGTATTGACATGGCGATCATTTTGATATATGGTTCAAGGTCATATGTTGAAAGGTCAAGTTCACAGCTGCAAAACAAATTTAAATTGCTAATTATCTTGAAAACTATTAACTTTTTGTATAGGCATGTATATTAGAATATTGTAGGTACTGCGACAACGATCATTTTGATATATGGTTCAAGGTCATATGTTGAAAGGTCAAGGTCACAGCTGCAGAAGATGACTTAAATTGCTAATTATCTTGAAAACTATTAACATTTTGTATAGGCATGTATATTAGAAGATTGTAGGTATTGACATGGCAATCATTTTGATATATGGTTCAAGGTTATATGTTCAAAGGTCAAGGTCATATCAACATAGGAATACTAAAATTATTAATTATCATGAAAAATATTAACTTTTTTTATAGGCATGTATATTAGAATATTTTAGGTATTGACATGACGATCATTTTGATACATGGGTCAAGGTCATATGTTTAAAGGTCAAGGTCACAGCAGCAGAAGATGACTTAAATTGCTAATTATCTTGAAAACTATTAACTTTTTGTATAGGCATGTATATTAGAATATTGTAGGTATTGACATGACAATCATATATGGTTCGAGGTCTTATATGTTCAAAGGTCAAGGACATAGCTGCATTAGTATACTGAAATTGATTATTGATTTGGAAATTATTCATTGCACTTCAGTTACTTCATGCATATTATATAAGCAACTTATAAATGAAATGTGAGTGGATATATTTCTGATTCAGTTTTGATGGAGTTCTTAATTTGAGAAAACTTTTCAAGGTTCTGTACTTAATATATTGTCTATTGCACTTTGCAAACAATATTGGACATATCTTCAGGTGAGCGTTAAGGCCCATGGGCCTCTTGTTTTAATATGGAATTTATTTTATTCTTCAGCATTATTTGTAAAGATTTTTTGTATGATATCTTTGTTAAATATTTTTTTTACCAACATTTGTTCAAGAATTAGCATTATAGATTACAAGAAATATGTAATACATTTTGGTATTACAAAAAATTAGAGAAACTGTAGATATTGATTACAGAATTTAGCACTCAAGTCATTACTTTAGAAGTGCACTTCAGAAAAAATAATTAGTAGTGCAATTCAAGGTTAAGTACCTTAGAACAGATAATTAGTAGTGCAATTCGATGTCAAGCACTTTAGAACAGATAATTAGTGGTGCACTGCGACATTAAGCACTTCAGAACAGATAATTAAGTAGTGCAATTTGACATTAAGCACCTCAGAACAGGTATTAGAAGTACATTTCGAAACTGTTTTCATAATTTAGCACTCAAGTAAAAATAAGTGCAAAAAAAAATGTGTTCATGATTTAGCACTTCAGGAATAACTAGTGCAATACATGACTTTGTTCATTAATTAGCATTTAAGTAAAAATAAGAGCAATTCAAGATTGTATTTATGATTTTGCACTTAGTTAAAATTAATGCAATACATGTACAAGACTTTTCATGAGTTTGCACTTAAGTAAAAATAAGTGGGTAACAACGCTATGTTTATGATTTTGCACTTCAGGAAACAAGACTGTGTTCATGACTTATAACTATTTTAGCATTTAAGTACCATAAGAAGTAGTGCAATACAAATGAAAAATCAGGAAATTAATCATTAGGACATGATTCCATTCGGGAGAACATTTCTATCATACAGAAAACATAATGACAAGTTTAAAAAAATTAATTATTAATCATATTTAATATGATGTTAATACAGGTTTTCCTTGATTTCTATTTCATAATTTCCACATAGTTTCCAATTTTCTAAAAAACAAAAATTTTCTGTATTTGAAATTAAAATATAAAATGGCTGACATCTTTTCTTTGTGTGTGTGTGTGTGTGTGTGTGTGTGTGTGTGTGTGTGTGTGTGTGTGTGTGCATGCGTGCGTGCGTGCGTGTGTGCGTGCGTGTGTGTGTGTTAAATTGAGATTTCTGGTACATTTTGTATTCTTTATTTAAATAGCTGTCTAATGAACAAAGATACTAAAGTAAAAAAATCTATATATAGTACACAGTAGTTTTTTTTTACATATATTTATTTAATTATTTATAAAGTTGTAAATATATTTATTTAATTATTTATACAATTTTTTCAAAAACATTATGATATTGAATTACAGAAAACATTGGCTTTTTATGTTTAATTTGTGTTGTTAAACATTAATTATTTATGAATAAATTTTTTTATTGTACTAGTACAATTTTTATCAAATTTTTGTAATAAATGACCATTTATAAGGATATTTTTAAATATTATAATTTATACCTCATAATTTTGTTTTTTCTAATAAATGCATTGGTTTTACTCTGGGCAATATTTTGTAATACAGACTGGATGCTCCGGTCGGTATTATGTTTGCTTACGTCACACTATTATCCTTGATGACGTAATATTACAAAAAGTACATCTTAACCTGAATAGTTTAATCAGTGGATTAATGCAAAGTTACAGTCACGAATGGCAATTGTCATTTGTAAACAATCATTATTTTAAAGGAATTAATTATTTTAAAAAAAATGCTGGTATCTTTTTTGAGAGGGTTTCACTAAGTATAATATAACAAATATTTCATGGGGTTTAGTTCTATATCTCAGTTTATTGACTGGACAGGCACCCCTTAAATACGTTATGGACCTCAGCATAATATTTTCCTGGTGCCTTCCCGGTCCATAAAATGAGATAGAGCCAGCAATCCCATGAAATATTTGTTAAATATATAAGAGTTCATGTACCTGTATTTTGATAATAAATAAAAATAATTTTCTACCGACTTTCTCGTATCTTTTGTCAGTGAATTTCATCTTACTGAGCGGGCCTCGGTGGCAGAGTGATCTAAAGCATGCGCTTAAGGATCACAGTGCCTCTTACCACCTTGGTTCGAATCCCACTCTGGACAGATCCTAGTGTAAGAAAGTTTGTCAGTTCACTTGCCAAAGGTCGGTGATTTTTTTCCCAGCAGTCTAGTTTCCTCCACCATTCCAAAACCAACGGCCTCAAAATAAGTGAAAGAATCTTGACTGGGGCATAAAACACCATTACTACATTCCACTCTACTCCATCATTTAACTGATTCTTTTAAACAGAAAGTGTGAAAAACCAAGTTCCTTTGCCAGGTCATTTTCTTCTGGGTATTGATATTTTCTCCACCATACTAAAACTGACCACCTTGATATACCACAAGTAATAGAACGAAGGTGTGTAACACATTTACTCCTTTAGTCAAGTGAGCAGTGCAAATCTACAATTTCTGGGTATAAGATCAATAACATTATTAGAAACGGTGTAAAATGGAATCGTTCATTACCTGATCATGTAACAAAACACATGATGTCTACGTCAAATCACAGAAAACAATTTTATACCTAGAAACTAATTCAGAAGTTTTCATACAAGACATAAAGACATTATAAAAGTGTATGTTAATTTATTCACCTAGAACACTTAGATTGTGTGGAATAATTTGACAGAATTTATTTGCAATGGCAAGTTATTCCCATTTTTTAGCTCACCTGACCGAAAGGTCATGTGAGCTTATGGCATGGCGGGGCGTTTGAATGTGAGTGCTTGTGTGTGTGTGCGTCGTTAACACCTATTTTCGACTTCTCCTCCAAAACTGCTGGACAGAGATCAATGATACTTGGTCAGAAGCATATATGGGCCGTCGCAATTCAGATTTGTTCATGGCGTTGCCATGGCTACCAAAACTAAGTCAAGGTGACCTAGGGGTGCAAAAATCTTAAAAAATCTTCTTCTCCAAAACCGATGATGGGAGAAAAAATATGATGTAATATTTGGCTTCTCTAGTGTCTTAAGCCTATAGTTTGTTCATTTCGTGAAATTTGGTCGAAAAATGGGTTACGCGTTTTTGCGTTTAATTTTAAAAATTTCGTAAAATGGCTTCAAATTGTTATAACTTGACTATTTGAACAGATAATGACATGGGGTTTTCAGTTTTGACTTTTTCTAGAAATGACCTCTAAATAAGGGTCAAGGTCACAAATTAAGGTCATGACCTAATTTGTGATTTATGCAATTTTAGGCAATTTTCTTGCAAATATTATGAGATACATGACATCAAATCATTGTTAAAATGTTCAGCATGACAAAATTTAAAAAGGTACCAAGTTTCATAACTATATGATAATCCATGTAGGAGTTGTTGCCCCTGAAATGTTATTTTTGGCTTTTAAATACCAAAATTGTGCATAAGCTTGAAAACTATAATATTTTTGTATAGGCATGTATATTACAATATTGTAGGTATTGTGACAATGATCATTTTGATATATGGTTCAAGGTCATATGATCAAAGGTCAAGGTCACAGATGAAGAAGAAGACATAAATTGCTAATTATCTTGAAAACAATTAACTTTTTGTATAGGCATTTATATTAGAATATTGTAGGTATTGCAGCAATGATCATTTTGATATATGGTTCAAGGTCATGTGTTCAAAGGTGAAGGTCACAGATGCAAAAGAAGACAAATTGCTTATTATCTTGAAAACTTTAACGTTTTGTATAGGCATGTATATTAGAATATTGTAGGAATTGACATGGTGATCATATATGGTTCAAGGTCATATATGTTCAAAGGTCAAGGACATAGCTGTATAAGTATACTAAAATTTGTTAATTATTTGGAAATTATTCATTGCATTAAAGTAAATTCATGCATATTATATATGCTACTTATAAATGAAATGTGACTGGATATATTTCTGATTAAGTTTTGTGGGAGTTCTTAACCTGAGAAAACTGGTAAAGTTTCTGTACCTAATATATTGTCTTTTGCGCTTTGCAAAGAATTTTGGACGTATCCTCAGGTGAGCGTTAAGGCCCATGGGCCTCTTGTTACGCAAAGTCAGCCATGTTTCAGAGTTGCAACACTTAGTCTGCATTATAGAACCTGTAATATACCAGACCAGTATTGAGAATCTGTGTCAAGATCAATTGTCTCTTCAGTTTTATCTTTCAATAGCAAAGAAATAATTTCACATATTTCTCATTTATGTTTTCAAAAGTTCATATTGTTGCAGCAACAACAGTCATGTTTTTTTCATTAAAATTTTTATATGTTCATAAATATTTTAGCCAACTACAAATAACTTGTTCCTTTCCAAAAATAATCTCTTTTCAGTTCTCTTACCTCAATTTAGTGTTATTAATTTACCGAGCTGAATGCTTAAAGTGACCTATTGCAATCCCCTTTTTGCCTGTTATCATGCATTGTACTTTACACTTCTCATGATCCTAATATCATTGTCTGTATTGATAAGCTACAAATTTATATTCAAATAAGATTTTATTATTGTGAAACTCAACAAGAGGCCCAATGGGCCTGATACGCTCACCTGATAAATTATGTCTTATTTAAATGCATTAAATTTCAAAACTTAAATGACTGTTTTTTTGCAGATTATTACACAAAAAAAAAATCCATAAAATTACAGAATTCTGTTACCAAATTCTAAAAAAAGCCAATAACATCAAAGTTTTCAAAACATAAATAATTCTGTGGCAACAATTTATTTTTTTAACTAAAATAGTTTTCAGGATAATCATAAAAAAACTGTCAGATTCACCAAAAAATATATTTCAACTCTTACATGGAATATGATATAGTTTTATAAATTGCTAGATTTTATAATGTTGATCATTTTTCGATATATTGTTATCATCTACCTGTAATAGTTTACAAGAAAATGGTCAAAAACAGCAAAATCTGAAAAATTAGTATTTTAGGGGCAACAACTCTTACATGTATTAATATATAGATACAAAACTTGCTACCATGTTAGATGTGGTCATGTTGAACATTTTTGCGATTTATTGTTATTTATCTTTTAAAGTTTTCAAGAAAATGGTCAAAACAGCCAAATTTGCAAAAAAAAATTGTATTGCAGGGGCAACAACTCTTACATGGATTATGATAACATCATCAAACTTACTCTCTTATAAAATTTCATCATGTTGATCATTTTTGCATTTTATTGTTATTATCCATCTAATAATAGTTTTCAAGAAAATGATCAAAAACAATAAAATTTTCAAAAACTCAATATTTCAGGGGCAATAACTCTTACATAGATTAACATAAAAGCACCAAACTTGCTACATTGTAAGATCTCTTTGTGCTAAACATTTTTATAATTTATTGTTATTATCCAGCTATAAAAGTTTTCAAGAAAATGGTCAAAAACAGCAAAATTTGCAAAAAAAAAAAAAAAAAAAAAATTACAGGGGCAACAACTATTACAAGGATCAACATTTAGATACGAAACTTGCTACATTGTTAGATTCTGTTGTGCTGAACATTTTTGCAATTTATTGTTAATATCCATTTATAATAGTTTTTCTTGTCAAAACAGCAAAATTTATTTTTATTATCTACTTAATATGGTTTTTAAAATATATGTCAAAAACAGCAAAATTTGCAAAAAATGACCATATTCTGGGACAATAACTCCAAAAGTTATTTTCTGATTTCTTAAAAATCTAAAAAATCATTAGATCATGTATATCAATTTTAAAACATAATCAGCATAAAATATCTGAAAAAAACAGCTTATTTGGTACTAAAAACTCAAAGGTAAAAAAAATAGGTCGTGACCTTGACCTTTGACCTTGAATCATTTTAAAGTACATTTCAAGTTGACATCATTAAAATTTTTATATCTTCATAAATATTTTAGCCAACTACAAATAACTTGTTCCTTTCCAAAAATTATCTCTTTTTCAGTTCTTTTACCTCAATTTAGTGTTATTAGTTAACCGAGCTGAATGCTTATAGTGACCTATTGCAATCCCCTTTTTGCCTGTTATCATGCATTGTACTTTACACTTCTCATGATCCTAGTATCATTGTCTGTATTGATAAGCTACAAATTTATATTCAAATAAGATTTTATTATTGTGAAACTCAACAAGAGGCCCAATGGGCCTGATACGCTCACCTGATAAATTATGTCTTATTTAAATGCTTTAATTTCAAAACTAAAATGACTGGGGTTTTTTTTTGCAGATTATTACACAAAAAAAATCCATAAAATTACAGAATTCTGTTACAAAAATCTAAAAAAAGCCAATAACATCAAAGTTTTCAAAACATAAATAATTCTGTGGCAACAATTTATTTTTTTAACAAAATAGTTTTCAGGATAATCATAAAAAACTGTCAGATTCACCAAAAAATATATTTCAACTCTTACATGGAATATAATATAGTTTTAAAAATTGCTAGATTTTATAATGTTGATCATTTTTCGATATATTGTTATCATCTACCTATAATAGTTTACAAGAAAATGGTCAAAAACAGCAAAATCAGAAAAATTAGTATTTTAGGGGCAACAACTCTTACATGTATAATATATAGATACAAAACTTGCTACCATGTTAGATGTGGTCATGTTGAACATTTTTGCGATTTATTGTTATTTATCTTTTAAAGTTTTCAAGAAAATGGTCAAAACAGCCAAATTTGCAACAACAAAAAATTGTATTGCAGGGGCAACAACTCTTACATGGATTATGATAATATCATCAAACTTACTCTCTTGTAAAATTTCATCATGTTGATCATTTTTGCATTTTATTGTTATTATCCATCTAATAATAGATTTCAAGAAAATGATCAAAAACAATAAAGTTTTCAAAAACTCAATATTTCAGGGGCAATAACTCTTACATAGATTAACATAAAGACACCAAACTTGCTACATTGTAAGATCTTTTTGTGCTGAATATTTTTATAATTTATTGTTATTATCCAGCTATAAAAGTTTTCAAGAAAATGGTCAAAAACAGCAAAATTTGCAAAAAAAAAAAAAAAAATTACAGGGGCAACAACTCTTACATGGATCAACATTTAGATACGAAACTTGCTACATTGTTAGATTCTGTTGTGCTGAACATTTTTGCAATTTATTGTTAATATCCATTTATAATAGTTTTTCTTGTCAAAACAGCAAAATTTATTTTTATTATCTACTTAATATGGTTTTTAAAATATATGTCAAAAACAGCAAAATTTGCAAAAAATGACCATATTCTGGGACAATAACTCCAAAAGTTATTTTCTGATTTCTTAAAAATCTAAAAAATCATTAGATCATGTATATCAATTTTAAAACATAATAAGCATAAAATATCTGAAAAAAACAGCTTATTTGGTACTAAAAACTCAAAGGTAAAAAAAATAGGTCGTGACCTTGACCTTTGACCTTGAATCATTTTAAAGTACATTTCAAGTTGACATCAAAACTGAAGACCCCAAGTCATTATCTTTGCAAGTAATCGAGATATAGCATTCTTAAGATAATTTTGAAATTCTAAAAAACGCGTAACCCAATTTTCGACCAAATTTCACAAATTGAACAAACTGTAGACTTAAGACCCTAGAGAAGCCAAATATCACCTCAGTTTTTATCTCCCATCATTGGTTTTGGAGAAAAAGATTTTTAAAGATTTTTCAACCCCTAGGTCACCGTGACCTAGTTTTGGTAGCCATTGCAATGTCAGGAACAAATCTAAATTGCACTGACCCAGACATACTTCTGACCAAGTCTCATTGAAATTTGTCCAGTACTTTCAGAGGAGAAGTAAAAAAAATATGTGTTAACGATGCACACGCACGCACATACACACGTAATCTCACTTGACCTATGGTCAGGTGAGCTAAAAATAACAGTATTCCTTGGCCAAAGCCATTATAGTTTTGCAAAAAAAGTTGATCTTCACATTAATTCATGATCACTGACTATCAACAGTATTTTAACATCTTGTCATGAATCTAAAGTAACATTGGATTTGCACAAATGCTATCACTTTTTATTTTCTTCTTTTCTTGAAATACTGGTAACTTAATGCTTTCTGGTGCATTTTTAGCTCACCTGAGCACAAAGTGCTCATGTGAGCTGTTAATATCAATAGAGGCAGACCCTCCGTCATCAGTCCATTCGTCCGTCAACAATTGCTTCAAACGAATTCTCTCAGAAACTTTTGGTAACATTTTGTTTAAACTTGGTCAAAAGCATCTATAAAACATTGCCTTTCAGATTTGTGTTTTTAGTTGCCATAGCTAACAAATGTGGGTCACAATGACCTACATAATTAAAAACCTAAAAAAATTATCTTCTCCAAAACCACTTCACTGAGATAAAATCTGATGTGAAATTTGGCATCTATGGCATCTTATATACCAAGTTTGTGAATTTCAATAATTTTTGTGAAAAATTAGGTTACGTGTTTTTGCGTTTATTTTTTGTATATTGTAAATAGTACTTTTTTAAAAAAATTACAATAATGAATAAATTTAGGTGAACTCTTTTTACCAAACATCATATTCTTTTGTGAAGAAACACATGTTTGACAATTTTCATGAAATTCTGTAAAATACAAGTCGCTTTTTTCGACCTTTTTCTTTTTCAATTCTAGCAACCCAAGGGTCGAGGGTTCAAATCCCAGTGAGGCCACTTTTTTTTTTATTATTTTTTTTTTTTTAAAGCTGCATAAAGTTTTCTAAAGAAAAAATTAAAAAGGTGCTAATCTAATTAATGATGTTCCTAATGAACAATGTTACTTTGGTTCAACGATAAAAGCTTGAATAAATACAGAAATTACAGTATTTACCCAGCGAGATGCAGCATTTGGGATTTAATATTAGAACATGGTTACGTCATCAAAACCTGGGTCATTTAAACACAACTTTCAAAACAGTGAAATACGATACATTAAACACAGAACTTTGTTGAATTTGTCGTTTGTGACTTAGTAAGGGACACACAACACCATTTCAAATACATCTGGATATTAATGAAGGACAATTAATACAATCTGTCATGTTTCACCTTTGATTCTAGGATTTTCCGTACATCCGTGCACATGCTCCAAGCTCATAATTACCATCTTAAAACACTGACCAACCGGTCAGAGGATTCTGTTTATTTACAGATAAAAGAAATGAAATTTTAGAAAATGAATGTCACGGATCGTGGTTAGAAGATATCTATTTTTAAAAAGATATATTTTTAGGAAAATAAAAAAAAAATTCAGAAAATTGAAAAAACTTAATGCAGCTTTAATTTCTGAATTTTATGACTAACAATGGTTCATGGAAGAGATGTTATGAATTTTTACTTTTTAGTGAATTATTATTTTTGAAATACATGTTATACTGATATGTAGATTTAGCTGAAACCTTGAATTTTAATTTTTTTTTATTTTTTTTTTTTTTTTTACAAAATCATTGTTATGTGACATTATTTAAATTAATTGAACAATTTTTTAAAAATAATTTGCAGTTGAATTTTACAATTTTTTTAAAAAATATTTTAATTAAAGTGTCAAATCTGTAAATCCGGATCTGAAAATTGCTCATGTGAGCTTTTGTTATGGATAGGAACACTGCCATCCATCCATACATCCATCAAAAGATTTCTTCTCAGACACTACTGGTCACATTTCATTCATATAAGTCAATAGCACCTTTATACCATTGCCATTCTCATTGGTGTTTTTGGTCGCTTTGGCTACCAAAAGTAAGTCACAGTGACCTAAATAGCTAAAAACCAAAACAATAAAAATAATGTTATCTGAAACCACTTCTATTGAGGCAACATGTTATGACTTAACCAGGTATTATCAAGACATACCAGTTACATTTAAACTCAGGTGAGCAAATTAGGGCCATCTTGGGCCTCATGTTTTTATTTCTTGATTGTAATCAAAATGTGGTGCATAGAATTTTTTTACTTACACCAAGACGCCAAAAACTATTGGTGAAATTACTGAGAAGTATATACATGTATTTACCACTGATATTTGTTTATAGAGAGAAGCAAATCTTAACTGTGGTTGATATGGGACATCACTTTTAAAGGTCTTTTCAGAAGGCCCAGCTAATTTCAAGTGCTTGGTCATTCACTGCATGCCTTTTGAAGTTGTTTCATAACTAGCATGACTACAGACATCGGGCCCGGGTTTTTTACAATCATTCATATTCAAATTTTTCCTTAACTTAAATTTAGCAAATTTTGGCCATCTTTTTGAATTAAAGATAAACATTTTTTTGATAAAACAAAAACTGGTGTATAAAACAAAAACTGATGTTAGAAGTTTGAAGTGATCTTCAGAATGACATCTTAAATATCAAAACAATTTACAAAATTATTAGGATTTCAGATTTGCCAGATTTAAATTAAGGAAAATCTTAAAGAATGATTGTGAAACCAGGGCCAGTTTTTAAGATCTCTTTCATAGGCCCTACACATTTCATTGCTTAATATAGTGCTTTGTGAAAAACAATTACAGCTTGCCTTTTGTAATCATTGGTTGTTGATGAGTTTGTGTGGTCATTGGTAGATGATTTTTGGTAATCATTGGTTGTTGATTTTGTGTGATAATTGGTTGTTGATGATTTTGTGTGGTTGTTGATGATTTTGTGTGATCATTGGTTGTTGATGATTTTGTGTGGTTGTTGATGATTTTGTGTAAACATTGGTTGTTGATGATTTTGTGTAAACATTGGTTGTTGATGATTTTGTGTAATCATTGGTTGTTGATGATTTTGTGTGGTTGTTGATTTGTGTGATAATTGGTTGTTGATGATTTAGTGTGATCATTGGTAGATGATTTTGTGTAATCATTGGTTGTTGATTTGTGTGATAATTGGTTGTTGATGATTTTGTGTGATCATTGGTAGATGATTTTGTGTAATCATTGGTTGTTGTGATTTTGTGTGGTTGATGATTTTGTGTGATAATTGGTTGTTGATGATTTTGTGTGGTTGTTGATGATTTTGTGTGATCATTGGTTGTTGATTTTGTGTAATCATTGGTTGATCATGATTTTGTGTGGTTGTTGATTTTGTGTGATAATTGGTTGTTGATGATTTTGTGTAATCATTGGTTGTTGTGATTTTGTGTGGTTGATGATTTTGTGTGATCATTGGTTGTTGATTTGTGTGATCATTGGTTGATGATTTTGTGTAATCATTGGTTGTTGTGATTTTGTGTGGTTGATGATTTTGTGTAATCATTGGTTGTTGTTATTTTGTGTGGTTGATGATTTTGTGTAATCATTGGTTGATGATGATTTTGTGTGGTTGTTGATTTGTGTGATAATTGGTTGTTGATGATTTTGTGTGGTTGTTGATGATTTTGTGTAATCATTGGTTGATGATGATTTTGTGTGGTTGTTGATTTTGTGTGATAATTGGTTGTTGATGATTTTGTGTAATCATTGGTTGTTGTGATTTTGTGTGGTTGATGATTTTGTGTGATCATTGGTTGTTGATTTGTGTGATCATTGGTTGTTGATTTTGTGTAATCATTGGTTGATGATTTTGTGTAATCATTGGTTGTTGTGATTTTGTGTGGTTGATGATTTTGTGTAATCATTGGTTGTTGATGATTTTGTGTGGTTGTTGATTTGTGTGATAATTGGTTGTTGATGATTTTGTGTGGTTGTTGATGATTTTGTGTGATCATTGGTTGTTGATTTTGTGTAATCATTGGTTGATGATGATTTTGTGTGGTTGTTGATTTTGTGTGATAATTGGTTGTTGATGATTTTGTGTGGTTGTTGATGATTTTGTGTGATAATTGGTTGTTGATGATTTTGTGTAATCATTGGTTGATGATGATTTTGTGTGGTTGTTGATTTTGTGTGATAATTGGTTGTTGATGATTTTGTGTAATCATTGGTTGTTGTGATTTTGTGTGGTTGATGATTTTGTGTGATCATTGGTTGTTGATTTGTGTGATCATTGGTTGTTGATTTTGTGTAATCATTGGTTGATGATTTTGTGTAATCATTGGTTGTTGTGATTTTGTGTGGTTGATGATTTTGTGTAATCATTGGTTGTTGATGATTTTGTGTGGTTGTTGATTTGTGTGATAATTGGTTGTTGATGATTTTGTGTGGTTGTTGATGATTTTGTGTGATCATTGGTTGTTGATTTTGTGTAATCATTGGTTGATGATGATTTTGTGTGGTTGTTGATTTTGTGTGATAATTGGTTGTTGATGATTTTGTGTGGTTGTTGATGATTTTGTGTGATAATTGGTTGTTGATGATTTTGTATGGTTGTTGATGATTTTGTGTAAACATTGGTTGTTGATGATTTTGTGTTATCATTGGTTGTTGATGATTTTGTGTGGTTGTTGATTTGTCTGATAATTGGTTGTCGATGTATTGTGATCATTGGTAGATGATTTTGTGTAATCATTGGTTGTTGATTTTGTGTGATAATTGTTAGTTGATGATTTTGTGTGGTTGTTGATGATTTTGCTGTACCCGAGATTATAATTTAACCTATTTATTTCACATAAAATTATGAATCAAAATCTGAAGCAAATTGCAAAAATATCAGCTACAAAAGGAACATATACCTAGAAAAACTGAAGATTCCAAATGTTTATGTATGCATGCTTAGAGATCACATCACTCTCAATTTGTCAAGTATGTTTGATATTATTTATTCTTGATATACAGAAAAATCTAGATGGGTGATCTGAGGGTAAACCAGGGCTTGCACTGTTCCATAAATATCAAACATTGCCGTATAGTTAGAGTTTGTCAAATTCTTGAAGATTAATGTACTTGTATATAAATTCAACTTGCTATGATTAGAAATTTAAACAAGTATATCAATCCTCAATGAATACACTTGGTACAGTAGGACGGCCAGCTTCGATATTTTCCGTTAAAACCGCGGTTTTATCTTCAGGGCCTTTCAAGGGGAATAATTCAATTTTGGTCACTAGGTGTCGCCTTATCGTCACCTCGTAGAATTTGCATTTCGTGGTTATCGTAATAAATCATTAATTAAATGGGTTTTTTAACTTAAACTGTATAAAAATTCTTATGTATTACAAGGATAATTGATTTTTCTAAACGACCACAACAATCGTTAACCCATCAAAACAAATTAAAACGTCGAAATTCTTGACATAATGCGGGGTGTTGTGAAAGGTCAAAATGAAATGGGCGGTGCTGAGCCAGTTTACACCCTGTAAATTGAATTGACAGAATCGCATCCCACACCGATTGGGTAAAAAATTATACATGTAATCAATAGCATTTAGAATACCGGTCATTTTGATACCAGATACAAACCATCATTTGCACCGGTTTTCATAGGGGAAGTTGACAAAATTGGATCACTTGCATGCCGAGAATTTTTGAAAACAAAACAAAACACCGTACTAATTATTGGATATGCACTTATATTATTTATATATTACTGTTCTATATATTTAATTTTATAGTTTGAAATTAATTTTTACTTAGTTTTGTTTCGATTTTAGTTTTATGCAGAAAAAATGCCACGAAAATCCAACCGCAGGAATCAAAACACAGATCGCCGTCCTGGCCCTTGTACTGTTGTAGTCATCACGATATCTCTAAAGTAATACTAAGATACGTTCATCTGTCTCAAAAATTGAATAATTTTTTTTTCACTTTTATTACTTTGAAAGATTTTAATTGTATTTGTAGAGAGTGTGGTGCTAGATTAAAAGTGGGATTAAGCCAGTTGCCTGATGCAACTTGTGATAGCAGTGGGGCAGAGAGATTAACTGATTCTTATGACCAACATCTGCTTTTTGTTATTGTTTGTTGTGTTGTGGGTTTTTAAATCAAATTTTCTGATTTGTTCTCAATATGTAAGCATAGAAAGCATAGAACCACAGTTAGACCACTGAATTAGTATGCATACAGTTGTGTCATGTATTCAGGTTCCATTGGTCAGCACTAACACTGAAGGAGAGACAGATGAATTCACAGTAGAATTTTTACTTACAAAATATTATCAACTAACTCGAACAGTTTTAAGTTAATGAATTTACAAGTTGTGAGACAGTGAATATGTCACTTTGCCATCTAAATATTAAGTTGTTTTTTTAAACTTAACTTTCAGGTTTATTTGCAATCTGCAGTGCCTGAGTATCCAAATCTTGGATTTAGCATATGCTATGCATGAAGCCATGATAACTTCAAAACTTGTTATGATACATGTTTGACACTTGAGCTGATTCTAGACTCACTAACATTTGATGAAATTGATATCTTTTGTTACAGAAAAGTAGTAATTTATTAAGGTACAATACAGTGGTGTTATCTAGTCTACATAAGAGATTTATACAAATCAGACAGTATCTGTTTTCAACACCAACACTACATGTAGCTTTACAATTTCAGATTTAGATACAAGAAAGCTTTGCCATTCACCTGTATGGTTACTAAGAATGCTACTTTTTAAGTCCACATTTATGCTTTGTCTGAAATTCTATTGTCCTTCCAACTGCAAGATGAAAAAGGAACAAATTTACTTCTTTGCCTACATACCACAGTTATAACCTTTGAAAAACAGGTTGAACATCTTAACAACAGAATGTTATGTTTTGAACTAAAATTTACTTTGTTGTTTCTTCTAAATCTATTTGAGAATTATGGCATACTGAGTTTGTTATTATAACTCAAGGAAGCTGTCAGAACATATGCAGCAACATAGACAAACATGTCATCATATGATTAAGTGTCATGTAAAATCAGAAAATATCTAATTCTGTTTTGTGAAATTTATTTAACAGATTAAAAATATTCAATTTCTCTCTTGTATTGGTAGCTGTACATTCAATACTCAGAATCTACAGTGCTTCTTCCCTTTACATCTTTTAGTGACATATTTAGCTGACAACTTCGACTCAAATTTTTCAACAACAAAAAAAAATATATATATATTTGATATCAATATTACTTTCAAATAAAGCAAACTTCAGAATTCTAAAATTGAAAAAAGCACATTGGCACACACACTTAAAACCCCTGTTGATTCCAGGATATTAATCATTTGTACAGATTGGAACTATATATTCCATTTTTAATTCTGTTGATATTTTCATTAATTTGCACATTACACATTTTTACAAATACAAATAAGGAGCCTTATAGGTTGTAGTATAAAGCTCACTTTAATATCACAGTACCTCTCGCCACCTAGGTTCGAAATTCACTTTGGCTGATCCCAGCGTGAGAAGATCTGTTAGTTTGCCTGCCAAAGGTTGGTGGTTTTCAGCAGAGACTCTGGTTTCCTCCACTTTCTAAGAACCACCCCCCTCTATAAGTGAAATTTTGACGGGGCGTAAAACAAGGTAACTCCACTCCACATAACCACAGATAAGTAATCAACTTTTTTTTAATTAAAAAAAATTATTGTTTATTTTTTTCTTTATATTTTTTATGTTATTATTATATTAATTATAATATTTTTTCATGATGATTATCTGACTACCCATGCCTACAGAATTATTTCCATATACAGTGTATATGGTTATGTCCTATAATGTCGCATCAGCAATTTTTCAGCTTTTTGCAATGAGAGCAAGTTCATTAATCAAGTATAATTTATGCAGGAGATGTGCCAGTATTTATAATGGTCTGCCTTGTAATTACTAATATCACACCGTCAGGGCAATTTATTTTGTTAAGATGCAAGCTCACTGAGTTCATATGCCACACACAAGCAAACCACTCGCCCTGTCACATTGTTCTGGTACTAAGTGAAACAGTGGATATTCTGTCCACCAAATGAATAGTTCAGGTGAAGAGACAGTATTTCAAATTTTGAAGACTTGGGTATAAATTGACTGAGGTTTAAACCCACAGCTGTTGCATGTTGAAGATTTGAACCCCAGTGCAACTTTGTAACTGACCACATGCAAGAAATACTTGTTCTAAATTTTTAACTTTGGTTGAGGAATAATTTTTTCCTTTGTTTCATTGAAAAGACTTTTTAAGAAAATTATCATTTCTCAAAAAAAGGAAAAAAATGCATTGATAATAAAATTTGAAATAAATTTTAGCATAGTTTCAAATTTAGAAATTAAACTTTGATTAAAACAAATTCTAAATGAAGTGAAAATTGCAAATAAGCTTCCATAGCATGATAGAATTCATTTATAACTCCCGAGCACCTGTGTTGCATCTCTATTCCTTGGACAATGTTGCATTTAGAATTTTCTAAAAGAAAAACGATTAATTTTTACTTTTTTTTTATCTTAGTTTTCTTTTTATAGTTAAAGTATGCAAACAAAAATTATATCATAGGAAATAAGTCAATTTTTAATCGTATTCATACGAAGAACTGTAAACAAGGGAGGTAAGTATACACAAACGAAAAATCTATCGTGGACTCTGAGCAACAACTGCTATTTTCTGAGTTGACAGAATCGCATCCCACACCGATTTCGGACAAAACTTTAATATGATCACATTAAGAAATGAAAATTATTTCATAATTTAATAATAAGAACCCATCATATGTCCTATTTTTTTCACAATACGTGTCTGAAGCACCGGTGTCGTCCGACAGCTGTGAGGCAACCTCGACTTTAAAAGCGTTTATCTCGTAACTTAATCGAGATATTTGGCTATTTTGTAGATTAATTCAAGGAAAAAATATTTATTGTTTAAAATATTTGTTCGTTTCAAATTTATAACGATGTCATCTAACAGTTTTCTTTAAAATTCGAGACTGACTATCGTTTCCGATTTTGTACCTAAATTTAAACCGAAAGTCACGTGACCAAAGTTATGAAAATTCAGCCATGTTGGAAGCTGGCCGTCCTACTGGTATTACCTAATCATTTACACATAAACCTTTGATAGTCGAAAATCTTTTCAAAAAGTGATATAAGCAGACATAAAGCATATACAATTAGCAGCATCTTTAGGATGGTTGGTTGGTTAAATGTTGTTTAGTCACGTCAGTATTTTTTTTTTGGCTATTCAAGACACAACATTTTTTTTTTTTAATCTTGGAGGATTAAATACAAGACCTTGTGGTTTGTGGGCCTGTATTTCTGATCTGCTTTGTACTAGTGCATACTTAAGGCAAACTTATAGAGTGTAGGTACACTCACCAGTATCATCTCAACCTCTTGGCTCTTAAGCCCCTGCTATGTTTTAAAAGAACACCAATGCAAATTCAGTTAAGACAGAGAATTTACATGCATGTGTTTAGAAAATTCTGGTCCATTTTTGTGGCTTTGTTTCTTGCCACAAACATACTGGTCAAGGCCAGTGTGGCAGGTTAATGAACTATTCCTGCACATTGCCCTAAGGGCACTGCAAAGGTAAAATTTCTGCCACCTAACCTATTGCTAGTGACGTCTTGATATAAGTGAAATATTCTTGACTGGGAGGTAAAACTCCATTAATCATTCAATCAATCTTGTCACGATAATGACAATATACATTATCAACAAGCGAATTCCAATAGTTTGTATTAAAACACCTCATTCAGCTACAATTTTTTTTCACATTAAAAAAACAATCGGCGTTGAAAAAAATTGACGAGTTTGATATAAAATATTTACATTTATTTGGATGACGTACAGTATAAAGCTGTTCTGCACATGAAGTCAATAAGGATTATCAAAGATAATACACAATAATGAATTTACTACAAAAATCTACAAGTACACATACATAATAAATTTGACGTAGTAGTAAGGGGTAAGTTCCATGTGGGTGTGCCAGCATTCCATTCTCTCTCTCAACTTTTAAGTAATGATCCACATTTAATATATAAATACTGTGTTTATTATCAACAATGATGACAAACATCAAATAAACATAAAAAGATGCATTAATCCTCTTTAGGGTAATAATGAAATGCACGCTTCTCCCTCATCAAAATATGTAAATAACCATTATTTCAAATAACACATGAAAACTAACAACTCTCAAATTTTAACACACTTAATGTACTCGTTATCCAATCAAAATAAACCTTGCACACAAAAACTTTTTGCATTTCACAATGACTTGCTTCCTTTATTCAACCTTCTTCATGTCATTTTTATCAAGTACATTAACAAATTGATGTACAAAAATAAAAATGCTGACAGTGATTTGTTTTTAAAGTGGCTGCCAATTATCACATTTCATTACAAGAGACACAGCTCACATTAAATAATTAAAAAATAATAATCATAATCTGATCAAAAGAAACAACAGTGGCAGTATTTAATATTCAATGAAAATGAATAAATGATATTTTCCCAACTAGATTCTCATACTGTACAATACCCAATATGCAAACTGGTCTCAATTTTTTTTATTTTGAAAAAATTAAATAAGCATTTTTCTGTTTCTATTTACAATAAACAAGAAATTATGTTTAGCTGGGCATGTTACACTGAAGACATCTGAATATTGTACATCTTCCTTAGTTCATCAAGGAATGAAAAAAAAAAAATTCATGAACAACAGTAATTATAATGAATAATTTACAAATGATGAAAATATTTAATATTTATATGTATATATTTATATATATATATTAATTATATTATAACTTGACAACAATAGTTATTCTGTATGTATGTCTGTGTGTCCATCAACACATGGACAGCTAGGAATCATAATGAAAGCACTGAAATAACACATCAGCCAGTATTTGAGCCACCATTTGGTCTAAGATCTGAGACATTACTAACGATAGTATTCTCTGTTGGTGGTGCTGAAACAACGTTCTATTATCGGGAACACATGACATATGATACAGTATATTGGCAGCACGTCGTAACATGTCTAAACTAGTACCCATCATCTCGGGATTATCTCTCAAGATACCAATACCATGAAGATTTGCAACCTGCATGGCTTTTTGTTCTGCTGTTTCTAAGAAGTCAAGAAGTAATGATATGGATGGATGCTGCATTGCTATACCCCGAGCTGCACTACTATCACCTTGCACAAGTTCAGAAAGTAAAACTATTGCAAATTCCATAGTCACTTGTTCACTTTTGTTAGCTACAAGTTTTACAAGGTTACTGAATAGCTGAATAATCCGTTCAAAAGGAGGTGTGGCTAGTAGTAGATCTACATTTTTATCATGTATACATAACTTACAAAGAGCCTCCAGAACAAGCCTTTGTGGAGATAGGACGGATGTTGGAGATGAAGGAAACGGATCAGTGGCACATGAAGAGGGACAGACTGACCAATGAAGAAGTCCATCTAAAATTGGTAGACAAATTTCCTCAGGAAAACCCGCTAGTTCTAACTGTCCACTAATGTTCGCAAAAATCACAAGAGTGTTTTCTCGTAACATTGTGAGGTATTCCCACCACCATTCACCTTCATTATAATAAGAGTCTTGTAAGTCGTCTAATTCACTATCATCACGGTCAAATTTGCGTCTGGTGGCGTTTCGAGGTAGATGATGATGCTGATGTGTAAGCAGTTTTCCAAATGTAAATAATAGACCAGTATGCTTAGACATTTCTGCATCATTTCCAGGCACCATTGATAAGCTGCGGAATATATTTGAGATGCAGACACATCTTCGACCTAATTCATCCTGGGAGTCTGTTAAGGTTCTAAGAGGAGGATCATCTCTTTGAAATGATTCCTCTTCAGAGTCATCAGCTTTCCTTTTAAGACCTGGACTTTGATTGAAGACGGTATCTTCCACTTTAATGTCAGTTTTTGTGTCTGTATCCAACTCTGTCTTAGACAGACTTTCCTCAGAAGGATTCTCTTGTTTAGATTTGACACTACTTTCTAACTCAGAATTAGACTCTTTGGAGTCCAATTCCTCACAACCATTGCTGCTTCGTTCATCCTTTTTAAATTCTATTGCACTATCCTCATTATTACGACATTCATCCTGGATATCTTTCATGTCTATATCACATGGTTCCTGTTTAATTTGGACTTTAGATAACAAATTGTTACACTTATGGTCTATAACAGCATTTACTACTTTTTTCTCACATACACAGTTTAATTTTGGGTCTATATTCATTTTAACTTCCATTTCTTTAACCCCTTCTTCCTCATCTTCATCTATACATTCATCTCCCTCCTTAGATATCTGATCAACTTCACTTTGTTCGTAGTCGTTTCCTTCATTTCCAGTCTCCTTGTATTTATCTTTTAATTCCATTAGTGGTCTTACAAATTTTTTTCTATAAAACTCGTTTTCCTTATCACTACCAAATGTTACCAGCACATGACCACTTGTATCCCCTCCTCCAAGCTGCCAATGTCCAAACTTGTATGTATAACCTTGATAAATGTCCCATTCTTTTGGATCAAGTGGTCCGAGATCATTAACTTCCTGAATTTTGACAGGTTTACCTTGTCTTGTTATATGAGTATAATTAACAAAGACCTGTTGCTTACTACTAGCACCATCAGAATTCTCTTCGTCCTCCCCCTCACCGAGAGCCTCTACTGTTGTGGTGTCTACACTTCCTTCCTTTACTTCATTTTGATCATTTTTCATCAATGGCTCATTTTTACTATTTTTTGTCTCTAACAATGGTTGTTTATTATTAATGTCTATGTTTTCTTTATCACTGTCACTCTCTGATTGTTTACTAGGGGAACTTGACAACTCATCTTTTTCTTCTTTCATTAATTTTGACTTGCTTTTTAATAGAAAGTCCTCATTAGAATCAGGTAATTGATTTATTCCTTTTTCTAAATCCTCAAAAGTTTCTCCAAAAAGTGTGATAAGACATCTCCTAAAATGATCCAGTAAAACTTCTAACAAGCCAGGTAAATGAGCCAAACTGAAGTAGGAAATAGTAGAATCATCATAGAGTAGAATATTAAGGGTATCCAGAGCCCAGGTGCTCTCTGCTAACATACCAGACTTCAGTGCCATCATGATTCTCCAAGCTTCAATTTGACCTGTTAACAGAGAAAAATAAATTCTAATTTAGAGAGTAATGTCACACAGAACCAACATGAATTCAATTATCGTTTAGCTTAGAGAACTGCTTAAAGAATACACAAGCAATAATCATATGATGAAAATACTGTGAAATAAACAACAATTAAATAAAATTAAAACAATCAAGAATATTTTCGTACTGTAAATCTGGAAAATTTTATCGGTTAATTTTCAGCATTTCATTATAATAACATTATTTTAATTTCTCATCATGTGGGTATCAGTTGGTTCAAATGTAAGTCAAATTAAATTTAAATATTAAGTATAGTTTTATTTTCACATTCTGATAACTTAAGCAGATTATTGTGAAAATAAAACAGAAAAAGAAAACCTCCTGAATTACAGTACACTGAATACTTGACAAAACATTTCACAAATGAGTGTGGAGTGAAAATGAAATTATTTTACAAATATATATATATATGTGTGTGTGTGTGTGTGTATGTGTATACACATACTAATGATTCAAATCATCACATTATGATACAAATCTGTAATAGGAAAGATGGTTAACAATTAGACATATATTAGTATGTAAATATGATTTATATATGAAATTACAACAACAACACACATATTAATTGGCTGTTAATGGCAACAAAAGTAGAGGAAGCATTTTTTCAATTAAAGAAGAGCATTTAAAAGTGACAACAATTCATAACTGAAGAAATAAAATTGCACCTTCAGTAGAGGTAAAAAAGAAAGGGACATGGTAATGTCAAATTTGATGTAGTTGGTTGGTTGGTGTTATGTTTTTAAGTGTCAGTCTTAATTATTTCACTTATACCATGGCAATCAATTATGTGAAGAAAAAACTGTAGGAAAAACCATCAACCTCCTGTAAGGCATGAGTTCAATCAACAGTTTTCACGTCCCTTGTATAGCAGCATGTATCAACATGAAATGTTGAATACTAACAAGTTTACCATTTCCATTTCCTACTAAGTTCCTAAAATCCTGATATAATGTGTAACAAGTTTGAGGTTCTGTGAAGGAGTTTAATTAGTTTATCCCCTTTACTATAATATCATATATGACCTCATTAAATATTTACCTATAAAGATGTTAAGAAATGGATTAAATACATATTTATTACACATTCCACATACATAAAACATACATACATACATGTACACAGTTTATTACTTCAGTTAGAAGAAAAAGCGTAACAACATCGTCGACAACACATAACATCGTCGACAACAAATAACAACATTGTCAACAACACATTAACAGGGCTCAAAATTAAAATAATAATATACAGGACTCCCTTTTTTGCTAGACAAAATATGGTTAAAACCTGCAGAATAAATGATTGCAAAATTTAATATGATTACAGCATAGCCAAACCAAATAAAAAATTTTAAGCCCTGTAAAGAAATGAAATAAAACTGAAGAAGAAGCAGTTTTTCTATCTACTACGACTTGGGTTGTTTATTAGTAAGATACCTTTAAAAGTGTACTTGCTTGTAGTATGATCCCGGACCAAATTAAAATTCTTGGAATGCTTGAAGAAAATAGAAGATAGTTTTAAAGTGTTGTCAACAGCTAACCCTATATCAGATAGTCATGTCAGACAACAATCCATGCTCCTTTTAAAATAACTTTTTTAAACATGCAACTTTTGGAATCCATCTTTTATATAAATCATATAGCCAATGTTGCTATATATCTGTCATTAAAGAAGAAAAGTTTAGCCAGAAGACAACAAACCCCAACTTGTGACAATTTTTTTTTTCTTTTAAATTGCATTCTGAAGTTTTAATTAAAAGAAGCTTGGGTCTTTAAATGGGTTGCTTTGTACTATAAACAAACAGAAATAAGTAAAACAAGCAAGTACACTTTCTAAAGCAAGTACAAAATGTTACGTAAAATTAACAAAATTCTACAGAAGAAGGTTCTATCATTTTGTTCATTCAACAGCAGTTTGGAAGAAAATTTATAGGAAATTTTACAACATTTCAGTTTTTTAATCTAGACAAAACACATACAAACTATATGCAGAGATGCAAGTTTTAATATTTTTTAAAAATATATATAAAAGTTTTAATTTTGTTTTTAAATCATAAAAATATTCAAAATTCATTTTGAGGGAGAGTTATGTCCCTTGCATTACTTTGTACAAACTTGTTTCTCTGCATATATTGAGAAAGGAAGATAAAAAAGGAAGCAAATTTAAGATTTGGGGTAATCTTCTGAAATCAATCACCAATGATCACAAGTAATAAATAAATGATTCTGTTACAGGTTGGGGTCTGCCCAAAGAAGAAATATAAGAGAAATAAAAGTATAGAAGTCAAGAGGTGAAATATGAAACAGTTAATATGACAAACGATACATTAAAATTCACATTCAAATATCTGTGCTATACATCATAAAACAATTTTCAAGTCAAATCCGACAAATTTTTTTCATACTACATAAAATAATCAACATTACAAATTAACGAGTTTTCAGTGTAAATATGTTGAACATAGTAATTTTAGAAGTTACTATTTCTTGACTTAAAAAAAATTACACAGTTGCTTATAAATCATCAAAACTTATGTGGTCTGAACTCTGGATCTTGAAATAAGATCTACCCGAGGTTTAAAGTTGACATTACACACTAAATGATTTTTTATATAAGTATTAGTTCTGAGGATGATCACTAATATACATAAAACATCTATAACCTACTAACTAACATGTAAATGATTAACTATCTACTTGTGTTAATGACCAGAAGACAACGACAAAATGAATCATTGCCAGTATGAAAGGAATTTTATCAATTTTTTTAAGATGAATCACTAAAATTTTAAGAATTCGTTGAAAGACTTTGTTTCGGTTAATTTCTTAGTGCTGCTTATCAAAGTAAATGCCTATTTTCAAACTTAAAATATTTAGAATTTCAGAGATTAAAGAGTTGAAAACTTTATGTACCAACAGCGGCTCCCAAGGAAACTAATAAATGTTTGTAAACCAGGAAGTAATCTCACTTTTGATTTATCTTAATACATACACATGAAAGTATCAAAGTGTAAAATACAAGTTACAGGGGCATAAAAATTAAAATATCTCCCATTTTTAAATAACTTGATTGCTATAAACGTAGCTGTCACATAATGATGCAAAATAAACAGTACAAATTGAATTTATGAAAATTTACTGCTGTTCTCTTTGACATTTCCAACAAAAATTTACCCTGATTAACAGAAAATATGTTCAAGTCATATCACAATGACAGCTGTCTTTAACCCCCTCCCCCTTTACTATCAGTCCCAATAAATCATTATGACTGTTAAGACAATACAAATGTTACTACATACCAACATCAGCTTTAGTGAGGCGACGTCTTTTAGACAATGTAGCAGGTATCGCTTCTACACTATCTGGGGGAAATATCATCTCTTTCTTTTGAGGAAAATGAGAATTTGGCATCATTCCTTTCTGTTAAATAAAGAACAAGTCACACATTAATCATTCATGTCTAAGAAATATACTCATTTTCGGTGGGTTATCACATCGGCAAACTTTCAGTTGTCAATAGGGTCCTAAGTATTGTGTATAATATTTTTGATTTTGTAACTACTGCTGTACCGATGTTGCTAGTTATTTCAAGCAAACAAGCTCCTATAATACAAATAGGCCAAGGATGACAATTATGTAATCAGTAGATAGCCGTCTCTTTATTCTTCGTTTCTTTTGGTTGTGTGTTTTTGATGGAGCAGATCAATTATCAATGATCAAACTTCCTGCATTTTAATTTGTATGATAACTATACCTCCTTTCTCTCCACAAAAAAAAAAAAAAAAAAAAAAAAAAAATCAAAATCCCTTATTTCCTGAACATACACCTTAAACATACCTGCATTTTAGGAGGTGACATATATCCAGACTTATCCCGTGTAGGTGACATTCTATGTGGCATGGGACGGTACTGCATGTGTGGTGGCATTCCTGGTCCACCTGGACTCATTCCACCAGGACCCATATAGCTAGGACCTCCATGCTGTTGAGGGTACCTTGCAGACACTGGTGACCACTGGGCATTAGGTCCTCGATCTGTTTATAAGAAATAAATGGTAATCATTTATAAACCATAATCAATTCTTCTATTACATTGTCTTTTAACATAGGAGAAAATATATGTAACAGTTAATTAAAATTCCAATAACTGTGATGACCTGAAAATTTATCAATTATCTGCTTATTGTTTCCTTTTATTTTGTATTAATTGTGTTATCAAACATGAGAAGGCTTGCACACATTTAAAATAAATTACTCTGATAGAATTCTTCTTTTTAAACATGTATGAATTCAAAATGCTTCTCTAATTTTTTCACAAACTTCTTATCTTCACAATTTTTACGATATAAAAGGAAAAGATAGCTAGCAAAGCAGAACATAGGAAAACTCTAATTAGACACTTTTGACTACACAATTTGTACAGTGAGCATGAAGGATTCATCTACCCTTTTACACTAAATTCAAAAGATGCTGGTCTCTGAATGCAAAAGTTTTTAAGTGATATTCTTAATGCCAAAAAATAAAATTCCATATACCCTCAACCTTGTTTTATAGTAATTTCAATATTTTTCCTTAAATATTATATTTTGTAAAAAATAATTTCACAAATTCTGAGTTCAATTACAAAAAGCAATTTTTTTTGAGAGAGAGAGAGAGAGAGAGAGAGAGAGAGAGAGAGAGAGAGAGAGGAAAAAAAATCTATAAAATTCACCCACTATCTAATATATTCCTTTATATGATTTTCAGCTAATTTTGAAAACAAATCTGACAGGTGATAAATAAAACTGTACCAAGTAAACCAGGGATATGTATCTCATAAAATGATAAGTTGGCACAAATTTTGGACAGAACTCCATAATCACTGTACAGACAAAAATTACAACATGGACATTAGAAGCATACCAGGAATTTGGCCATCATGTGATGACATCATGCCATCCCTATACTGGTGGTGATATTGCATGGGACTTGGTCGCTCCCCATAACCTGAGGATTGGGGATTATATTCAGCTGTATAAAGAAATAAGCAAAAGAAAGCAATCATTATATTGTAATACACCAACAATATAACAACAGTTTCAAATGAATTTCTTATTTTCATTTCAATATCTTTTGAGAACTTGTTTATACTGTCTCTTATGTTAATTTCTAGGATTTACAGGAACAGTAATGTTTTTAAAAGCTTTATCCAATGCTGGCAAAAAAAATATTAATATTACATTGCTGCAGATATTTTAGTAACAAATGTTATTTCAGTAATTCAAAATAAATTTCCAAACAAAATCTTAAAAAAAAAAAAAAAAAAATTTGATTTTTACGTTTTTCATTTATTTCAATTTTTTGCAACAAGAAGCATCTGGGTAATGAAATATCAATTAATTAAACATATACAGATACACATTTATTTCTAAGCAATTCACAATGCATATCTACATACCTTGATTAACATAGCCATCTGGATAAAATCTTTTGTTTGGAGTACCGTAAGGACCTGGTACACTCATATCTCTGTTCATTTGCAACCGCTGACCAGGAAACTGACCAGGCTGATTAGGATATCCACTGTATGCATCTTGTCCCAATGGAGGCTTGTTTGAAGGATAACCAGGCTGATTTTGGTAACCATGTGGACCTAACTGTTCCGACGGTGGCATCTGATGTGGAGCTGTCATTGGCTGAGTTTGACCACCATAACGATTCATCATCATTGGGTCTGACCCTGCCGACTGGTCTGCAGGAGATTGCTGTGGTTGTGGTGGCATTGGTGGTTGTCCCGGTACTGACTGAGGCATTGGGCGGAAAGGTTGACTGGAAATAGGTTGAGATGTTGATGTAGATGTAGGTAGATGTGATGAAGGAGGATTTGGTGAATCAAACCTAAAAAAGTATTGTATAAAGAAGGCAATGTCAAATCTATGATGATTATTATGCTTAACAGTCACATCCCATGTGAATATCAAATGTGTACGTATCTTGACAAGAATGGGTACTGCAAGTAAAATTAAGTCAACAGTTGAGATCATTTGCATAATTTAATCAGTTATTAAATTCTAAAATAAATTCCATACACAAATGCCAATGGAAAAAAATTTAAGTCTTTTCAGAGACAAGTTGGAGACTATTCTATTTAAAAAACTTTTTAAACATTTCCATGAGCTGTGGCATTGCTAATGTAAATAAATATACTCCATTAATATAGGGCAATCTTTTAAATCAAAAACATTTTGCCAATGATTAAACAATAAAACTTTCATTTTAAATTACAGAAATTTTATTACGAGAATAAAGGTGACTAAAAAGGTCACTCACCTTTCCGGTTTGGAAAACTGATCTCCAAATGGAAACTGTCTATCTGATGATGGAGGAACAGGAACTGAACTACTGCTAGGGGTAAGAGATGATGATGATGATGTATTAAATTGATCCACTGGTGGTGGCCTGTTGGAATTGTTAAATCCATCCGATGGCCTCCTGAATGAATCATTAAACTGTTCAACAGACTGACTAGAAGACGTTGGAGGTGCTTGTTGCTGTGGTGGCACTCTATTAGGAGAATCACCAAAGTTTACAGCACTATTACTTTGACTAACTGAACCAGGAAAATTTGGCATATTCTGAGGAGCAGAACCTACAGTTTGTCTATTAAAATTTGCGGAACCAGTTCCAGAACTAGCCAAATTATTTTGTTGCTGTGGTGGCATTCCTGAGAAAGGTGCCATCTGTGAGCCAGATCCACCATTTCTTGGAAATTTAGAACCACTAGGTTCATCTGAAAACGGATCCTGACAACTAACACTGTCATTTAACACACCTGCGGCAGGTTGGTTTGTCATACCTCTGCTTACAGGGGGCATTCTATTGCCAGGAGGCATTCCCATCTGGTTTGCCATTTGGTTGTTCATCATGTTATTTTGTGGCATCATACTATTTCCCATCATATTGCCTGGGCCTGGGCCATGACCAGGTCCAGCTGGTCCCCCAGGCATCATATTGAATGAATTATTTCCCATCATGCCCATGTTGTTGCCAGGCATCATGCCACCTCCCTGCATACTGTTGGGCATTTGATTATGTGGCATGCCAGTATTCATTCCCATGGAACTTGGTGGCATCATATTGTTCATCATATTATTTTGTGGCATCATGCCCATGCCCATTGGTCCCATTCCTGGATCAGCATTCTGCATGTAACCACCAGGACCCATGTTTGGAGGAAATCCATCCAATCCCTGACTATTATTATTTGGAGCACTAGGAGGTCGGAATGCATCTTGTGATCCCTGTGAACTTGCTGTTAAAATAAAATACATAATATTTATTAGTACAGAATTTCTAAATATTCAGCAAGTGTATTGTGTGACTATTTATACAAATACAGTATAATCTTGTCTACAGATAACTCTGCCACCTTGTAAATTTCCAGTTTTTTTAAGTCAAAGGTCAACACATATTTTTGTTTTTGTGTCTTGATCAATAACCAAACCCCTTTATAATGACACAAACCCCTTTATAATGACACAAACCCCTTTATAATGACACAAACCTCTTTATAATGACACAAACCCCTTTATAATGACACAAACCTCTTATAATGACACAACCCTTTAATGACACAAACCCCATTTATAATGACACAAACCCCTTTATCATGACACAAACCCCTTTATCATGACACAAACCCCTTTTATCATGACACAAACCTCTTATAATGACACAAAACCCCTTTATAATGACACAAACCCCTTTATAATGACACAAACCTCTTTATAATGCACACAAACCCCTTTATAATGACACAACCCCTTTATTCATGACACAAACCCCTTTATCATGACACAAACCGCTTTATAATGACACAAACCCCTTTAAAATGACACAAACCCTATATAATGACACAAACCCCTTTATAATGACACAAACCCCTTTATAATGATACAAACCTCTTTATAATGACACAAACCCCTTTATAATGATACAAACCTATTTTATAATGACACAAACCTCTTTATAATGACACAAACCTCTTTATAATGACACAAACCTCTTTATAATGACACAACCTCTTTATAATGACACAAACCCCTTTATAATGATACAAACCTCTTATAATGACCACAAACCCCCTTTATAATGACACAAACCTCTTTATAATGACACAAACCTCTTTATAATGACAAACCTCTTTATAATGACCACAAACCTCTTTATAATGACACAAACCCCTTTTATAATGACACAAACCCCTTTAAAATGACACAAACCCCTTTAATGACACAAACCCCTTTATAATGACACCAATCCCCTTTATAATGACGAAATTCTCAGAATAAACGGTACAAATGAATGGTGTTTTATTGTGATCACAATGTTTGTTGTATCTTATTAAGTAAAAAAGAAAAAAAAAATCTGTGGTTTTTCACAGATTACAAAAATATTCTATACATGAAAGTTTCCACAGTGGACTTATAGACTAAATATTTTCTTGTGTCCAAAAGGAGTAGTCAATATACACAAACGGCACTAAAAAAAAAGTTAAGACATCACCCCCTTGACCACTGACCAACTTAAACAGACATATCATAATGCATTTGCTTAATGCTGCTACATAATTAAGACAAGGTTTACAAAAATACATTGAGAAATGTAAATTATATGAACAACAGGCAGAATTAAGAAATGTTTAACATACCATTCATAATGTTTATTTTACTAAAACTTTCGTTCTTTTATTGCTTTTTAAATTCAAGTTTAAATAATGTTTTCAACATTACTTCTGTCCTGAACAACAGGTATTCAGATTATACTTCTATTTAGAAGATTTCATGTTAAAACTAATACTGTAACATGATATCTTTACAGAGTGTACTTGTATTTTCTTCTTGTGTTGCTCAGATTGGAGTAAACCTCATTCAAGCAAGCTTGGAAAGTTTACTTGTCTGAAACTCTAGCCTGAAAGATATCATCATTCCAACACAAATCAGATTTTCTTTAAACTACAACAGGTAAAAATACACACATATCCAACAGATATACCCACCAGGTGAGGGAGCTCTACGCCCTTTAGATTCTCGTTTTGTTTGTAGCTGTGCCTCCATCTGTGCAAGTATAGGTTGGGGATCAATACCTCCCCTATCAAACTGACATTCATAAGCAAACAGGAATTTGATGTAGTTTTTCTTCAGAGTAAATGCTGCAGAAGCTGAGGTTCCTATATTTATCATCCCACAGATTTCCTTCCATTTCTTTGTTTTTGTCACCTGTTCATCAAAAAGTATTGCAAAATGATTCAATTTACTTCCTTCAATTTCCCCAATTTGTAGTCAATGGTGTGCATTTTCACCGAAGATTATTTATTAAGGTAACAACTTATTTGTATTATTTATTAAGGGTATCTAGCTAATCCAATCCTTTATTTCCACAGGTCTGCCTTATTAAATCAATATTAACCACAATAATTTAAATAGGAATAAAAAATTTACAGAAAATAATTTTCATTTAATAAATTCTGGTAATACTAGAAAAGCAATACCTTCTCAACTTCAATATGCCAGACCAAAATTTGATTGCTTGCTTACCAGAAAGGCTTGAATATGCAGACCCTTGAACCCAAAGTTCTGATGTTTATCCTTTTTTTTTTAAATTTGCAACAATCAAAATATGTTTTTACCTCCATCATTCCTCCTTTCTCTCTAACAATAAGGTAAAGTCTAAATAAATCTAAAGGTTGTTTACTAATAGTAGGCATGGATGTCAGAGGTGTTCCCCTCTCGTCTAAATATGAAAATAGTCGTTCAAGGAAAAATCTTCTGTCTGGCTCATTTCCAAGTTCAAATAGTTTTCCAATGTCTCCTCCAGCTGCTTTCTGAAATAGCAAAAAGCATGACTTCATATAGTTAATTATACTAATGTTATTTATCAATTTTTATAGATTAACTTTCACTTTATTTACAATTTCTAACTTTTATAATGAATATATATAAATTTAAACATATAATGATTAAAAACAAAAACATTACATTTAAATTTAAATCTCATCAAGAGAAATTTACTCAAACTTCTGCTATTAAGTTTTTTTTTAAAAAAAAAAAAAAAAACAAACAAACAACAAAATTTCATATATCCATCATCACATGATATATTTAATACCACAAAATAAGTAGTACACAATTAAAGATTCCTTTTTATATAAAAAACATGAATTGAAACATATATAAAATATTGTGAAACTACATTAACTGCAGTACAACACAAGGATAATGTGGAAAAGTAATAATAATAATAAACAGGGTTGATAATATAGATCTGGTACAATGACCATGCCAAAAAATAGACTGGGGAAAAAAGTACATCTGGTTAGTAAAATGATGAATATATACAGTATTTAATAATATACAAGTTTAATTAATATACAGTGGTAATAGCTATAGATTCAGCAGCCATGAGTAAGTGCTCTCTCTCCCTTACTCTTGATGAGAAATCATGCTACATTTGGACTCATTAAACATTGGAGTCATGTTTTGAAACACATTCATAATTAAAATCCAAAGTTGACAGATATTGTCAGATGGAGTATGGTTAAGATTACTGTGCAGTTATTTCCCTTTACCTTCTCACATATGGATACAATGTGGTAAGACAGCAAGTGTCATTTAACAAAAACAACTCAGAAATTTCAAGAAAAACACTGAATAAAGACATCTGAACAAACTTTAAATTATTTTGACCTACAAGTCCCAAAATTGTATGCATTTTCTAATTAGAATTGACAAATTCTTTTAAGTCCATAGAAAAAATGGAAATGAAATTATTCAAAATTCATACAATCTAGAATGTAATGGATTAAATTTCTCTGAAAAATTACAGAAAACATGCAAGGACAAACTGAAGCTGACTTATCATGCCATAAGCTGCTGAAAAGACGTTTTATTTTAACCACGATTACTTAGTTACCGAGTTATAAACAATATGATTTATGCAAAGTTTTATAAGTTCAAATCTGAATAAAAAGATAAAAAGAAATACATATACACTAAAAAACCATACAACATCTAACAGTATCCCAAATACAATATACCAACAATAAAAATAAACAATATTAAAATCTACAGTAAGTATCCATCAAATGATGAAGACAAGTCAGATGATAATGATGATGATGATGGTGGTGGTGGTGATGGTGAAAATTCAATGGTTTCTGAATGAAAGAAAATAAATGAATGAATAAAAAAAATATCTATTAGTTATACGTGTAATAAAAAGGCACAAGCAAAATTTGGTAATAGCACCATGTCGTTCCCATAATCTGCAAAATGATTAAAGATGATAATGATGATGATGATGATAATGAAACATTAAACTTTCCAAGCAAATTTTGTTATATTTATTACAATTTTAATACCTGTAAATCAAAATGGCTGTTAATTTTGTTAAAAACTAAATTTTAAAACATTATTCAATTTATCTACTTATTTCAATATATTTTCTTTTATTTATTAAATTTAATATTTTTATAAATTAAATATCAGTCATAACAAAGGTTGCTTGGAATAATAAACAATAAATGCTAGTACAAGCTTATAAAGTGCGGCAAAATACACCATGAAAAAATGTGCCCAAAATACCAATATTTACATTAAAATACCCACATACAAGTGCGCAAAATATACATATAACCAACAACCAAGATTTAGACCTAATATTAAAACAATATCAGTACAGTATGCATCGCCATGACAACCACAAACTACTATACCACCAGATAGATAGATCCCAGCACAATACAACTATGACAGACAGCCAGGGTTACAAGTAGTAGGAAGGAGGATCCTTAACCCATCAAAGCAAGGATCGCAGCAACGCGACGAACACTTACTGTGGTGCCTGAGGAACCAGCCCATGATTGAGTACTAGCTGGGCTGTTTATGTTTTCAAATTCCTCATGAAATGATGAAACACTAGCTCCACCTGGTGACGGAACCACAAAGCTTGATGGAGTAGATGGGTGAGACATATTACCTTCCTACAAATTAACAGAAGAGTTCTAAACCTGAACGACTTCACCAATTGCAACAAAAAAATTAACATCATATTATCTTTATCTAAAGCATTAAAATTTATTTTCTGGGGGAAAAAAACTATCTAAAATGTTTAAAAGTGTCAACTTGCAATTATATACATTTTTTTTCTAGAAAACACATCATTTAACAACAGATAATCAATTTTGTTTTCAACCAAAATGCAAAATAATCCTTGAAGTATACATACACGTTTTTGCCTCAAATTAATATCCAGTTAAATTTCAAAAGAGCTTCACATATAATTGTTTCACACACCCATTACATGTTTGTCCACATAAAAATTTATTAATGTATTGTATCCATGGGATACTGTCATATTAATTTTTTATTACTGTGCACAAACATCTGTTTGTTGTTTTTTGAAACATTTGATCCTCAATTCTCCTCTGTAGTAAACTTCTTAATATGACAAATTTCAATGGCAAATTTATTAAACCTTATTCTGCTTACGATTTATAGAGCACACTAAAATGTGACCTTGACCTATGACAGACCTCCATGCACTGCATATCTTCTTAAACTGACAAATAAAAGTGGCCAGTATGATTAAAATACTTTCTATAGTTTTAAAATAAAGTTGCAGATAGGTTAACAGAAATCCCAAATTTTAGTTTACTGCATGCTGTGACCTTGATATTGACCTTTTATGTATTCTTCTCTGCACATCTTCTGAAACTGATAAACACTGATAGCATGTTCTATCAATTGCGATATAAAAGTAGCATGTTTTATCAATTGCGATATAAAAGTAGCATGTTCTATCAATTGTGATATGAAAGGAACATAAAGTGTTAAATAAAAATCCAAATTTCAGTGTTCTGTGTCGTGACCTTGACCTATGACTGTTAACTCCATTCATTCATATTTCAAATCTTCTGGATATAACAAATATTCATAGAATGTACATTACTATAATTTAAACTGTTTTAGACTTATACAGCAGACAGGAAAGTAATTATGTGAAGGTTTGACAGACAATGCCATAACACAATATGTCTGTATATATAGACATATAAATATCTATGATAAATCAGAATATCCTGTCTATTGTTCATAAAATTCAACAGACCAGTGCATATCGTCTTCAGTAAAAACAATTCTTCACTGTAGTTAACACCTGGTGCTCTCTTATATCAATACTAAAGATGATAACCAACATTATTACCCAAGTTTCTTTCTTGGCACAATTTCTTAAAGGCACACACACACACACACAATGAAATAATTATAATTGTTTAACCTTTGCTAATTTGATACTACTAACAACTTTCTGATCACATGTAAATTACCTTTTTCTTCTTCTCAGCAGTGGCAGGAGTTGATGATACAGCAGGTGCTTGCTGAGGACCACCTTGATCACCTGTATCCATCATGCCTGGCATGGAAGGAACAGGTAAACAATTAGCCTGAGGATTAGGAATGTGTTCAGGATGACTATCATTACTACTACCCGTCTCAGATATGCTTGCTACAGGACTTGTTATACTTTGTGTGACAATAAAACTGGAGTCTATAACAAAGCAAAATAAAACATATACATTTTATACATATTATAGAGCACGGACTGTTGATGAAAAATGTATATATTTTTCTGAGAATTAAAAGTATTTAACACATTTAATTTTACACCTAAGTTTATCAAATATTTTCTCTTCCACTTTTACATTTAAACCCACTTTAATCATCCCAATATGGTAAATGAACAGTACCTTAACCCGAGTAAACTTCAAAGCACAATTATATAAATGTATTAACATTTACAAAAGAAAGAAACTCTACTTCTAAGATTTAACACACAGTTTCATGACAAAAAATTGTAACTTGTATCTGTATCATACAAATATGTCACTTAAGCTAAATTTTAATTTATTCATTTCACTAGTTTTGCAAAAATTCTATAATTTAATCTTCCCTGTAAAAATACAGAACATTATCATAATAGCTTATCAACAAATACATGATTGAATTATCTTTGGTAGAGAACATTTAAATAACTAGAGTCTCATATAAACTTGTAAAAAAGACAATATCAGTTTATAAAGACACAAGTGAAGATTTTATTTCTAGCTAGAAAAGAGCAAGTGTATTTTGACATTCAGCAGTAACACCTGTCCATTAGCACATTCATTTATTTTATTTACACCTAGGCAAACTTTAGGTACATTATTTACAAACTGCAAATTAAAATTAGTAGGTTTGTAACAAAAATCAACACCTATAAAATGTGTGAAAATATACAACAGAATGTTTTATCATTTGTAATTTTGAAATTTCAAAAACAGTAAAATAGGTTAACTTTTTTGATTGATTTAACAGGGATTAGAGTTCAAGGTTATATACATTAAATTTATATTCATATATTGCCTGCTTGTTCAGCTTGTAGAAAATTAATCCTTGGAAATGTTTTCAATCCTAGTCCATTAAATAGCACCAAGTTTTTCAGTTTCCTCACCCATAATATCGATGTAACTTTTAAAATCTAAAACAAATACTTTTTCACTATCTTTTCCTTTACTCACCTGTACTGATAGTTGTTGCTGTAGTTGTAGTGGTAGGCAGTGCCTGATTAGACACTGTAGGTAGACTACTGGATTCTATGACACTGGTGTTATTACTGTTAGCAGGTGCTGATGATGATGACACTGGCAGGGCATTTTCTGTACACATATTATTAATACTGCTAACATTTTCACAATTTGTTGTTGAACTAGTCACTGTAGATGAGGATGTATTTTGATCAGATGATGGTGGCTGTTCACTATTAGTTTTACTGTCCTGTGAATCTGGTGCACTAGATGAAGTAATTTGAACACTTGAATTGTCAGCACTACTGGATACAGAAACAGGAGGAACTGTACTGCCAGTCTCTGATAAAGGAACACTTGCACTGGAAAATTTTGAGCTCGATGAATTTGAGTCATGTTGCATATTTGGTGTACTCGATGAAGGAGGGATATTTGATGAAGGCAAAGAATTTTCTACAGAAGACGCTAATGATGAATTAACGGAGCCTGGAGGTATGTTAGCCATCAACGGTACACCATCTGATAAACTATTTTGTTGTGAACTGTTTGAAGATTGATTACCATCATTTATGTTATTGTCCTGCACATTACTTGGCTTTGAGACACCAGAGCCTGGCACAGATGATGTTGGAATTTGTCCACTATTGTATGAGTTTGAACTAGGCACTGGAGAATGAGAATTTGTTAACTGATTCATTGAATTAGGGTGTCCACCAGTCATATTTGATCCATAAACCATATTATTTATTTGGTTCAAATGATTTTGAGGTGAAAACATTCTTTGAGGAGATGTCATATTAGGCGTCATTGTTGGACGCATTGGCTGAGGTCTATTTGCCGCAGAATTAGCTGCAGCTAAGAGAGCAGCTTGAGCAGCAGCCTGGGCACCACCCTTCATAGAAGAACCACTCTGTGCTCCAGTTTGTCCTTGTACACCTATATTGTTCATACCAGATCCAGCCTGGTTAATAGTGTTCATTCCACCGTTAATTCCAGGAGTACTTGATCCAGGACCTGGACCTGGGCCTGGACCAGGACCAGGGCCTGGCCCCGTACCAGGACCAGTTCCCATATGATTATTATAATTTCCGAATTGATTATTAACATTCATTAAACTATTCTGATTATTATACATATTATAGTTGGAGTTTGACATATTTCTGTTCATTTGCATGTAATTTGCACCAGAAGGCATTTGTCCTTGAGATGGACCATTAAACATATTTTGTTGTTGTGACTGTTGCTGATAGTTCTGCATCCCAATATTATTTGGCATTCCTGGTCCTTGTCTTCCTTGATACTGACCTACAATACAAAATACACAAAACTCACAACTTATCATCTCACATCCAGATTTAAACTTACAAAAACATTAAAAAAAATTATGACACATGTACAAGCTGCTATGCTTGCTAAAAGTTTGTGAGAAATTGCATAACAACTTGCAGATTTATGTAAATTTTCTTTTCAAAACAGCACTTAATTTTTTTTAATTCCTAGGCAATACAAGTTATAATAAAAATGTGCATGTTAATGTGCAATTAACCTTGTGTATAATTCTTACAGCATCTGTAACTGGTAAAAAGGACTTATGATACAAGAAGAAAAAATGCTAGTATTTAAGAGTCCCAGATAAACAAAAAGGATAAGTGTTTACTATTGTGATCTTTATATAATAAACTAACCTTGTGGATACTGGGAGTTGTATTGTGAAAAGTGACTCATTTGATGAGGAGTACCACCAGTGCCAGCACTACCTGGTGGCATTTTACCACTACCAGCACCACCAGGAGGATAATTCATCTGATTAGGGCCCATAGGTGGTGGCATCATCTGCTGATTATAACCTGTTAATACAAATATGAAACATTTTACACATTTTGTAATATTGCACACATATTGCATCTAGAAAACAGTTACTATGACACAGACATGTATTTCTACTAATTAGGACACTGACTTTCTTCTTTTTATTATTCAAATTATATAAATACAAATTTTTGTAGTCAAGCCCAGTATCTCTTCTGTTCTACAAATTCTTTTTAATGCCGATTTTTTATTTGCAAATCACTCATAAATTAATTTAATAAAACAAATGATTAAAAGGAATAAGATATCTTCACAAAATTCTGAGGTGGTATCTTTTTATTTCTTTCTAATTACCTTGAGTAGCCATTGTTGCTTGTGTCATGTGTTGATTTTGTCCTTCTAATTGTTGCGATGGGGGCCGAGGGGGCATGGGACTACCAGCTTGGGTACCTACAAATATAAAATAAATATACTTTATTACAGCTAAAAATGATTTTATATCAACTGTTAGAAGTACTGAAAAATAACTTGAAAATAAAAAAAAATTCAGAATTTGGTAAACTTAATGCAGCTTTAATCAAACAATTATATACAATGTATGAACAGTTGACATTGTATTTTTATAAAACTGGTAAACTATATACACTGCCATCAAAAGAGTAGAGAGAATGGTTTTTATGCCCCCAGTTAGATTTAAACACCCTAAAAAGCAGTTAGTTCTGAGATACTGAAGAAAACCAAAGTACCTGTAGAAAACTTTCTCACAATTGGATCTACTAGAGTGTATTTCAAAGCTACATGTTGTAAATGGTGAGAGGCAGGTGTTTAGTAAGAATCCCCTCATTTAAGAACACTCAGCCAATTTGGCCCCATCACCATGAACAAGAATAACATCAACCTAATCCAATAGTTTCCCTTATTTAGAGAATTCTATATATATATATTAAGTATTGGTTTGTATCATATATATAAATGGTAGTTCAAGCGCAGGCAATGTAAAATACAATATCCATTTTTTTTATTATTGTTTTTTAAATTTCCAATTATTAATGATAAAAATTTGCCCAAAAAAAGGTGATAAAAAATTTTGTTGTTCAAAAAAATAAATAAATAATAATAAAAAAAATAATTAAAACATAAAATAAATGAAATAAAATAATAAAAACTGGTAATATTATCTGATTGAAACTATTTGTTAATATTAAAGCATACAAAATTATTTAAATGTGCTAGAGACTTACTCAAATTTAATCAGAAAGTAGTACTTCAATATTACAATAAAAACTGTAAAGTTGTAACAACATGCCTTTATCCAAAAAGGAAAGATTAAATTTTAATTTCAATACAAACCCACCTACAGTGAAAGTTGTAAAAAAAAATCTGATTTTACACATGAATTACTTCACAATATTTATTACATGTACTTTAAAAAAAACCAACATTCATACTCCTGGTAAACACACTTATGACGGATTATGTACTTAAAATAAATATAACCCCAACCCAAACAATCTCTTTAACAATGATATACATCAATCACATTACAAATTAAGTCATTCATTTTCTTATTAAGATATAAGCATATCAAGTATCTTGATTGTAGTAGCAGAGGAGTTTTAAACATTCTGAAGTCATAAATCTTTTCCGTAAACAAACCCAAGGTATATAGTAGCAGGTGTCTGTTATGACCTATGACCTCATCTTAGCTGTAACTGATTATCTATAATTAGAAACTGGGAGATTCTCCCTTGTTGTCATATGGAAGTTAAAAACCCACCTGTCTAGAATAACAATAAATGATAGGGAAAATCCATATTTGTTTAAATATAAATACACAGGTAAAGTGATCTAAATTAGAAATGTAAACATTCTTTTGCCCAGATGTCTTAAATACCAAAGTCACACTTTAAAACCATCAAAAGGTCAAATATTTAAACTTAATAAGGCTGTATAATATATATTTGATTACTAACACTAACATTAATATATATATATATATATATATTACACTCGGGGTCAATGACATTATCTCGTTTTGTAATCACTCACATAGAAAATCTATCTATTGTCCCTATGTCAATACAATGTGTACTTTGATAACATGATGATATACAAAATATCATAATTAATATAAAATTGTATCATTGGCACATTATCAAGTATTTTTGATGTCATCAAGTTCATTACCTAGTTTTACAGATATATTCTTACACATTACTCTGACATGTTTACAAACAATGTTAACACTGCTACTTCCATTCACACATGTAATATCCTAATTTACTGTATCAATTATTGTTTAACTTCTCATTTGTTAACAAGTTTTCAGAAAAACTGTACAATAAAATTATCTTTATTACTTAACCTTTTTTAACTTTGAAAAAAAAATTCAGATCATACACGTTTGTATATTTTAATGTATGATGTTGAACAATGAAAGATTCAGCTTGAAAATAATTAATCAGTTTTTACAACATTTTCACTACAGATACAAGGATATAATTCTTGTCACTTGTCAGAGATCCCAATGTCTACATATACACATTACAAAATTTAAAAATGGTCCCTTTGTTGAGTTATAATGTCAATTTATCATGGTTATTAACTATAATTTTTTTAATGTTACTCTATCAATTTTGTTATGAAATGTATCTTAAAGTGAATGAATTGAGATATATTTCAAGAAAATCCTTGAAAAAAAAGGTACTACAGAGAATATGAAAAGGAGCAATAACTCCTTCACTGAATACAAGATATTGATTTGAAGAGTAATCTCCCATATAACTGGCTATACACAATATAGGCATGTGAAAGTTGGTATGTTAACATATACTTCTCTTATATTATTCTGGATATAGTCAATATGTGAATACTGACAGTTCACATTGTGAATTCACAAGACAAGGTAAAATGTCAATATGTGAATATAATAGAAAAAAATGCATATACATATAATCTATATGTACTTTTTTTGCCTAGAACAAACAAACACATTTTTTTTTTTGGCCTCAACATTCACAAATCTGAAATATTTACTATCAATCAAGAGAGTTTTTCATTTTTTAGACAAATTATTGTAGAAAACCATAAACATGTTTATAATTGTGAGTAGTTAACTTTTACATGGTATGTTGAGCATAGATTAATATGTTAGTTACCTGGTAAGGATGCTGGGGTATTTGATCTGGATCCTGATGAACCAACTGGAGATGGAGTAGGTCTCAGAGAAGATACAACAGGGTGTTGGACACCTGATGATGGTGTTGGAGTTCCTCTTGAAGCATCCAAACTATCATCTGCATTCTGTTGATCCTGAAATATATCATTTAAATTCAACATTAATTATTCATTTTAACCTGAAAGAAAATTCAACTGTCAGGACCTAGAGACAACAACAGAAAAAATAACAAAAAATATTATTATCATCATTATCAATAATGACTGTTGCAGGGTTAGCTCTGCCATTCACCAATTTAGCCAATTGCTAATTTTTATGAGTTCTGGCTCCAAATAATAGCTTTTGGCTAATATTTTTGCTCTAAAGTTTTTATTAAATTTCCATATGAGGCAGATGAAAATCACTGACTTTTTATTTTTATTTTTTAAGTATGAAAAAGTAATTGCTGATAATCAATAATTTATACAGCAGATTAGAACTACATTTTTGTCACTTTTCTTGGTTTTTCTGGCTCCTTAGCATATAAATTGGCTCCTAAATTTTAGCATTGGCTGAAGACTTGGCTCAAATCTTTTTAAGAGCCAGAGCTAACCCTGCTGTTGTATAATATAGTACCACATTTATGTAAAGTTAATAAATAAATAAATAAATAAATAATTTTGTTATGAACTAACTCTTAACAATCATATGATCATCATTTGTATACACCAAACAGCTGTAAATATTTATATAACCTAATTTACCCCTTCACTAATTTTACAGTATTTTCTATTAATATTTAAAATATCCCTGTATTTGACTTTGTTTGGGAGTAATTACAGTTCCTTTTATCCCAGAGCTATTAGCCCCTTACAAGTACCTTTGTTCTGTAGTTCTCCCTTCAAGTCAATACAAGATAACATATCTCTCCACACAAACCTACTCATAAATTCCATTTAGCCTTTCCTATATAAACCAGAGATAGTTGTCACATATTCAATATAATATTTTGAAACAGACTATAAGTTTAGCCCTGGCTGGATCTTATCAAATCCTTTCAATCACAATGACTGTAATACAGTATTCAAACTTTTTCACCTTAAAGAAGGCACTCAGGTATAACCAGGGACTCACAAATTTATGTAAAGTAATGCCAAGACTTAAACTGTAAAGATATATACACAGCACATAAAATTTAACTATTTGTGGCAGATCAAAAGGCATTATTTCATCAAGAAATGGCCTGACAGGTGTTTTTCAGTAATTTCCTTATAATGTACAATCTACAAAAAGACAAAACCAAGTCCAGAAACATATGTTAATCTGCCCAATGTAATTACTTTAGTTTATCATAATTTCCCTACCCTGTGTAAAAAAAAATTCCAGAGAAAATGCATAAAAATTGCCAACAAGAGTATGCAGGGAAAAAATCATCCAGAGAATATTATACAGTTATCCATTTTTTGTGTTTTTTTTTAAAAAAAAAAATAATAATTTAAATGCTCTGTCAAATTGTTGAACATGAATATTCTTCTTCAAATATTGATAATTTGATTAGAGGTGAATTTCTGAGATTAATTTATAATCATTAAAAATTTGTATATATGTAGAAATTCGAAACAATCAACAAATAGAAACCAAAGGGGTTACATTTCAACATTTTATCCTATGGCTTGGCATACTGCCAGAAATTTTATCACAAGCAGATCCAAGGATAATGAAGTCTCATGTCCCTGCAGTGGGAGCAAAAACCATCATTAACCAGTAATTTAATAAGTTTCACCAAACTGACCATAATCTAATTTAACATTTTCTGTCTTTTGTGATTCAAGGGTACTGAAACGTTATGCAGGGTTTAAATCGTGATTGAAAAATAAACCAAAACAACCAAAATTCCCTGATACAGGAATATTATAACCATGAAGCTAAAACATTTTTCTTCTTTTCATAGAATTAACTACTATGAATTTATATCTATGGAGTTTGGATTTATATTGAAATCACTAACAGAACTGAGCCAATGAAGGGAATTGAGCCAGAATTGAGCCAATGAAGGGAATGGGGGCCAGAAATTTTCTGATATGTGCTCGGGTATGAAAATTTGTTCCACAATATCAGAAAAAATTTATATGTCAGTAAATTCAGTCATAGTTCTAAAACATGATTTAAAACATATGTTGAAGGTTAAATTAATTTGCGTTTCTTTGTGCTCAAAATCATCAATTCACATATGACAAGAATAAGTGAAGTGGAGTTTTCATCACTTCAGTAAAATAGTGTAATATAATGCAGAATTTATAGCCAAGGTAACAATCTCTAACCCAGACCATTCAAGTTTTACATGATTGTAGAGTCTAACCAAAATCTAACAATCACTTCAAACTGTTTGAATCACGTGTAAACGTAACAATTGCCTGATATATAGCTATGTATCAAAGCAGTAATATGATATTAACAAACAAAACTTCTAAAATAAAATATTTCAACAATGTCTACATATTTTGTCAAATTTCAGATAAAATTTCATTAACTGTAAACCATAAAAAATAATAATGATCAGTTATGTGCAAGGCAAGCATAATATAATTAAAACCATAAAAAATAATAATGATCAGTTATGTGCAAGGCAAGCATAATATAATTAAAACCATAAAAAATAATAATGATCAGTTATGTGCAAGGCAAGCATAATATAATTAATTTTTTTCTATGGCAGGTTAATAATCTAAAATTCTATTATACATGGGCAATATAAAATCATTATTTTATTTCTTTATATATTTATTTTTAGTAATTAACACATAAAAATTTATCATTATAAATAATCTAAGATTTTAACATACAAGGGCAACATAAAAATCATAGTATTTCTCCTTTTTATGTCAAAAAATATTTATAATTATTACATAATTTACTAGAATAAGAAGGGGTTAATGTAATTACATTTTAGTTAATTATTATTATTATCATTTAATTATTTAACATTATAAATTTCTGTAACCTTTTTAATTACACTACCTTTACGCAATCATCAATTATATATAATTATCTCCAGGCTTACAATTATCTGTTTTAGGAAAAAACATTTAAATAACTGATTTTGGAATAAACAATATTTTATTTATTTTAAAAAATAAAATTGTATCATATTGCCAACATTTAGTTTATTTTCAACTAAACAATAACAATACTAATTTATAAACCCAAGGTCTTGGAATCGTAATTAAATCAATGTTAAGGTGTAAATTATTAAAATAAGTATTCCACAAAACTGATAATTAAGTTACTGTCTTCAATGAACCAATGAAATGTGGTTTACTGAGTGACATTTGGCACAAATTCACAGCTACATGAGCCACCTGCTGATTGGTTAGTGCCATTATCCCGACTCCTACAGCCAACCTGTCAGAATGGATTACACACTGGACCAGACAAAGGCTAACCACTGACCCATGACATCATGTGCCATTTATTTTCTTTTTCAAAATACAGTATATTGATTTTCTTTAAAAAGAAAAAGAAATTGATTCTACATTTAAATCTTCTTTAAACTTTTTTAAAAAGTTCACATAAAATTTCTAACAATTTTTTTTCTGAAAAATGAGGACAATAAATAAGTTGGTTTTTTACATCAAAATCTAAGAAAGAAGAAAAAGACAAAAATATGATGTCTATATTTTTTCTAATAAAAAAAAATACTGGTAAAAATAATATTGGAAAAACTGTTAAAATATTAAATAAATCATCACTTACTATAAATGTATATTAATAAAAACCTCACAATATAAGGCAGAAATACACCATACTTCAGTCTATCACTCAGCATATATATATAACTTGAGTGTGTATGAATAATATAAAGCTAGCTAACAACCTTACTTCTCTCTATACAACATAAAGAAAATCCAAATATATCTCACCAACTCAGGTCAGTCAACATTAGAAACAGGATCTACCAACCTATAGGAAAATACCCCTCCACTACACAACTCATTTCCTCTACACCTTTAGAGCGCTTTCATGTATAAGTCTATTTTCATATTACAAGTAACTACCTGGGAAAATCATTCTTATTTTATATTTAAGTCTTAGATTGACTGTACACAGGCAACTGATTGTACACAAGGCTCCAGATGCTGCCCCTAAATAAATGGACTAGTCCAATTTTCATAGTCATCTCAAGTAGAACAGGCAACAAGGGACAATACAATCTAAACCCATTTATCAACCCATGTCAATTATGGGCTAGGCCCTATAGGGCTGACTGGCTGTGTGTCAGCTTACATTTAATCATTATAGTCAGTTTCAACAATCTAACAAAAGAATAATTATAGATTTTTTAAACAAAGTTCGTTATCAAATCTAAGGGTAATCAATTAAATGAAACAGAAAATAGATAATTCCCTAATAATCAAATAAAAGTTTTCAAAAGTTGAAAAACTAAAAAAGAGGGAAAATCAATAAATTAAAAATTTTTAGCAGCAAAATAATTTAAGACAAGAGTGTAAATATTCATTACTCACAAACACTCATTTTTATTTATTTCTTATTATAAATATTTTGTTGTATATATATATATTTATTTTTTTTGAAAATTCAATGTAGAAATAGCTCTCAAAAATATGATTCTACTATCAAGTGATAAAAATTCATTTAAAACCTTGCATACAATATAACACAGTAATGGAAAATTCTAGTTTGTGTGTTAAGTCCACAAACCCAGCGAGATCTTGCTATAGACAAACAACTGTGTTAGTAAGGGGAGAAAATCAATACTCTCTCATGCTTCATAGCTTTAGCAGTGTATAGAAGGTTTATCACTGTTTTAACTGTGTGTTGTAGTCAGAATATCGGCTGTGGCTAGGTACTGTATATATAATAACTGCCATGAATAAGGTTTAAATCTATCTTCTATATAACACCAACACCTGGAACATTTTGCCTTTAATAAACACATTTATCAAGAAAAATTTGGGGAAAATGAGAACAATTAACTACAGAAAAAATTATAATTACATTTATTTTGATTTAACTAAGCAGTAAAATCATTATTGTAGAACTGAGTTGAGGCCAGCAAAAGGGGTTTCTAGCAGAACAAAATAAGTTATGAAAATAGTATTTTTTAAAAATTTTAAAATTGAAGTATGGCAATGGTAAAGAGAAAATAAAACAAAATCACATTAATGCCATAGTCTGATTAAATAATTAAACATTGATTTTTAAAAAAAATTATGTTTCTTTAAAATGTTAATTCATACATTTTTTTGTTCACAATGCTCAATACAGATACTGTTACACTCTGGTAAAATGTTCTGCTATCATACAAAATGGTAAAATATCTACCTGTTATAGCAACAATTAAACTTTACAACTGACATGTACAACAGAATAGAACACATTCTCATTTTGAATTTTACAGTAGGCATATAAAAAAAAATATTTTTTCAAGAAAATCAAGACACGACAGTTTAACCTTCATGTTCCTGTGTTTTAACCAATTTTAAAATAAGGGTTTCTTCCTAGATCTTTGTCAAATTTAATATTTTTGATCTATATTTTTGATCATTTGTAAACACTTACAAGAAGCTACTGGTTTGATTTCAGTATCAAGAACCAAGAAATAAATCAATACTAGCATCTTGCCAGGTATAACAACCACTGAGGGTGGTGGGATGGGTAGACTATTACTTCTGATTCTGATACATTAGATGACAGTGATCTCGGATCTTCTAAATCAAATACACCATAAATTTCTATATAGATAGGGTCCTTGGTAGGGGAGTAGTCTGGAGTTCACACTTAAAAAACAGTGGTTTTTGCTACCAAGAATTGCAGTGCTCTGACAGATCCTAGTGTGTGAAACTTGTCAATTTACTTGCCATTCTACTGATATCTTGGTTTCCTCCACCAAACAGCTGGCTTTTTTTATACCATGAGAAAATCTGGACGGGGATTGGGTGGCAGGGGATAGGGATTTTCCCAGAACATTTATAAACAATACTTTTGTGATGTTGTCAAATTGTAGGGTCAGAACAATTTCTTTATCAAAAACTGGTGTCAGAAAAACGATATGATCAGAGTAAATTCTTACTACTTTGCTGTATGCAAGATTTAGCATCGTTTTCAACACAGGTTGTCTTAAGACTGAAAACATTTGTTACTTTTTTACATTTTTTAGATTCCATATTTTTTACATTACGATTAAAAAAGAAGAAGCTAAATCCATTACAAAATTTCTTTTATTGTTATTTACATACAGGTACTACATTAATCTCTATATTGTTTTTTTTTTTTTCCAGAAATAAGTAGCTTGCCATGTGAAGCAGAATGGATTAACAATGTTCAACTACCTGTTGTCCAAATTTCTTTAGAAAATATTAGCAGAATTGTAGAAAAGTGACTAAATCTATCAATATGTGAATTATATGTGATCCAAAATATCATACATGAATATTTCAAGATGTCATTACTACTGGTTTAAGAATTCAGATAACTTTCTTTGGTGTTGGCTGACCACTTTTTCCATTTTTAAAACAAGACTATGTGATCACACAAAACTGTCACATTCAACACAAAACTGTCAGATTCAAATATTCTTAAAAATCATTCATCTTTGATTGAAGGTGCAAGTTTTCTACAGTTCCACTAACATTTTCCATTAGAAGTGAATTAAGATGGCGCTCCTTCTTGTGCCTGTTGGTATTGGAAAATCCTGGGTATTTGATGTAGAAATTTTTCTGACCCTACACACAGCCACCAGGCATAGTGTTAGGGTCAGAGGAAATTTGGACTACCCAGTACAGATTTTTTCACTTATACCAAGATGGTCAGTTCTTTGTTGGTTAAGAAATCCTATGAAGAGGAAGTTACAAACCTGTCACAAGTAAACTGACAGACCTTCTTACATTTCCATAGTTGAATTCAAACTTGGGTGATGCAAACCATAAGCACATACTTTAGACCACTTGGTTACAACCTCTCCTCAAACCTATTGAGAAATTGCAGTATCTAACTTAATATTTACCATGAATGAGAATGTCGAAACTATTTTAAGCAAATTACCAACATGAAGAAACGAAGTTTCAGTTTTTCTGCTGAAACCTTACATATAAGAGGAAATGACATAAACTTAGGTCACTACAGTACATGGGATAGGTGTCAGAAACATCAATTTTCACAGCAGATGCCATCAATTAATGATCTGCATTTTCATCTTTCCCATCTTTTTGATGACCGCAATATACAGAAGTAAACTATGATCTGGAGATGTTGATTTTTTTTTTACCAGATACAAAACCTACCAACATGAAGAAATTCAGTTTTTCTGCTGAAACCTTACATATAAGAGGAAATGAAATAAACTTAGGTCACTACAGTAGTACATGGGATAGGTGTCAGAAACATCAATTTTCACAGCAGATGACATCAATTAATGATCTGCATTGTCATCTTTCCCATCTTTCTGATGACCGCAATATACGAAGTAAACTATGATCTGGAGATGTTGATTTTTTTACCTGATACAAAATCTTCCTACTCCTGTCACTATCTCAAAGAACATTTATCATCTTTTATTATCATTTATTAGTTATTTTCAAATTTATAAACTGTTAAGATATTCATAATTCAGGGTTCGTACAGATATTTGGACTCCAATTTTAAGGACTTTTTAGGGTTTTTTCAGGGTTTTATTTGCAAATTTAAGGCCTCCTAACCAGAGAGACAATTTTTGCCTTGAGCGTCCATAGTAACAGCACTTGAAGTGGAAGATGAAGTTGTTGGGCATTCGGGAGGGGCAGATACCTTTTAAATCGGTCATTTCATTGTCAGTTTTACATGTTTCTGACACTTCTGTCCCTTTAAAATCTTCCGTGTTTTAACTGGCACTAATCTATATTTAGCTGTTTGAAAAAGTGTTGCGTATCGTAACACTTTGCATAAGTGGGATAGATAGATTAGATATAAGCCATTTAACATTACAGTCAAGATTCTTTCACTTACATTGAGGCAGTTATGAAATGGTGGAGGAAACCAGAGTGCCAAAAGAAAACCATAGATCTTTGGCAAGCAAATTGACAAACTTCCTCACAGAAGGATCTGTTTGAGCAGATTATAAACTTAGATAGTTTGAAGGCAATGTGATCCGTAAGAGTGTGCTTCAGAAAGAAAGAAAAATTCATAAATTATTCCAAGACAATCACAAGAACGATTCTATCAAAATAAGGACCCAGTATATCAAATATTATAATATGTGGAAAAGTGTAGCAATAAATTGCCAAGATGTTTGCATAATTTATGAATCCGATCTGATTTTAAGCTGACCTTTAGTTATTGTTGGCTATTTCCTGAACTCATTTTTTCCCAGTGCAAGGTAAAATATGCTTGAATTATAGTAACATACAATGTAATTCAGGTGAAATGATAACAACAATAAACTGTAGTTGGGGCATTTTGATATCAACAGCACGAAACATGTGCAAGGTAAGTGATGGTTGAAGGGAATAGTAAACAAATTCAGATGATGCAGAAAAGCCCTTTTATCTAAAGATGGGGAAATATCAACCCGATATTTTAAAATTAATTTTATATTTTCAATTTAGAATATTGATATATACAGTTTGCCATGCTACATATAAAGGCTTTCATGTCAACCAATCACTATCATTACAAGCCAACTTACCATAGAGTTATCTCCATCTTCACTACCCTTTTTACCAGGGGCTCCCCAACTTGAATTACTACCCTGAAATCAAATCAATGAACGATTTTTAAAAAAATATATCAGATTGTAAATTACACAAATGCAGTTTATATAAATATTTTTTTACATATATGTATATGTTGTTAAGTTTTTTCAAATGTATTATTGATATAATTTTTTTTTAAAGTCTAGTATTATTGATATAAAATTTTTTTAAAAAGTCTATCTCCACAGGGAAATGAAAACAGTAAAGAATTAACTATGTTTAAGTTTGACTTATTAACAGTAATCAAAAGGGCTAGTAGGGTAACAATGGATACATTTTGTCAGTTTTTCTTACCAACAAGTGGTCACTTCATGATCTCATCCATATAACTAGTCTTCTTCGTAAAACATTATATTTTGCAGAAAAAAACTATCATTCCACTTTTGTCTAAATTCAGAAAATTTTAGGTATTATAAAACCCCTCCTCCCATTCTGTAAACCATTTAAGAGTGTCAAAATGCAGGATTTTGTTGTCATAGAAACCCCGATTGGTCAAGCCATTTAAATGGCATAATTAAAATTTGTAGACAATAGAACAAACATATACCTCAAGATAAAGGTGTCAGTGCTTTTTATTATATTATTATTATTATTATTATTTTTTTTTTAATTTATTTATTTATTTATTTAATTTTTTATTTCTGAAAATTGGGTTCCTTCCTAAAAATGCTTTTATGATATTTCAATAAATATTATCAATATGAGAACACTGGAAATATAAGAATTTAGTTGACCTATACATTTTTCAAGCACAATACATTAGTGGTAAAATAAATGACCCTATACACTTTTTATATTAGATTTTCAAAAAAAAAAAAAATGAAACTTACTGATGGACTTGGCTGTTGTTGATTAATGGATGGTGATGGTGAAGTCTGGTTTACTGGTGGCTGTGATGACCTGGATGACTGCGATGGTGAGGGTGAAGGCTGTTGTCGATGACTTGGTGATTGTGATGATGGTGATAATGACCTGCCTCCTCCTGCTCCTTGTGGTGCCGGTGGTGGTGTAGGTCCTGTAGACTGCTGAGATGATGGCTGTGATGATTGCTGTTGAGATGGAATTTGAGGTTGAGGCATATAGGAGTGATGAGATGTAGGAGGAAGAGACTGTTGTGAAGACGGTGTTGTGGTACCGTAGCCCATTTGATTAGACGGTTGTTGACCATAAGGTGGTCCCATCTATACAACAACAGAAGTGTAATAGTCATTGCCATGCTTTCATGACAGAGACTAATATGTATTTAAATGCATATTTTATCTCACAAGTCATAATACTTCCATACCATGTTCAGAACTCGGTACTAACTGCTTCCAAATTGTTAAACGTTTTTAAAATATTCTAACTTATAAACAATTCTTAAACACACATGGCAAAAAACAGCAAATTTTGAAATACTTGCAAAGTGAGAATAGTTTTATAGGCTCACATAATAATAAAAAAGCAAATGCTGAATCGTGAGCTTAAAAATTGGTATGTAAAAGATTTTAGAATTCTTAAGAAGATCATACATTTTGTGAAAAGGTTTTCCGTAACCTAAAAATTTCTGGATTCAATGTCAATTCCAAATATGGTGATAACAAATACACATAAATCTATTAATCTTACCTGGTTAGGGAAGCCTGGTGATGATCCCATGGCCATAGAATTTTGTCGTCCCCCACCTGATGTAGACATCATTCCATACCGAGAAGAGTTTGGAGAGAACTGCTGGCTACTATACTGATTTTGATGGGAATATGGTGGAGAAATGACTGATCTTTGTTGTTGGTTCATGTCACCCATGCTACCAGCCTAAAAACAAATTACAGAAACATTTGAAATGTGGACAAAAGTAATAAGAGCTAAAAAGACAATAAAGTTAAGTTTTATAAACTTCTTTTCAAGGCGTTTCCTATTGTAGCTGAACTGCTATACAGTGAAACCTGTACAAACCAAACACTTAGTTAACCAGAACATCTGTCTCTCAAAATGTACTTTTTTTTTAGAATATACCAGAATAAATTAGTCTAGATAGAAACCAAACATGTGTCTTATTTAAACAAGATCTTTTGTCCAATGGTTTTTAGTTTTCAGATTCTAATGTACCTGTTTTTTAATTTGGCGAGAATTTAATCATAACAGTACATGAGCTAGTAAAAGACACAGGGAATGAAATCTGAAATCTTAAATAGTAAAACTAGTTCAACCAAGTGAGCTAATTTTGCTTCTTGAAAAGGATAATTTCTCCTAAAAAAATATAAAGACAAATAGTGTTCTCTCTTTTTTTGTTTAATTTCTTTCTATACAAAACAGAGTAATTTTTCATTATCTTAATTTACCCAGTAATAATTTTAGGATGGCAAGGTAATCAAAGAAAGGCTACTTTTATAAATATTTCTTTTCTTTTTCTTCTAATTTCTTTTTCATATCTGCTACAAATAATTTGTCTTCATAAAATCATTCCAAAGCCAATTATATATTTTGGATGCAAAGTCTTTAAAATTTTCAAAAAAGTGATTATTTGAATCAATTCTTTATTCTTCAAGTGACAGAATACCAAAAAATGTTTATAAAATAATGAATCATTTTGCAAAACAGCACATAAATATGTCAATAATTTTTTTGTAAAGTTTTCTATTGGGAAATAAGAAAAGTTTTTCTTAATATTTAGTATGGTGGTCTTCATGAATAGGAAATCGGAAAAAAATTAAACTTGATTTTCTCATCAACCAAGTTTTTATTGGTGGTCTCTCTCCCCCCCCCCCCCCCCCCCAATCTCCCGAATTCCTTCACCATACCAGAAATGATAATCTAGATATAACAAAAATAATCTGAATGACACTTCATCAAACACCCAAAATTGTTACTTAATAATATTTGTTGTTATAAAACAAAATTTGTTACAATTAATTTTAATTCACAAAAAAATCAATTTGAAAAATAAATAAATAAATATTTAACAAGTGCACACTTAAGATTAATAATAATGATAAAAAAAAATACATAATTCAAATGATGAAGTTTATTTTGAGTGGGATTAAATTCTTTCTTCATTCATGGATTTAATCAATATTGCAGTCTTTACATAAGCTGTCTCTGTATTGAATTCAGGAAAAAGCATAAAATGTCAAGTTAGTGATCATTCATCCAAGAGAAACCTATTAAGTGTGTTATATCCATTATCTCAACAACAATACTCTGGAGTATGTTTACAATTTCTAACAGCCACCAGCTGATTATAACCAAAAAGCACATGGCTAATCAGCATAATGACAAAGTAGTGCCCTACTTGATGTGTAAATAACTTTTATATTTATGTCAGGAAGTGCAGTCATGTGATCACATAGATCTGACTGACAGGGAGGAACTATTTCTTTTATCATAACTTAATGCCTACCTGTCTAAATTGTAGGTAATGTTTACATTTACTTTTAATTCACAATCTACCTGAGAACTTTAAAACTACTGCTAAAACCAATCTCATTCTAGCCTCCATATTGTAAATTTTTTACAAAAAAAATTTAATTACTTTATAATTGTACAACAAAGGAGTCAAAAACTACATGCAATGTAAAAACAAAACTGGTTATAACAAAGACCCTGGAGTGACAATGCCATTACCCAACTCAATCTTAGCATATTTTGAATTTCTATTACTATCAGCAATTCAAAAACAAATTCATCGAGCATATGATATTTTCAAATGAGTTAATATATTGAGTTAATTCTCAGATTTACCTTGAAACCCATTTAAAATTTGCTAGCTTTCAGGGTTCACGCTGCCGTTCGCTTTTTTCGCAAAATGAGGAAAAAAAATAAATTTGGCGATAAAAAATAAACATCGGCGAAAGTCATGGCGAAAAAAATGTTTACATTAACAGGTTCACTACGCTTCACGGACATGAGCAGAGAGTCGTTAAAGCAACAGGTTTCCGTTTCTGTCTACGTGTTTATCAAACCATAGATCTAGAGAGTTCCGAATGAGTGTTAAATTGGGTCACCGAAGCCATGTACATGATGTTGATTAAACAAAATTCCACGTGTGAAGGTGTTAATTACAGGTGGATTTATCATTTAACGAGATTAATTACCGATGTAAGCGAGTGATTACCAAGCCGTGTTTACGGATAATCACAGGTAATTGCTATTTTCAATTATCGGCGGTAGATCTTTGAAAGTAGTAAAAATTAAATTTGTGCTCTTGACGGTTTTGTTTACAGATTACTTATTACTTATTAGCAGAAGTCCATGAATTACTAAGTAATTCATGAACTTCTGTTATTAGTGATTTATTTTATGAATAAAAGAAAATAAACAAGAAAACTGTTGTTGTTCTTCATGTCATCAGACATGCATTTTATAAGCCAATTTATTTCTATTAAATTTTCGCCAGTAATTACAATTAGACAAGAAAATACCTTTGGCCCATACAAATTGTATTTGGCAAAAAAAATAATTCTGGCGAAAATTTTGGAGAAAAAAAAATTGAAGTCAGCGTGACCCCTGAGCTTTCAAATATGAAACTTGGAGAAAGAAAAAACCAAAGTTGTCTAGTTTTGCAAATATTTCAAGTGTAACATACATAAAAGTGTGTTTATAGTTTTACTGCAAACAAGAGCTGAAAATATGCAAATATAAATTCCCCACAAGAATTTTGTTGGAATTATAAAGAAAATACCATACAAATTAAAAAAAAAAAAAGATTCACCAAAATTCATAGAAGTATTAAAATCCACCATTACAAATACAGAAACAAGATCCATCAAAATACATCAAATAATATGGCCACACAAGAATTTCATTGAAATTACAAAAAATATGATACAAATTTGGAAATAAGATCTGTAAAAATACATTAAATAATGTAGCCCTACAAGAATTAGGTTGGAATTACAAAGAAGAAACTATACAAATTTGGAAATCAGATTTGTAAAAATACATCAAGTAATGTAGCCCTACAAGAATTAGGTTGGAATTACAAAGAAGAAACTATACAAATTTGGAAATCAGATTTGTAAAAATACATCAAGTAATGTAGCCCTACAAGAATTAGGTTGGAATTACAAAGAAGAAACGATAAAAATTTGGAATTAAGATCTGTAAAAATACATCAAGTAATGTAGCCCTACAAGAATTAGGTTGGAAAACTTTCGATTTACCAAACAAATTTGGAAACAAGATGCATCAAAATACATCAAGTGATGTAGTCCAATAAGAATTACAGTGGATTTAACTATATCATACAAATTTGGAAACAAGATTTATTAAAATACATCAAATCATGTAGCAGTTACTTACAGAATTCAGTGACAAATTTCTAAGTGAGAACATATAAAGAACAGACAGTTGTGACACACTGACAAACACATGGATAAATAGACCAAACTAAATCAAAATTGTCCAAAAAGGAAAATTACCACTCTCCCTATTATTGTAACTCTAAATCACACATCTTTGTAACACTGATACAGTCTAACTTGTGTTAGCCGCCACTTGTATAAAGCGGCCACTTGTCTACAACAGCCATATCTGATTCCCCCAATGAATTTTGTTCTTTATTTCACCTCTATAAGGCGGTCACTGTCTTATGCGGCCAGCGGCCACCATTTTTCCGACCCAAAGCTTGAACAGAACTGTCTATAGCGGCCATTTGCAATGTTTACGAAACTTCGTCAGTTTCCAGAAATTTCCGGAACCAGTCGACATAAAACAAAAAATCCCATAATGCAACACTGTTTATATGTGTCTAAGCGGCCATATTGGGTAAAGCTTACATCCCGATAAGACATTGACATTTTTTTCAATTTTATAACATGCAGTAATATTTGATGTTTTTTCTTTATGTCATAGTAAACGGAATGCATTGACTTTAGAACAGCAAGTAGAATTGTTTAATAAATCTGTATAGGAGAAATTAAGTACTAGGAAACTCGCGGAAGTTATGGTGTTGGACGAACCCAAATCTAAGATGTGTTATCAGACTATGAAGCAAATGTATCTTGGGAAATAAACCGGTTGTGCTGTTCTACCGCTAACGGACATTAATTTCGTTAGTTTGGAAACTGTACAACGATGTGATATCAAGTCATCTCGGCACCAGTGTAAAAAGTCATTTCGGCAACGATATGATTTTGGCATCAATTTAAATTCCAATTCGGCACCAGAAAAAAATATTTTATCATTTATTTTATGTTTGTGTACAATTTTTATATTCAAAATTAATAGTTATTTTAATAAAGATATGCAAATAGTAAATTTGACAGTTACAAATGACACAGATAATTACTACTCTGATCACTAAACCGTTTAAATCATTATGTAACAACTTCCTTTGAAGTCTGAATTAGCAAGAGTGTGATATGGGTCTGAAGTGACCTAATTATGTTTGTATAGGTGTAAGGAAGCGTGATAAGAGTAATACTTCACTATGCAACACCCCTATAACTAGCAAAAAAAAATAGAGAATAGATCATTTAGACACATGAATGTTGCCAGGCCGGTGTGGCGCAAAGGATTTGTAAATTCCTGAAAATGTTGATTAAATTGATGTCAAAATTTTTTTTTTCCTTGGTTAATCTCAAGTTATAAAAGAAACAATTTCTAACAATATGGTTAGCTATATTCAGTTCAATTTTGGTACTAAAATGAATAAAAAAGAACGGTTCAGATAATAATTTTTGACGATCGTTGATCAGAGAACTTGTCTATAAAGGCCACCTGTCTATAAAGGCCACTTTGGCCGCATCCCTTGAGTGGCCTTTACAGACAGGTTTCACTGTATTTGTAAGTACATGTACTATGAACTTGCTTCAAGCTCATAAAAATACTACTGGATTATACAAACCATTTATGTCAAGTTTCATAAAGTTCTTTTAAAGCAGTATACCGTAATCCTTATATGTATTCAGACAGATTTTAATAATTTCATTTTCAAGTGTCTGAGAATGTAGAGAAAATTTGAAAATTAAGTATCTTGAAAATAGGGGTGCCTGAATATAAAGAGTGTCAGAGAAATTAGAGACATTTTGGAGCAGATTTTTGGTCCCGGTTCCCTCCTGGTATTTTAAGACATCAACAGCGATATCCATACATATATCAATTATGCAGTGATTTTTTTTAATAAAATACAAGTAAAAATTACCTTCCTTGTTGTTTATTTCATTAATTTTTATTTGGTAAAGTGTTTGTTGATCAATAATCATGATTCTTCAAGTAAATACACATTGAGGACGCCATTTTGTTTACAATAAAGTGACTTTTCTCATTTAACTCCCAACCTTAAAGGTACACCAATTTGTCACTTTTTATTTGTAATTGTTTGCAGTCAAAATTGTTAACACTCATTGTGTGTTGCATTATTTGTGGATCAAGTGAATGCAATACTTACCATGCACATGTTTGTACATTTTGAGAATCACAAAATGCAAAGATGGTACATGTTGTTTGAAGTCCAGACTCCCACAAATAAAGGATTAAAAATTAAATTATTTTAAGTCACATTTCAAATATATCTTAATGTAATTCTCATCTTGGAAAAAAATAGTTTTTTATCGTGTCTGTCAGCTGGAACAATCAAATGGTCGCTTTCAGAAATATTCATAACACACATGTGAAATTCAATTAATTAAATTAAAGTGAAAAACACCACTTCCTGTTTTCATCAGAAAAATTATCTTCGATGTTGAACAAGTGTACCAATAGATTCTGTCTTGCACCATTTTCTCGGCACTGAACATCCACTTTAATCAACTTTCACTTTCATAGTAAATTAAAGCACATTATTAAAGGTATAATTTTATTGAGTTTACATAAAAACGTAAAAACACATCAGTTGTTTTACGTTACCATGCAAGGTTCCGTGGTGCCAAAACACAATAAATAAACGCGTGAAAACATAATTTTTATGTAAAATAATTGAAAACAACAAAGTTTCTTCTTGATTTTATTAAATCTTTATTTATAGTGCTCTCCATAACACGCTCCAACTTGGTTTCAGCAATATCTTGTCAGGATTTAGAGGTAAAAAATTGTGTCCGAAATTAGAGGAAATTTTAAAATTATCTAAATTTAAAAATTAGGGTGTCGAAAAACATAGTGTCCGAAACCATCACAGGATTATGGTATATGTTATTTAAACTGTTAGACAACACAAAGACCTTGAACTTTCATACAAACACTTTTCATGAACTTGAAATTTACTGTATTACCTCAATTTAAGGTTGTGACACACCTTAAAACACCCTGCCAACAAGCCCCCCTCATCCTTTTTTTACTTTCTCGCATCAGATTCTGAAGCAGTGGAATTTAAGAGCTCATTGCAATTCTTAAATTGGCACTTATAGCCTCTCTACATCACTTGATTGTTGTAATGCTGTTAAACATTCAATCAGCAATTTTTCAGCTATTTGTGACTAGAACAACGCTATTAATCTATGGATTGATCAAAGAACAAAGTTGTGTATGTGCGAGATGTGCAAGTGTGTATTGTATGTAAATTATGGCCTGCTGTGTACTACTGCATAGTGATGTCGTAATTATTGCTGATGATCTATTGTCGGTCATTGTCAAGGCAGCGATCCTAATAATCAATCACAAGATAAATAATCGATACTAATAATCAATCACATGATAAATAATCTATCATTGCGGACATCGGCAAGTAGTTTCCAGATTGTAGTCAAGTCCATTTCCTTTCCAGTTATTGCTACTAAAAACAAAAATGGCAGGCGGCGATCAGATAATTTATCCATATCTAGGCAATTTTGACACCAGTCAGATGCTTTGGCCACTGTCATTCTGTCAGGGCAAGGAGCTTTTTGACCTTTAATTTACAATCACTAAGCAAGAACACTTGGCTTTCACAATAAAAGGATTTATATTCAGCTTTGTTTGTTACTAAATACTGATGTACAATTACTAAGTAATTCCGATAATAAATTTAATAAATTGATATTATGCCTCTCCAATGATCGATTATTAATTTTTGTACGATTGGACATCACTACCATCACACATTAGGGCGACTTTTTGGTAAGGTGCTAACAAACTAAGTTAGTATGCCACAGACAAGCACACCAACCCCAATCCATTAACCTGGCACAAAATAACCAGTTGATAATACTCTCCTCTAAATGCGGAGTGTAATTTTGAAGTCTTATGTATGGCCTGACCAGAGTTCAAACTCATTAACTCCAACTCTCGAGGCAGATGCTCTACCACTAAATCACCAAGGCAATCTACATCACTTAGTGAAAATTGAAACCAACATCTTGAAAAAAAAAAAACACTGTGGTCTAAAGTTTTGCTCATTATCCCATGAGGCTCTAATTGGTGGTTCTGCTTTACCTCAGTTGGTAAAGTGCTCGTTCCATAAGTGGGAGGTTGTGGGTTTGAACACCACCAGATCTGACCCAAGACTTGAAAGTGGGCAGTGACTGTTCTTTCGTAACGTTTCTTTCAGATGGGAACTTAAAATAAAGAACCCTGCTGTATAATGCCATCAGCGCAATGCACAGACAAAACTTCTGCACTTTCGCCTATAGCTGGCGATGTCTCGATATAAGTGACATATTCTTGACTGGGACGTTAAACACCATTACACAACTCTAAACTGTTGGTTGTTACATTTACATTTAATAAGGCAATTTCTGGGTGCTAGAAGACACCACTGACAACAGAAAAACAAGAAAAAAAAAGACATGTAATTTTTGTCTATATGCAAAATGAAACTTTGGTGACAAATGCATTTTGATTACAAGCATTTTAACATTACAGAGTCTTTTTCTCTAAAGCGACACATTTGGGTATAATTTTTAATATATTTATCTGAAAAAAATAACTAAGTATAAGGAGGTAAAAATCCTCCCTTATCATTCAAATATAATAAGGTTAGAACCCACAACTCTCAACTTAAAAAGATCACTTATTAATGCACTCCCCAATACACACAACAAGTTCATAAGAGATATCATCTTTAAAATTTTGGACAAATCTTATTAACTAACAACGATTTCCCTCTGAGCAATGTTATATGAAAATAAAAATTTAATGCACCATTCCTTAATTGTTTTTTGATTACCAACAGTCAGTTAAAGGAAGTCAAATGAATAAATTTTTTCTTAGCTTGGAATAATAATGTGACAAAATTGTCCTGTGAATTTCACACACACACACACACACACACACACACACACACACACACACACACACACCAAATATTTGCATCATTGTAAAATTCAAAGACCACTGTTAAAGATTTAAACATTCAAAAAATTATATAGTATATCATACTATCCAATGAAGCCCAAACCATGTAACATTTTTATTTGTAAAATCTATTAAATCGAGACTTATTTCAAACCTTATCAGAACAATGTTTAAACAGCATCGTCAGTTTACAAACAACTAGTATTTTCAAAAACAAAAATAATAATTATTTTTAAAAAAATATGTTGTCAATCCTATAAATAAACCATAAACATTTTTATTGAATCCCCAACTGCATGCAGCATCATAAAGTAAATAATTATCTGTGGTTACTTAATCTATGCAATGAAGAAAATTAACATTGCATTAAAAAGAAGCAAATTTCTTATTCAACAGCAAACATCTGTATCAGATCCACTTGACATATGCAATAGATCACCCTTATACAATGATTAATTGATTGTTTGACAAAGGCCAACAGCCAATCAATGAATAGTATTAGCACATTGGTCCATATCATCAAAGGCTTGATTTTGCCTCCAAATTTAAAACATTGATTACTAACAGCCAGTAGTCACATGTAAATGTCATGGCATGTAAACACAAGCTGTGTATTGCAGAATCAGTTAAAGTTATGATAGATAAGCTATTAAAACCGACCACTCATAATGCTTCTGCTTTTATTGTAATTATGCAACAGATTGATAAGAGATTATTTACTCAATTGGCGGGCATTACAAAGAGATTAATGACACCCACGTGTGTATAGAGGTAAGTAGTACAAAATGAAACTAGGAAGTAAATATTATCATTACCTGATTTCTGTAACCTGGAGTAGGTCCAGTCATCTGGCCTTGAGTATAATTCCCCATCATCCTTTGATTTCCTTCCCATCCATGCTGCATCCCATAAGGACCGCCTGGACCAACCATTTCATTGCCACCTTTCTGTGGAAAGTCACCATAATTACTGGGCTGCATCCGCTGCTGTGGAGCATTAGGGGTTTGAAGAAGTTGGTTTAGGGTAGGGGTTGGACCAGACTGCTGTGATATGCTTTGTCCAGACATCACATTTCTCTGCTGTTGTTGTTGATAACTGGATGGCATCATGTTTCCACCTGGTGGAACCATACCTGGTCTAATTTGACCCATACCTGATTTCATATTACCGGGATATCCAGACCTAATACCAGCATGAAACTGTCCATGAAAAGGAGAATTTTGGTTTGCAAAATCACCACTTCCTGTCATAGGCATACCGCCATGCTGATCACCAGGATTGTAATTTTCACGATTAAAGGAACTATAACCCGTCATCTGATTGGGATGAACGTTTTGATTCATTCTGTTATAACTGTCAACCCCCATCATCTGTTCCCTTGATGACGGGGGATAATTGTTCATGTCAGGATTCATATGCGAACCCTCCATAGGGTTCAAATACTCGCTCTGCTCTGTGTTCATGTTTTGCTGGCCACCATCTTGAAATGAGTCCATTGTGTTGTTTTCACCAACTATATTTGGCGATTTAAGCTTCTTTTTCATCATATGACAGTCCTGGTCTCCCAAAGGACTGTCATTGTTTGAGTATGTAACTTACCGAGAACTAGGACGGTCGGAAAATCCCCGATCGCTTCAAGTCCCTTGCTTTATTGTTCACATCAAACTGTTCACGCATAATGCTGTTTACACACCCAAAGTAAAACGGCAAGGACTCCTTTGAATATGCTTATTCATTATTTCTTTTGCCTGACAATCCCTGCCGTAATGTCATCAAAAGTCAATACACACGTGTTTTCAACTTAAGGTACAGCTGCAATACAAGAAAACTTAGTCCGATGGCAGCATGGTCTTATCATATATACAGCTATTATATTGTACACTACAGTAAGCGGGAATATCAGAAGATCAAAGCGAAGATTCATACGCATTCGCTGAATAAATATAATTATACCTTCCCAAGGTCCTGACTACCGCTCTAGGAGCTTAAGTACTGGACATAATACATTTCCTGAGTTAAAACACACGTTATCATCAAGCGGTATTCCTTCAAACAAATTTCGGAATTCTTTTCCGTAAATTGTCCACTCAGCGCATAAACACAAAATTTGGCTGTGACGCGTCTAAGGCATTCTTTACAATACTGCTGTTTCAATTAGCCGATCTTTTTACCTCCCTTATCCTGTAGATTTGCGATAAAAACAGAGAAAAAATATTTAAAAGTATTAAATGAAACCGTTTTTAATTTTTCTCAAAGCTTTTAATTTTTAACATTTAATGAGCCAATTTAAAAGGATCAATTTATAATTTAGATTTATAAATTTAAATAATATGTCTAAAACCCGGGAGGTAATGACACTTGCTTTAATTTGCCGTAGGGCTTTGCACTGACGTCAATGAGACGACAAGTCCGATATTATTGAGCACGCAAATGTGTATCTGTTTCATTTTTTCCTTTCGATAATATGCTAACCTGAGTGTTATCGACTAGTGACATTTTAAGTCGTACCAACCGAATTAAAACAAAAATTATAAAGAATTTAACGAAAAATAAGAATCAAAACTAATAAAGACTGCTTTAATACTTAGAAAATAGAGAATAATACTTAAATGATTTGGCTGTTCCCGTTATAAAACAGCGCCCCGTGTTAAAACTTTATTGTGGCATGGAAACGTTGCATAGTCGGTATGGAGTTCGTAAGGTCGATTAACGAGTACATCGTGCTATGGGCAGATAACTATAATAGAATCGTGCGAAAGGTTTAGTTGCTTGTATATCAAGGTGACGAACTACTTTTCATGCTCCTATATACTTGATTGTATAATCAATCAACTGTTTTTCATCGAATTTTTTATTTAATCATAAGTTATTTTAAATTTTACTGTATTTTGTTGTTATTTTCATAATTTTTACTATTAAACATTAATAAACACTTAGAATAATAGATTTTTTAAAGTTTATCGATCTAAAAGAAATTTATCTCCGACCTTTGCGTCTGTTTGTTTTTTGTTTTGCTCGTTTCAACCGACATATAGATATAATTATTTATTTTAAAAAGAAACATTTATACTTTGTATACTAAGAACCAAATACATTTTTTAAGAAAACGTTGTAGATCTATATTGTAAATCAAATCTTTTTGTTTTTTTATCCGATCAGTCATGCATGTTGTTAAAATAATCATGGTGGGCTGTTCAACACTGGTACAAGGGATTGCCGTATAGAAATCAAGCTTATCACGTGATATTCTCTTAAAATCACGGGGCTTAAACAATACGCACGGCGGAAAAGACAAATTATTGAGATACAGGGAAAATATACATTTATAGTGTTCCTGAAGGAGGAAATAAATATAAATATGTAGTAAAATAGATATGTACTAGATATGTCACAATGGCGACCAGAAAGTCTAGACTGGCTTTATTTTCAATGCGTTGTTCGCAGTTGACATTGGGAGTTTTTACGATCGTCCTTGGATTAAAACATTAATTAATTTTCCTATTTATTGAGGGACATTGTTAATTAATTTAATATTTGATTGCAAACGTTTGTCATATGGGTGGACGTGTAAGAGGACTCAAGCAATCGGTGTACCATTGGTTGCTATTTTATCCCATTACATACGGTAATCTTGCAGATAAATAAGATATTGCTCAGTGTTCTCGTTTTTTTAGCTCAACTGGCTATAACCAGCTGAGCTTAAAGCATGGTTTTGCGTGCGTCCGTGCGTGCGTGCGTAAACTTTAATCTTCTCCTCTGAAACCACTGGGCCAATTGGAACCAAATTTGGTGTGGAAGATCCCTAGGTGGGGTAGACCAAAGTTTGTACCAGGCGACCCCGCCCGACATCCAAGATGGCCGCTGTTACTATAAATAGCAAAAACACATAAATAGCCATTGCCGAGTCATTTTTTAACCGTTTTTGTTCAAATTTGAAAGGTAGAGAGTAGATAGCGGGGCATTCAACATATGTAACGGGTTTTTATGAGAAATTTTTCGTTGACCCGATTTTTACGAATTATGCAAATGAGGTTTAATATTTAATCAATTCTTTGAAAATCTTCTCCTCTGAAACCACTGGGCCAATTGGAACCAAATTTGGTGTGGAAGGTCCCTAGGTGGGGTAGACTAAAGTTTGTACCAGGCGACCCCGCCCGACATCCAAGATGGCCGCTGTTACTATAAATAGCAAAAACACATAAATAGCCATTGCTGAGTCATTTTTTAACCGTTTTTGTTCAAATTTGAAATGTAGAGAGTAGATAGCGGGGCATTCAACATATGTTACGGGTTTTTATGAGAAATTTTTCGTTGACCCGATTTTTACGAATTATGCAAATGAGGTTTAATATTTAATCAATTCTTTGAAAATCTTCTCCTCTGAAACCACTGGGCCAATTGGAACCAAATTTGGTGTGGAAGGTCCCTAGGTGGGGTAACCAAAGTTTTTACCAGGCGACCCCGCCTGACATCCAAGATGGCCGCTGTTACTATAAATAGCAAAAACACATAAATAGCCATTGCTGAGTCATTTTTTAACCGTTTTTGTTCAAATTTGAAATGTAGAGAGTAGATAGCGGGGCATTCAACATATGTAACGGGTTTTTATGAGAAATTTTTCATTGACCCGATTTTTACGAATTATGCAAATGAGGTGTAATATTTAATCAATTCTTTGAAAATCTTCTCCTCTGAAACCACTGGGCCAATTGGAACCAAATTTGGTGTGGAAGGTCCCTAGGTGGGGTAGACTAAAGTTTGTACCAGGCGACCCTGCCTGACATCCAAGATGGCCGCTGTTACTATAAATAGCAAAAACACATAAATAGCCATTGCTGAGTCATTTTGTAACCGTTTTTGTTCAAATTTGAAATGTAGATAGTAGATAGCGGGGCTTTCAACATATGTAACGGGTTTTTATGAGAAATTTTTCGTTGACCCGATTTTTACGAATTATGCAAATGAGGTGTAATATTTAATCAATTCTTTGAAAATCTTCTCCTCTGAAACCACTGGGCCAATTGGAACCAAATTTGGTGTGGAAGGTCCCTAGGTGGGGTAGACCTAAAGTTTGTACCAGGCGACCCCGCCCGACATCCAAGATGGCCGCTGTTACTATAAATAGCAAAAACACATAAATAGCCATTGCCGAGTCATTTTTTAACCGTTTTTGTTCAAATTTGAAATGTAGAGAGTAGATAGCGGGGAATTCAACATATGTAACGGGTTTTTATGAGAAATTTTTCGTTGACCCGATTTTTATGAATTATGCAAATGAGGTTTAATATTTAATCAATTCTTTGAAAATCTTCTCCTCTGAAACCACTGGGCCAATTGGAACCAAATTTGGTGTGGAAGGTCCCTAGGTGGGGTAGACCAAAGTTTTTACCAGGCGACCCCGCCAGACATCCAAGATGGCCGCTGTTACTATAAATAGCAAAAACACATAAACAGCCATTGCTGAGTCATTTTTTAACCGTTTTTGTTCAAATTTTAGATGTAGAGAGTATATAGCAGGGCATTCAACAAATTTAAAGGGTTTTTATGAGAACTTTTTCGTTGACCCAATTTTCAAAAATTATGCTTAAGGTGTAATATTTAGTGAAATCTTTGAAAATCTTCTCCTCTGAAACCACTGGGCCAATTGGAATGAAATTTTGTGTGGAAGGTCCAAATGTCAGCCTGACTAAAGGTGGTACCAGGCAACCCGGCCTGACATCCAAGATGGCCGTCATAACTAAAAATAGAAAAAAAAAAGACCATTGTTGATCTTTTTTTCCACCAATTGAGCTCAAATTTTAAATATAGAAAGTATACTGTATGGGATTCAAATATATAATATTCTTTCTGAGAAAATTTTTATTGACCCAATTTTCAAGAAATATGCAAATTAGGTGTAATATTTAGTAAAAATCTTTTCCTCTAAAATCACTGGGCAAATTGGAACCAAACTTCCTGTGGAAGGTTCCTACATCTGCCTAAAAAAAGTTTGAACCAGTCTGAGATGCCTGTTGTTACTAGATATATATATATATATATATATATATATATATATATATATATATATATATATATATATTATATATAAATAGCCCTTGTGGATCCATTCTAAGCTCAACTGGCTAAACCCAGCTGAGTTTATGGCATAGTGAAGCATGTCTGCATGTGTGTGTTGCAAAGTAGGCTTCATTGAAGCAAAAATGGTCATAAGCTAAATTTATTTCCCATCTTAAGCTGATGAACCAATTATGATAACCACATCACATTGTCTTAAAGGCACCACAGTGGCTGTGTGGTCTTAAACATTCGATGTTACAAATCACAGCACCTTTCACCCCTGACATTGTGCATTAATGCCAAGTGGGCTAGCACTTCATCTTTGAAAGTTTGTCAGTTAACTTGCTGCTTGGTCGTGGTTTTCTCCTATAATCCAGTGTCCTCCATCATTTCCAAAATTGACAGTCTCCATATAAGTGAAATATTCTTGAGTTGAACGTTAAACAGCATTTCAATCAAAAACAAACATTGTCTTACATATGCAGCCAGTTGAGCATCACAGGCCCTATTGGGCCTCTTGTTTACAACTGCAATTATGGTAACGACATAGCAAGTCCCAACGACTTTGCCCGTGGAATGACCGCACACGTGTTAGGTAAATTAACCAGTGACAATGAAAATTTCTCCCATCTGACGTTAGGAATGGATTAAGATTAACCGATATTGTAGAGCTAGCCTATCAGGCGTGTTACGGTTCATGCAGTATCTTTGACGTCTCACAACTCGTATATATTGGCGGATTCAAGTTGGGGTTGCACCCCCCTTTGAAAAATTCAAAGAAGAGGGAAAAGTGTGACCAAAAGGTTCCCAGAAATAATGAAAATTCATTTTTCGCCAGGGACTTAGCCCCCTGAACCCCAACAGGGCTATGTCATGGACCTGTTGTCGACCTTTAGCGGTCCCAACCCTCGCCACTGGGAAGCTTGAGCCCTTGACACTCGCAATATCTCATGATAAAATTCTCACCCCCCCCCCCCTTTCATAAAATTCTTGATCCGCTCATGTACATACTATGTCATACAACTAACTCTTGTGTTACTTTTGTATTTGTGTATGAAATGAAACATAAAAAGTAGCACTTGAAATTGTAATGTGTTACTTTTGAATGCATTTTTTCCCCTAAAAATTCCAAAGTAGCACATAATAGGTATGTTACAACAAAGTTACCACTGAATTACATCAATTACATGTCACGACAGCCTTGCTATTGAAGTAATGACAAATATTCCGCCTTAAAACATCGCGTCAGAACTCTGTCAATGGAATGACAAATTAATGATAATACCATTACCCTATCGCTGGTTTAACAACACTTGACAACAACTCTGCAATAGCAACACCGCAAAACAACCCCAATGCCTGCGATAACAACACAACACAAACATTAATTCCATCCCGAAGAAAATCCAACGCATCACAACAATACTGTCTTTGGAATATTAACATGTTACAGCAACTCCATTGCCTGGAACAACAAAGCATCAAAACAAATCTACACCATACCAACACATCACAACAACACTGTCTCTGGAATATTAACACGTTACAGCAACTCCATTGCCTGGAACAACAAAGCATAAAAACAAATCTACACCATATCCAACACATCACAACATCACTGTCTCTTGAATATCTACATGTGACAGCAACTTTGTTCCCTGGAACAACAAAGCATCAAAACAAATCTACATCATACCAACACATCACAACAACACTGTCTCTGGAATATTAACATGTTACAGCAACTCCATTGCCTGGAACAACAAAGCATAAAAACAAATCTACACCATACCAACACATCACAACAACACTGTCTCTGGAATATTAACATGTTACAGCAACTCCATTCAGCATCAAAACAAATCTACACCATACCAACACATCACAACAACACTGTCTCTGGAATATGAACATGTTACAGCAACTCCACTTGCCTAGAACAACAAAACATAAAAACAAATCTACACCATACCAACACATCACAACAACACTGTCTCTGGAATATTAACATGTTACAGCAACTCCAATGCCTGGAACAACAAAGCATAAAAAAAATCTACACCATACCAACACATCACAACAACACTGTCTCTGGAATATTAACATGTTACAGCAACTCCATTGCCTGGAACAACAAAGCATCAAAACAAATCTACAACATACCAACACATCACAACAACACTGTCTCTGGAATATTAACATGTTACAGAAACTCCATTGCATAGAACAACAAAGCATCAAAACAAATCTACAACATACCAACACATCACAACAACACTGTCTCTGGAATATTAACATGTTACAGAAACTCCATTGCATAGAACAACAAAGCATCAAAACAAATCTACACCATACCAACACATCACAACAACACTGTTTCTTGAATATCTACATGTTACAGCAACTCCATTGCCTGGAACAACAAAGCATCAAAACAAATCTACACCATACCAACACATCACAACAACACTGTCTCTGGAATATTCACATGTTACAGCAACTCCATTGCCTGGAACAACAAAGTATCAAAACAAATCTACATCATACCAACACATCACAACAACACTGTCTCTGGAATATTAACATGTTACAGCAACTCCATTGCCTGGAACAACAAAGCATAAAAACAAATCTACACCATACCAACACATCACAACAACACTGTCTCTTGAATATCTACATGTTACAGCAACTTCGTTCCCTGGAACAACAAAGCATCAAAACAAATCTACATCATACCAACATATCACAACAACACTGTCTCTGGAATATTAACATGTTACAGCAACTCCATTGCCTGGAACAACAAATCATAAAAACAAATCTACACCATACCAACACATCACAACATCACTGTCTCTTGAATATCTACATGTGACAGCAACTCCAATGCCTGGAACAACAAAGCATCAAAACAAATCTACACCATACCAACACATCACAACAACACTGTCTATGGAATATTAACATGTTAAAGCAACTCCGTTGCCTGGAACAACAAAGCATAAAAACAAATCTACACCATACCAACACATCACAACAACACTGTCTCTTGAATATCTACATGTTACAGCAACTCCATTGCCTGGAACAACAAAGCATAAAAACAAATCTACACCATACCAACACATCACAACAACACTGTCTATGGAATATTAACATGTTACAGCAACTCCATTGCCTGGAACAACAAAGCATCAAAACAAATCTACACCATACCAACACATCACAACAACACTGTCTCTGGAATATTAACATGTTACAGCAACTACATTGCCTGGAACAACAAAGCATAAAAACAAATCTACACCATACCAACACATCACAACAACACTGTCTCTGGAATATCTACATGTTACAGCAACTCCATTCAGCATCAAAACAAATCTACACCATATCAACACATCACAACAACACTGTCTCTGGAATATGAACATGTTACAGCAACTCCATTGCCTAGAACAACAAAGCATAAAAACAAATCTACACCATACCAACACATCACAACAACACTGTCTCTGGAATATTAACATGTTACAGCAACTACAATGCCTGGAACAACAAAGCATAAAAACAATTCTACACCATACCAACACATCACAACATCACCGTCTCTGGAATATTTACATGTTACGGCAACTCCATTCAGTATCAAAACAAATCTACACCATACCAACACATCACAACAACACTGTCTCTGGAATATTAACATGTTACAGCAACTTCGTTCCCTGGAACAACAAAGCAGAAAAACAAATCTACACCATACCAACACATCACAACAACACTGTCTCTGGAATATTAACATGTTACAGCAACTCCATCGCCTGGAACAACAAAGCATCAAAACAAATCTACAACATACCAACACATCACAACAACACTGTCTCTGGAATATTAACATGTTACAGCAACTCCATTGCATGGAACAACAAAGCATCAAAACAAATCTACACCATACCAACACATCACAACAACACTGTCTCTTGAATATCTACATGTTACAGCAACTTCGTTCCCTGGAACAACAAAGCATCAAAACAAATCTACACCATACCAACACATCACAACAACACTGTCTATGGAATATTAACATGTTACAGCAACTCCATTGCCTGGAACAACAAAGCATCAAAACAAATCTACACCATACCAACAAATCACAACAACACTGTCTCTTGAATATCTACATGTTACAGCAACTTCGTTCCCTGGAACAACAAAGTATCAAAACAAATCTACATCATACCAACCAACATCTTACAACAATCTATTATCTTGCGATACCAACACGTCACAATGAAAGTCCATCTCCTTAAGCTGCAACACCTCACAACAACTCTCCTTTAGAATAACAACATCACAACAACATTGTTTTTCGAATAACAAAACGTCACAACAACCTTGTCCTTTAATTACAAAGTTACAACAACTCTATTGCCTGGGAAAAACATGTGGCAACAACTATGCTTCTGGAAGAACAATACGTCACAACCACCCTTCTCCAAAAAAATCAACACGTCACAACAACTCTGCCCCTGAAATAACATAAGTCAAAACAACTGGATCTTCTAAAATAACAACTCACAACACGCCTGCACCAGGAATAAAACCACGTTACCAATACAGCAACTCTACATGTGGGATAACAAATTGCGAATTCATTCCCAACGATATCACATATCCTTAACATCATGTCATAATATGCCAGGAAAATCATCACGTTACAAAATCTCTCTAACAATTTTTTTTTCGGAATAAACATCCCTAGAATTACAACACCTCAAATCAACTTTGCCCATTAAATAACAACACGTCGCAAACAACTCTACTCCCATCTATAACACACGTCACAACATCGCCACATTCAACGAAAACACCACATCACAACAACTTTACTTTAGGAAAAACAACATTTACCAAATCTCTCCAACAACACCTCTTGGAATAACATCATATCACAACAACTCTACCCCAGGAAAAACGAAAGAAAATCTCTAAAATAACTACTACCCTGGAATAATTTCACATCTCTGTTCTTGGAATAAAAAAACATCACAACAACTATGTACCTTGATCAGCAGCACGTAAAACAAATCTACGCCCGGAAAAAAAAACACGTCTCAAAATATTCATTCCTGGATATTAATGTTGCTAATGATAAAACATCACAAAATTACACCCAATATTTTTCTTAAAACTGATACAAAAAGTAAAATAACTCGTCACTGATAGAAAACATAGAAAAGCAGCATAACCCGCAACTGATACAAAACATCACAAAAGCATCATAACGAGTCACTGATAGGAAAACATCACAAAAACAGCATAACGCGTGACTGATAGGAAAACATCACGAAAACAGCATGACGCGTCACTGATAAAAACATAAAAAACAGCATAACGCGTCACTGATAGGAAAACATCACAAAAGTAGCATAACGATTAACTGTTACGAAGACATCATAAAAACAGCATTACGCGTCACTGAAAGAAAAACATCACAAAAATGGCATAACGCGTCACTGAAAGAAAAACATCACAAAAATAGCATAACGAGTCACCGATAGGAAAACAATACAATAACAGCATAACGCGTCACTGAAAGGAAAACATCACAAAAACAGCGTAACACATCACTGATAAGAAAAAAATACAATAACAGCATAACGAGTCACAGATAGGAAAACATCACAAAAACAGCATAACGAGTCACAGATAGGAAAACATCACAAAAACAGATAAACGCGTCACTGATAGGAAACATCACAAAATTAGCATAACGAGTCATGATAGAAAAACATCACAAAAACATAATAACGAGTCACTGATAGAAAAACATCACAAAAGCAGCATAACGAGTCATTGATAAAAACATCACAAAAACAGCATAACGCGTCACTGAAAGAAAAACATCACAAAAACAGCATAACGAGTCACTGATAGGAAAACATCACTAAAACAGCATAACGAGTCACTGATAGGCAAACATCACAAAAGCAACATAACGAGTCACTGATAAAAACATCACAAAAACAGCATAACGCGTCACTGAAAGAAAAACATTACAAAAACAGCATAACGAGTCACTGATAGAAAAACATCACTAAAACAGCATAACGAGTCACTGATAGGAAAACATCACAAAAGCAGCATAACGAGTCACTGATAAAAACATCACATAAACAGCATAACGCGTCACTAATAGGAAAACATCACAAAAAAAGCATAACGCGTCACTGATAGAAAAACATCACTAAAACAGCATAACGAGTCACTGATAGGAAAACATCACAAAAGCAGCATAACGAGTCACTGATAAAAACATCACGAAAACAGCATAACGAGTCACTGATAGGAAAACATCACAAAAACAGCATAACGAGTCACTGATAGGAAAACATCACAAAAACAGCATAACGAGTCACCGATAAAACATCACAAAAACATAATAACGAGTTACTCATAAAAACATCGCAAAAAGAGCATAACGAGTCACTGATAGGAAAACATCACAAAAACATAATAACGAGTCACTGATAGGAAAACATCACAAAAACAGCATAACGAGTCACTGATAAAAACATCACAAAAACAGCATAACGAGTCACTGATAGGAAAACATCACAAAAACATCATAACGAGTCACTGATAAAAACATCACAAAAACAGCATAACGAGTTACTCATAAAAACATCGCAAAAACAGCATAACGCGTCACTTATAGAAAAACATCGCAAAAACAGCGTAACGCGTCACTGATAGGAAAACATAAACAAGAGGCCCAAGATGGTCCTTATTTGCTAACCCGAGTTTAAATGTAACTGGTATGTCTTGATAATACCTGGTTAAGTCATAACATGTTGCCTCAATAGAAGTTGTTTCAGGGAACATTATTTTTATTGTTTTGATTTTTAGCTATGTAGGTCACTGTGGCCTACTTTTGGTAAACCTAGCGACAAGAAACACAAATGTGAATGGCAATGGTCTATAGATGTTATTGACTAATATGAATGAAATGTGACCAGTAGTGTCTGAGAAGAAGTCTTTTCATGGATGGATGGCAGAGTGCCTATCCATAACAAAAGCTAACATGAGCAATATTCAGATCTGGATTTAAGACTTTACAGATTTGACACTTTGATTAAAATATTTTTAAAAAAATTGTAAAAGTCAACTGTAAATTATTTTTAAAAATTTGTTCAATTAGTTTAAATTATATCACATAACAGTGATTTTGTAAAACAAAAAAAAAATATTTCAAGATTTTAGCTATATCTACATATCTGTATCACATGTATTTCAAAAATAATAATTACACTAAAAATTAAAAATTCATAAAATCTCTTCCATGCACCATTGTAAGTCATAAAATTCAGAAATTAAAAAGTGGCCTCACTGGGATTTGAACCCTCGACCCTTGGGTTGCTAGAATTGAAAATGAAACAGGTCGAAAAAAGCGACTTGTATTTTACAGAATTTCATGAAAATTGTCAAACATATGTTTCTTTGGAAAAAGAATTCACCTAAATTTATTAATTATTGTAATTTTGGTAAAAAGTACTATTTACAATGTATAAAAAATAAAAGGAAAAAAGGCGTAATCTAATTTTTCACAAAAATTATTAAAATTCACAAACTTGGTATATAAGATGCTTTAGATGCCAAATATCACATCAGATTTTATCTCAGTGAAGTGGTTTTGGAGAAGAAGATTTTTTTAGGTTTTCAACTATGTAGATTAATGTGATCTACATTTGGTAGCTATGGGAACCAAAAACACAAATCTGAAAGGCAATGTTCTATAGATGCTTTTGACCAAGTTTGAACAAAATGTGAACACAAGTTTCTGAAGTCTCAAGAAGTTGTTCGAAGCAATTGTTGACGGACGGACGACGGAGGGTCTGCCTCTATTGATACTAATAGCTCACATAAGCATTGTGGTCAGGTGAGCTAAAAGCAGCATAACGCGTTACTGATAGAAAACATAAAAAAGCAGCATAACGCGTTACTGATAGAAAACATAAAAAAGTAGCATATCGCGTTACTGACAGAAAACATAAAAAAGCAGCATAACGCGTTACTGATAGAAAACATAAAAAAGCAGCATAACGCGATACTGATAAAAAACATAAAAAAGCAGCATAACGCGTTACTGATAGAAAACATAAAAAAGCAGCATAACGCGTTACTGATAGAAAACATAAAAAAGCAGCATAACGCGTTACTGATAGAAAACATAAAAAAGCAGCATAACGCGTTATTGATAGAAAACATAAAAAAGCAGCATAACGCGATACTGATAGAAAACATAAAAAAGCAGCATAACGCGTTACTGATAGAAAACATAAAAAAGCAGCATAACGCGTTACTGATAGAAAACATAAAAAAGCAGCATAACGCGTTACTGATAGAAAACATAAAAAAGCAGCATAACGCGATACTGATAAAAAACATAAAAAAGCAGCATAACGCGTTACTGATAGAAAACATAAAAAAGCAGCATAACGCGTTACTGATAGAAAACATAAAAAAGCAGCATAACGCGTTACTGATAGAAAACATAAAAAGCAGCATAACGCGTTACTGATAGAAAACATAAAAAAGCAGCATAACGCGTTACTGATAGAAAACAAAAAAGCAGCATAACGCGTTACTGATAGAAAACATAAAAAAGCAGCATAACGCGTTACTGATAGAAAACATAAAAAGCAGCATAACGCGTTATTGATAGAAAACATAAAAAAGCAGCATAACGCGTTACTGATAGAAAACATAAAAAAGCAGCATAACGCGTTATTGATAGAAAACATAAAAAAGCAGCATAACGCGTTACTGATAGAAAACATAAAAAAGTAGCAAAACGCGTTACTGATAGAAAACATAAAAAGCAGCATAACGCGTTACTGATAGAAAACATAAAAAAGCAGCATAACGCGTTACTGATAGAAAACATAAAAAAGCAACATAACGCGTTACTGATAGAAAACATAAAAAAGCAGCATAACGCGTTACTGATAGAAAACATAAAAAAGCAACATAACGCGTTACTGATAGAAAACATAAAAAAGCAGCATAACGCGTTACTGATAGAAAACATAAAAAAGCAACATAACGCGTTACTGATAGAAAACAAAAAAGCAGCATAACGCGTTACTGATAGAAAACATAAAAAAGCAGCATAACGCGTTACTGATAGAAAACATAAAAAAGCAGCATAACGCGTTACTGATAGAAAACATAAAAAAGCAGCATAACGCGTTACTGATAGAAAACATAAAAAAGCAACATAACGCGTTACTGATAGAAAACATAAAAAAGCAGCATAACGCGTTACTGATAGAAAACATAAAAAAGCAACATAACGCGTTACTGATAGAAAACAAAAAAGCAGCATAACGCGTTACTGATAGAAAACATAAAAAAGTAGCATAACGCGTTACTGATAGAAAACATAAAAAGCAGCATAACGCGTTACTGATAGAAAACATAAAAAAGCAGCATAACGCGTTACTGATAGAAAACATAAAAAGCAGCATAACGCGTTACTGATAGAAAACATAAAAAAGCAGCATAACGCGTTACTGATAGAAAACAAAAAAGCAGCATAACGCGTTACTGATAGAAAACATAAAAAAGCAGCATAACGCGTTACTGATAGAAAACATAAAAAGCAGCATAACGCGTTATTGATAGAAAACATAAAAAAGCAGCATAACGCGTTACTGATAGAAAACATAAAAAAGCAGCATAACGCGTTATTGATAGAAAACATAAAAAAGCAGCATAACGCGTTACTGATAGAAAACATAAAAAAGCAGCATAACGCGTTACTGATAGAAAACAAAAAAGCAGCATAACGCGTTACTGATAGAAAACATAAAAAAGCAGCATAACGCGTTACTGATAGAAAACATAAAAAGCAGCATAACGCGTTATTGATAGAAAACATAAAAAAGCAGCATAACGCGTTACTGATAGAAAACATAAAAAAGCAGCATAACGCGTTATTGATAGAAAACATAAAAAAGCAGCATAACGCGTTACTGATAGAAAACATAAAAAAGTAGCAAAACGCGTTACTGATAGAAAACATAAAAAGCAGCATAACGCGTTACTGATAGAAAACAAAAAAGCAGCATAACGCGTTACTGATAGAAAACATAAAAAAGCAACATAACGCGTTACTGATAGAAAACATAAAAAAGCAGCATAACGCGTTACTGATAGAAAACATAAAAAAGCAACATAACGCGTTACTGATAGAAAACATAAAAAAGCAGCATAACGCGTTACTGATAGAAAACATAAAAAAGCAACATAACGCGTTACTGATAGAAAACAAAAAAGCAGCATAACGCGTTACTGATAGAAAACATAAAAAAGTAGCATAACGCGTTACTGATAGAAAACATAAAAAGCAGCATAACGCGTTACTGATAGAAAACATAAAAAAGCAGCATAACGCGTTACTGATAGAAAACAAAAAAAGCAGCATAACGCGTTACTGATAGAAAACATAAAAAAGCAGCATAACGCGTTACTGATAGAAAACATAAAAAAGTAGCAAAACGCGTTATTGATAAAAAACATAAAAAGCAGCATAACGCGTTACTGATAGAAAACAAAAAAGCAGCATAACGCGTTACTGATAGAAAACATAAAAAAGCAACATAACGCGTTACTGATAGAAAACATAAAAAAGCAGCATAACGCGTTACTGATAGAAAACATAAAAAAGCAACATAACGCGTTACTGATAGAAAACATAAAAAAGCAGCATAACGCGTTACTGATAGAAAACATAAAAAAGCAACATAACGCGTTACTGATAGAAAACAAAAAAGCAGCATAACGCGTTACTGATAGAAAACATAAAAAAGTAGCATAACGCGTTACTGATAGAAAACATAAAAAGCAGCATAACGCGTTACTGATAGAAAACATAAAAAAGCAGCATAACGCGTTACTGATAGAAAACATAAAAAGCAACATAACGCGTTACTGATAGAAAACATAAAAAAGCAGCATAACGCGTTACTGATAGAAAACATAAAAAAGCAACATAACGCGTTACTGATAGAAAACAAAAAAGCATCATAACGCGTTACTGATAGAAAACATAAAAAGCATCATAACGCGTTACTGATAGAAAACATAAAAAAGCAGCATAACGCGTTACTGATAGAAAACATAAAAAGCAGCATAACGCGTTACTGATAGAAAACATAAAAAGCAGCATAACGCGTTACTGATAGAAAACATAAAAAAGCAGCATAACGCGTTACTGATAGAAAACATAAAAAGCAGCATAACGCGTTACTGATAGAAAACATAAAAAGCAGCATAACGCGTTACTGATAGAAAACATAAAAAGCAGCATAACGCGTTACTGATAGAAAACATAAAAAGCAGCATAACGCGTTATTGATAGAAAACATAGCGCAATACGCGTTACTGATAGAAAACATAAAAAAGCAGCATAACGCGTTATTGATAGAAAACATAAAAAAGCAGCATAACGCGTTACTGATAGAAAACATAAAAAAGTAGCAAAACGCGTTACTGATAGAAAACATAAAAAGCAGCATAACGCGTTACTGATAGAAAACAAAAAAGCAGCATAACGCGTTACTGATAGAAAACATAAAAAAGCAACATAATGCGTTACTGATAGAAAACATAAAAAAGCAGCATAACGCGTTACTGATAGAAAACATAAAAAAGCAACATAACGCGTTACTGATAGAAAACATAAAAAAGCAGCATAACGCGTTACTGATAGAAAACATAAAAAAGCAACATAACGCGTTACTGATAGAAAACAAAAAAGCAGCATAACGCGTTACTGATAGAAAACATAAAAAAGCAACATAACGCGTTACTGATAGAAAACAAAAAAGCAGCATAACGCGTTACTGATGTTAAGCAAACGCAGCTTTATGTGTCCATGGGAGCAAAACATCACAAAGAGGCTATGTCGTCAATTATAGAAAAACATCACAAATATAGCAAAGCGCGTTAATAGGAAAACGTCACAAAAACATCATAACACGCCAATGAAACAAAAACGTGACACGGGAAAATATCACAAACGTAGCATAACGCGTCACTGATAGAAAAACATCACAAACCAGCGAAAGCGACACTGATAGAAAAACATCATAAACCAGCGAAACGCGTCACTGATAGAAAAACTAAACATGACGTCACTGATGGGGAAACCATTACAATGGCACACAACCCCAACACATTGCTGAAGAACCATTATTACCATGTCAACAAAACCGCGGATAGAAATCTACTAGTATTTCATTCAACACAATTTGACACTGGTAAAAAAAAAATAACACATTTTGTGTCACTGTTATAAACGCATCCAATTGCAAATATAAAGGAGTCACTGAAAAAGATCACTTTAAATAACAGCAAACAGTGCGTCACTGACAAAAAAAATGCAACGCACGCTCACGCAAACGCGTCGTACCTTTACAAAACGTCGTACCGAGTACGCTAGTACAAGACCAACAATGAAATAAACTATCGACTTACACTCATATACAGACTTGTTTTTAGACTAATCCTTAGAGATTATTAAACTTCTCTCGATAGCTGCAAAATTGCTGATGCGGCGTTAATTTACATGACAACCTACCTATCACAAGTCTACCTGTGACGCATAATGACGTTATGTTCTATTCAGCATTTAAAAAAATCCTATTAACAACTAAGCTATTGAAGCCCATTATCACTGGGTTGTTTTCTATCTGCAACATGCAGCATGATTTTAGTAATTTTACTCCTGTAAAGCATTTAGTAACTCTACAACTATGGCATATAATTTTTTTTTTTTTTTTTTTTTTTTTATTTTTTTTTTTTTTTTTTTTTTATTTTTTTATTTTTTTTTTTTGCTACCTGCAACATCTTTTGGTTATTCCGTGGTATTTTATTCTTTTATCATGTAGGTTTATGAACAACACTCAAGGTGAAAACAATTCATGTCACAACATTATTACAGCTTTCCAATATACCGTAGCAATGACAACGAAGTCGTTGTGCTCACGGGTTAGTGACAGAAAACTTTACAATAACAAACAGGGCGTTCTGGAAAAAAAAATATCACGACAGCAGACTGGGGGAAATGACATCATGCGTATTATAAAAGTGTTTGAAATCCTCACAATATATTAGACCGGGGAAACGTGACATCGGATGTATTATGATAGAGGTCGAAATACATCACATCTTGTGCACTGAAATAGAGATAGGAAAACAAAACAATAGCAGATTGGGGAAACATGACATCTTGTGCACTGTGATAGAAATAAGAAAACATCACGATAAAAAATGGGGAAATATACTTCTGGCGTACTACAATATAGTGGTAGAAAAACATCACAGTTAAACACAATACGTCACTGACGAAAAACATTACAATAACACAAAAAACGTCACTGATTATCTGACATCACAATAATACACAATTCGTCACTGATAAGCTGACATCACAATTAAACACAATACGTCACTGACGAAAAACATTACAATAATACAAAACACATCACTGATTATCTAGCATCACATGATACACAATACATCTCTGATAAGCTGACATCACAATTATACACAATACGTCACTGATAAGCTGACATCACAATTATACACAATACGTCACTGATAAGCTGACATCACAATTAAACACAATACGTCACTGATAAGCTGACATCACAATTAAACACAATACGTCACTGACGAAAAACATTACAATAATACAAAACACATCACTGATTATCTAGCATCACATGATACACAATACATCTCTGATAAGCTGACATCACAATTATACACAATACGTCACTGATAAGCTGACATCACAATTATACACAATACGTCACTGATAAGCTGACATCACAATTAAACACAATACGTCACTGACGAAAAACATTACAATAACACAAAACACATCACTGATTATCTAGCATCACAATAATACACAATACATCTCTGATAAGCTGACATCACAATTATACACAATACGTCACTGATAAGCTGACATCACAATTATACACAATACGTCACTGATAAGCTGACATCACAATTAAACACAATACGTCACTGACGAAAAACATTACAATAACACAAAACACATCACTGATTATCTGACATCACAATAATACACAATACATCTCTGATAAGCTGACATCACAATTATACACAATACGTCACTGATAAGCTGACATCACAATTATACACAATACGTCACTGACGGAAAACATTACAATAACACAAAAAACGTCACTGATTATCTGACATCACAATAATACACAATTCGTCACTGATAAGCTGACATCACAATTATACACAATACGTCACTGACGGAAAACATTACAATAACACAAAACACGTCACTGAAAAGCTAACATCACAATTATACACAATACGTCACTGATAGAAATCATCACAATAACACACAACACATCACTTATAAAAACATCACATAACACAAAACACGTCAATGATAAGCTGACATCACAATTATACACAATACGTCACTGACGAAAAACATTACAATAACACAAAAAACGTCACTGATTATCTGACATCACAATAATACACAATTCGTCACTGATAAGCTGACATCACAATTATACACAATACGTCACTGACGGAAAACATTACAATAACACAAAACACGTCACTGAAAAGCTAACATCACAATTATACACAACACATCACTGATAGAAATCATCACAATAACACACAACACGTCACTTATAAAAACATCACATAACACAAAACACGTCATTGATAAGCTAACATCACAATAATGCACAATACGTCACTTATAAAAACATCACAATAACACAAAACACGTCACCGAAAAGCTAACATCACAATTATACACAATACGTCACTTATAGAAACATCACATAACACAAAACACGTCATTGATAAACTTACATCACAATCATACACAATACGTCACTTATAAAATCATCACATAACACAAAACACGTCACTGGTAAGCTTACATTACAATAATACACAATACGTCACTTATAAAAACATCACAATAACACAAAACACGTCACTGAAAAGCTAACATCACAATTATACACAATACGTCACTTATAGAAACATCACATTAACACAAAACACGTCACTGATAAGCTAACAACACAATTATACACAACACGTCACTTATAGAAACATCACATAACATAAAACACGTCACTGATAAGCTAACATCACAATTATACACAACACGTTACTAATAGAAACCTCACAATAACACAAAACACGTCAATGATAAGCTGACATCACAATAATACACAATACGTTACTGACGGAAAACATTACGATAACACAAAACACGTCACTGATAAGCTAACATCACAATTATACACAACACGTTACTAATAGAAACCTCACAATAACACAAAACACGTCAATGATAAGCTGACATCACAATAATACACAATACGTTACTGACGGAAAACATTACAATAACACAAAACACGTCACTGATAAGCTAACATCAAAATTATACACAATATGTCACTAATAGAAATTATCACAATCATACAAAACGCGTCACTTATAAGCTAACATCACAATTATAAACAATACGTCACTAATAGAAACATCACAATAGCACAAAACACGTCACTGACAAGCTAACATCACAATTATACACAACACGTTACTAATAGAAACATCACAATAACACAAAACACGTCACTGATAAGCTATCATCACAATAAAACAAAACACGTCACTGATAAGCTGACATCACAATAAAACACAATACGTCACTAATAGAAAAATCACAATAGCACAAAACACGTCACTGATAAGCTGACATCACAATAATACACAATACTTCACTAATAGAAACATCACAGTAATACAAAACAAGTCACTGATAAGCTGACATCACAATAATACACAATACTTCACTAATAGAAACATCACAGTAATACAAAACAAGTCACTGATAAGCTTACTTCACAATAATACACAAAACGTTACTTATAGAAACATCACAATAACACAAAACACGTCACCGATAAGCTAAAATCACAATAATAAACAATACGTTACTAATAGAAAACATCACAATAATACAAAACACTCACTGATAAACTAACATCACAATTATACACAACAAGTTACTACTAGAAATCATCACAATAATACAAAACACGTCACTGATCACATCACAATTATACACAATACGTTACTATTAGAAACATCACAATAACACAAAACACGTCACTGATAAGCTAACATCACAATTATACACAACACGTTACTAATAGAAACATCACAATAACACAAAACACGTCACTGATAAGCTGACATCCCAATAATACACAATACATCACTAATAGAAACATCACAATAAAACAAAACACGTCACTGATAAGCTGACATCACAATAATACACAATACGTCACTAATAGAAACATCACAATAGCACAAAACACGTCACTGAAAACATCACAATTATACACAATACGTTACTATTAGAAACATCACAATAACACAAAACACGTCACTGATAAGCTGACATCACAATAATACACAATACGTCACTATTAGAAACATCACAATAACACAAAAAACGTCACTGATAAGCTTACTTCACAATAAAACACACACCGTTACAAAAAGAAAACATCACATTAATACAAAAAACGTCACTGATTAGCTAACATCACAATTATAAACAAAACGTCACTGATAGAAATCATCACAATAATACAAAACACGTCACTGATTAGCTAACATCACAATTATAAACAATACGTCACTGATAGAAATTATCACAATAATAGAAAACACGTCACTGATAAGCTAACATCACAATTATACACAATACGTTACTATTAAAAACATCACAATAACACAAAACACGTACTGATAAGCTAACATCACAATTATAAACAATACGTCACTTATAAAAACATCACAATAATACAAAACACGTCACTGATAAGCTAACATCACAATTATAAACAATACGTCACTAATAGAAATCATCACAATAATACAAAACACGTCACTTATAAGCTAACATCACAATTATAAACATACGTCACTAATCAAAATTATCACAATAATACAAAACACGTCACTGATAAGCTAACATCACAATTATAAACAATACGTCACTAATAGAAATCATCACAATAATACAAAACACGTCACTGATAAGCTAACATCACAATTATAAACAATTCGTCACTGATAGAAATCATCACAATAATACAAAACACGTCACTGGTAAGCTTACTTCACAATTATACACAATACGTCACTTATAAAAACATCACATAACACAAAACACGTCATTGATAAGCTTACATCACAATTATACACAATACGTCACTTATAAAAACATAACATAACACAAAACACGTCACTGATAAGCTTACATCACAATAATACACAATACGTCACTTATAAAAACATCACAATAACAAAAGCACGTCACTGATAAGCTAACATCAAAATTATACACAATACGTTACTGACGGAAAACATTACAATAACACAAAACACGTCACTGATAAGCTAACATCACAACTATACACAATACGTCACTTATAAAAACATCACAATAACACAAAACACGTCACTGATAAGCTTACTTCACAATAATACACAATACGTCACTTATAACAACATCACATAACACAAAACACGTCACTGATAAGCTAACATCACAATAATACACAATACGTCACTTATAAAAACATCACATAACACAAAACACGTCACTGATAAGCTAACATCACAAATATACACAATACGTTACTATTAGAAACATCACAATAACACAAAACACGTCACTTATAAGCTAACATCACAATTATACACAATGCGTCACTTATAAAAACATCACAATAATACAAAACACGTCACTGATAAGCTAACATCACAATTATAAACAATACGTCACTAATAGAAATCATCACAATAATACAAAACACGTACTGATAAGCTAACATCACAATTATAAACAATACGTCACTAAAAGAAATCATCACAATAATACAAAACACGTCACTGATAAGCTAACATACAATTATACACAATACGTTACTAATAGAAATCATCACAATAATACAAAACACGTCACTTATAAGCTAACATCACAATTATAAACATACGTCACTAATCGAAATTATCACAATAATACAAAACACGTCACTGATAAGCTAACATCACAATTATAAACAATACGTCACTAATAGAAATCATCACAATAATACAAAACACGTCACTGATAAGCTAACATCACAATTATACACAATACGTCACTTATAAAAACATCACATAACACAAAACACGTCATTGATAAGCTTACATCACAATTATACACAATACGTCACTTATAAAAACATCACATAACACAAAACACGTCACTGATAAGCTTACATCACAATTATAAACAATTCGTCACTGATAGAAATCATCACAATAATACAAAACACGTCACTGATAAGCTAACATCACAATTATAAACAATTCGTCACTGATAGAAATCATCACAATAATACAAAACACGTCACTGGTAAGCTTACTTCACAATTATACACAATACGTCACTTATAAAAACATCACATAACACAAAACACGTCATTGATAAGCTTACATCACAATTATACACAATACGTCACTTATAAAAACATAACATAACACAAAACACGTCACTGATAAGCTTACATCACAATAATACACAATACGTCACTTATAAAAACATCACAATAACAAAAGCACGTCACTGATAAGCTAACATCAAAATTATACACAATACGTTACTGACGGAAAACATTACAATAACACAAAACACGTCACTGATAAGCTAACATCACAACTATACACAATACGTCACTTATAAAAACATCACAATAACACAAAACACGTCACTGATAAGCTTACTTCACAATAATACACAATACGTCACTTATAACAACATCACATAACACAAAACACGTCACTGATAAGCTAACATCACAATAATACACAATACGTCACTTATAAAAACATCACATAACACAAAACACGTCACTGATAAGCTAACATCACAAATATACACAATACGTTACTATTAGAAACATCACAATAACACAAAACACGTCACTTATAAGCTAACATCACAATTATACACAATGCGTCACTTATAAAAACATCACAATAATACAAAACACGTCACTGATAAGCTAACATCACAATTATAAACAATACGTCACTAATAGAAATCATCACAATAATACAAAACACGTACTGATAAGCTAACATCACAATTATAAACAATACGTCACTAAAAGAAATCATCACAATAATACAAAACACGTCACTGATAAGCTAACATACAATTATACACAATACGTTACTAATAGAAATCATCACAATAATACAAAACACGTCACTTATAAGCTAACATCACAATTATAAACATACGTCACTAATCGAAATTATCACAATAATACAAAACACGTCACTGATAAGCTATTATCCTAATTATAAACAATACCTCACTAATAGAAATCATCACAATAATACAAAACACGTCACTGATAAGCTAACATCACAATTATACACAATACGTCACTTATAAAAACATCACATAACACAAAACACGTCATTGATAAGCTTACATCACAATCATACACAATACGTCACTTATAAAAACATCACATAACACAAAACACGTCACTGATAAGCTTACATCACAATAATACACAATACGTCACTTATAAAAACATCACAATAACAAAATCACGTCACTGATAAGCTAACATCAAAATTATACACAATACATTACTGACGGAAAACATTACAATAACACAAAACACGTCACTGATAAGCTAACATCACAACTATACACAATACGTCACTTATAAAAAACATCACAATAACACAAAACACGTCACTGATAAGCTTACTTCACAATAATACACAATACGTCACTTATAAAAACATCACATAACACAAAACACGTCACTGATAAGCTAACATCACAATAATACACAATACGTCACTTATAAAAACATCACAATAACACAAAACACGTCACTGATAAGCTAACATCACAATTATACACAATACGTTACTTATAGAAACATCACAATTACACAAAACACGTCAGTGATAAGCTAACATCACAATTCTACACAATACGTCACTTATAAAAACATCACAATAACACAAAACACGTCACTGATAAGCTAAAATCACAATTATACACAATCATCACTTATAAAAACATCACATAACACAAAACACGTCAGTGATAAGCTAACATCACAATTATACACAATACGTTACTTATAGAAACATCACAATTACACAAAACACGTCACCGATAAGCTAACATCAGAATTATACACAATATGTTACTAATAGAAAACATCTCAATAACACAAGACGTCGTTGAAAGAAACACATCACAATAAGACACGAAGCATTGCTTCTTGCATAAGGGAGATAATCTTACTTAAGCACATGTAGATACGGATCGTTTATTACTTCCACAGTTATCTGTACAAGTATTACCTTATCTTGTTACTTAAATCGTGTGTGACTATTTTATTCAAAAATCCAATCGGATTTTAAATGACACAAAACTTATCATGAGCTTGATTAGTTAGATTAATTAGCTTAGTATACACAATTATTAGGATTTTTTTTCTTTCTCTCTTTTTTATTTTTTTAGAGGATAATTTTGTTCGATTAAATTACATGTACATGTATCATAAGCGATTTTTTTTTTACAATAACCAACCAAAGAACAATTTCCGATTGACCTATGATTATAATATAAACCTCTAATTATTAATATTATTATTATATCAGTCCTACCTACAAGCCTTAAAAATCTGCTCAATCTGGGCAAGGGTCTTATGTCATTACAATTACTTTGTCACCTCCTTTAAAACTTAAAAGACACAATGGTATTGGTCATTTGTAAATAGATGAACACCACAAATATTTAAATCCAATTTCAAGACTCATTTACCTTGGATGACCATTCAACATCAATAGATGGTCTGTTTTAAAAAGTAATTCAAAATTTGAAATTAAAGTTGAAATTACATTTCCTCAGGTAAAATTTAGATTTTCACTGGTCATTTAATTGATGGGTTGGACAAGTCAATATTTATTTTTCTGATTAATGACATAACATTAAGAAGGTGAATTTTCAGCGATTTAAGGCTTATCCGTAGGACTGTATTCGCCTTTTTCGAAAAAAAAAACAAAACAAAACGCGAAATTCATTCTGTCATGGTGCACTTTTAATGATTGACACGTTAATTTGGTACAGTGAAAATGAAAGTCAACATCAATTAGTTGTTAAGTTCATTTAAAAATGGAAGTTTACCATGGATAATAAACGTTACCAGCGGAATGCAGAAAAAGTTGGGTAATAATGTTTAACGTCCCAGTCAAGAATATTTCACTTATATCGAGGCGTTGCAAGCTATAGGCGAAAGTACAGAAATTTTGCCTGTGCGTTGCGCTGATGGCATTACACAGCAGAGTTCTTTATCGTACCACGCCTACCGTGACACGGGACCTCGTTTATTTTAAGTTCCCATCCGAAAGAACCGTGACTTTCATTTCGTAAAGCCGAGTGTTTGGCAGTCACTACCCACTTTCAAGTCTTGGGTCAGACCCGGTCGGGGTTCGAACCCAGACCTCCCACTTACGGAGCGAGCACTCTACAACTGAGCTACCGCAGTGGTGAATGCAGAAACGGTGTATTTATTTAAAATCAAAATTAAAGTTAGCATAATATACCGGTAGTAAATGTACATTCAAAACACGTTTCCCTTTTCAGTAGCTCAGTGGTAGAACGTCTGCCACGCCGAGTGTGGGAGGCCGTAGCTTCAAACCCCGGTCGGATCACTACGTAAAACTTTAAAATTTGAGATATTGCTGTCATCTGTTGCTCAGCATTAGGAAAATGAAGTATCGAGAGGTATTTTCAAGTAATAATTCAGAATGCCAATGATGTTGTAAGTGGATTTGATTACACTGATTTAATGATATTTTACATACTAGTCACGATTCTTTTTAATACTTATATCAAGGCGGATGATGTCACCAGTGTAATATAACCGTTGAGTTACTATCATACCGTTGGATGGTGGAGGAAACCGAAGTATCATGGGAAGGCCAAAGATCTTTAAAAGCAAACTGACAAATATCACATAAGGAACTCCCTGGCGGAATTTCGGAATCTATAGACGATACAAGCTGGACGATAAGATGCGTTGTCATCTGTAAACGAGCGCTTTAGTTTACTCGGAGCAACCGGGCTTCGTGTAAGGAGATTTTACACCAGTAATTACTTATAAAATGTGCTCATTGAATATTTCATAGTACCGGATTTATCCAAATTAAATCAATAATCCGACAGAGATAAACTGTAAGGCAATACGCATACTATATATATTTAAGAAGTAATATTGCATAACCAAGTGATCCAAATGTTAATCTAAGACTGCACCCATTGGTTAATAGATTCATAAATTCGTTTATATGTCTATTGGTTTTAATATACAATCTTTTTTCTGTCTCTAGACATCTGCTTTTTGTTTGTCCTAGCGGAATGTGCAAGAATATAAGGTCATGTTGTTAACTGACTTATGATGAAATGTATACGAAAGTATCTCGATTAAAAATATCGTAGAGACCAAACAGATAAAAATCTTCAAGAAAACAAGACAGGCTGAAGTGGTACAATGATACTAGTTTGCCTGAAGTTAAGGATTCAATTTTTTGGGGAAATATAAAAAATCTTAAAGGAGATCTTCGACAAGCGTCCACTGAATTATCAAGAAAAAGTCTGAAAATTTTGCATTTTATAAAAACTTATCTGGACAATTTTATAAATATTCCTGTTATCTTATCTTGTAAATTGTTTGATCGTCCAATTTTAACCTATAATTCTGAAATTTGGTTTATGGATAATTTTCAAAAGTATTTTAATTCTGCTAAAAGAGCAGAAAAAACTGACAAAACCATTGATAACTTAACATTTTCAGACCAGTATCAGTTTAAGAAAATTCATCTGAAATTCTGTAAATTTATTCTTGGTGTTAAAAGGTCTGTTAGCAATTTTGCTTCAAGTGTCGTTCAGAATTGGGTAGGTTTCCTGTAGAAAGTTTTATTAAGACACAAGATTTGCTATATTACTCTAGGTTAAACTCTTCTAGAATAAACCCCCTTCTGAAAGAAGCTTTTGAGGTTAATAAACTTCTAGCTAATGAGTCAATATATATATGGTATTCATTCATTGAAAAAGTTATGGAAGAATTACATTTTACTGATATTCTTGATGATATTGATTTGTCTTTACCATTTAATCTCCTGAAGCCAAAATTTAAAAAAAAAAGAGCAAATACATTGTTAACATATATTATTCTAATATTGTTCTAAATAAAATAAAAGCTATAAACCCAGAAACCTCAAAGTTAGGCCTGTACAAAAACATTAAACAGCACTCTGACTTGGAACCTTATTTACTCCATCCGATAATTTTTCATACAGGAAATTATTTACAAAATTTAGAATAAGTGACCATTGTTTGGAAATTGAGAGAGGCCGGTATAAAAATTTGAAGAGAGAAAATAGACTTTGTAAAGTTTGTAGTTCTATTGAGGATGAGAGCCATTTCTTTTTAAATTGTAGTATTAATAGCTCTATTAGAATTTCACTATTTAATACCTTAGTAAAAGATTATTCTGATTTTAATATCAAAAGTAGTGAACAAAAACTTTATTACTTACTTAATCCAAACGTTTGTCCATTATTGGGAGTTTCATGAAAGAGTCGCTTAGACTAAGAGATAGCTCCATATTGGCCAATTGCTCTTGACACTGTACTCTAGCCATTTTATCTGTATCATTGTATTGTATTTTTTCTTGTGTTTCATTGTATTGTATTTTTTCTTTTGTTTGTTGTTGTATTGTTGTATGAACTATTGTTGTTGTATTTTTTGTATGGTTCAAGCCTTTTTTGGATATAGATACCAATAAAGTTATTATTGGTAAACTTTAGGGAATAGTTCTAATCAATCAAACTCTTTTCAGAACTTTTTACAATATACGTCCTTTATTAAAACGCACAGACAACCTTTCGGAAATTAGACTGGAGACGATAATTTTAAAACAGGCGCTAAGGTGTCATGATATAATGTAAGGAGTTATTAGAGAGAAACAAGAGATGTGACATCATCAAGCACCTGCGCAATGTAACTTCCTGTCTTTTACGTACTGGGGGAAACATGGCATCGGGTGATAAAAACGGACCCTCTGCGTTGTTGCCAATTGTGTATGATTATTTAAAAGAGACATGTACAGAGATAGCCACTTCTTTTAAGAAGAAGTTCAAGATAGTATGTATTCAGTATTGGAAAGACATTTTCCTCGCGATTAAAAGTAAAGTTCAACTCCACTTTGAGTATGGAAAACACGTGGTCATGTTTTGATTCATCATTCAGCACACTAGCAATAATTATAGTTGTTTAAACGTCTGTTTTCAGAATTTTTATCACGACTTCATTTGCTTAAAAAATTAAGGGCACTCTGACCCGTGAAATAGATATGGCCACTCCCTCATGTACTCGCCAGTTATCTTTCGACAACCTAGGTAGCTGCAGTTGAAGGTAGCGTCCCACCCCAAAATTTGAATATCGGCCATTTCGTATTATATATTAGACTCTTCACGCCATTCTATTTTGTACCATATATATCGAATATTATATAACATACTTTGAACATTTCATTCCATGTTTTGGACAGTTTGTACATTGTATAATTTATTCGATTATTTACTGTATAATTCATGTCTATAGTAGCACTAGTTAATCAAGCTATTAGGTATGAAAATAGATAAATGTATCGATAGATCCATTTCTGCACACATGGCAGATCAACACCTTTTGTCAAAAATTTTAAATCTGCAATATTAAAAAAAATCTAATTAGACAATTCAAAAACAAATGTTTGGAATAATTTTCTTAATTCTCGATTCTTTGGTAGTCAGATTCATTTGCTTACAGTGTGTGAAACTAGTTTTAAGTATATTATAGACAATGGGTCCGTAGAAAATGAAGTCACCATAGACCTGACATGTTTTTTATAGACCAAGCAGTGAGCGTCATAAGGTGGCAATTGTGTGGCCAACGGCCACGCTGGTGAGTGCGGAAGGGTGCCTAAACCCTCCCGCAGGTGGGGGTTCGGCAAAAATATTGAAATTTAGAAAGCCTCGGAAGTAATTTCAGACCCCATTTCCGTAAAATTCTCAATATGCAAGATGTAAAAAAAACAAGATTTTTTTATTTGTTTTTTCACCCGACAACAGCGGTTCGGCCATGTTGTAGAATTAAAGGGTGGTACTAATTTTATGAAATTTTAAATGTACATCAGGAATCATAAAAAAATTACAAATATACTTTAGTTTTAAAAAAAATGGTACAATATTTTTTTGATTGACGATTTCATGGACCAAACTTTTCTAAGCAAACTTGGACGACACCTCAAGTTTCTTGCTGGACGACACAATAAAGTATCACCCAGTACTAAATCATATAAATGTTTGTTCGATTGTTCTCGGCTCACTTATTTACAGCAAGCGTATTCATAACTACGATTAGTTATTACGATTGTTTATGTTTTGAATCAATGTAGCAAAAGTCATAAAGTAGCGAGAGAAATATACCTTTATCCTTTTGATATATAATACAGACTTAGTATTTGTCATAGACCATCGGTCTTCTTCATTTATTATAGACTCGGGCCATCTGTCCATGGCTAATGTCGCACATTGAAGCTTAGATTATTTTATGTGACTAAAATCATGGATAATTGTCATGTGTGACTAAGGCTTCCATGTGTACAAAAAAAACGTAAACGTGTATGCAACAGGTAGTAGACAAAACGATATCGCTTACACGGCCATCATAATTCAGAACATTGCCGTTGATTGTATCAATGAAAAGATATCGTGTCAATCCTACATTCATGAACATGAAATACAATTATTTTAATCGTTTTGTTCTTCTGTAACAATAGTTTGTAAAAAAAATTACTGTTAACACTGATCCATGTGAATCGTAAAGCTTTTTTACCTGAGATGTCCATGGACTTTCTCAAAACTTAAAAATCGTAACTTAATTATAGTTTACAAAAACTCGTGTACATGGAACGTCAAAATTTCATCAATTTCAATAAATGAAAATGTTCAATTTTAACTTAAAACTTATAACAAAAATGACTCTCTGTAACAACATAGAATTTAAATATGAAACAGATGGTAGACATGGTAAAGTCAGAAGCGTAGAAGTTGCCAGGATACTTGAAACGTTATCATCTACAGGCTCAGTCTTGATGACATGCTTCTGAGATAGATCTATTCATTTGTTAGTCGGTTTAATTTTTGATTTCAAACTATGGTTAATAAAGATCAGCTTGTCAACTGTGTCAGAATCCAGAGTAGATCGTAATAACTAATTTATTAACTGTACCGTCTGCCGTCGAGAAAACATTCCAAGGGCACAAAAGTCATTGAAACATATCTTTATTTAGTTTTCACCAATTAAATATGTCACATGTCGTGTACAGGGTTATAAAATTTGTAAATTTTACAGCTCATATCTGACATGCTACCTTTTACCATTTATTACATTTATTAACTGTACCGTCTGCCGTCGAGAAAACATTCCGAGGGCACAAAAGTCATTGAAACATATCTTTATTTAGTTTTCACCAATTAAATATGTCACATGTCGTGTACAGGGTTATAAAATTTGTAAATTTTACAGCTCATATCTGACATGCTACCTTTTACCATTTATTACATTTATTAACTGTACCGTCTGCCGTCAAGAAAACTTTCCGAGGGCACAAAAGTCATTGAAACATATCTTTATTTAGTTTTCACCAATTAAATATGTCACATGTTGTGTACACGGTTATAAAATTTGTAAATTTTACAGCCCATATCCGACATGCTACCTTTTACCATGCAAACGTGGAAGCCTTATGTGTGACCATAGTATTGTTTAATGTTGATAACATTGAAAACAGTATGGAGAATTTTTCATTGCACAGACCATGTTCTGAATATGAGATTGAAATAGAAGTGATTTTGTTGAAAACATTCGAGTTAAACAGAACATCATAATGATTCTACATGTTGGGTATCAATATTTACACAAAGCCTACTTTGTCACAGTGCTTCAGATGTTGTCAAAGTGCATTATCTTGATGATACTCACAGAAGTCAGTACTTAATATAGTCACATAAAAATGCTCATAGTGTACAGTGAAAAATAATCACTTTTTCATTGTGTTGAAATAGTTATGGTTCTTTTATGTAATTGGTGATTTCTTTTAAGCACCAAAATTTATCTATCATTACATTAATGTTTATGTACTTGCAGAATCCACCAGATTCAGGATCGCCAAAGTTACAGGAAGTCTTCCAAGAATGGCAAAAGTAAGATTCATATTTATAAAATTGGAGAATACAATATACAAGATCAGAGATAGACAATAACAATTGTCGAATTGTATGGTAAGGGCTCAAATTAGATTTTAAAACAGGGAAAATGGACTTCTCTCTCGGCCAAAGTTAGGGAGAAGTTTTTGAAAACGGAGAAGTTTTTGCGCGTCACATTGGAATTTCTGTTGTCCTGTTGCCATCGTAAATTTTATATCTTGTATTACAAAACAGACTTTGTAACATGCTGGTCCATCTTCAGAAATATGCATGAGATAATTTATTGAAGTGTTAGAAAAAGATGTCCAAAACTTTGATAAAATCCTATTTTTTGGTGGAAAAAACCCTTATACAAGGCACACTTGAAATTGGAAGCAAAAGTGCTATCTTTAATAATTTGCCTAGGTTTGTCATCAACTGGCTCCTGAATGTTAAAGTTGGCTAATTTTTGGCTCATACTTTTCAGGAGCCAGATCTCATCCTGATTTATTTCAAAATGTTATTTATTAAATATCGTCAAAAGTCCTAACACAAGGAATACTGTATTAGATAATTGATGTAAACTCTGGCTGTAAAACATCTTTGATTAACTGTCTATTATCTTAGACACGCAGAAGAAGTCCTTTCGTGAAGTGTAAATCTGCTAATTACTCAACCAATTAGGATAATTAACATGCATCATCATTCTTGACACCTTTAAATCACTTGTTGTTACCAGCAGTCCAAACACCTCTGGTTTTATCGTTTAGATTAGATAACTTAACACAACAGAGTTCCAGATAATGGGTTTATAAAATAAGGGCGACTTCAGCTTGGCTTTTTCGGAAATATGGGGCAAAGTTTTTTTAAACAGGGCCAAACTTCTCTCTTATTTTGAGCCCTGATGGTACCAATTTATTTTGTTGTTTGGACAAGTGATTATGTTTGTTCTATAGTACAAGTGGTTTTTGGAGAATTCATCTTTTGTTGTTAAAGATCACCATAATTAACTCAATAAGATAATGAATTGTTTCCAGTTGTGATCTAATACCTGTTTGAAATTGATAAAATGGGTGAAGATTCTGAAAATCTTTATGATACAATCATTTGAATTTATTATGTTTAAACTAGGACTAAATCAAATCAGTGATTAATAATTGAATAACAGAATTTTGATTTATGAAACTGATACAGAAATAAACTTAACACATAGTTAATGTTCTAATTAATTTTATTTTTTAGGACAAACTCTGGCAGTAAGAGAAAATTAGACACAAGTCCCCTTGTTAACAATAAAAAATCCAAGAAAGACTCGTCATCAGATAGTTCTTCATCAAGGTATGAAAATAGTTTATTTGTTTTGTTTTTCTCTCATTTTGTTGTGCCGGACAAAATAGGTTTGTTGTAATCAGCACCTGTATGTAACCATCTAGGTTGAGACTGACTTGCATCTGCGTATAGTATGATTAATTCTTGTTATGAATGTGATTGTTTGCTTACTTCACAATATGGTATATGTGATTGTTTGCTTACTTCACAATATGGTATATGTGATTGTTTGCTTACTTCAATATGGTATGTGATGTTTGCTTACTTCACAATATGGTATATGTGATTGTTTGCTTACTTCACAATATGGTATATGTGATTGTTTGCTTACTTCACAATATGGTATATGTGATTGTTTGCTTACTTTACAATATGGTATATGTGATAGTTTGCTTACTTCACAATATGGTATATGTGATTGTTTGCTTATTTCACAATATGGTATATGTGATTGTTTGCTTACTTCACAATATGGTATATGTGATTGTTTGCTTACTTCACAGTATGATATATGTGATTGTTTGCTTACTTCACAATATGGTATATGTGATTGTTTGCTTACTTCACAATATGGTATATGTGATTGTTTGCTTACTTCACAATATGGTATATGTGATTGTTTGCTTACTTCACAATATGGTATATGTGATTGTTTGTTTACTTCATAATATGGTATATGTGATTGTTTGCTTACTTCACAGTATGGTATATGTGATTGTTTGCTTACTTCACAGTATGGTATATGTGATTGTTTGCTTACTTCACAGTATGGTATATGTGATTGTTTGCTTACTTCACAATATGGTATATGTGATTGTTTGCTTACTTCACAATATGGTATATGTTGAGATAAATTGATCGATATTTTTCAATTGCTTTCACCAAAGATAAAATATTTTGGTGTAATTCAGGAGAGTAATTAGTCAATAGTAGCATGTGATTTATATAAAATGAAACAACAGCTTATTATAAAACTTCTAGAATTTTGATTGAATTGATACATAGCATCATGAGACCTCTCATGCATTGAGTAGGCTGGTTCTTCTTAAGGGCATTGATATTTGCCAATATTGCTGTTTATGTTCACCAAAACTGTGATTATAATGGAAATTCAAGAACTGTTTCCAAATGCAAACAAAGTTAACTTGTAACCTGATCACAGCATACTGTGATAGTCAGATATTGTGGTAAATAATAACTTTCTGAGTCAGATATTTTAGTAAATAACTTCCCTGCTTCATGTATCTTATTGAGCTTTATTTGTGTTTGCTCAACTTTGTTTCCTTGTCATTTTTATAAAGCCAGTCATCATTACGATGTTCTACTGGATGACATGACTGTTATTTGATATCATTAAGTTTAGTCTGTATTCATTGTAAACTGAGAATTAATCATCTGTGTTTAATTTTCAAATAAATTTTTAAGAGCACCTTAACCTTGAAACAGTACTCTCACAAATATTAATTTTTGATAAAATTAACTCAAATTTTCGCTTACTTTCATACAGCAACAGGAAGGAAAGTAATTAAATGTAAATGAAACTACGCCTCTTACATGTAAATTTCAGAATTTACAATAAGCAGTTTATATTAATATATTTTGTGAAAAATTTTATCTTTGTCTTTATTTTTATTTATTTATTTATATTTATTTTTTGCAGTGATTCAGAAGAAGAAGAACCAAAAAAACCCCCAGTTAAAACTGTTACGACTTCAAAACAGCCAGTCAAACGTCAGCATGAATCCAGTAGCTCTGATTCTGATTCGTCATCTGATGATGAGTCAGAAAAGAAAGTTAAAAAACCCGTAGCTAAGAAGAAAGCAGTAGCCAGTGGTAAAAAAGCAGAAAGTAGTGGAACATCGGACTCTGATTCAGATTCTGAATCATCTGAAGATGAATCTAAGAAGAAGCCAGCTGTTAAAAAGTCACCATTACCAAAAACTGTGAAAAAAAGTTCAAAAGAGTCATCCTCATCGTCATCATCTGACTCTGATGACTCTAAAGACGAAAAAGCAAAACCATCTAAATCTTCTGGTAAAGTTTCTTACAATAATGTTCCTCCACCAGCAGCACTAAATAATAGCAAGACAAAAACAGAAACACCAAAACAGGAGCAAAATAAAGCGTCTGCTGCCAAGAAAAAAGCAGCTGAAAGTAGCAGTAGTGATTCTTCTAGTTCAGATTCTTCTGATGATGAGAAGAAGGCAACTGCCAAACCCCAGTCCAAATCATCAACTCCAGCTGCAAAAACAACATCAGCTCAGAAAAAGAAAGCTGAAAGTAGCAGTAGTTATTCATCAAGCTCAGATTCTTCTGATGATGAGAAAAAGGCAACAGCCAAACCCCAGTCCAAATCGTCAACTCCAGCTGCAAAAACAACATCAGCTCAGAAAAAGAAAGCTGAAAGCAGTAGTGATTCATCAAGCTCAGATTCTTCTGATGATGATAAAAAAGCAAAAACAAAACCCCAGTCCAAACCATCAACTCCAGCTTCAAAAACAACGGCTCAGAAAAAGAAAGCAGAGAGCAGTAGTGATTCATCAAGCTCAGATTCTTCTGATGATGAGAAAAAGTCAAAAACAAAACCCCAGTCCAAACCATCAACTCCAGCTGCAAAATCAACAGCTCAGAAAAAGAAAGCTGAAAGCAGTAGTGATTCATCAAGCTCAGATTCTTCAGATGATGAGAAAAAGGCAAAAACAAAACCCCAGTCCAAACCATCAACTCCAGCTGCAAAAACAACAGCTCAGAAAAAGAAAGCTGAAAGCAGTAGTGATTCATCAAGCTCAGATTCTTCAGATGATGAGAAAAAGGCAAAAACAAAACCCAAGTCCAAACCATCAACTCCAGCTTCAAAAACAACGGCTCAGAAAAAGAAAGCAGAGAGCAGTAGTGATTCATCAAGCTCAGATTCTTCTGATGATGAGAAAAAGTCAAAAACAAAACCCCAGTCCAAACCATCAACTCCAGCTGCAAAATCAACAGCTCAGAAAAAGAAAGCTGAAAGCAGTAGTGATTCATCAAGCTCAGATTCTTCAGATGATGAGAAAAAGGCAAAAACAAAACCCCAGTCCAAACCATCAACTCCAGCTGCAAAAACAACAGCTCAGAAAAAGAAAGCTGAAAGCAGTAGTGATTCATCAAGCTCAGATTCTTCAGATGATGAGAAAAAGGCAAAAACAAAACCCCAGTCCAAACCATCAACTCCAGCTGCAAAAACAACAGCTCAGAAAAAGAAAGCTGAAAGCAGTAGTGATTCATCAAGCTCAGATTCTTCAGATGATGAGAAAAAGGCAAAAACAAAACCCCAGTCCAAACCATCAACTCCAGCTGCAAAAACAACAGCTCAGAAAAAGAAAAAGAAGGCTGAAAGTAGTAGTGATTCATCAAGTTCTGACTCTTCAGATGATGAAAAGAAAACAAAAACAAAACTAAATTCTAAGCCATCAACACCTGTAGTTACAAAATCAACAACACCAGCTCAGAAAAAGAAGGCTGAAAGTAGCAGTGATTCATCAAGTTCTGACTCTTCAGATGATGAAAAGAAAACAAAAACAAAACTAAATTCTAAGCCATCAACACCTGTAGTTACAAAATCAACAACACCAGCTCAGAAAAAGAAGGCTGAAAGTAGTAGTGATTCATCAAGTTCTGATTCTTCTGATGACGATGTAAAGAAAACAAAAGCAAAACAAATTGTGAATAACACATCTACACATAAAAATAAAAATCCTTCAACAGCAAATAAATCTAAAGCGGATTCATCATCGAGTAGTTCAGACAGTTCTAGTGACTCTGAGGATGAGAAATCGAAAACTGTGTCAAAAAATGGAAGTGTTAAAAAAACTGAAAAGAAAAAAGATAGTTCGTCATCAGATTCATCAAGTTCAGATTCCGAGGATGAAAAATCCAAACAAACTAAAACAACAAATAAACTTGATACTTCTAAGTCATCTTTAAAAATGAATGGTAAAACTCCAAATAAAGATAGTTCAAGTTCGGATTCTTCCTCTTCAGACAGTGATGATGAATCGACAAATAAAGGACCTAAGACATCTACTCCAGCTGTGTTGACTAATGGTAAACATAAACAGAAAAATGAAGATGACGATTCAGGGGTTTCTTCCACATCTTCACAGGTAAGACACACACACATGCACGCTCGCAAGTCTCTCTCTCTCTCTCTCTGGGTCTTCCTGAGTCTCTTTCTCCATTTTTGTCTCTCTCTCTCTCTCTCTCTCTCTCTCTCTCTCTCTCTCTCTCTCTCTCTGATTTCTATCTCCCTGTCTCTCTCTCTTTTTCTCTCTTTTACATTTTTTTCTTTTTTGATGGTAACTTATAAGTTTGAATTTTTTGCTTTTATTTAGATAGTAATTTGAGGTAACATTTTGAAGATCATCTTTATCTGTTCTTTTTGCATTTTAGTTTTATGAAATCTAAAATTTTGAAATTATTAAGTTCAAGCTTAATCTCATACAATCAGTATGTTGTGTTTAGATATCTAACACAATATTTTACAAGCTGTTTAATAATAATTATTTAACCAACCAATAGCATTTTAAGGTTTATTTACTTATATCGAGACAGACAATTTAAAGATGGTGGATGAAATAATTACCAAGAAAAAATTACCTACCTTTGACAAACTTAAAATCTGTCTTAGTGGGTTTTTAAACTAGATGGTGAGAAGCTCTTTAATCTTAAGTGTATGCTTTAGACCATCTGGCAACTGTGGCTGAATATAGGATTAAGACTGACTGATAGTCAGTGATCCATATAAAAGAAATGAATTACGGTAACATTTTTTAAATGGTGAACAGTATTCGAAAGTATGTTACTAATAAGTGACATCATCATAATTGTTTGATTATAAACTAGTTATGTCTGCGTATCAGCAGACATCTTGTTGTTAGTCATAATCTTTATTATTATTATTATTATTTTTATTATTATTCTCTTTTGTTCCTGCTAAAAAAATTTCAGAGACATCTCCTCCTTCATCCTATCCGATCAGGCTAAAATTTTGTCAACTGGTAGGAATTGATCATGAAAAGGTTGCTTCCTGACCGTTTTTTGGTATTCGGAAAGACTGCAGAGAAATCCGGTTAAAACAACAACCCGGACTTCTATTGTTTAGGAAACGCCCTAAGGGCATCTTCTTGAATTAAACTTATTATGGACTTTTGTCTGCTTTGTTTTAGATTCTCACATTTAGTTCTACTAATCTGCCTTAAGGGTCCGAATCATTTATAAGTGCATTGAAATCACCTGTTGTTATTATTGCATTACAGAGAGAGAGAGAGGAGAGAGAGAGAGCTGATATGCCTTATAATTACAAATATTTTTAAATAGATCAAGACACAATACTACTGGAATGCTATATCATACATTTTATTGTAAAATATATATAACTGAAAAAATCTGTATATTTCTTGCTTATATAAACTCAGTAAAAAAATATCTGACCTCCTTTAGCAAAAATATAAAAATCTTAAACCCAACAAAAGTAATAAATACTTATTTAAAATTACTAAATACCGATAGTATTACTTACATGGCTGACATTGTCACAATCATTCTTTAACTAAGATGTTCCTTAACTTAAATCTGGCAAATTTGAAATCTTAATAATTTGGTTAATTGTTTAGATATTCAGGAATTTAAGATGTCAATTCAAAGATCACTTCAAGCTTGCAGCCCTCAATTTTGTCGACTAAAATGGTCGCCAAATCGACCTAGAATTGTGTTTGGCGAGTTTAAATCTCAAAACGGTCGCCAGCTTGTCCACTTCTCATTTAATCAGCGACGACCAGAAATCGGAATTTATGAGATCTGTATCATGTCCGCTTCAGATTTTAGTCAAGTCATTTTTGCGCTTTACAATTACAGTATTCTTTATGTTACTCTGAAGCGTATGTGTGATAATGAAGCGAGTCGCAATTCCGTTTCAAGTGCAAACTCCCCTGTATCGTTTTCCCTTCAGAGTTTAATAGTCAAAGTCATTTGTGTGCTTGACTCATCATTGGCATTTTTATTGTCACTGTCAAGCGTATGTGTGAGCTAGAGGACGATAGGTCATTTTCATGATCATGTCTCAACTTCAGTTAAAAGCTGCATTAAGTTGTCCAAAGAAAAAACTAAAACGGTGCTAATCTAATTAATGATGTTCCTAATGAACAATGTTATATTTTGTTCAACGATAAAAGCTTGAATAAATACAGAAATTACAGTATTTACCCAGCGAGATCCAGCATTTGGGATCTAATATTACGTCATCAAAACCTGGGTCATTTAAACACAACTTTCAAAACGGTGAAATACGATAAATTAAACACAGAACTTCGTTGAATTTGTCATTTGTGACTTAGGGATATATAACACCATTTCAAATACATCTGGATATTAATGAAGGACAATTAATGCAAACTGTCGTGTTTCACCTTCGATTCTAGGATTTTCCGTACATCCGTGCACATACTCCAAGCTCATAATTACCATCGTAAAACACTGACCAACCGGTCAGAGGATTCCGTTTATTTACAGCTAAAAGGAATGAAATTTTAGAAAATGAATGTCACGGATCGTGGTTAGAAGATATCTGTGTTTTTTGTTTTTTTTAAAATATATTTTTAGAAAATCAAAAAAAATTCAAAAAAATTAAAAACTTAATGCAGCTTTAACGAAATTTCTTAAAAGAAAAAGTACGCCAGACCCGGAGTTAACGGCGGATAAAATATCAAAAGAATCCGTTGCATCTCTCATGATGATCAAATAAATAGACAACAACAACACAACACCGTTTAAATTTCTTTAATTTGTTTAACAAACATTATAAAAAGCTTAAATTTCTTTATAATAATAATACTTTTTTTTTGCTTGGCGACCTAAAATAAGTACTTGGTTACCTGGAATTGCAGTTGGCCACCTGAAAATTTAAAATGGTAGCCAGTTGGCCAATTGTCTTTAAAACCCACTTTGAGGGCTGGCTTGTAACATCTTTATTTAGTTTTATCACAAATGTTTATTAGCTCACCTGAGCTGAAAGCTCAGATGAGCTATTGCGATGGTTCACCGTCTGTCGTGCGTCGTGCGTCGTCCGTCGTGCGTTAACATTTTACATTTTAATCAACTCCTCTAAAACTACCAACCCAAATTTGATGAAACTTGGTGATGATGATGTCTGGGTGAAGGCCTTTCAGATTTGCACATATGAAGGAGTTATGTCCCCTTGGGGCCCCATAAGGGGGGAAATAGTGAAAAACTTTAAAAATCTTCTCCTCTGAATGTACAAGTGATATACCTTAGTTATTTCACTTATAACATTCTTAGGTCATCTAGTTTTAGATTTGCACAAATGAAAGCGATGGGGCTCAAAATGGGGAAATGGCAAGGAACTTAGTGGGAAAATTGCTAAAAATTATTTATTTGTCACTATATCTTGAAAACTATTAACTTTTTGTAAAGGCATTTATATTAGAATATTGTAGGTATTGCGACAACAATCATTTTGATATATGGTTCAAGGTCATATGTTCAAAGGTCAAGGTCACAGCTGCAAAAATAGACTTAAATCGCTAATTATCTTGAAAACTAAAAACTTTTTGTATAGGCATGTATATTAGAATATTGTAGATATTTGGACAACGATCATTTTGATATATGGTTCAAGGTCATATGTTGAAAGGTCAAGGTCACAGCTGCAAAAGAAAAGTTAAATTGCTAATTATCTTGAAAACTATTAACTTTTTGTATAGGCGTGTATATTAGAATATTGTAGGTATTGACATGATGATCATTTTGATATATGGTTCAAGGTCATATGTTGAAAGATCAAGGTCACAGCTGCAAAAGAAAAGTTAAATTGCTAATTATCTTGAAAACTATTAACTTTTTGTATAGGCATGTATATTAGAATATTGTAGGTATTGACATGACACTCATTTTGATATATGGTTCAAGGTCATATGTTGAAAGGTCAAGGTCACAGTTGCAAAAGAAAAGTTAAATTGCTAATTATCTTGAAAACTATTAACTTTTTGTATAGGCATGTATATTAGAATATTGTAGGTATTGCGACAACAATCATTTTGATATATAGTTCAAGTTCATTTGTTGAAAGGTCAAGGTCACAGCTGCAAAAGAAGACTTAAATTGCTAATTATCTTGAAAACTATTAACTTTTTGTATAGGCATGTATATAAGAATATTGTAGATATTTGGACAACGATCATTTTGATATATGGTTCAAGGTCATATGTTGAAAGGTCAAGGTCACAGCTGCAAAAGAAAAGTTAAATTGCTAATTATCTTGAAAACTATTAACTTTTTGTATAGGCATGTATATTAGAATATTGTAGGTATTGACATGACGATCATTTTGATATATGGTTCAAGGCCATATGTTGAAAGGTCAAGGTCACAGCTGCAAAAGAAAAGTTAAATTGCTAATTATCTTGAAAACTATTAACTTTTTGTATAGGCATGTATATTAGAATATTGTAGGTATTGACATGACGATCATTTTGATATATGGTTCAAGGTCATATGTTGAAAGGTCAAGGTCACAGTTGCAAAAGAAAAGTTAAATTGCTAATTATCTTGAAAACTATAAACTTTTTGTATAGGCGTGTATATTAGAATATTGTAGGTATTGACATGACGATCATTTTGATATATATTTCAAGGTCATATGTTTAAAGGTCAAGGTCACAGCTGCAAAAGAAGACTCAAATTGCTAATTATCTTGAAAACTATAAACTTTTTGTATAGGCATGTATATTAGAATATTGTAGGTATTGCGAAAACAATCATTTTGATATATGGTTCAAGGTCATATGTTGAAAGGTCAAGGTCACAGTTGCAAAAGAAAAGTTAAATTGCTAATTATCTTGAAAACTATTAACTTTTTGTATAGGCATGTATATTAGAATATTGTAGGTATTGCGACAACAATCATTTTGATATATAGTTCAAGTTCATTTGTTGAAAGGTCAAGGTCACAGCTGCAAAAGAAGACTTAAATTGCTAATTATCTTGAAAACTATTAACTTTTTGTATAGGCATGTATATTAGAATATTGTAGATATTTGGACAACGATCATTTTGATATATGGTTCAAGGTCATATGTTGAAAGGTCAAGGTCACAGCTGCAAAAGAAAAGTTAAATTGCTAATTATCTTGAAAACTATTAACTTTTTGTATAGGCATGTATATTAGAATATTGTAGGTATTGACATGACGATCATTTTGATATATGGTTCAAGGTCATATGTTGAAAGGTCAAGGTCACAGCTGCAAAAGAAAAGTTAAATTGCTAATTATCTTGAAAACTATTAACTTTTTGTATAGGCGTGTATATTAGAATATTGTAGGTATTGACATGATGATCATTTTGATATATGGTTCAAGGTCATATGTTGAAAGGTCAAGTTCACAACTGCAAAAGAAGACTTAAATTGCTAATTATCTTGAAAACTATTAACTTTTTGTATGGGCATGTATTTTAGAATATTGTAGGTATTGACATGACGATGATTTTAATATATAGTTCAAGGTCATATGTCAAAAGATCAAGGTCACAACTGCAAAAGAAGACTTAAATTGCTAATTATCTTGTAAACTATTAACTTTTTGTATAGGCATGCATATTGGAATATTGTAGATATTGACGTGGCAATCATTTTGATATATGGTTCAAGGTCATATGTTGAAAGGTCAAGGTGACAGCTGCAAAAGAAGACTACAGTCACTTTATGCATATTAGCTGCTTATTAATGAAATGTGACTGAATATTTCTGATTAATTTTTTTGGGAGTTCTTGAGTTTCTTTAAATTTTCTGTACTTGATATATTGTCTGTTGCACTTTGTAAACAATTTTGGAGATATTTTCAGGTGAGCGTTAAGGCCCATGGGCCTCTTGTTTGTAATTAAAAAAGAGATTGCCAAAATTTGCCGAGTTAAGGAAAATCTTCGCTAAGGAATGATTGTGAAACTGGGGTTTGTTCTTTGTTTGTGAAGACGTTGTTTTGCTTCATACTTCAAATGTGATTTATTTTATGCCTTTCTGGGATCTGATAACGTGACTTAAAAGTGTATAGTAATGATGGCATACTTGGACACCAATTTTGCCCATCATGTTTACCCAGTAAATTGTTTATTGATTTGATTCCTAGTACAGGGGCAATATCCACAGAAGAGGACATTTTAGATTATCTCATTCTTTACTAACAAGATTTGAAATTGATTTTTGTTGCAGGAATTTAAAGTTCAGGAAGACCAGGACAGTTTTAAGACACCAACATTGAATACTTCCAATAATAACGCCTCCTCAAACAAAAAGGTACCGGTCACAGAAAAAAATTTGGTTCCGAAGTTACATTTAGATAGCATTATCTAAATTTAAAAAAAAAAAAATTATAAAACAGCCTTTTAAAGGAAATGCTGTTTTTTTTTTTTTAGAAATTATTTGTTAATGGTACTGAGAATGATTTGAGTTGTGTATTGTCAAAATTGGTTCTGAGAAAGAAATAATGATATAAATTATTTTGTTTTAGTTTAGCCTGTATAGTTCCTGCTGTGAAAAGTATTATCAGTTAATTGCATATTTCAACCTTTCAACCATAATCATTTCAATTTGCCAATTTTCATTTGTTTTCAATGGTATTCGTTCATTTTTAGAAACACTAATTATGTTATAAGCATGCGCTTACAGATCCACGCCTCTCACCGCCTTGGTTTGAATTCCACTTGAGACAGATCCAAGTGTGAGAAAGTTTGTCAGTTCGGTTGCCAAAGGTTGGTGGTTTTCTCCAGGTTACCTCCACCATCCCAGAACTAACAGCCTCAAATGGTTTCCTCCACCATCCCAGAACTAACAGCCTCAAAATAAGTTACAGAATCATGACTGAGGCGTAAAACACCATTACTCCACCCCACTCTATGTTATAACCCTACAAAAATATTTGAAACCATACCATTTTGTCATGATGCCAAGGGCCCAGCTAAAGTCCTTGTTTTGATAATTCAATAATCTGTGTTCTCGTTCACAATCAGTATATTCTTTCTCCTTGTTATTGACCAGATCAGTATGTAAGCTACAGTCATCATTTGATATTAAAGTATATATTTACATCTACTTTGTGTTTTCCCCAATTACTTTTGTTATAAACTCTTACAGTTTTATCTGACCATAATATTCATGCAGTGTGTGACCTATTAATATATTAGGTTTATGATACATCACATCATTCAAACTCATAAGAAATTGATTACCTTGTCTAACATCTTGCCTTGTTACTTCTAATGACTTCACATTATTTTTCATGTAGTATAAAGAGTTGAAATTTTAATTTAAATATCATTGCATATTAATGTTATTTCAAGTATGAATATAAGCATTGAACTCTTGAAATATGGTAAGCATTGAACTTTTGAAATATGGTAAGCATTGAACTTTTGAAATATGGTAAGCATTGAACTCTTGAAATATGGTAAGCATTGAACTCTTGAAATATGGTTAAGCATTGAACTCTTGAAATATGATAATCATGGTCCTATGGCTGCCATAGCTATTACAGACAAATGAAACATAACATGCTAAAGTGCTTGATTCAGTTTGTCTTAAATACCTTTGTCAGTGATTGGACCATAATTAACATATTTCAACAGTTAAAAGTTTAAATATACAGTTAATTACTGAAATCTACATTAGTTTCTTGACAGGATACACCAACTGACAGAGAAAATTAAATGTATAAATCTGAATGACAGATTTGGTGTTGATATTTTAGTCATTTTCTGTATTTTTAGAAGACGCCAAACACGCCATTCAGAAGAGTAAAAACAGAAGAAATAGAGATCCATTCAGAACTTCAGGATAATTCCTTTGAGGCAAAAGTATGAACATTTATTTATCTTAAAGCTGTTCATTTATTGATGTGATAGTCCTAATAGTGCTTATTTTCCTTATAAATCAAAGCTATATAACACTGGCTTTAGTCTTTACATGATGTTACAATCTTCCTCTGACAACACCTAATATGATAGGTTATTGTGGCAGTGCATGGTATAGTGATAAGTAGCAAGTTTTCTTTAAAAAATTGATTGGTAACATACACAAGTTGACTTGTGGCACCATTTATTGAACTTGTCTGCATCATCATCACTATAATCATAATCATCATCACTATAATCATCATTAACATCATCATCACTATAACCATCATCATTATCATCATCATCACTATAACCTTCATCACCATTATCATCATCATCACTATAACCATCATCACCATTATCATCATCATCACTATTATCAACGTCATTATCATCATCATCACTATAACCATCATCATTATCATCATTGTTGTCATCATCATCACTATAACCATCATCATTATCTTCATCACTATAAACATAATCATCACTATAACCATCATCATTATCATCATCACTATAACCACTATCATCACTATAACCGTCATCATCATTATCATCACTATAACCACCATCATCACTATAACCGTCATCATTATCATTACTATAACCACCATCATCACTATAACCGTCATCATTATCATCACTATAACCACCATCATCACTATAACCGTCATCATTATCATCACTATAACCACCATCATCACTATAACCGTCATCATTATCATCACTATAACCACCATCATCACTATAACCGTCATCATTATCATTACTATAACCATCATCATCATCATCATCATCACTATAACCATCATCATTATCACCATCACTATAACCACCATCATCACTATAACCGTCATCATTATCATCACTATAACCACCATCATCACTATAACCGTCATCATTATCATTACTATAACCACCATCATCACTATAACTGTCATCATTATCATCACTATAACCGTCATCATTATCATCACTATAACCGTCATCATTATCATTACTATAACCACCATCATCACTATAACTGTCATCATTATCATCACTATAACCGTCATCATTATCATTACTATAACCATCATCATCATCATCATTATCATCACTTTAACCATCATCATCATCATGATCACTATAACCATCATCATCATTATCTTCATCACTTTAACCATCATCATCATTATTATTATCATCCTCCCTATAACCATCATCATCAACATCAATTGGGAAACGTGAAGAGTCTAAAATTGTTGTAATGTCAGACTTATTGCAAATTGTGCATCATCAACAGACAACTTGTCATTAACCATCTTTAATTATTTTAGCTCAAAATACAAGGTCACACAGTCAAATGTTTTTGTGTTTGTTTAGGTTTTAAGTTAAGATTATATTAGAAGTTTTAGATTGTATTATGTTCCATCTTTACCTCCTTGGTGGATTTTGAAATATATTCATATTTCAAGATCAGCTTCTTTGTTGGAAGGCAAGGTACACAACCAGTTAAGTGTGACATGTCTCTTTTGTGATTTGATGTGGAGTAATGGTTTTTCATGTCCCAGTCAAAATTTTTTCACTTGTATTTAGACATGGTAAAAGAAATTTGATTTCCTTGAGAAAAGCACAGGCAAATTTTCTCATACAAGGATTTGCTAGATTTAAACAAGGATGGAATTGAAATATAGACAGTAAGAGATGATAAGATTAGAAAGTGCATGCTTTAGATCAATCTGCCAACTTGGTTTCTAAATATGGTCATGTTATTTGGAATGTGGTTGCTTGTTTTGCCCATATTTTAATTTTATTTTCTGATGTTCTGATAGTTTCTATCCAGGTTTACTGTATCTATGTATTTATCTTACTTTTCAGTCTGGAGCTAGAGGATCATGGGGTGAGAAAGCAAACAAAGATTTAAAATTCACAAAAGGAAAATCATTCAGGCATGAAAAGACGAAGAAAAAGCGTGGAAGTTATAAAGGAGGAGCTATAGACTTAAACGTTCATTCTTTTAAATTTGAAGACGATTAATTTATACATAGAACTTTATAAATGTATTTAATGAACTCATGTTATGCAACATTAAACCGGTGTGGTTACTGGTCTCAAGATGTCACACTGGTTAAACTCCTGATTCTTTGTTGAAGTGCAGTTAAGTATGATTCTAGGGTAAGATTAGAGCTGTTTACTCCGGATTCAGTGTTGTTGGTATTCAGAATTATTGAAAGAGACATTTTATATTGCGGGATATTGTGAGATGTACCCGAGGTACTAAGAAAATAAAATTCAATTTAATCATGTAATATACAATGTGTAATATATCATCAGAATAGTTGTTTATAGACATGATTCATCTTGTTACATATAACAAATTAAAATGAAGTGTATTTTGGAACTGTTAAGTTTTGAGAATGAATAATAAAGTTAAATTGCGGTACAGTCCTGTATTTTATGTGTTTATATTATTTATATCATGTAACTTTGATTTTCTAAACATGTTTCCTACTTTCTCCACTGTGTTTCTTTTACAACTGAAAACTCAAGGTCATTATTTTGTTCCAATAGTTCTGATTGTTTTTCAATGAAAAATGTTATAGTCTGGAAGTTTAAAAGTCTAGATTGAAGTCTTGGATTTCAAGTTATCATGTGTTCACTATCCCATACCATTAAATTTTTCTAATAATGACGGGTTGTTTGTGAATGCAGCTAAAAGTGGATGGTAAGCTCTATCTAAGGCTAAATAGCAGCATGAGTCTAATAGGGGACAAGTACCAGAAAGGACATGTTAGGGACAGGAGTATTTGTCTTTCCAGAGATTATTCTAGAATACAAGATACCAGTATAGAACTTGCTGTAGGTTTGAATCTCACTCTAGTAGATCCTTGTGCTATTGTCAGTTTGATTACTGTAGGTTTATTTTCTTTAGTACTCTATATTCCATCACCATACAACTCAGTTATAAGTGAAATACTCTTGAGTGGAACCCCAATACACCACTCCAGATCCCCTGTTACACTAAGATTAGTAGGATAAATCCCAACTCCACAGTAATTGCCTAGAAAGTGATGACATAAATCTCTGCAGCTATAGGTGATCTTGGATGGGTAATTAAACATTCTATAATTCAACTATAAAATAGTTAACTAAACAAAACAAAAACTCTTGAGTATGTAATCAATTTATCGTATTTATTTCATCACAAAATACTTGGACATGACTTCAAAAAAAAAAAAAAAAAAAACGAAAGTAAATTCAATACACTATGTATTTACAGAACTTGGTATAAATAACAGGTAATATCACAGTGACATTTGGCTGCATGACTTTATAAATACTGGATTATTATAGACAATACTCTACGGAGTGACATAGCATGGTCATTCCTAAACTAAGTTATATGATATGTTTTCTTTGATATTTAGACCCTCCAGTATGGTCAGTGTGAAAGTGTTTTCACCTTAACTGGCCAGTATGGTCAACGTGAAAGTGTTATCTTAACTTCAGTAAATCTGGTGGTGCTTTAACAAATTTGTGATAACAAGGTCTATAAGATGTGATGTCACAAGTGTGATTCATGGTTATGAGAACAATAGACATACTAGTAGTTCGAAATAACATAAAATTCTACCACTAACAAGTTAATTTTCGGAAGTAACTGATGGCAACATCTATTCTTTAAAATCAATTCGTGAAGAACAGTTTTATATTTAGGTACAAAATCAAAGAACTAAAATGAGACTTTTAGACTCTGTATTACTTTTAATATTATAAATATAGCAAATTCTAAAAGACAATAGTGTTTCATTAAACTGTCACACTTGTAGAACAAACTATAAAAATCTGTGTAGGGGTAGAGTGGCAGACTTAGTGGTCTGTCATTGGCTTTCAGAGTCAGAGTTTGGGTTGAAACCCAGGATGTGACCACACTTTTTAGATATAAACTTTATTTCATCTTACTGATGATTTGAAAAGCAAATTGTAAAGCTCTCAGATGACACTTAAAATAGTGTTTGCCTACATACACCTTTGTATGTATGTAGTTAAAAAACAGTGGGTCACCTGTGACTGCTATCCACTAAAAACGGCAAAAACACTTAGCAGAACAAGAAAAACTGTTGAATTAAGTTTTTATATATACTAAAAAATTATATTCCTGCTGCAGGTTTTAGCAAGGGTATAGATAACATCAGGTTTAACCATCAAAACTTTCTTTTCATATAAACAATGGTAATAATTATTGCTACATGAATATTTCTTAATTAATACACATTTTGCCAATAAATTTTTGTTACAACAAAAAATACAACAATTTGATATTTACATAAAAAAATAAATAAATACTTCAGAAAATACCATATACATATATAAATAGTTCTATTAAATACTTATTGGGACGGACTGCTATGGGTTATATAATTTGTTTACAAAAATATCTTTATGATAATTTAAATAAAAATGATAAAACTTTTGAAAATAAAATAATACTTCTCTCTCTATATATAAATAAAGATAAACCTGCTATATTGACCACCTCTATATAAAGACCACCTGCCATTAAATTTTAAATTTCAATGGTGCCATGGGTGATCTTGATATACAGGTTATTTAATTTTTGTACACTTAATAATCACAAAATGTGGTAAGCACAATAAATACATTTTTCAACTTCATATTATCATATTTTGCAATATAAAATCTGGCCTGCATTAAGATGCTTAAAGATTTGAAGTAATTTTCCACTGTCTCAAAGACAAGCATCATTTTTGTTAACATTTCTTCATCCTTTATTGGATTAACAAATGAACATGAATTTTTCTTCCTTAGCATAAGCAATCCTCGAAATGTCATTTTGGATTTACATAATTTAATGGTCAAGTAACAGAAAGAGACCCCCAGGTAGAATTTAGTACAATCAGATTATTCATTTACAACACTGGTAACCTCAGTTACATTACTAGTTCATAATGTTTTCTTGTAGCACTTTTAATGAAGGACAGATAAAAATATCACTTTAAAAACAGTGGACGGAAACACTCTTGTATTTGGTTTTCTTTTTCAAGCTGTAGTCTGGAAATGACTTTGAAAGCTTAAGTTCTCAAAACACTTTCTATGCAGACAGAGTAATACAGACGCTGTTATATTTTCTCGGAGTTTTACATACATGTATTATGCATGATACTGTTTCAGATCTATTATGTAATGTCTACCAACAAGTTTGTATGAGTACTGTGCCTCACATCAACTTTGCCCGGTTAATCACAGGAGCACCTTTAATCGGAGATGACACAGCTGTTGTTGTTAATTTCAGATTTTCACGGATGTAGTTCACTCTTGTTCCTCGTATCCTGGGATCTGGATGGGGACCTGACATTGGCTGAGAGGATCTTCCTTGGGGTGGGCTATATTGTGGCAGAACTCCATGTACAGTATAACTCCACTGCATATCTGGTGTCTAAAATGTAAAAAAAGAAAATATGGTTGAAAAAATGTGAAGAATTCTTAAACCAATAAACCTTAGAGTGCCTAGTTTGTTTCTGAGAGGGCTTTAAACATCAAGATTATGATAACATCTACGTACTAATATACTGAACAGATGTCAGAAGAAATTAGGTAGTATTGTCACAATGAGCTATAAAAACACCTTGTATGTAAAACTACAAACGCAGCCAGACTGGTAGTATGTTTTCTTTGTAAGTAAAAGATTGAGTGTTCAAACTCCAACCAGCTTTGACCAAGGTTTAAAATTTGGAAGTGACTGTTCCTTCATTTAGCAGTTGGCATTTAGAAAATAAAGTTATAATTACCTGAATGACTAGTCTCCCCTGGTAAAGTTTACCATACACAAATGGCAGGAAGTTGATACGTAATAATGTACCCATAGTTCCCTGTGGAAGAAGCTCTCCTGACTGTGGAGACACTGAAAATTCAGGATCACTACCAGCAGTGAAATAGGCATTGTACAATACTGGATGTCTGAAATTGAAAAACAATAAATAAATATTACAAAGATTGTTATAAGTTACTGGATATCAAGTTCACACAATTGGTTACCTCAATGTGTAAAAGAGATTTCTTTTTGTTATGGTTCTTACTGGCTAAATCTCACAAAATGATATATCTGGATAGACTTGTAATGTTATTCAGTGGCATTAAAGTTAAGTGTGCTAGCACTTTAATTGTAACTATCAGTGTATTTTAGTAGAAAGCTGATCATTCACACTTCATTAAATTTAGGCCCATAATAAACTTGACTGCACTATTACAGCAAATTTTTCATTCATAAATATATACGGTAAGCAGGGCCAAGAACTTAATTTTAAGTTTCTCACCAACAGTTACCTTACAAATAACAGTTTTTTAAAAATATATATATCTTTGAATATTTTAACAACATCACCTGGTTATACAACTACAAAAGGGATAACTAAATCAATATTGTTTAACATCAGTTACAGAATACTTACTGAGACTGACTGGTCAGTCTAAATCCAACACTAGATTCTTTGTTCAATCCTGTGGCTTCTATAGCTATGACATCATCAACTGGAGGCTCTGAAGCCGCAAATCTGAGTGGGAACCTCCACTGTCCACCTGTGGCTGCTTTTACTAACAGCTCAATGTTGTGACTACAAAGTAATTAACATCAAAATAAATGACATGATCATTTTAGTAAAGAAATTTTAAATGGTATCATTAAATATATATTGCCAGTTTGGTAATAAAAACATATACTTTACAAAGGAAATGCTATAAACTAGAATGTTAATAAAATTAAAATCTGTCATTCTACCCCCTCCCAATACATTGCAAACTTGCATTATCACCATATTTTAAAGGAATTATATATTACTTTTTTTTCTAATTCTCTTAGATTAGTTACTTATAAATGAGAGAGTTTGACTGGACAAATGGTGACAGGAAAATGACATTTTACTGGATTTCCAAACATAGAAAAATTTAAATTCTTCATAAACAAAACAATAAAACCAAAATAAATATAAATCAAAACATTTTCTTTTCATTTTTCCAATTAATAAAGGTATAGCAATGGTAGAAATGATTTTAGTCTTTTACCATTTGTCTACAAAGAATGAATACCTATGATTATAAGAAAACCATAATCTCATACCTCATTGGTTTAAATGGTGTATACACAACATTGAAGACAAGTATCACCAATCCAGTTGCTGTCTCTCTCTGTTGTCTAACCAGAGAAATAGCCACACAATTCTGTAGATTATCTTGAGCGTCAGGCGTCAGGGAAACACAACTCGTAAACAAACTCTTCAGCTGTTGCCAAGGCTGTAAAATTGTATAAACAAATCAAACTGAAAATTTATGTTCTTTTTAAGATACATTCTTAAATAAATATTTAAATATTTTGAATAAATCAACAAATACTGTTAATTGCTTCATTTTCCAGATACATTTTGTCATGCAAATATCCTAAAACTGTTTCTGATACATAACATGATATTTTTACGATTTTCAATCCATCAAGGAACCAATGCCTTCTAATTGCTACTTTATTTACTTTTATAATTATATACAATATCCCTTTAATTTCGCATCATTTCAAGTTGTTCATGTACTTTTTTTTTACCATATTGTTGGATGACAGTCTGTGTAAATACATAAAAAATAATATCAAAATTATACATAAAATATATCTGTTGTGTTTTGTTACTCGTGTGAATTAACAAAAGTGAAAAAAAATTTAATATTCATATGAAGATGCTTGAAATTGAACATGATTTAAATAAAGTATGTGCTTAAAATTCAAAACTATTCATTTAATATGTATAGAAAACAGTCTGCTCATGATTTTCTCATAAAGTCAAGACCTTTTAATTGAACCTGATTTCTTTAAATATTAGATTCCAAAGGAAGTTGCTTGTTTGAAAATAAAAATAAAATAAACTTACTTTCACCAACAACAATACCATCAGGTATCTTTGGTGACTGATTTTTTCGGAGTTATTGATCTGGTAAAGATACTTTTCTGTGGACCTGATGATGAAGGTGCCACCCCTGATAGAGTGACCTCTAACCTTTCCTCGACTCTGTCTCGTGCCTTACACTCAATACTAACACCGTGAGATTTCTCCACAGGTTTTGATTCTGGTATACCCTGGATAGGATAAAGCCAGCGTATCTCTGTCAGTCCTTCACTTCCTGATTTTGAAAGTTGATATCTAAAAATATACACATGGATTATTTAATATACCAAATATATATATATACTATAAATGACTTTTATAACTAACATGATTTATTAAACTAATTAAGTTGCATGTAATAGAAACAAATTGAATGGGGTTCAGCTATGTTAAAGACATAATACCAACATTTGTGTGAACCATCTGTTTCAGCTGGTAACAGAATGTCACTTTTACGGAAAAGTACCAAATAATAATAACAGAGATTAGTAATGGGCAAGATTCATCCACTTATACCAAGGAAGTCAGTTCAAGAATTATAGAGAAAAATGGAGAGCCAGAAAAAGCCACTGACCTTTGCCAAGTGAACTGATCCACCTAAATGGAATTCAAACCTAGATTTTGAAAGGTTGTAAGCCATTGCTTTAGGCTACCCAAATAATGTGATTTCACCACATCTCATGTATTGTGTTCTACACAAATGTTAAGCAGTATCATATGGTTTGTAGATGGACCGTAATACATAAATGGCCTTTTAAAAAAGTGACCAAGTTGAGGTACAATGTAAAGGTTCTGTAGGTCTCATCTATAATCTTTGACTTTGTCCCTAGATATGACACTGCTTCCAGAACTTTGGTGTTAGAAAACAAATTTTACCATAAATTATGTCATAAGATGAATTGTTATGTGATGTTTATTATTGCACTGATTGTTCCCATACTCAAAATTTGAAAAAAATAACCTAGATCACAAGATGAGACTTCCATATCCTATTGCTTGACTATCACTATGCCAAGTCCTGATTATGAATGTAATGAGAAACCTTCTTTTTTTCAATATACTGAATTCAGAATAAACATAGAAATGGTTGATTTTCTATATTTTACAGGCAAACAAGCTTTAAAACAGGGTAAAGCTGTCCCTTTTAATACCAAGGTCCGTAACAACTTACCCATTACTATCTTTTGGTGCAAACTGCCATCGTCCACCATCTTCCTTCCTGACAACGAGACTACATAAAGCTTCATACTTTGTCATCTCTGTTGGAGCAAAGCATATTGGGATATCTAATGTAGATTTTGGTCCCACACGGATTGCTGTTTGGTGTTTCAGTAACAAGCAGAAGGCCGATTCTGCTGATGGATAACCATTCATTATTTGTTCCATTTGTGCATTATTGTCTGAAATTTAGCGTAAATTATTGTTTAACATCTGAATAAATTACATGTAAACTCATCTCTATATTAGTGTTCTTAGAGTGCATTTTTAAAACACTGATTATGACAAAATAGTCCAGAGTTGAGATTCTTTCCCTTATATCAAAGTGGTGAGTTATTGAATGGGAAGGAGATCCGAGTACTCAGGATTTAAATTTTCTACTGAAAATAGGAAAAAAGTTGTCAAATTGAAGGAAGCAAATAAATGAAATTTTTTGATTTCAACATAATAACCAATTTTATCTAACTGGATTTCACAGACTTGTCTTTCATTTCAGAATTTTACCTTGGAATATCAAACATTTTTTTTTTGATTTACCAATAAGGTATATTTCAATCAGAGTATCAAATTGTGAAAATGTTGCAATATATATTTTTTGATGATCTTTCAGTATCTTTGGTCCTATTTTTACCTATCAATGTATTGTACCATCTGAATGAAATAATATGGATACATATAAAACTATCTATACCTTTGAGCAAGATGTCTACTAATACAGCATGGTCCATAGGGTTACGGAATGGTATGATAAGTGTGGTATTAGATCCTACATCTGTAAAAACACTGACAGCATCCTGTGGTTGTGGGATCAAACCTGTACCTGATGCTACAAACACCCACTCACCAAGCTGGAAAAAACAATAAATTCATTTATAATTAAAACTGTGACTAAGGTTGGTTCAATGTTAACAACTACATTCATAATACATAAAATTCTTATTTGAATTGATAGTTTTCAGTTTAACATCAAGGTTTAGGGATAACAATAATCCTTCTGTGAAAATATGCTCTATAAAAAGACCATCCTTCTAAATTATTAACATATATACTGAAATTAAGGATCTACTAGAAAAATTCTAAAATCCTAATTCAAGAGTCTTAATTGGGTTGTTACAAATTAGAAAATGAATAAAATTTAATCTTTAAATTCATGAATAATCATACCTGTTCACTATTGAAAATAACTTTAGCTATATGATCGCCCTGACCCAGTGTTGATGGCATGAAGTGTATTGGGACTTCTATCTGGGACATAGGTCTCAGAATGATGGGTCTCTCATTGTCTCTCTCCAGGGAGAAGTTATTACTATTAGATATTGTTGGTATTAATTCTAGTGTCTCCTCTGTTGGATTATCCAGTAAGATGTTCTGTTTGGTCCATCTAAAAAATATTTAAAAATTTGAATGTAAAATACAATTTAATTAAGGACATATATTTTTACAAAAAATTAAACAACAATGCTTTACAGAGTGAATATCTGAATTCATTAGTATGGTGTACCATTATTTTAAAGGCCATTTTATATAAATTTTTTTAAGTATTCAAGTGTATGTACTGAAGTTATGCATAGATCTTCCATCTTTCCAAACACATCATCTTATTTTAGTGGAATTATTTAGTATTGGACATTTTTAAAAAAAATTTCACTTTCTCCAAAAAAAAGCTAATTAGCCTGTATTTATCATGGGAAAGCACCATTAAACTTTGTTTCACAAATATAAATTTGTTTCACAGATATGAATATCAGTGTGTCAAAATTAAAAAAAAAAGCCACAACTAAAACAGATTTCCAAAGATACTTTTTACAAGTGAAATACTGGTACTAAACTACAAACCAAAATTGACAAGTGGATTTTTACCTTCCAAGTTCACATTCCATATGTGGTAATGTAGTCTGGGATGGTGGTTCTGCTGTCAGTCTTAAATCATACCAAAATTCACCAGTCAACTCATGGTAAAACACAAGTCTGAAATAAATTTCAAAAAAATAATTTTTATCAACTTTTTATTACTGTTAAAACAAGTGACTGACATGAAAAACATACATACATATGTATATACCATGAAAGAAACTAATTATCATATTGTTGATAATACATATATATCTTTATCGCAATAAGAAAGCAATTATTTAAACCATTTTTCTTTACTGTGAATTGAGAAATTTTGCATCAGTTAATTTTTGTAAGAGACAAAAAATTATTTTAATCTCTTTCTTATTTTGTTATTTTTTATTACAATATAAAGTCAGATAAAGTTTGTTAAAGGCCAAGAAAATGTTATAACACTTGTAAGAGCTTAAATAGCGATTTTGATGTCATTATTTTCTATACCCATCATTACCAAAACAGCTGATTTGTAAATATCAATTATTATAAATATAGCTTCTAGTTGTTAAACTATTATTAGAATGAGGAAAAACCAATTTCTTACATACCCAGCTCTCTGTTTTCCAATGATTGCTGGAGAAAACGTAAGTGTATAGACATCCTTTTCTCCTGCTCCCAGTGTTATAGATGATGGACCATGGAGGTCACGACCTTCAATCTTTACATCTAATGTCACATCAACAGGAGTAGGATTCCTAACTATTACTTCCACAACAGCTTTTTTCTAAAAAGTCAAAAAATGGAAATAATCAAAATGAACTTTCAATTAAAAAAATCTTAGTTAAAAATAGAAAAACATCTAAATTCAAATGACCTTCCAACAAAGATATTATAGCAGATTTTATATGTTTTGAATTTTATTTTTTGACTCACTACATACATTAAAGACTGAATTTATTTTGTATGGTCTTCCAATCTCAAAATCAAAATCACAACATACAATAATACATATGTATAAAGTATTGAACAGATCTCTCATTAACCCGCTTAATACACCTACTGTTCATGTACCCTGACATCACAAATTAAGAGTGGTCACATGACAAGATTTACAACGTCATGTGACCTGCTTTATAAATGGTAATTACTGAATAGATGAAGCTAGAAAACCATTATAAAAACCAGATATAATCAAGCATTTTCTCACCTGACAAGCACATGTTATAGACATAATACGTTCTGGTGCTGGTGGTTTGGCTGTTATTTCTAATGAGTACCAAATACGGTAACCATGGTATTTTCTTGTTTCCTCATCTTCATCGTTAATTTCATCCCCATCACTATCTACCTCCCTACATTAAAAACAAACATACATAAAAGTTTAAAATGATGGAACAATCAATATCATCAGGAGATCAAAGAACAAAGTTACATAACGATAATTCAGTATAACAGTGCATTTCTTGATTTCACTGATTTGTTAGACATTTAAAATACCCTGATTTCTCAGTTATCTCCCTTTACAGAAATAACAATACCACTACTACTGTTTTATCCATTATATAGACTTACACAACAGGATTTTTGCCAGCTATAAATGCTATAATTCCCTTGAAGATTCCTCGTCTCGTTGGATTGTAGGACATATTGTAGATACCTGTTTTACCAGGTAGAACTGATATCGAGGCGTTACCAGTAACAAACGGTAGATCTGACTCAACCTGTAACAAAAACCAAACATTTATTATTAGAAAAAAATGTATTGTTTATCATGTATTCAGAATGATTTATAACATTTGTAAAAAGATATTACTAAGCTAAGACAATCATTTGACAAGAAACCATGCCTGCTTTTCTTCTTGAAGAATTGTCAAACAGAATGGAAAATTTACATTCGAAATTCTTCCATTAAGAACACACAAGTCTTTTAAAGACAACTGTGTAAAAATAATGCATGACATGACCAATAAGATTCATGATCCAAGAGTTATGTTCAGTTGTTAAGGTCTTGGATTCATGATTCAAGAGTCATGGGTTCAAGCTCCAGTGTGGTGGTCCAGATCACCCATCTGGCAAATGAATGTATAAGGCAATGATGCTGGAGGTTAATTTTGTGATAGACTGATATCCCATCAACAGGAGAGTACTGTACTCTCAGCCACACCACACCATTAAAAGCAGGACAAACATAGGCCAGATAAGTCAATGAGACTTAAGACAGATTTTGAGTTATAAAATTAAACTTACACATGTTAATCTGAATGATAATTTTTGTACAATTTGAACACTTAGCAAAGAGTGAGCTAACACTACTTACCCTGTAACATAACTTTTTCTTGGTGACGTTTGGTATGTTTAGGCTAAACGTTCCACTGAAAATAGAAATATGTTAATGTAATATGTTTATATTAAAGCAAAATTAAGAACAAGACAAGAACTAGTTACAGATACTGGCCTGTCGATTCTTACCTTGATTGTAAAGCTATGAAATCTGAACCTCATCCTTGCATCTTAGACAAAGAACAAGTTTAATATGTAATTGGTTCAAAGACTAAAGTTGGTGCAGTTACAAGTATAGAATGACAACTTAAACAATCAAAGATGATTAACAGGAAAGACATTTCAAGAAATGTGACATATTACAAAGTTTTTATGTAAGTAAAGTCTGGTATTCTTACCCTTTCTTTGCCTCACAGTGTAAAGTCACATGATCCAATGCTAGTGGTTTCATTGGTTTACCAAGTAGGTGGAAAACATGATCTGTACCATCTTCTGTATTGCTAAGGACAAGTTTCCCCTTTAAATGAATAAATAACTTTATGAATTGATACTGATCTTCTTATTAAAGTTTGATTTGATAAATGTGATTCTTAGAATATATAAATTGTGTATGTAACTTATATGAAGATGTCACCAGTTTTAGGTTATGTCAAAGAAATAAATATCTTTTCTGACAGTTTCTAGTCTGGCATGCTAAAAATGATAAAACTTAATTTTTTAAGACGTGACACATCAATGGACTTCACTTTTATATACATTGTATTCAGCAATTGTCCAGTGACTTCATTTTTTAAATTGTTGGTCAGACCTAGCTAGGGATAAAACCCATGGCATCCCAAATACTGGGTCAACACTCTTTCAGCTAACTGGGGTACCTGTATCAATAATACTTGAAATTTTTTCAAAATGTTTTACTAAAATTTTCCTAGCTTCATCCTTGGTATTGTTCACTGCAAAAAATATGAAATGTACTCACCTGAATTTTACCTTCATTTTGTGGTCTAAACATGAGAGGATATTTGGTGGTTTGGTAAGCTTTGGCCAGTATGCTAGGTGGTCCGATGAATCCCATACCCTCTATAGAAGCAACTAATGGCCAGTCATGATTGGTTACATTTACCTGTTGTTATATTATAATATAAAACAAATGAAAAATGATTCAGATTCAGTACGATATCTTTGTAAAACAGTTTAACCAAGTGGCAGCATGATGCTTTAGAAACTTAGTTGAAACATATCTTCAAAAAACTGGAGAGATAATAAAGTTTGGGATTTCATCTGTGATTTTTCTAACTTCTATCTGTAAACATACAGTAATGAGTATTTGCCATTATATCACATTCTCTTATAAGAGAATAAATCTTTACCAAAGATTACCATTATGCTGCTAAACTTATAAATTATGTCAATCAATGTCAACCTATGTCCAAGTTAAAGTTGCAATTATTAATAAAATGTACAGACAATATCAAAAAGAGTAAAAATCCAAATTCTTGATTGACCTTTGAAATAAAAAGATATCATTATACTTGTTTATCATTCAATATGTATCATAAACTTATACATACTATAGGTATATCCTGAGTGACAGACTGGTGAACTGGAGCTTTGAACGTGATCTCAGCCGTGCTTCCCTCTGGGTTGACTGTACATTCTATCTTATAAACACGGACATCATCCTGTCCACGCAGAGTGATCTGACATGGATAATGACCAGGGTCAGTTCCTTTAAATTTGATTGGTAGTTCTATACATGGTACATCTGACCGCAGACCTGAAACAGAAATAACAGAAATTAATAAGATATTTCTGAATGACATATACTGGTGCTTACATATAGTCTTCATATACAACAGTCCATATAACCATTACTCCTATAAATACTGGTGATTGACATAACATTTATAATATGGTGGAGTTGAAATTCTTCAATCTTTGCTATAAAACACACAATAAAACCAAGACAACAAGATTCTGAAAATGCTATTTAGATTCCTTATTCAAAATATGCATCAGTTGCAATGAGAGAAAACTGAAAATTCTGAAAAACCTTAGCAGCAAACTGTCTTTAAACAGATTGAATTTTAATTTCTGAAGGACATTTTGCACATTCAGTAGATCAATAACAACAGCTATATTGATAGTAACTTACCATTGTGTACAACTGATGCATTCTTAGATTTTCCTGTGTCTGGTGGGGGTATACTAAATGCCTTTGGTAAAATGTAGAACTCTGAGTCTACTTCAACATCCATCACTTCACCATTTACAACATTTGTCTGTCAAAAGAAAAGCATAATAAAAATTACGAGAAATTACAAAATGAAGTTATTTTAGGATGTAACAATAGTTTTGTAACAACGCAGACTAAAATCAAAGTCAAATTAAACAAATTCAAATTCTGTAATTAGTTTTGTTTATATATTAAGGCCTTGAAACTTTTCATATTTTTTTTCGTAACTTGGGTGGGCAGTAGATATTTAGGTGGTTATCTATTTATATTGGTCATGAAGGCTAAACAATTTTAATGAATTAGTAACACTTGACATATTTCCCCTATTTTATGCTACACATATTTATTGAAACTGTACTTAAACCTGAATTTAGTCATGGAAATTTTTTTCCATAATGAAGACATTGGACTGTAAAAATATCAATAAATCAAAAACAAACAAAATACAGAATTTATCTCAAGATTCAGAGCATAAAATAAATAAGTAATGCACTTACAAAAAATTGAATAATTAAAATAAATTTAAAAATTCAAAAACCCAAATCCAAAATTTTTTGATATTTTTTTATAATAATAAAACAATTAAATCTGTAATAATTGAAAATAACCTAATTTGTTGCTTTTTCCACAAAACTGTCATTGCCAGCCAAAAACTGATTTTGAAAAAATTAATAAGCTTTGGTAACAAATACATGAAAATGTAACACAATCCTGCCTCTTCCCGCTCTCAAGTTTATACACATTAGTATGAAAATGAATGGAAAGAAATCAATTTTCTAACACCTTGTAACATTATAATATGTGATAGTATAAAGTACAAATCAGTCAAATTACCTAATCACGGATTTAATGTGATATATCATCATAAAGATCATTGAAGTGTTTGTATGTCAGGAAGATAACTGAATCTGATGCTTCAGTCTTCTATTTGAATTACTATGTACAGGTACTTTTTACTTATCTTTCACACCTGGAAATATTGACTGATTTCTAGATGATACTATCAAATGTGATTAATTACAATACTGTCAATACTGCAGCTGATGAAATAGGATCTATATGTCTCTTGTTATATGGCTTGTATCAATTTTCAATTACAGGTAAAACACACCTGTCTAAATAATTACTTTACAGATCAAGTCTACAAACTGATATTTTACCATTCCAAAACTGCAGCACTTCATTTAAGTATTGCTAGTACAAGGCACTAGAATACATTAAATATTATAATGGCAGGAAAAAATTGTATGTTTCCACTTTCCTTGCCTAACCTGATTATTTGGGTTATCTCTACATTTTTATTGCCATTTTTTGGATATCTATCATTAAATTAATTAAAATTACTCTGTATGTAGAACTACCTTATCTACCTTTCTTCCAATTTTTTCAGGGTGAAAGTGAAAACACAAATCTCTTCCAGGCCCAAATAGCATAGCATGTTATTTGCATCTATGAGAAGTAAATCATATTATATACAATGTATATCTCTCAGAAACTAAAAAAAATGTTTTTCAAAAATGCATCTTTTTTTCCAGACGAAAGAGTAAAGTTTTGAAAAAAAGTATATCACATTATAGATATCTTTCTGAAATTAATATAAACAATCTTTTTGGTAATGATTATTTTGTTTCATTTGCAAATGTCAGATGCAAATCACAGTAGTTACTAATAGATATATGTAAAAAAAAATATATTGCCCATTAACTGAATACAAAATAAACAAAAGTAATACAAATTATCTCCCTTTACAATCAATACATTACAATGCCATACCCTTTTAGTTTCTGGAAGTTTACCAGTTGTAGCCAGTAACATAATCTAGTATGATTAAATAAGTCATTTTAATTGCATAAAAAATTAAATAAAGTCAGGTACCAAAGTATTATACACTGTAAGACAGAATATCTTGTTAAAGAGGGGAGGGGCTCAGTAGCAGTAGCCGAGAGGTCTAAAGTGCAAGCTTACAGGACAAGTGCCTCTTACCGTCTAGGTTCAAATCCCTAACAAGTAGATTGTAGTGTGTGAAAGTTTGTCTGTTCACTTGTCAAAGGCCAGTGTTTTTCTGTAGGTACTCCTGGTTTCTCCATTATCCCAGAACTGACTATCTTAATATCAGTGAAAGAATCTTGACTGGGGCATAAAACACCATTACTCTACTCTCAACTCTTGTTAAAATGGATAAAAATAGATATACAGTTATTGAGAAAACTAAGAACAACAGAATTACAATGACATACACCAGAACTTTGATATTTCTGGTAAAAACCATGGAAACTTCAAAGTGAAAGATTTTTTGTTAAAATTCTATGTTCCATTACACAATTTTTGGAAAGCTAAAGGTCAAAATAAACATCCAACCCACTCAAAGTTTTCAAAGTTTCATTGCATGATATAAACATTATATGGGTGTAAGATCAGGTAGTCTTTATATACAACTCAAATAACTTAGCTGAAGAAGACAATGGATGACTTATTAAGAGATGTCCTTTTTATAAACATGATGAACTGTAAATCAATTATTTTTTGTGTGTTAGTATTTGTTTTAAGAATAGAATTGAAGATGACTTACTTTAGCTTCTGTAATAATTCTGTCTGCATTGTTGGACAGAAGTGCGATAGTTTTAGACATGACACTTGATGTACTAATTGTATCTGTAGCTATACGACGTTTTCTCTCCTTCTCAGTCATCCTCTGAAATTCAAAAATAAAATGATTTAAAAAAATCATTTAAAAGATGGAGTTGAAATTATCTCTGTAAAAAATCCTGGTTGATTATCATGCATCAACAAATCAGCAAATGTGACAAACAGTTCATCCTGCCTGTTAATGTTATAGCAATGATTGTAACATGATGATGTAGTCCAGTGACTTTGTAAACAACATGTTTGTTACATCTAGAGACATCACATAATTTGTCATGTTGTATAAGATAAAAAAAATTAATTGTAAAAGATCATGATAATCTGATTTAGGATAAATTTCATTTATATTATTACTGAACTGTCCTGATAGGGAAAATTATCCTCCTATTACTGATACAGTTAGTGTACATTTTTCAGATTTCTTGTAATAGCTACTACATTAGTGATAGAACCATAATTACCCTCAAAAGTCCAATATTTAATAAAACAAAACTTTATCATTGCTAAAATTTTATCAATTCATTAAAAAAACCATGAAATTTATGATTTGGGGTTTTGGATAAAAGAAGAAAAATTTTTCAGAACATTACAATGAAAGAAGCAAATGGAACAATAATAGCAACCTTAAATAAAGTATACTAACCTGAGCTGCCATGAGTAATGCCTTTCCTTTTGCCCTGTTTAATATGGTTATACAAACCTGATGAGCTGCCATGAGTGCCTTTTCTTTTGCCCTGTTTACTGTGGTTATACTAACCTGTTGGGCTGCCATGAGTAATGCCTTTTCTTTTGCCCTGTTTAATATGGTTATACAAACCTGATGAGCTGCCATGAGTAATGCCTTTTCTTTTGCCCTGTTTACTGTGGTTATACTAACCTGTTGAGCTGCCATGAGTAATGCCTTTCCTTTTGCCCTGTTTAATATGGTTATACAAACCTGATGAGCTGCCATGAGTAATGCCTTTTCTTTTGCCCTGTTTACTGTGGTTATACTAACCTGTTGAGCTGCCATGAGTAATGCCTTTTCTTTTGCCCTGTTTACTGTGATTATACTAACCTGTTGAGCTGCCATGAGTAATGCCTTTCCTTTTGCCCTGTTTACTGTGGTTATACTAACCTGTTGAGCTGCCATGAGTAAGGCCTTTTCTTTTGCCCTGTTTACTGTGGTTATACTAACCTGTTGAGCTGCCATGAGTAAGGCCTTTTCTTTTGCCCTGTTTACTGTGGTTATACTAACCTGTTGAGCTGCCATGAGTAAGGCCTTTTCTTTTGCCCTGTTTACTGTGGTTATACTAACCTGTTGAGCTGCCATGAGTAAGGCCTTTTCTTTTGCCCTGTTTACTGTGGTTATACTAACCTGTTGAGCTGCCATGAGTAATGCCTTTCCTTTTGCCCTGTTTAATATGGTTATACTAACCTGTTGAGCTGCCATGAGTAAGGCCTTTTCTTTTGCCCTGTTAACTGTGGTTATACTAACCTGTTGAGCTGCCATGAGTAATGCCTTTTCTTTTGCCCTGTTTACTGTGGTTATACTAACCTGTTGAGCTGCCATGAGTAAGGCCTTTTCTTTTGCCCTGTTTAATATGGTTATACAAACCTGATGAGCTGCCATGAGTAATGCCTTTTCTTTTGCCCTGTTTACTGTGGTTATACTAACCTGTTGAGCTGCCATGAGTAATGCCTTTCCTTTTGCCCTGTTTAATATGGTTATACAAACCTGATGAGCTGCCATGAGTAATGCCTTTTCTTTTGCCCTGTTTACTGTGGTTATACTAACCTGTTGAGCTGCCATGAGTAATGCCTTTTCTTTTGCCCTGTTTACTGTGATTATACTAACCTGTTGAGCTGCCATGAGTAAGGCCTTTTCTTTTGCCCTGTTTACTGTGGTTATACTAACCTGTTGAGCTGCCATGAGTAAGGCCTTTTCTTTTGCCCTGTTTACTGTGGTTATACTAACCTGTTGAGCTGCCATGAGTAATGCCTTTCCTTTTGCCCTGTTTACTGTGGTTATACTATCCTGTTGAGCTGCCATGAGTAAGGCCTTTTCTTTTGCCCTGTTTACTGTGGTTATACTAACCTGTTGAGCTGCCATGAGTAATGCCTTTCCTTTTGCCCTGTTTAATATGGTTATACAAACCTGATGAGCTGCCATGAGTAAGGTCTTTTCTTTTGCCCTGTTTACTGTGGTTATACTAACCTGTTGAGCTGCCATGAGTAAGGCCTTTTCTTTTGCCCTGTTTACTGTGGTTATACTAAACTGTTGAGCTGCCATGAGTAATGCCTTTTCTTTTGCCCTGTTTACTGTGGTTATACTAACCTGTTGAGCTGCCATGAGTAATGCCTTTTCGTTTGCCCTGTTTACTGTGGTTATACTAACCTGATGAGCTGCCATGAGTAATGCCTTTTCTTTTGCCCTGTTTACTGTGGTTATACTAACCTGTTGAGCTGCCATGAGTAATGCCTTTTCTTTTGCCCTGTTCTGTGGTTATACTAACCTGTTGAGCTGCCATGAGTAATGCCTTTTCTTTTGCCCTGTTTACTGTGGTTATACTAACCTGTTGAGCTGCCATGAGTAATGCCTTTTCTTTTGCCCTGTTTACTGTGATTATACTAACCTGTTGAGCTGCCATGAGTAATGCCTTTCCTTTTGCCCTGTTTACTATGGTTATACTAACCTGATGAGCTGCCATGAGTAATGTCTTTTCTTTTGCCCTGTTTACTGTGGTTATACTAACCTGTTGAGCTGCCATGAGTAATGCCTTTTCTTTTGCCCTGTTCTGTGGTTATACTAACCTGTTGAGCTGCCATGAGTAAGGCCTTTTCTTTTGCCCTGTTTACTGTGGTTATACTAACCTGTTGAGCTGCCATGAGTAATGCCTTTTCTTTTGCCCTGTTCTGTGGTTATACTAACCTGATGAGCTGCCATGAGTAATGCCTTTTCTTTTGCCCTGTTTACTGTGGTTATACTAACCTGTTGAGCTGCCATGAGTAATGCCTTTTCTTTTGCCCTGTTTACTGTGATTATACTAACCTGTTGAGCTGCCATGAGTAATGCCTTTTCTTTTGCCCTGTTTACTATTGGTATCATTAGGTTCTCTTTTAATGTCTGTCCTGATTCACACTTCCAGTAAACAATACGATCATCACCACCATAAATACCTCTACCTTCTCCTGTAAAACAGATACAGAAAATTTAAAAAAGTAAGATAAAGAGACAAATGCTCTAAAAAAAACATCAAAGACCTGTCTCTGAGAGATTAATACATGTCACCTTCCACTTACATCTATAATTTAAAAAAAAATTATAAAAAAAAAAAATAATAATAGTAATAAAAATAATAATTATGATAATGATTATAATAATGATAATAAAAAAAACTTATAATTATGCAAGATAAGGATTTCAAAATTTCTAAGACAGTATTCAAGTGAAATACCTGGTAAAAAAAAATTAAAAAAAACTTTTAACAAATAAATAAATAAATAAATTAATAAATTAAAAAACAACAAAAGTTTGTTACACATTCATGTAGAGTAGATAAAGGGAGATAACTACCTGCTGCAGCAGCACTACTGATTCTAACACTGTGCTGTGACTTGATGAAAGGAACTGGTGATGGAAGTGGTAACTCTGATGTTGCCTCAATGGAATATAAAAATTCTCCAATAGACTCATTTAAGAAAATAACAGAACACTGGCGCTCTCCAATGTTAAAGGGTAAGAAATGTATGTCAACATTTGCAGAGGAATTAGCATCAAGGAATATACTTGATTCAGGACTGTAGAAAGCACTCATCATAGGGGCATCATCTGAAATTGGTAAAAAAACAACAGTAAGTAAGACATTTAGAATATTTTTACAAGTAGAAAAAATAAACACAAACCCTATCTAAAATAACTGAAAAGATGTAACCCCTCCCCATATATCATAAATCATGTCTTAATTTAACACAAATAACTTAAACATATACATGTATAAATTAAACATTCATTTATAACAGCTTTAAAAAAATTCTCCTAATATGATCTGACAGTAAGATGTTCCTGTTTAAATGGTTTAATAATTCATTTATATTGTAGACTAATATGCCTTAAATATATGTCATTCTTTCTTTCTTTATTATTATTAAATTGTATTATTATCTTTTTACCTTCTTTCTTCAAATCTAAAGCATCAGATACTTTAGGTGGTGGTGGTGTTGGTGGTGTCTCTGGCCGAGCTTGTCCATGATCCACACGAGCTTTGACCCTCTTCCTTCTCTTTTCTCTAGGTTTTACCATATTTGATTGATTGTTTGGATTCAGAAGATTTCCACTTGATTCCACCAGCACGATGTGGAATTCTCCACCTTCAGGGAATGGATTGGTAACTGTTAGATTGATTCTGTTTAGTTCATAACAAGGGGATGCACATTTCACGGTTATCTGTAAAGAATTAACACATTGTCAATAACAAATAAAGACTTATCAAGTTGACAAGTTGATTTATAACACTTTATATACACATATCCATTTAAAATCTTCATGATTGTAATGGATATTTTGTCCAGAGTAAATGGAGACAAGCATAGTAAAGGTACATACATTACATCTATACATAAAGAAATGGTTCAGACATTAAACAAATCTATTTGTATGCTTAATTTTATCCCTTTCTTTATAAATCAATTTTGGAAAAATAATTCTGATTTTATTCCTGTACAAATTTTGATACATTTTTTTAAAGTCAGAAGCTAAATTATTTGCAGATTTTTTCTGATTTTAACATTTTTCTCTGCACTTCAATTTCAGGAAAAATAACAGGACAGTTGAAAATTATATAAAGATTTTGTATTTGTGGTATAATGATGCATAAAATATTTGTGGTATAATGATGCATAAAAATGCTTTAAAATGTCTCAACTGATGGCAAATGTTTTGAAACAATAAGGATTATAAGATGAAATTTTTAAAAATTTATTTCTTATAGTGAAAATGTTATCAAAATAAGTAACGAAATAAATTCACGATAATTTTTTGTAAAAAAGGATTTAACATAGAAAGAAAGGAAAAATTATCAAAAATAAAATGAGTGTGTGAGTGTTTTTGTTCAATGTCTGTAGAAGATTAAACATAAACATTCTTTGACGACAAATAACGTACCACAAAAAATACAATTAATGATTTACTTAAGTATCAAAGTTAATTTTTAGAAATTTTTTTATAAATGCAAATTTATCAACTCTTTCATTTAGTGATGACATAAATAAGTTGTAGTGTGTGGTATCATCTTCCACACATGCATACATTCAAACTCTCCTATAATTTACCAAGGGGCATTATAACAGAATTTCACTGTACTACATGTACTATTTCAATTTTAGATACTGAGACAGATACAATTTTCTTATTACATTCACAGCTTAAAACCATTGACTAATTGTTCCTTTTATGAGGGGGGCGGGGGGGGGGGGGGGGGTTGTTTAAAAATCCTCATCAATAATATCTGAGTTGAATTGAGATATCACTAAATATATGTATATCTGTGTAACATAGTGTGAGAATATAAAACTATAACGATACTGTTGGACTGGACAGGTTATATAAAATTTATAAATCCTTCTGAAAAATTCTTATTTTTAATAATTAAATTTGATAAAATTCTTGAATGTTATTGGTAAAAGATGAAAAATATTTGTTTCATTCTTCAATATCCGAAAGTTGATTAGCAACACCAAATCAGGTGGCATAAGTTGACAGTGACATCATCAATTACATCATCAGTAAAACTGAGATTTGCTATGGCAGGTGGTGCAATTTCGAATAGGTAAACAACATCACAAAATCACAAACAACATTTAAAAAACACACACACATAAGTCACTCAGCAATATTATCTGTGAGGGTACTGACATTGAAGTGGTGGTGGTTCAATTTTTCCGTTGTGTAAAAGGGAGACTACAATAATTGGTAACTTTACATTGTTTATATTAACAAGTTTTAAGTATAAAATTTCACATGTTCATGCAATTTTCATAAATAAATGGAACAAAATAATAACAACATGCAATTAATAATAACAAACAAATACAAACATATAACTGTGATAATGAATAAATAAATAAACATTATTAGTAAGTAGTGAAATAAATAATGGAAACTTCTGCAACAATATGACTGAGTACATACATAAAACTATTGAATCATTTTAAAATATAAGTATGACATGAAAGCTATAGTGGACCAATTGTTTCTCGGAACTTGATGCTAGCTAATAAGTGTAGGTTTAATGGTGTTTTACGCTCAAGCCACTCATTGCCAAAGGTTGATTTCACTCTGCTAAATCTTTTTGTGAGATAATTTGTCAGTTCACTTAATTGCCATTGGTTATTATTTTTTTAGGCACTCCAGTTTTCTGCACCATCCCAGAAATCACCACCTCAATGTAAATCTAAGAATCTTGACTAAGGCATTAAACGCCATAGATTAAATTCAATCTTTTTCCAACATTATGTCACTGATAGTAACAATTTGATGAAAATTCAGTGTTTTAGTTTTCTATCTAGATAATGTGACATATATATCAAGTGTAAGTAAAGTGAAATGTGTAATATATTTAAATATTAAGTCCATGAACCATACAGAATAAAGTCTACAGAAATTTGTCTTAACTCATTACCCCGAAGTGAACAAACAGAGATTATTATTATCAATAAGAAAGAAATGAAACAGTTTAAGAACAAAGATAAGAATGATCACCGAACAGTATAATGTGAAAAATTTTAAAAGAATTCTATCAATAGATAAGAAATTCCTTTATCCAACCCCAGAATGAAAAATTAAACAAAATAGGATGACAGAAACAGAAATATTTTAAGATTTGAGTGAATTATTGATATTGAAAAGAATCCAGAGTTAATTAATTAAAAAAAAAGTATGACTTCTTATTTGAATGTAAATTTTGAATGAAATAACAAGGACACCATTTTTCTAATAACCCTGTAACTAAAAAACCATGTGTAATAATTAGTGATAATAATGAACAGCAATTGGTAAAAAGTTGTTGCAAGAGTTTCCATGTTAAAATAAAGTGAACATTTTATTTAAAGGTGTGTGTACCTCCTGCTTTCTCATCCTTCTGTAAATAAAATAAATTATATTTTTTCTAACAAACTTGATAAAAACAAGTATGAATATGAAAAAAGGTTCATTTCAGAAGATAAAACTTATAAGAGAATAGATGCATTGCTATATTTCTCTATTCCGATGATAGATTAATTTTTAATTTTTGAAGTGAAAGCATGTAACACTTTATATGATAAGAAATGCTTTTTTTTTTTTTTGCAGTATAACAATAAATATATCTATGGCATCTAAAATTCAGGGAAATAAAATCATTATCAAACATAAATGAAAAAACACTCAAAATAACAATACTTACAGATGGTGAAATGTTATCAATCTGTGTCCTAAGGTTAAAGGTCAGTGTTGAACCAACAGCTGACCCTTGTCTTCTACCAACCAACACTAGAGTTGCTTCAGCTGGACGTAGGAACCGACTTTTGAATTCCACAGTGAGAGGAAGTGTTGATTTAGGTGCAACTGTGATATACTCTCCTTTGGGGACCCTAAAGTCCCGAGAATCCAAACCAGCCACCATGACCTGATATATCAGAGGTTTATTACTGGGGTTGCTTAATTTAACCTGAAAGAGACAATTACTTTATTATAACATAACAATTAAAGATAATTCACACAGGGACCAACATAATATGTAGGCCTAGTCATTTTGATTGAACTATTGCTGGTCAAAAGTCAAACTAGTGGTAAAAATAGCATTCTTGACAGTTGTCAAAGTTAAAGTCCGTTTTTTAGCCTTTGATGAGTCCCAACAAACCTGTTTATATCCTACTTTCAGTAATGTCATGCAAACGAAAGAACTAGTTTCTCCCTGAATTGGACACCAACCTATTCATGGAGTTGAACCCTAGCAATTACACTGGTGTATATTTATTTATCACTTGGATAAAATGGAAAATGTCTGCAGATCCACACCAGGGTCAAAGCTGACAGCCTTTAGAACCACAACCTTGAAGTTCCGATCAGCAGATACTTGTACTGACCTGTCTATGTACAATAGCATGTAGTCCACCAGTAAACTCTATGGTGCCTTTAGGTAAGTACTGTGGTAACCTCTGGTAAAGATGTGAACATAATAACAGCAGAGCTATAGGGTTAGGATCCGTGATATCAATAGCCTGCAAAAGAAGATAGAGATCAAAGTACATGTATATGAATTGGTTTTCACTTTAGTTTTCTTCAGGTAAATATAATTCTCATCAAGAAAAAGACTCAGAAAAGTGAAGTCGTTTAAAATACACAATTACATAAAAAAGAAGAAGAAGAAGAAGAAGAGAATTTTTTGTTTTGTTATCTGGGCAAAAGAGCTTGTAAGTATTGTTGGAATTATTTAATTTTTAACCAGATATGAAAATGTTTCTGGAATTTGACATTTGAGAATAGAAGTTAGCATCAGTTATGTAGAATATTTAATTGGTAAGTGACATTATTTATTAAACATATTTTCTAATCATGCTTAAGTGTTCTTGTACCAAGAAACTCCAAATCTTGGCTGATCACAGGAGGAGACCTATAACCCCTCTTGTGATAAGCACATTATAATATAAGTTGTGCCAAAAATTTATAACAAATTGTGAAAAAAAAACCCACTTACTTGTATATCATAATCTAATCCAGCATATCTCATAGCACTGACAATCTTGAGAGCATTATGTAGACATTGTTCTGCTGTGTTAGGATGTGTATACATGTCTTGTAGATGTGTTTTTACCTGAAATTAAAAATAAATATATAATAACAACTACTGTAGAATCATTAATGTTCATTGTGTTTAAGTTGCATGGTTTTGCAACTCCAAAAAATCTTGGTGGAAGAAAATAACATGAATTGAGTTATGTGAAAATGAATCCCTTTGGAGACTTGGTAAATAAAGATTTTTATTGACACTGAATTTTGTGTTTTCACTTATCCAAGAAGACAACAAAATTTAATCATATGTGAATTACAGTATCTTACAGTAATTGCTTAATCATGATCAATACACAGTTCAATACAACACGTAATAAGGTAGTAGGTGGGCAATGGGTGTATAAAGCTGAGTGGTACTGTCACTGGCTTTCAAAATGAAAGGTTGTGGATTCAAACCTTCACTTGAGACTTAGATAATTCAAAGGTTGATTTTCAAGATGGCTCTGTGAAATTCTTGATACAAAGCATACCTTCCATAAGCGATCTCAGAACCAAGTATGCCAGCTGTGGCTGTTACAGAGGATGAGTAGGGGCCATTGAAAAAAAAATCAAGATACTTTACAAAGAAAATGTTAATACATGTATATAAAGCTATTCTTAAGAAAACCAATTTTCTGATTACAAACATGTTCTCATATCATATGATATATTAAGATTGAAGTCACATCAGGGAAAAGATTAGGTTTAAAGAATACTGTATAAACAGTTAAGTCACAGCTGTCCCTACATTTAGTTAACAGGGCTTCAATGGTCATTGTACACAATGCTTTACTTTCAGAGTGTCATATTTTTGTGGTTGACAAATTCTTGATGTACTTGTATTGTTTTTATTTCACAGTCTAGAATCTAGAATGCTTCACTTATACATAAACAAAAGGTTTCAACATTTATTTTATGGCAGATTTATTTATGCAGAATCAATTCATCCACAAACACAGTAAAAAAATAAAACCTCCATAAAATATAACTATTGTACAGTACTTACCAAAAATGGCATGTGTGCTCCAAGAACAGCTCCAATAACTAATCCATCTAACAGGTCAAAATCATAATTAACTATCCACCTTGATGGGGGTACTCCACCTGACAAATTACAGAAAAATAATTCAAATTTTTAGTAGAAAACAATATATGTTGTCATATATATACAAATTGGTAGTCATTGCATTGTTAATTTTTCAAACATCATTTTTTACATTTATTCTGAGAAACTGTTGACAGGACTTTATTTATTTTATTAACTTGCTTGCCATATGTATTTCTTATAATTTCTTCAGTTACTCATGTTTTAAAAACAATTTTATTAAGTCTTTTCTTTAAAAAATTCTTCTTTGTCAACAAAAGGACTGATTTTAAGTTCTCTCCCCTGTGTGTGTGTGTGTGTGTGTGTGTGTGTGTGTGTGTGTGTGTGTGTGTGTGCTTTCACCCTTATGATTTTTACCTTTAGCACAGTTCTTCCATATTCTTTCTCTGTATTGTTCATAATGATGATTTAACCATGACAACAGAATTCTCTCCCCTATACTGTAGATATTGCTGCTCAATGGATCAGGGTTTATAGGGGGTATCTCTACACTCTTGTCTGGCAATGCCATGTTCTTCAATGTTCTGGGTGTTACTTTAGATAAGATAAGAGTCTGCAACAAAAAGTCAATTCAATGAAAAATTACAGTTACCTGTAGAATAGATAGTCTGATGATCTAACTAATTGCCTTACCTGGACATCTAAAAACTTACTGGATTTCTAACCATCCAACTTATTTTGCAATCAGTGACTTACAACACTTTTACAACAATATCAGCACCCCCCTCCCCCCTAAAAAATTAAAAAAATCTTGTGTGGTATTTCTTAGTACCAAAGCTGTAAATAAAAAGATTTTCATTTTAAATAATCTTTTAGAAGAAAATCCAAAGAATTGTCATAATTCTAAAACAAATTCATAGGCATGTCCTTCACTAAGTGATACAGAGACTTACAGCTTACTTTCGGAGGTTCACACTTTAAGTTAAATTACAGTGGCTGCATAACTAATTTAAAGTGACAAGTACACTAAGTAGCAAATACATTAGTTTCAATTTTGAACCATTTGATATCCTGAATTTTTTTGTTTTTTTTTTTTTGGAAACTTTGCAGTTGACTAGACAAAACAGAATGATAAATACAAATAGATGTCTCATTTGAAACAAAAATACAATAAAATATGTACCTTTAACAATTGTAACAGTATATCAGTCCATGCTCTCTTTGACACAGCTTCAAATACGTCTTCTTCCAGTTCTTCCTCATCTTCCTGTATTTTATCTGCCTGCTCTTCTTCCCCTTGTTTAACTAACTCCAACTTTAACTGTTTCTGCATCTGTTTCCATAGGTGATAGTCACGAGGTTCCATTAGGTACTCTGGTTTAACTGATGCTACACAGGCACCTTGACATCTTGTAAAACAAAACAATGTTTATTATTACATGCATAAGTTATGAGGGGATAAAAATATTTTTTGACACCCTGAATGATATTTTATACAACAAAAAAGATCAACTGACATTGCAAATAAAAATCCTAAAAATAAACACCCCTGATTTGATCAAAATAATCCACCATGATGCAAACCATTGATGCCAATTTCTGCATGTTTATCTTAACTATACAGATTTTACAACAAAATTTTTCAAAAGATGAAAAAAAAATCAAATTTAACTACATATTTACTCTATGTCAACATTGGCAAATTTAACTGCATATTTACTCTACGTCAACATTGGCAAATTTAACTACATATTTACTCTACGTCAACATTGGCAAATTTAACTGCATATTTACTCTACGTCAACATTGGCAAATTTAACTGCATATTTACTCTACGTCAACATTGGCAAATTTAACTGCATATTTACTCTAAATCAACATTGGCATTTTTTGTATCATGAAATGAAAACAATAACTGTTTGAAATAATAAAGAAATGTGGTCTGATACATACTTTAAGAACACCAACAATGTTGAGTGTTGCCAGTACACTTGTTTAACTCTTTCTATAGGATCTGATGGTAGAGGGTTATTTAGTGGTATTCCTGGCACAGCTCGTCCTAGTAGATTAGCCATCATGTCATAAATTGTCTTGAATTCTTTTTTCATGTTGTTTGTATCCCAGCTCCCAGATTTTGCAGCTTTAGAATCATCATCAATTGGTTTTCTACTAATACCACTAAAATTAAATTAAAATAAAATGATTATTTCCAAATTACTATTAAATACATCAAGGGACCCTTGTGATGTTTACCAGGCAAAAGCAACGTATACTGAAAAACTGAAAAATTGAGTGACTGTTTTATTTTGATGCAATTGGTGGTAAAATTGAAGCGCTAAACAAAAATGTTACCGAATTTTGTCATTAAGAATTAAAAAAAATTACATGTAAGACTTACTGGTAAATTTAAATGTGCTTTTACACATTGCATACTGAAATTGCTAAAATAAGTATGCACCAAGAAAAGCAGGTCCCAGTTTCACAATCTTTCCTTAACTTAAATTTAAGAAAATTTCAGCAATCTGTTTTGGAACTATAAATATTCGTTTTACATAAAACTAAATATGGATGTTATAACCTTGAAGTGATCTCCAAAATGACACCTAAAATTCCTGTGTATCTGAACAATTAATAAAATTATTACGACTTAAAATTTTCCAGTTATGAGTTAAGGAAAATCTCACTTAAGAAATGTTTGTGAAACTGGGGCCAGATTACAGTAGGTAGAATATAGGTCATCACAATACAAGATGTTTATTACCTACTTCATTATTATGAAATAAATTATTATTAACAATGTAAATACAATGTAACAAGTAACTTTTTTAAAAACATGTATGCATTAGTCTATATGGGTTATATATATATATATATATATATATATATATTTTTAGAATTTAATAAAAATGATAAAGACCTAATTGAAAATTTGATTTTCATTTTTTCTGGAATGGCATTGTGTGTATAAAATCCAGAATGAAATCGTCTTATTATGTATTTCTGCAAGTCATTATTTTTACAGAAAAAAATTGATACGCACAACCAAGGATGGAATTCACAGCTTATCTGTAACCAGTGATAACATTACTGCTTACATAGAATGAAAGATCAACTTGTACATCTATAAAAATAGAAGCATACTTTTCAGAGGAAAATAAATGTATCTAGAAAAGTTAAAACATAAGAGTTACTGCTTACCATCTTAAGGAATGTGGAATAATGATGGGAAATTGTCCTCCAGGCCAACCTTGGGAGGAAAACCACCTCTGTACAGCCAGCAGAACTTCCATGTGGAATATACCCTCCTCAGAATCTTCATCAGGGAACATAGCTGAGCCCAGGGAACGAGAAGCCAAATCTTGCTGGTTTGCATTAAAGTGTTCCGAGCCTGACGGTGGTTTGTTCATGGCACCATCCCTATTAACTGGGGTACTACCATTCTGTAGATTCTGAAAAAAAGAGGTATTAAAAGGAATGGTAATACAATGTACTACAAAGACAACACAATGCAAAGAAGTGTTAGCTGTAATTGGTTGGTAAAAGGTCTTTCAGATAAGATCAAATTTAAAAAAACGAAAAAAAATTGAATCATCATCATCATCACTGCAACTCATGTTTATGCATATATTAGGAAGTTTGTCATAAACTGTTTTGATGGAAGAGTACAACCAGTCAGTTACTATTAATACAGTTAAAGCACCAAAAGAAATTTGAATGCAAATAATCAAGATCTCACTTGCATTGTAGGGTATTTTTAACAAAAATGCTAACAATTAGGAAAACCTGACATATGTTTTGTTTCTTTTTGAAGACATTTTCTAAAAATAACCATTGAAAATATAACATGATCAAGCCAAAATGGATGTACAAACCTGTTCCACTTGTTGATGATTCATAACTTGATGAGGATATCTGGAAGTTGGAACTTGTAGCACTAGTACTTGGTCGACTGTTGTGGTTAGGTGACTGACATGGTACAAAAACGGCCTCTCCAGCGGTAAGACTTTCCTTTGATACAGTCTTAACTCCCTTTGGTGATGCTCCCTGTAAATAATAATGTTTTCATAACTTTGCAGTCAAACATAACCATGCTGTTAAAATTAATGTACTTATTGTAACCTAGAACTAATATGTAACTTGATAAGATTGAAAATATTGGAAAAAAACACATTGAATATAAACTGACTGTTATATCACATATAGAAAGGTCTCCATATTAGTGGTCTGGTATGACTGTTTTGTTTTTTATGACTAAAACAAATATGTGATAGCAATAATGTAATCTAAAAATTTACTGTGTTATTTTTTCAAAAAAAACAAACAAAAAAAAAAAAAAAAAAAAAAAACAAAAACAAAATTTTGTGGCATTTAATGTTGCAAACTGAGTTGGGATTTTATTCAACATCCACACTCAATCTTAGCATAGAGCTTAGTAATAATTAAGCCATTAATTTATCCAAATAGAATCAAGTGTAAAAATTCTAATCAAACTGGGTTTCAGATCTGAAGAATGTTTAGAAGGACTGAGGTTTAGGAATTGCATTTCATTCAACTTGTTTGCAAATCCTAAATTTTACATGACAGACCTATGCATCAAAATCCAAAGGAAGACATTATAATGCGGATGGATAGTGTGCATGTATAGATGCATGTATCGTTTTATAAAGGCTGCCCTTGAATGTTAATGCAGATGCAGGGGTATCTTTGTAGATATTTTGCTCTATGTGCAGACAAGCTAAAAATGTGTTTTAAAATTTATGATACAAAATATTAAATAAATTTCTAAAACAAATAACACTGGATGTAACTAAAATCACTGAAATATTTGATTTTATATAACAAACACTGGCAGATAAAATTTTTTTTAATGAATATATTGGCATCTCTGTGCTATTTTATGCACCTACAGCATCTATAGACTATGTTAATCTAAGATATATGATGACATCTAAATATAATAATATAATATACAAAGGTTATAAGACATCTAGATACTTGTAGATCAATAGTAATAATAAACTTATTAGAAGTGATTGAATATGTCAATCTATTCTTACCTAACAATGACAACCCCCCTCCTTCCATTTAAAAAAAAAGGGGGGGGGGCAATTGATTTATTTTAATTAGTTCATACTTCTATTTTGGATTACTGGTGCACATGGAATTTTACTGTTTAAATGTTAGTAATGTTTTCTACAAAGCATTTAAACACACACACACACACACACACACACACACACACACACACACGTGTACACACTTTATTCATTCATTCTTTTATTGATTCAATCCATTCATTCATTCATTCATTCATTACACATAAACTATAAAATATATATTTTTACAGAAAAAGTTAGTAAAATACTGAATTGCTGAAGTTATTTCTATTTTTAACTGAAAAATAATTTTTTTTTTGATTAGCTACATCCTGGCACAAGCTTATAATGAAATAAAATATAAAACTGATATGATTATCGAGTATAAAGCCTGCCTGTCTACCATCTACCTCCTCCACCCAGGCCATAAACAGATACACACGTCACATACTGCTGGTAATATATTCAAATGTGGGGAAGAGGGTATATATATATATATATATATATATATATATATATATATATATATATATATATATATATATTAGGTACGATAAGAGGTTAGTTTATATATCCTACTTTACAGTATGTTGTACTATATAAAGAAAGAATATTATTATGCACTGGGTAGGTCAAGTTAAATTTTGAACATCTACTCTAGAAGTTATTCCAAAAAAAACGGTCTTATAATTGCTTCTGCAAAAATATGATGAATGTAACATTTTATATCAATAACTGATTGAATTATACTAATAAAAGTTTGATGGTGACTTCAAAGGAGGACATGTATAATGTTTCTTACACATTGTCAATTGCCTTGACCTTCAATAAAGTATGCATAACAAATCTCATCAACTATCAGTGACCTTGACCTCGATGATTCAATAAACAATGATTTGAATTTTTTAAGAAACAGAAATAAGTTCTTACCATGTTTCAGCAAAATATTAATTTGTATGGTTTAAACAGTCAAAAGAAACTTTTTATGGTATGGTAACCATGGTAACATTATTGAACTGTAAACTGTGTAGAGGTTAAAAAAATTATTTTGAAGTGAAAAGAAACAGCAAGACTGTGTAAAAATTGCTGTACACTTAAGAAACAATCACACTTCTAATAAAGGTAATATTAAAAATTAAAAAATGGTCTTAAAGAAATTAAGTTGTGCATTAGATTAAAAAAATTTTTTAAAAAGTTCATTCAGGTGCCACATCACGACATCAATATCATCAACTTTGTGGACAGTGCATGTGTATCTGGTTTTTTTTTCTGTAATCTACCTGTACAATTACACTTTTCCGTGTGCCAGCAGGTCTGTGTTTTTGCATTCTGACACCTTGCTATAGTGAAAATGGAAACAGAGCTAGATTAAAGATGTAGAACAAAGACCTAGTATCCAGTTTAGATGATAAAGTTTAAAAAAAAAAACATACCAAAGATAGATAGAAGTAGAAATTGAAACCTTCAAATAAATGCAACATTTTCTTCTTTTTTTTTTTTCAATTTTGAAAATCTAAAAGTAAGATGGTTGTAGCAGATGTAAACTTTAATCTATATATTAATACATGTACTAGTTAAGTGCTTATCTCGATTTAAGTGGCATGGTGTGGAAAATAGACTTATGATTTTTTTCACTCCTCACTCAAGATTTTTCATTTCCCTATTATAGTGTAAGTTGTGTTATAATAAAGGGAATTGGAATGCCTTGAGAAAACCACCAACCTTAGGCAAGCATTGAAAAATTTTCCTCACTAAAATTTGAATGATAAAAAGAAAAATTTTACAATTACTTGAAGGTTTCTAATCCTATTTTCAATAATACTCTCTACCACATGCAATACAATACAATACAATACAAAAATATAACCAAAATATAGAAATACAACAAACTACTGATAACTGTATATACATATCAACTATAACCGTGATGTAACAGAAATGATGAGGTTACCTTGTGATACTGATAATAAACCTAAAACACCAAATATTGAACATATAATACGTAGGTAGTGTCTGGCTGAGATATAACTAAATCAATGTATGTCAAGTATTTAACTAGCCAATAATTTTAACATTAGGAGAAGTTTGTTTTACAGTTAACCTTTTTCATCCCATAATATTGCCCCCCACCCACCCCCCAACCCCCCCAAAAATAAGTTAAAAAAAATTTAGCATGATTTAATATAAGATCTTCATATATGGAGAACATAAATACATGTACTTTTCTTAGTGTATCAATTTAAACAGTAAATAGAACTAAACTGACTGAAAGTGTACAGAGAATCAACTTTTACTTTCATATTATCTGGGAATTAAGTAATCAAGTTCTAAACAGCAAATGAAAAATTCTGATCTGAAATAATAACTTATCAAAACTACATCTATATAGCCAAGGCAATGGAGAAAACTATATTTCTGTTAATAGAGGTCTACTGTAATTTACATTACCATGGAAACATGAAAATTTTGTTGCTCTATAAAAATAAAAAGTCCTCATTTTGTATTGTGCCTGATGTTTCTATTTCACAATAAATTTTACCCTTATACCCGAAAAACGGTAAATAAGAAATACATGTATTTTTCTCCAGGTCTTGTCTTGAAATTAACCCTGTAAAATCTGTACCATTATTGATAACTCTCAGCACATGATCAATATTTTTTTTTAGACTTTTTAGATGAAATATTTCATAAAGTGAAATTAAAACATGCTATAAATCAAACACACATTTGTCATAAAAATGTATAATTTTATTCTATTTTCCCTCAAATACTTGACATACAGTTTAAGGCTTAACAAATCCACCAAAAAGAGTGAAAAAGTGAATAAAAACAATAAAGAGAGCTGAGGGTGAAATAAATAAAAGACAACAAATTTGACACTATTACTATAGCATTGATACAGAGTTAAGGTCTTATGTTGACACAGAATGGTGGAAATAAAAACAATGATGGTAAAGGACTATACATGTTAGATTAAAAAAAAATGTGAATAACTGATTAATTAAAAAATTAATTATCTGACTGCAACTCAACATTTAAACTAACTAGGTGTAGGACTATAACTAAACCACAGATTTGAGAGAATGTAATGGTGAAAATCAACGAATAAAAACAAAGGTGTAAAACTAAGATAAAAATGAAAATAATTTAAAAAGTCTGATTTAATAAAATAGGTGGGCAGGACATCTCATTTTTCAGACATTCTTATTGGCTCAAAAATTAGTATATGTATAAATAGGGAATGAAATTACCTGTTCACAAACAATTTGATAATCTGTTCTGTGTAGAGCCAAGAAGGGATAACAAGTTAACAGACAATTATCTGCAGTGGCTGTTACTACCAGTGAAAACCTGTCAATAACAAAGGTATTGGGTATATATAAATTTGTAAATTTTGTCTAAATGCAGTAGGTGAAACATCAACAATTCATTTTATATTTGGCTCTTGACATGAACTTTTCTGGAATAAATCTGACAAAATTACAAAGAAACACTCCTGGAAACATATAATGACTTCGATTTATCCATCATGTATAAACCAAGCATCCATCATGTATAAACCAAGCATCCATCATGTATAAACCAAGCTATTATTTTAATAAATACTGGTGATATGTTACTATAATTCCTATCATTTTTATGTGGAAATGTACAATTATGCAATTTCAAAGTCAATGAAAATAATTATTCTTTTGAAAAATGCATATGGTTCCCTGATGAACATATTATGTGAAAATGTAAAAGTATGCAATGTTCAAAGTCAATGAAAATAATTATTCTTTTGTAAAATCCAAATGGTTACCTGATCAACATGTTACTTGAAATGTCACACAATGCAATTTCATAGTCATTGAAAATAATTATACTATTGATAAAAATACATACGGTTCCCTGGTGAAATTCAAAAAGAGTTTTATTTATCATACTTGTATTTATGAATGACTGGTACACTTACGATCTTCCGTCAGAATCGATAAATTTGATCGGTTTTGTGAATGACACTGGTTTAGAACTGGAGAATGTTATTTTACATGGTAAGGAACAAGGTTCAATCTGTCCATCATCACCGCAACAAGCTTTTATTTCTGAAAGTGAAAAAATAAAATTACGAATCAATCAAAAACCAATGTGTTGAAGACAAACAGTTTTATTTTATATTTTTAATCGGTTATATATTTGTAAAGAAAAAATGAAACTATTGAAAATATTGTTGTTTTTTATGTATGATTATTTTTACTTGAATGATTTAATTTCCAGCTAATATTTGGGGCCAGTTGATTAAAGATGATTAAATTAAATCATAAGTAAAAGATTAATGGCTCGTTAAAGAATAATCATAATCAGTCATGAATGGTTCAACATGGTGCAACCAATGATATTATAGTCAACTAATACATGTACCAATATTTTTATACTAACTAAGACTTTGAGACTTCTGTAACAAAGTAGGTAGTTTAAATTTCAGGGTCACAAACTACTGCACTATACATGCAAAACTACTAGTATTACCTTCACACCGCTCTGATTCAAGTAAGCCAAATTTCTGTTCTGAAATTTTAGTAATTCTTTTCGAGATTACTTGTCAGAATTATAGTACCGGTAATTTTGTTGCATCAGAATTTACGATTCTTTTAAAACAAACTTTAAACCTTCACAAGACTTATATTCATTCAATTTACATATACTTAAATAACTTACCTGAACCATCTGGCCATGACACAGTTATCGGTGTAATCATACTGCCATCCTCACATTCTACTTCTGGTACCTCTGCTTTAATTTCACTTGTTCTAAATTAACAAAAGGAAAAAGACATAAAATCAGATCTTATATATTTGTAATAAGTAAACAAAATACAAATATTTTAAACCTCACAAATTAATAACAGTAACTAGTGTAAATCACAGTAAAAATCCAGTGACTCTGACAACCAGATACAATACTTACTTTGAGTACTGGGCTGCCAGTACAGTGAATTCTGATGATACTTCTGTTAACAGTGGCACTGGTGTCATCACAATGGCCAGTGGATCAAACCACAGCTTGGGTGACTTTAACTCTCCACACACCTGTAGATACTGGTAAGGTTTGTCTAATTCATCATTTATTAGGACTGGAATCAAACACTCATAACGACCTGCTATCTCTGTAAAAGAAGACATGGACATTATTGTCGTACAGGTTCACTTTGTAATATACAACCAGTGTTACTAAACTACCTCCTCTTGAAAGGGTCTTTTTTGTCTGGTCTGTATTGTATTATACAGGGATTTCAGAAAAGCTTCTCTATACCTTATAATAATCTTTAGTTGTTTTAGCTTTTATTTACAGGTATTTATACGCATATAACTTATATAGCTTAAGATGCCCAGCTGCTTATTATGAAACTTGCTTTATATGACCAATGGTGCATAAGAGAGAATAACCTCTCCAATAATGTTTTTTTTTTTAACAACATGGTAAATCTACAATGTTTTTGGTCCATTAAATATTATTTAGAATCACGTTCTATCTATAGATAATTATAAATCAGCATTCTATTTATGTAAAAGTTTTAAAATCTGGTAGGAATTCCTTTGTAATCTTTCCCACACCACAATGGAATTAAATTTATGAAAAATGTTTGAATATTTTTTACACTATGTTGAAAATGGCTAAATTCTGTCACCTTCAGTTAAAATCAAGATCTCATTTCAAGGTACAATTAAGATTGCTTTACAAATTTATAATAAACTTAAATTTTGTTGACTGTTAAACACTTCATACTTACTTGGACAAAACAATATATTTATATGTTGTGTGTGCCCGGGTTCTAGCGTTCCCTCTATACCTTTACCGTCGGGAGACACGTTAAGGGGTGTACCAGATGGATGTACAAATTTAAATACACCTTCTTCCAAAGCCTTATTTACAGAACTCAAATCAAATAACCATTTCAGTGGTTTGTCACTGTTGTTAACCAAAATGGTTCCCTAAAATAAAGAACAAAAACTCCTATATAAAAATACCAGTATTTAGTACATTACTACCAATAGTTTAGCTCTCAGAATATAAACTCAAGTCAGTTTTCAACTGTGTATAAAAGACAAAGACTTTCAAGTAGTTTAAACACATGCTTTCTTATTGCAGTTTTATAATTATCAATATTTTATATTCCCATTCTTGGGAATCTTGTTATTCCTAAATGAAGATATATACAAATATGTGATAATCACAATTTTGTAATGTTCAAATCCTAATACGAATAAATTTAAATATATAATAATGTTTCTATCAACAAATAATAAATCATACATCATGCTGTATTTAATGTTCCTACTAAAAATATTTTTCCAGACAATTTCTCACTGGCTCTTCTGTTACTTAGCAAAATAAATATAAAAAGTGCTAGGATTTTTTTCTCATGGTGAAATGTTTAAAAAAAAAATCAATTAAAATCAAGTGATAGCATAAATTCATAAACATGCTGTGGATTAAAAGAGAAATAACTCAGGTATAGATTTTTTTTTTTTGTTAAAGGGATACATTATACTTCAAATTCTTTGTGTTTGTCAAATACCATGACTGGAATTCAATTCAAACATACACTTTTACAATCATATAAGTCGATGCTAAAACAATAAAATATTTCAAAACTTTGTGAATCAAAAAAATTAAGTACACATACAGGTATATAGCATATTGGAAAAATTATAAAAGGAATTGTATATTTATATGACAAGGGAGGCAGGTTAAAACATATTGTGAAAGGAAAAAAAGCATTAATTAAAAAAGTTCAATTTGGCACATTTAAATGTCCAGGTGTAAAACAACAATAGGTATGCAAAATAAAATAACAAAAAATATCCAAGGTTTACTCTCACCTGATCCTGTCTTTCATCATACTAAGTGAGGAAATTTCATATATAACAAAAAATGTTAATTATCCCTTAATATTCTCATTACAAAATAAAACTTCATTCACACAATTAATCAGAAAAAAAAACTCCAAAGTTATAACTTATAACCAAGAGATTTTGATATCGCATTTTATATACCACCAAATTTCCATAAAACAACCCTCCCTCCAATGAATATATGACAAATAACCTATGACGAAATTCTTATTTTATGAAAATTCTTTAAAATAACACCAGAAAAATAGATATATTTTGTAAACAAAACACAGAAAAAGAAAAAATAAAGCAGTCTGCAGTGGAGAATTTAGGCAAGGGAAAGAAATGAAGCATATATATATATAATGATAAGCAATTAAGATACTATAACAAAACAATACTGAATGTATGCTCTAATAAGCAAATCATTTTAAGCAATAACTTAAATAAGCATTCTGTATAGGCTTTAACTTTAGACTTTCATAAGATAAACTCCTTGTACATGTATATGTCCGTAGAGGCTATATCAAGTTTTATAAATACCACCCCTCTGCAAGGAGAAGAGTGAGGGGAACAATGGTATTTATGTACCATTTAAGATTGTTTTACTTATATGAAGGTGGTCAGTTCTGTAATGAGAACACTGTCATACTCAGAGAAAAACCTCAGTCTTTCAGTAAAAATGCTGACAGACTTTCTATCACTGATCTGCCTCAGCAGAATTTGAACCTAGGTGGTGGTAAGAACATTTGCTCTTTACCACCATGTCACCAAAGGCTCACCCCATTACAAGAAGAAATAAGAGAAAGTTAAGTAGTATTATAGAGTACTAAAATATCTTACTAACTATATCAGAAGATGCTTGATTCATGTTGTTAAATCAGGCTGTTAAGCAATATCTGCTTACAATAAATCTATATAGCAGGAAATGATATACCAGTACTAGTATTTGGTTTTGAGAGATTCATATATAAAATATTTTAAAGGAAAATGCAAAGCTTAAAAAAGCTTAAACAAAGCAAAGAATATATATATATATATATATATATATATATATATATATATATATATATATATATAAAGTCAGATAAGGAAAATGCAAGTTAAAATACAGAAATATATGAAGCAGGATTGTAAATAATAGGGTAAAATCTTATGGCATATTCAATTTATTAGGTTGGAAAAAGTCATGCAGATTGTTCCCTAGCCAATAAATGATGAAATCTATAAAAGTTCAAAATATATAGTTTCCGTTTCTATGACAACTTTACCTCCTTTATACGAAACTGTAAGCAAACATTTGAGTACAGAAAATAAAAAACAGAAAATTTGCATAACATAAAACAAATAAAAGAAAAAAAGCTAAAAGAAGCTCCAACTGATTATAAAGAAAGTGAAATGGTTTTTATTTCTTTAAGAAAAATAAAGATTACAAAATTATAAACATGCTGCATGCAGCAAAAGTAATAAGTTTTTGTCTTATACAAAATAGATATAAGTTTTGCCCCCAAAATATATTAAAAGCAATATTCATAAAAGCTTGCAAAATAAATACGTATAGATATATACATGTATATATAACTGAATATAAAAAGCAGACACCAAAGTATTCCAATGTGAATATATATCTTTCCAATCAACTTTTTATAATCTTATAAACCAGTTTACTATTCTGTAAGTATATAATAATATTTGAAGTTAATTTTGCTTTTTGAAACAGAAATATTTGATTCAAATTTTATTATTTACCTTAGTAGCTCCTGTTCCTGTGGATGTAACAGCATCCTCATAAGTGGATGGTAGTGAAAACTCAACTCTATTAGTGGATAACTGTAGTGGCTGTCTTAATGCTGTGGCAATGACATGTTTTCTGGTTGTGGCAACAGTGTATGGCTGAGGTCTTGGATTTATAATGTGCTGTATACTGTTCTTCATAGATGGGGCTGGTGTAGGCGGGAATGGAGTAGGTGCTGGCGATGGGGCACCTGTCTGGTTAACAACAACTGGCATGACAAAGTCATAAGATGCAACCTGAAAAAATGACGAAAAACAAGATAAAATACAAGTAAATTAATCAATCTGAAGCGAACTAGATCAGTGTTTTAGTAACTAACTTCAATGGATTGAGTCATTGATAGGAAATGACATGGGTAACAAGATTTATAATTAAGTGTCATCTATTAATGTATGCAAGATAACCTATCACCAAATAATAAAGAAATTAGAAAAAAATGATTTTTTCCTATTAGTTTTTAAATAAGAAGTTAAAAAAAAAATCAAAGTTAATTAATGGTTCATAATTTTTTATTTACAAATATCTATACTTGTATTTTTTTTTCTGAAAGTTGTTAAAAAAGGGCATATACTACCTCCTGTTGGCATAAAAATGATTTCTCCCTCAATAGTTTCATCTGGTGCCATAGTAACTGTAAACATTCCTGGATTAAGTAACTGGTATGCATAATCATCTACAAATAACAGGAAAAAAAGTGAAACATGGTGATGATGAAGTAAGGAAGTTGTCTTGTTGATGATTAATTAGCAACATCATTTCAGAATATTTCCTAATGTTTTTAAGTCAGAAGCAAAAAACTCAGGTTTTTTCAGTCAAAACTTAGAACACAACTTGTTCTAAATCAAAAGTGATGGTAATGAGATTATTCAAACAACTACATACAATATTCACAAAATTTCACAAGAATTTAAAAGTTAAATACCTTGTGTTTGATAACCAGAGAAATTCAGTGTAAAATCCCTGTGTCTGGTCAGGTCAAATTCCAGCTTGGCTTTGGTTAATGCCTGTAAAAAGGAATAAATTATATTAAAAATATCTACATATAATACATTTCTCTTAAATACATAAATACATATTTTAATTCAAATCATTGGATGTGGCAATTCAAAATGATCAAATTGAATACAATACCACAAAACAATGTTTATTTCCAAAATTGACCAGTTAAAATCTTAAATTTCATAAGATCATTGAAACAGTTGTCAAAACAATTATTACTTGATTTGTAATGGCCAGTGAGAAGAAAAGAAATCAGACATCATTCCTTATATTGAAGAAATTGGAGAAAAATTGCAATGAAAAGTTTGTCTGAGTTTTATGAATACATAGGGATTTCTACTACTACATGAGAATTGACTAAGAAAAGAGCAACACTGCTCAGAAAGCTATTAAGATCTGAAAAAGCTTGAAAGTTAAAAAACAATAAATAATTTTACACATTATATAACATTCCCTTTGAGTAAAGAGGATAGAGTCAGGAGCTATTCCCTAATGTGGATACCAGGGAGAAAATAGAAATGAAAGAAGATCCATCAACAGGTATCTTGTTTTTACCTTGTTATGAAGTTTAAATGGTAATGTTGATCCTGATCCACAATAAACACCGCCAAAATTAAATTGTTGCTAAAAAATAATAAAAATTCAAACATGTTTTTTAATATCAACAGGTTTAACATTTTTACAACTTGTTCAAAATTCTAATTCACTGAATTCCAACCTTATTTGGAGCCAATTAAGGTGTGTGTGTATGTGTGTGTGTGTTAAAATAAAAGAAGAAACCAATGATTTGCAAATTTCTTAGATATCTGTTACACAGCAGTATACTTTGAATTTAATTATTATATTAATTATTATATACTACATGTTGGAAAGCTAGATAAAATTCATATAAAATTTTACAAAAGTTTCTTTCATTTTGTTTGAAAGTAGGTCCTTTTGGATTTATTTAATAATTTAAAGAAGTGTTTCATAATACATATAATTTTTTCATCAAATACAAAATGTAGTAATAAATAACATAACACAGCTTTATAAACTGTTGAGATTAATTCTCATCATTACTACATCAATTAACTTGTTTTTAAAGCAGAGAAAACGTGTGAAATGTGACATACAATAAATTTTTCAATCATTGTAATAAAGTACTTCTAAACTGTTATCTTTGCACTGTGTCAGTTTTACAATATTGTAAATTGTAGATATTCCAACAAAAAATAACTTATTATTTAAAGTTCAATAAAAAATTAAAAAGTAAAATTACAAACAAAGAACAAAAGTTATATATTCATATGTAAAACATTCCTGGTGGATTTCTCAAACTAATAAAAATAATGTTTGTCATGCTTTGTGGACAATTAATTATCTAATCTAGCAATAATTTTGATGATGTTTTGTTTGTAATAAATGAAATACATATTCTTCTTTTCATGCAAAGTGTGAAAAAATAAACCAAAACTGGATCAGACAAATATATAATTATGTGTCTTTGAAATAAAATTTCTTACTAATGGACTATAAAATTTATCAAACACACCTACATATGAATACATGTATAATAATCAATCTAAAAGTCTGAAAGAGAAAAGGGGAAAAAATAAAATAAATTCAGCACAATTTAACTATTTCATTAACAAGTTTCAGGCTAAGGATAAATTATCTGAATAAAATTTTATAATCTAAAACTTATAAATGTATAGTTACTACCTCTGGATCTAAATCAAATAAATCCTAAAATCACAAAAATCTGAACCATATCAACATGACAGAAGTATTGATATTATTGTTAACAAAATATTCTTAACTGTCAATTTTGTTGAAGGAATTTTCGATACATAAAAATTATATTTTTTATTGTGGTCAATTTATACTAAAATCATTACACCAATCTACACTGAGTGGATTTCATTTAAATTTCATGTGAGAATTGCTGATGCTCTCGTGAAATGGAAGACCACACTTAACCAAGGAGACAAAATGACAGAATATAAGTAGACAACATAGTGTGGATATCTTAATAATCACAGTATAATCTAATTTAAATAAGGGTTCATGTTTCTAGCTTAATCTCTACCTTTTTTTACGGAAAGATATTTAGTGTTATTTCTCTGAATACTAGCTAGTATTAAAAAGTGTATGACACATCTTAATAAACATATAATTGACTATAACCCAATCTTATGAGAACATTATCAAAACATATAAATTATACAAGTAGCCTTACCACATCAACATCTACAGTAGGTGGTTCTACTGTTCCTCCCATCCTTAGTTCTAGATTCTTACTACCTCTGATGGCTACCTTGTACCTTGGTATCAAACTTCATTATACCAGACGGATTTAATAGAACCTTCAGTTCTGCATGTCCGCCCACAGGTATTACACCATGGAGAGGACCCACGGTTAAATCTGGGAATGGATTCGGATCCAATACCTTAAAAGATAAAAATGGAGACTCAAGAGTTACAGTTTAAAGAAATGCCCTTGGCTACTATATACATGCATAAAACATTTTCAATTACAAAAGGAACTGCTTAGACGATGAAAACTGTAAATTGTGGAATTCTGATATAAAAAATATAATAATTTTATAAGATACATATACTATATCAAAATAATTTAATATTTTTAATCTAAGAATCAATAACATGCTTTGTGAGTATAAGTACATCTATATTTAGAAGTTATCCTTTTAACCAATATACAATAACAAAACTAATGGCTCTAAAATGTATTACCTGGAAATAAGCATGATTTTGGCCAGTGTTAGCCAACAGTACTGTCCTCTGTGTAGTCAGGTTGATAGGTACTTGACCAAACATAATGCGTCTTTCTACAAACTGGACATTGGCAGGACCAAGCTAAATAGATATAAAAAAATAAAATCATGACACTTGATATTTGACCATATAATATAACAAGAATAACTCATGACTTTATGTCTCACCAATCAAAAAGGGAGGCATATAAGCAGCGAGTATGAAAAAAAAGCTAAATGTAAATGTTGATATAATAATAATAATAATAATAATAATTTTCAAAAAAGTGAAAAAGTACTTTTACATCTTTATTTTAAATCTGCTCTTTAATGAAGCAAAAACAAAAAATTGCAACTGAACATCTAATTGACAATAAACCTGTAAGATTTATATTATAACTTTGCTTATTGCCTTTGCCAAGACAAATACTATGCAATCAAGTCAGAGTATTTTGTATATAAACAGTCTGTGTTACCTCAGCTTTACATCTGAGTTGTAATGTCGGACCTCCATGGATCATTAGAGAGAATGATCCATCATCAGGAGCTAGAAATGAGGGATGCCAAACTACCTCACAATCCAAATCTTTGTATGCATCCACAACACCTGAAAAGAATACATATAGATGTAGAAGTTATTACTCTACTTAGTGATAATTCTGTGTATCATCTCAAGTAGGAATAACAGAACATTTGTAAACATGAGTATAGAAAAAATCTGAATGAAAAATTTAGAATTTTCTAAAGTCAGTCTGCAAGAAAAAAGCAATATTAATATACCCTAAAAAATGTTCTATTTAAAACAAGCATTTCAAAAATATATTTGACTGAAATGAAGCTTTTGCTTGGAAGTTTGAGCAAATATTTCAAATTATTTTTAAAATGAAAATGACAACATACTCAGCATAAATACATTGCAAACTTTATATATTCACAGTACCTGTGGCAGGTCTTATAGAGAAGGCTGTTCCTCGGTCTCCTAGGTTTGGTGCCCAAGTAAATTCTGCAGGATAATTTAGTTTGTTATATAAAGTTATAACACCTCTAAATCCAGCTTCCGCGGGCAAACCAAATGACGGCTTTAGTACTAACTCTTCAGTAGATAGTGATAACGACACAGCCACCACTTCTGCAACTACTGTCACATGATGTTTGTAAAATCCATTTATGGTGTATGAAACGGACCTTCAAAAATAGCAAAATTACAATTAAATTTAAAAAAAATTAACAATTTAAAATTAGAAAGAGCAGCTGATTAGCTAAAGTGTTAGCCTTCAAACCAAAAATATGTCACTGCTGTGGGATCAACACCAGTCAACCTCAAGTAAGAAATAATTTTTCTTTGCCCTAGATCTCTTCTTGATGGATTTTTACTAGCCTGGTCTGTTATGTTTATCTAAACAAGAATTCCATGGCTTTATATGTCTCACCTGGTTAGTTTTTTATTGAGTAGAAAATAAATTACTTTAACATAAACTTTGACATTTTGACATGCCGCCATCGCCACCGCCTACGACACTGGAAGAATAACACCTAAGTCTCGCCTTATGGCAAGGCCAGGCTCAAAAAGGATTACAGGCAAGTGTACAAGCACCATAAAAATTGCCATAAGTGTGCAATAGTAAAAGGCAGATCAAAAATACTTGTGCAAACTCACCCATCATATGCTTAAAATGTTATCCTTTCGATTAAAGAAAAATTGTCAAATCAAGAATAGCTGAAAAATTGCTGATGTGATGTAAAACAATGTTCAACCAACCCATCATAAGTAAAAAATGTGTTACTTAACTTGATAAACTAAATCATTTTTATGTGTCAATGTATGGATAAAAGTTTTTATTACTTACCTTTGAAATTTTCCTTTAGAATTAGATTCAAATATAATTGGTAGATTAGCTTTAGAATTAGGTGGTATAACTTGTGACAATGGACTGCTCTGTCTTAATTCTCTACAATCAATCTGAAAAATAATAAATAATAAATCATAACCCAATGGTTCTGAAAATATTTTGTTTATAACACAGAAATTTCTTAAATTAGATAATGATGGGAATACCTACAATGACTGACATAAGAACAGCATTTACATTTCTCTAGTAAGACGGTGAAACAAAATCTCCATGTTGATAATGTTTGGTTAAGACAGATCTTACTGTAAATATTTAACATATCATCAACCATTTGTGTAAGAGCTATAATACATGTACCATTAAAAACTAATATGAAATAGGTTTGACAATAATTTAAAAAAAATGAATAAATTAAAAAAATAATAATAAAAAAATAAACACTTTGATAAAATTATTTCATAAATGTGGAAGAAATTCTTACCACACATACATGTATATACAGGTCAAGTTTACATGATTGAATGTTACATAACTCACCTCAGCTACAATATGGATGTACTGATTTAGATTGTTGACAATACTCAGATTTCTTGTAATGACAGACCGTAAACAAACTTGACCAAAGTCCAGTGTAGGTGGACCTATGATGACCTGGTGGAGTTGCTGTGGTGACAACCATTTTGTACAATCTGCTTTCTCTTGTGCTGTTGTTGGCAGGGCATTTAATCCTTCACATATCTTAGAAATAAAAATAAAAAAATACTATTTTGTTAAAATGACTACTATTACTTTGTGATACATTTTTTTGCCACAGTTCATTAAAGTCAATTTCATTTTTTCCATCATTTTTAAAATTTGAAGTCTTCAGAAATTTTTTATTCCAGTTAAAATGACAAATATTTCATTGTTCATTAATTATGACAAAATGTATGTGCAACAATGGTACATGTATATGACATAAACAAGCTTTATTGATTTTCATAAATAATACCTTGAAAAACTAGTGCTACAAACTGAATTAGACTATAATTTGATTATATGAAACACCATCATTTATTAGTTGTACCAAGTTGCATAGAGTCTAATAAACACTAATTTGTAGTTTTGTCCAATGATTTCCAATGGCATTGATTATTTATGCAACAAAGAAAAGTCTACATTTAACTTTACAAAGATATTAAATAGTCTGTTATCTTACAGGTTTATTCAAAGCTTCTATCTCAGATCTTGCCAATTCCTTTGTACTTAGCAACTTAAACTCTGCATTTGGTGGAGTAGGACCTGGTATAAAATTAAGAAAAAGGTTGTATAATCCACATTTAGAAAAATGCTATTAAAAATCTTCATGTTAATTTTTCCCTAAAAATTTCTTAAAAATTTGAACTATGATAAACTGATTTAAGAAAAAAAATTAATGAGATGCATTCCTTCAAAGTTTTCATTTTACTATGAAAACTGTTCTAAACAGAATCAATATGATTTACATGCACAAGTGAAATATTCTTTTGTTGCCTAGGAAACAGATTGATCGTGGTTTGGCCACCTGACACCTGTTCAAGTTTGGAAGAATGATTGACAGGTAAAGTGTAATGCCCTTTGTTGCCTAGGCAACAGATTGATTGTGGTCTAGCCACCTGGCACCTGTTGAAGTTTGCAGAAATGATTGACAGGTAGTGTCAAAAGTCCATTTGTTGCCTTGACAACAGAGTGACTGTGGTTTAACCACCTGGCACCTGTTCAAGTTTGCAGGAATGATTGACAGGTAAAGTAAAATGTTGATTTCATGACTTTTGAATTTGTATTCATCATAAACTAAGCTATAGTGGGCTCTAGTGGTTCCCGATATATCACTCAGAAATGTTCACTTTTATTGCACTGCTTAAATACAAATTTATAACTTCTTGTATACCATTATACAAAAGGGTGTGACACTGGAAGTTAAGCGTGCATTTTAAAAACACTATTTCACAATTCAAGTGATATGGGGACAAAATTTTTAGCTTTCCATTTTATTATTTACTAGTATATTGATAGCAGTACTCATGGCACTGTGTGTGTGTGTGTGTATGTGTGTGTGTGTGTATGTGTGTGTGTGTGTGTGACTTACTTCTAGGGTCAGGTTTTATCTCTTCCTGTGTCAGCTGTTGTGGTCTTAGTCCTGCTGCAGATTTTATACCAATATCTGTTTTATTGTTTGTTTGTTTAAATTCCCTGTCATAAAAATCATTACGAATGTTTATGCACTGTTCATTTAAAATTTCTATTAGGTGTACATCAACAATAAAAAAAAATTAAAACTGAGGAACTTTTAATGTACATATATCATAAGCAAGGTGGTTATGGTGAAACAAACAGAACATTATATACATTATTTCATTTCTATTTTACAGCATTGTACTTAAAGTGCATTCATCATTTCATTAAATATTATACACTTGTAATAAGGCCAATTCAACATAGTTGGTAGATTTTCATCCCTGCCCACCCCATGTGCTGCCCCAAGTCATTTTATTTTCCTTTCCCATCCCAGGGGTATTCAAAGTCTGTTCCACAGTTATGTCGAGTCTGTGGCATTTCAGAAAAGGGTTTTAAGCACTCCTGTAAAAACGGAAATGCGAGGTTGAAATTGAAAGTAGTTTCATACATGCTACGCATATAGCATGGTTTTCTTAATTTTGCATCTCGCAAGTGGTCGGAAAGAATTATGGGCATGATACAATATAGCAGACACTCAACAGATAGTGGAGGTGTACAATAATTTAATAAGCGGTGATATAGACAAAAAGGGCCCTATTGCCGATGTAGATGTCAACCATGTGAGAGTGCTAGTTTTCGTATAAAATAAAAATAAAACCCTCCCACCTGCCCCAAAATTTTTGTCCAACCTGGATGAGATTCTACTATTTAAATTGAATTGGCCTTATATTTTATAACAAAATGTAAAACTGAATAAATTCAATTCAGCCAAGTTAGGACAATCTAAAATGACTTACTTTGCCTTCTTTTTATCTAATCTATTCTGTCTATTTCTACGCATCATGGCTACATAACCAAATCTATGTGATAATCTATCTTTCTCCTCTCCGTCCGTAAAGGCATAATCAGGATCGACAAAGGTATGACGATCTTTACGGGTAAATATGGTCCTGTAAGAAAAAAATATAAGTCTGGGTTATTTTTGTGGTGATGCCAGATGATGATGATGATGGTAGTGATGATGATGATGGTGATGAAGAAGAGAATGACAAAGGTGATATGATGATGATGATGATGATGATGATGATGAATTTGCTGAGAAAAATTTAATAATACAACTGCAGTTAATTTGAAATAAATTTTCTAAGCTGATGTCTAATTTTTGGAGCCAAAACAAGAGAGTTAAAAATAATTAAAAATAACACCACATTTAATTAGCTGCAAATGAAATGTTAAATGCAAAAACAGAATATACAGAACTTACTTATAATTTTCATGCCTGTTACTTGGTCTTATACTCTGGGCACGGTCATTAGGAAATGCCACTCTGGAATATTCATCTTCTAGATTTAATGATTTTGTGGTGTGTAATTTCGATGTTTTACCCCCTACGACTGCATTCCTTGGATTGTCGTTCTCTAGGTCTGTAAATGTTGTATCCACAAACATACCTACTTCATTACTTATGTATGGTGTTATACCTAGAAAAATGGTAAAAATTAATTAAATGTAAACTTTAAACTTAAATCTACACATTGAATAGAGACATATGTATTTAATGATTGTGAGGGATCACATAATTTTTTTTCTAAATTTCAAAATTAAAATTTTTGATAGAAACAAATGCCAAATGTTGAGTCCATGGAAATAAAGTTGCAAAAATACATTATATTATTATTGTTCTAATATTTTTTGTTTAGTGATAAAACTGAATTCAACAGATAAAAGAGTTAAAAAAGACCTACATCTACATGTACAGTATTTTACTTACTAATTTGCCTGTCCTTCTTGAGCCAAGTTTCACATCGAGGCTCTTGTTCTATTAATTTATCAACTTTTCCAATAAAAAAAACTATGTATGTATCAATAAATTTAGTTTACCTTGATCAAAAACTGTCTGATATTTGGTTCAAATGGATTTTACAAACATTTGAAAATCATACCTGGATTAAATTTTGGCTTCCTGATTTTGGTAATTGGGTCACTACAGCCTACAAAGTGTATAGGGAATGAGTGTATCACTTGTAGGTGAGCCAGGGTCGGGTTAGATTTATCTGCTACTTGTCCAATAACATCCAACATCTGTTTTGGCTGAAAGGAACCTGGAATTCAGACAAAAATAAAATGAAATTTCATATACCGGTAATAACAACAAATTGTTTTAAAATCTGCTTTATAATTTTCTTTCATATATTCAAAGAAATTTAGACATTTCTGACAATTTAGTCAGTGTCATTATTACAACTAACTACAGCATGGTTCAGGGGCTGCAAATATATTTGTTTATTGTAACACAGTTTGTTAATTTTGGCCACCTTATATTTTTTGAACAACAAACATTATCAGTCATTTAACTAATTGGCAACAATTTTTTTTTGTGATTATATATCTTTAACAGCTGTAAGTATTATATAGTAACGTCCATTATTTTTTCTGTAACCTTGCTGGCATTAAAGAATATCAATGGTTCAAAATTACAAACAAATAAATGTTAATAAAATGGTTGGGAACAATAAGACTAAAGACAGGAATTACTCCTAGTTCTAGTATTCAATAAGTCTTTTTTTAAACTTGAGAGTTCAAATGAAAAAATAACATCACATAACGTCAGTTCCATAAATTTCAATATCTGTACTTCATTAATGAGACATGACTGTAATTATCTCCCATGGAAATACATGCAGTAAAATAGGATATAATTACAGTTTATCATCAAACCTACCTATCTGTTTTGGGGCAAATGAAAATATAACATCCTGAGAAGTGTTTGGTGGAATTTGGCCATTAGGTGGATGTGTTGTAAAATGAGCTATTCTTCGGAACTGGAATGTTGCTGGAAGGTCTGATGATTCGTTTTTGATTTGACACAAAACATCAGCATGTTCTCCAACTGGACATTCACCAAAATCATACTTTATAGCGGGCTGTATGGATAACAGTACTGGTAATGCTGTACCTGTCATGGCTACTTCTAAATAGGAACCTAGTCAAATGAAAAATATTTTTTTTATTTTTAGATATTAAATAAAATACAAACTGCAAACTCAAAATATATTTCCAGAACACTGGAGATATTCAATGTCATCTCCACTTAAAAAATGCCATTTAAAACATTATCTTATGAATTGACATGTGTTGTCAAATCATTTATATACAGTTAAGTTTAAACCCATGCTAAGATTATTGAAAAAGTAACAGGAAATGTACTTTATGTGACCTTGACTTTTGTCTTGTTTTTCAAAGTTCAAGTATACACAAAGATATGTTCTGTATTCCTCAGCATAATCATTGCCATCATGTTCATTACAGCAATATAAAGTAAAATGCCAAATTTTTGTCAGATGATTTTGACAATAAGCAATATTTAAATTTATTCACATACTTTCATTTTCCAGCAGTCAGATTCACAGTAGGAATCATGTGAATCACATTAAGATTAAATATTCAAAAGGTTTTAATTTGGGTATTGTTACTCTATAAAATTTATGCCAAAAAATTGTAAAAATTTCCACTTAACAATGATAATATTCAGGGTCCAAACTACATACCATCACCGCCATTACTTTTGTTAAGAAACCCCTGACTGGAACCAATGATCTGTATCCTCATAAATAAAGCAAAATCCTTTCTAGGTGGTGGCTTGGTCTGACTTTTCCAACCTTCTTTAGCTGAATTCCATCTAGATAAAAAATATACATAATGATGTAACTCTGTCTAGATAAAACAAATGTATTTACAATGTATAAGCCAGACTACCAGTAAATCATACATATGAAAAGTAATTTTTGATAGACTTTCACATATTTTGTTACTGATCAGAATTTTTGTTTAAACAAGTCAGGTAGATTAAGCATTTCCTTTTATTCCAAGTTAAACTCAAAACAATGTGACTCATTCAAACAATCTGAGTGTGTAGATCTATAATCTGTTATGTATCTGTTATAAAATGTTCCAGCTGATGAAAGAATCATAAAACTTGGTGTGTATGTAAAACAAAAGATTGAAAAACATGTTGTTAATTTTGTTTTATTGGATTTATGAAATCAACATTTTTATTAGTACAATGTATATATAATATATATGTTGTATATACATGTAATTACCTTGGACTGAATCTAAAAAATAGTGGAATCTTTTCATAAGGTTGTAAGACGCCTTGATTAGGTATAGCTGTTATAAGTGATGTTAGTACATTAGTACTTCCTTGACTGTTCTCTATACTACCATTCTGGTCTGCTAAAGCTGCTACAGTACTCTTAGTTAAATCAACGCCCTGTAAAGACATAGAGATATGGTGCTTTTTGTAAATAAACAAGAGATTCTGCATAAATGAAGAGTGTTAAACCAAATCACTAGACATCATTTTTAAGAGATTTGGTGCACATCCAAAGTCTGGAGTTTTATAATCAGCAGTCTCAATATTTGTTTTCTTACTCTTTTTTTTTATTGGTTGCACATGATACTACCAAGAACATTTTTATCAGATGCAAACAATTTGACCATGAAGCAATGACTGACAAAAAAAACCCAGAGCTTATGGGTACTGGAAATTATAGGCCTTGTTATCCAAATCATCATGATACATAATAAAAGAAAAATTGAAAACTTAAAAGTAAACTAAATGTAAATGTAGATGCTGATATCCATTATGACTGGGAAAGCAACACCTATATATGTGTCACACCCTAATTTTATATACAGAAGCCACCCATCGAATTCTTATTGACTTGTATACCAGCACTGAGGCTTTTATTCATTTGGCAAGGGTACATTAGTATATTTATCTTTATGTAAAGGGGGTCTTTATATGGAGGTGGTTTTCATAACAGGTTTTTATAGTTTTAAATAATAGGAAAAAGTTATGCATGTAAAAACCTTACCATTTCTTGTGCGACAGCATCTTCATCCAAAACTGCTACAAAGTTAATTGTTTCTGGACCGTTGTTATACAACAGAGCACACTCCGTTTTGTCTGATCCATAATATGTACTACCAAACTTTACACAATTTACAGGTTCACCCCTGTCCATAGACACAATCTCTAATGCTCTCTCTACTATGTTTCCTCTAATTGATAATGTCTTAGTTTCTTGTCCTTCCATTTTAACCCTGAAAAATTAAATCGTTTTTAATTCTCTCAAAATATAAACAAAATTTTTCAAAATTGAAAATACATTCATAGGTTTGAAACGTTTTAGTTTTTTAAATATTACATTGGTAAAGTTTTCATTAGTTGTTTTCATTCTACTAGTATTTATTTGACTCTTGGTTTAGCTATTTTCTCACTTTACATCATGATTATGTCTGAAGCTTACATGTACATAAGATTCCCATGTTTTCATTATTAACAATCTATCCAATGCTACCTTAATTTGCCAACACAAACCTACTAAAGCTGACTGAGTCCACCTACATTGTCCAGCAAATTAAACAAACATGCTTCCATTGGCTTGGCCATGTTTTCAGAATGCAAAACAATAACATAACCAAAACAGCATTAAGATGGACACTACAAGGAAGAAGACCACGGGGAAGACCAAAGATAACATGGAGAAAGACTATAGAAAAGGAGCTAAAAGACTTACAACTAACATGGGCAGAGAAAAAGGCTAAGAACTGCACTGAATGGAGAGACCTTGTGTTGACCTTATGCTCCAACTGGGGCAAAGAGGATAGGTAGGTAGGAAATGCTACCTAACTCTAACCATAAAATAAGTAAAGCAACATAACATTTTTATTTATTTATTTACTTACTTTGCCAATTCTTCAAATCTTCCAGGGCTTTTTGTGACATATTCAACCTGTAAAATAAAAAAGTGGTTAAATCTAGAGAAAATTTTGCAACAATTTTGATGTTTTCAATATAAAGTTTATCATTAACTAAAAAACAAATCATGTTTTTATATCAAAACTGAAATCAAACTAAAACCATGTTTATATGCATTGCAAGATTGTTTATACAAGTTTTTTTAAATTATGGTGGATGAATATCTCAATTTACTCTGATTTATTCTGTAATATTAGACCGTTAACCAGGTTCAAAGTAAATTTATAATTACTGGGTAATTTTTTACAGGACAACATTTACCTTCCTTTAAAAAAAATAATAAATAAATAATAATAATAATAATAATAAAATATAATAATAATAAAAAAATAATAGTAATACTTGCAATTTATATTTTGTAAATGCAATGTTTCTATGACAATACCTTGATCATCTGTACACTTTTGGGTGGAACTGTTCCAGCATTAGGGACAATAGCAATGGGTTTGTCTCCTGCATATTTAATCTTAAACTCTCCTGATTTTGATCCATGATTTACCAATGATATTTCTTTAGCTATTGTTTTACTGTTAGCCACTAAATTACCAAAATCAACAGATTCATCTATTGCTAGAACTGGTTGTGATGGATACCTATACAAATAAATGAAATGAGTGATGTAAAAATTTGTTGATTATTTTAAAATACCAGACAATGCATTTAACTGCAAAAGCAAGTTTTAAAATCATTATGACTAGTGTCAATACATTGTAATTAAAAATTGGCAAGACCACTCCTAATATCAAAATATTAAAAAAAAAAAAAAAAAAAAAAAAAAAAAAAAAAAATCATTTTCTAGTGTATAGACTTGTCACGAGTTTTTATAGTTTAAACATAATTTTAAACTATGTATTAAGATATAATGATAACTTCACGCTATAAGTGGTATTTCAATCACATCACCGTCTACTGTTAACACAATCCTGTCCTTTATCTCCTTAGTTTCATTAGTTTCGAATTCAACAATGGCTGGTACACATAATCCAGAAGCTACAGGTTTCTCTGGATTTTTTACTTTTAATCTAAAGTTCTGAAAAATGAATAAAAAATGTAAAATAAAAACAACATATAGTAATAAATATACTTTTAAACTATACCTTTCTACTTCTTTTAGGGTTTACTTTTTTCAATTTTTTTTTAAATGTCTACATCTCACATCATTAAGATGGAACTAATATATACTAAGCTTTCTGACTATAAAGATGCAGAAACAGAAGAATTAGTTGATAATCATAGTTAATAATGATGTCATTGGAGATATCAAAACTGACATCACTCAACATGTTGCAAAAGTATTCCTCTGCAAACATGAATAAACTGTATTTTTATTGTATAATAAATAAATTGTAATTAACTTCAAGGTACAAGTATATACAGTAAGTCAATAAGACTTTCTTTTGTATCCTAGAGTAAAATACAATTTCTACTGAAATGGCCTAAAATTACAAAAATCAAGCCATTTTTGAACTTTTTTTGAATTTTTAAAAAAAATTTACATAGAATTTAATGGGAGGGGGTACAACAGGAAGTCTTATCTCAAGGTCTAAATAATGTAAACATTTGAGTAATTTAACAAATTATTTAAGACAATGCGTATATAAAGTATAAAATAAACATGGAAACTAATGCTGATGCTGTTTTTTTATGCACATAATAAACTTAAATTTAAATACTTAAACAGAAAAAAATCGCCTTCTGAAGTCAATAAATTTTGACTTCTGCATCAGCCTGAACTGTTTGTCTGTGTCCAAACTACAATGATAGTGATGGGACTTGTTTAATTGTAATGTTTTATATGTTTATAATACTTAGGCAGAAACTCACTTCACATATAAAAGAGAGTCAGACTGTTGAGATTAACCAATGTATTATGAACAGTTGTGAAGTTTTAGGTGGAACATAATGAAAATCTAAGCATAAATCAAATAGAAAGTTGAACATTCTCTATTGTCAGATGCAAAAAGTGAAAATTGCTTCAATACATTCTTTCCAAAATTACCTTTACGAATATTTATTTACTTACTTGCGTTTTTGGACCATAGTAACGGATATTTTTGCTGCTCTTGCTTATGTTTTTTACGGTGACATTCAACTGATGCACTGTGTTTGCCTCCGTATCATAAAACTCCAAAACAGGGGGCGAAATTCTTACACCTGAAATGTCCCCCTCCATTTTAGATGCAAGCAATCCTTCTTCTTGTAACACCTTATTAACGATCTAATAATAAAACTTTTCTTCTATTTCATTGCGTTAAAAATCATAGGTCTGGCAGCCATATTTGTTTGAAACTGTTGCTCGGTGATCCAATGTACTCCACACATTCGTATCCGGTCCTCTTAATTATATTCTACATCCAATTAGGAAATACAAGGAAATATTTACAAAACGTTTTCTATATTTTGTAACAAAGTTATGTTTACATATATAATTTATATTCTTTCCAATCGCCAGGCATTAAATACGAATAAAAAAACTTCTACGGCTTTGCATGTTGTGTTGTTGCTATGCACGCCGCCATATGTAAACCTCGTTGATAAGCGAGTAAAAGTAAAGTAGCGAAGGTCTCAGCAAATACGCCAAAATGGGAGCAGATTATTACAGTATTCTCGGATTAACGCGTAGTGCTACAGATGCTGACATTAAGAAAAGGTATTTAGAGAAATCACAGTAATGTATGAGGTTTTTAAAACATGAAAATAAACCCATGTATGAATGTGTTTGATGTTGAAGTAAAGATGAAAGATATATCCAGCGACATTATGCTAAAAACAGACGTTTTAAATGTTTAAATGTCGCTAATATATCATATCCTATTTTCTGTGTCTTGCATCTTTTTTTTAATTTCGATCACGTCTTGTCTAAGTCATAATGAAATTTTATATTCATAAAATTATATGTATTGGAACCTGTTGAAATAGACCACAAGCTATTGAAATTGCTGGGGGAAACCCCATTACTTTCCATATCCCAGTGCATATTCAATCGTGGTACTTACAGGGATTTCCCCAAACTATAAAATGCAATTTTGTCCTTATGGTCCTTCAATAAATAATGTTTGAACCTGTCTATGTGTTAAGTGTTCATGAACATTATTTTTGATGAAAAATATGATAGAATATTTACCAGTCACATGATACCAGAAGAACTATTTCCATGGAATGGAATCATTACTTAAGGACTTTGCACCATCTAAATATATATATTTTCCAGAATGCAACATGTGACTGTTAGGGGTATCAATCAGGTGATTTACTGACAAACCTTGCACATCATGGTTTGTTTACCATGACTATCCTATTTTGGGCATGGAAAAGTAATTGACTGACCCTCAGCAATTTTTCAATTTTTATCAAATAAGGTATCAATTGAAATCGAAGGAAATTTGTTTATTCAGAAAGTAACTTTTAGGACTTTTACATTTGACCAAAATCTACCCTTTGTCACTGTGTTTGTTACAGAGAATTTTGTTAATAAATGAAAGAAAATGAAATGAATTAAAACAAATTTTGATAACATTTATTAACTAACATGAAGTTGCAGTGGGTTTTTTTTTTTTTTTTTATTTTGGTTTTTTTTTTTTTTTTGTTTTTGTTTTTTTTTTGTTAATATACAATATTTGTGTAGAAGGAAATGCCACAGCTATGGGTATTAAACATGTTAAAATGAGCCATGTTTAGACTAAAAGTGTTACATTTGGAAATGAATTGCCCCATTTGTGCTAAATAATCTGTCAAATTTGTTAACTTGTAAATTCCCCTTTAACAGTGGCACTTTGATCCCTACAGATATGATATATCAAAATTCAGGATGTGCAAATGATTATGAGTTCTGACTTGACTCAAGCAGTTGAATGATTGCAACATTATTTAGGCTTAATAGATTTTCTGTGAAAAATTTACTATCTCAAAGTGACACAGTCAGTAACTATAATACTGATACTTGTATGTGATGTAGGCCTATATCTTAACTTGTTGAATATCAAATTGTGTGTTTTTACTATGTAACTGGTAAAGTGACAGATTGTCTTATGTAGAGAAAAAGTTGTATTACTCAGCTGATATTTCTCACTATAATATTTACAAAAATTTTAACTTTTTAATTTCATTTCAGTTATCGTAAATTATCACTGAAGTATCACCCTGAGAAGAACCCAGGTGATCAAGAAGCAAGTGACAAATTTAAGGGTGTTGCTGAAGCCTATGATGTACTGAGTGATGGTGAGTATTTAAATAACAAGCATTTGCTTGTTAAAGGGAAGTAAACCCAGTTTTAACATTGATGAATTCAATTTCAAACCAAGGAAATTATATTAAAAAACATATTTTAATTTGAAATACTTTTTAGATTTGAATGTATACCTAGTTATAAGATCATAAAATAGATTAATTTTCCAAATTCAAGTTTTTTTTTTGTAGTAATAGTAAATTTTACATACATGTCTCAATGTAAGTTTTAACACAACTGACTATATGAACATCTAACAAAACTGAAGAATCAAATAATAACTGTTATGGTTTCAAAATTATCTTTTTATCTTTTCAGCAAGAAAAAGAGCAGTTTATGATCAGTTTGGTGAAGAAGGATTGAAGAACGGAGTACCACAAGGAAGTGGTGAATCTGGAGCATGGACACAGGGTTACACATACCACAATGATCCATTCAAAACATTCTCTGATTTCTTTGGAGGAAACAATCCTTTCCAAGGTAATTTAACACAAATAAACTTGATATAAACTCTCAAACAACCACCTGTTCAATACAGTTAATCTTTTATTACAAACACCTGTCAATATAAAGTCATTGATTTGAAAACATTTATAGTTCAGGTAAATGGGTTCTTAAATAAACATATAACCCAGCTGTTATGTCAAATTTTCCTTGTTTTTTTGGTTACAGGTTATACTGTATTTCTTAGGTAATAATTATTAATATGTGTGTGTGTTCTCTTTTTTATGTCAAAAGTTTTAGAATAATTTCTCCTACATAGAGTTTAAATTTTATACACCAATTGGTGAGATTTGTTTTGTGTCCTTTAGATTTCAGATTAAATTGATATTTTTTTTATTACAGAATTTTATGATAGAGTAGATGGTGATCTTGTTATGGGATTTGGTGGTTTGGATGGTCGTGGACGTAAACAACAAGATCCACCAATTGAAAGAGATTTGTTTCTGTCTTTAGAAGAAGTGTTTCATGGTTGTACAAAGAAAATGAAAATTTCAAGAAGGGTAGGATAACTTGTAAACAAAATACCAGAAATACTTATGAAATTCAAAAATACATCATTGTTTATTTATTTTTTTTTTATTTGTTTTTGAAAATTTTAGGAAATTTGAAATTATATGTGTGTATTGTAAACTAAATAAATAGACAGAAATATATTTTACTCTTTAGGGTTTAATTTTGTTCTAATGATAAATAAGACCACAAATGCTTTGGAATACTGCATGCAAAAAAAAAATAAATAAATAAATATATAAAAATAAAAAAAAATAATAATAAATAAAAAAACAAAAAAAACTATTCTTTTTCAAAATTAATTAATAGAATATAAATGGGATCAAATGTTCCAGGTAACTTAGATACACATATAAAGGTGCATTTAATGCTTGGTTCATTTAAAGTAGAATATAACGAACATGACTGTTTATTATCTATTGGTCTGTTTATATTGTAGGTTATGAATGAAGATGGTCACACTTCAAGTATAAGAGATAAAATATTAACCATCACAGTCAAACGTGGGTGGAAACCAGGAACTAAAATTACATTCTTAGAAGAGGGTGACCAGGGTCCAAATAATGTACCAGGTAATTGAATTTGCTGACAGTTAGTGATAACAATACAGCCATAATATATTTGTTTATACATGTAAGGTGTTTTTTCTTTGGTGATTCTGGTTTTCTCCACTAATCCAAATTGAATATGAGTAACAATTATCATTTAATTGCAGTGTTAGTTTATTCATGTAGATTTTTTAACTACTAATCATTTTTGGCTGACACATGTTTTACAGAACTCTTGTGTAGTTGAAATCAGAGTATTGTAAATCATGAAACATTTGTATTGACTTGAGAGTAACAAACGCAAAAATAAATTTTAGGAACTATTTTTTTTTTTATATTAATGTTATTAACTTGCATTTGCATTGACAGTCATCTGACAACATTATAACAAAAGTGTGTGTTTGATAATAGATGTCGCTTTTAATGAAAATAAATCAATATGAAAATTTCTTAATTTGTAGTATATAAAGATACTGCTAAGGGTATCAGAACCCTATGTAACTAGACATTATCAACAATTAAAAAAAAAAATAAACTGCAATATCATGAGATAATTTTTTATTCTTGAAAACGCAGTGTTTTGACAAACATCTGACTTTGTTTATGTGTCAAAATATCTTTGTGATTCGCCAGTGCTTACCATCTGATCTACATCCATAATATTTTCTTAATTCAACATTTACTCATAAAAATAAAAATGAAATACATGGTATACTGATTACTCCGTACTTTTTAAATTTAAACATTTTGAATTATTCTTAAATACATTAAAGACAGAAAAGACCAGAATTAAAATGGTTTAATCTTTTTGTGTATTTGATGATAATGATGAACCGTTATTTATTATTTTTGTTTTCTTTCAGCAAATATTGTGTTTATTGTCAAAGATAAACCACATCCAAGATTCCGTCGTGATGAAACAAATTTGATTCACAGAGCAAAGGTTCCTCTTGGTAAAGCACTCACAGGGTGTACAGTGGAAATAGTGACTCTTGATGAGAGAATTCTACATATTCCAATAAATGATATCATAAAGTAAGTATCATTTTGTGACGGTATCATCGCTTTAAAAAAATTATGAAATTATCTTTTTATTTAATTGAACCATTTTAAGATACTTTTGAGAATGAGATCTCTGTCCATTTCAAGGTCAGTTTCCTTCTTATTCTTTAATGTTTCATACAGTGTAATTTGATGTTAACCCCATAATACTTTAAATCGCAAGTCTATAATTATTCAATACATATATATTTCATTCAGATATTGAAGCCAGAATAAATCAGATTTTTAAACATTCTAGTGGTTTTATTGGCTTAAAAAATCACCCACTGAAAATCAAAAGCATCATTAATATTGCAAAGTTGAGAAATTTAATATTTTGTTTGATTCATATGGATATAGTATAATCTGTGTAAATTGACTTCCCAGGGATCTGGTCAAAAGTGGTCTTTATAGACAGGTTGATTTCAATGTTAAACATGTTATTTTGAGTATGAAGTAAAATGGTTTTTTTTAATTTTTCAGACCTGGCTACACAAAAGTTGTACCTGGTGAAGGTATGCCAATTTCTACAGATTGTAATGATCCAAAACTGAAAGGAGATTTAGTTATTGAATTTGACATTGAATTTCCAACATCTCTTACACCAGACAAAAAGGACTTAGTAAAAAGAGCACTGTTACACTAAATAAAAAAAAAAATGATGTGAAAAGGGAAGATAACTCTGCATTCCATTTTTGATGTTGGTGAAAAAGAGCATATTGACAGTGAATTTTACTTTTTCAATCTTGAATGCAAAATCACTAAACTAATTTGGCTGAGACATGTTACTGCTAAGAAAAATTTTTAAACAAAAATTTAATAGAAGTTCATTCAAATTGTTTACATACAATAATACAACTGCTCCTAAGTGCTTTTCTGTTTTCAAAAAGTTGATGTAGATAAGAAAATTTTAGCACAAAATAGAATTTTATTGTTAACAAAGACAACAGACCCTGGATTTTGTGTATTGGTTATTTCATTTATCATCTAACTTTTTTTTTTTTAATTTTTCAATGTAAAGTTGAAAATCTTTAAAGTCTTATGTAAATTTATGCACACATTTTACATTTGTAAATATGTTTATACATTATCTGTAAATCTGTGATATTTTTTTATTATTATCAATAAAAATATGTATTGTATTAGTTTAACAGTCATAAATAGTATAGTTATTGCATTTTTTAATAATTTTACCAATTAATAATTCACAACTGGACTAGGATACAGTAAAACTTCGATTACTCAAACTTCGATATCTCGAATACCACGGATAACTCGAAGTCTTTATTTTGTCCCGAGCGATGTTCTATATAAACTATATTAGGAAAACTTCGATAACTCAAACTTCTATAATTCGAATACCCCCGATAACTCGAAGTAAAAATTCGGTCTGTAGCTTAAAAATTTACTAAAATTAACTTCAAAAACTCGAATTTTTTAAAACAATGTATGATCAATGGCCCGTTTAATAAAACGATCAGAGAAACCACATATCAGTAATTAGGCTACCGTTATAGTAGAGGAATAAACCGAGTAGTTCTTGTTATCTACCGTATTAATTAGTATCAATTAACAGATTTATATTCAGTACCGTCACGGACAATTAAGCCTAACAGGAACGCTAATCCTCTACTCTAATAAAAGAAGCCGAATAATATGCCGCTGTCGATAACTTTTGACTTAAGTTCTCCAAGCTTAATAAAAAATGACTAACTCAGTTGTACTCACGACTGCATAAAAATCTGTAATGCCTTATTACACTGCTGTATAATTTCATTAACTTTCTGTTAGTATTTTCTTACGAATATAAAAAATAAGTATTTTGATAAACATGTACATATATCTGATTTCCGATTTCGTTGTTCGTATATATCGTGATTTTCAAATAAATAACATAACACGTTTCGCACGCTTTTACTGTCAATATCAATTCTTCAATAAATTCTTTATTATATTTTCTTTAAAAAGTATCTATTACTTTTTTTTATATTCGAGTAGAAAACTGTATAAAACACCAAGATTTCTGTAGTGGAAAACATATATTAAGGTGACACCATTCCTTCAACTTCGATAACTCGAACACCCCGATAACTCGAAGTCTCCAGTGAAGTCCCGAGCACTTCGAGTTATCGAAGTTCTACTGTATCTTCCTCTTTGTCATTTATAACCACTATAGTAGCTCAATTGGTAGTGTTATTGCTTTATATGTGGAAGGTCAGGGTTTGAACCCTAATCAGATCTGACCAAGACTTGAAAATCGGTAGTGTCTGTTCTTTTGCCAAGCACCAGCCAGTCACTTCACCTATAACTGGTCACATCTCAACATAAGTGGAATATTCTTGACTGGGACGTAAAACCCCATTAAATCGATCAATCAACAAGCTTAGTTTATGTGAGACTATTATTCATCTGAAATTTTTTTGGACCATCAATAGACATTCTCCCTCTTTCTATCTTTGCAAAATGCAAAAAAAAAAAAAATAAAGTGAACAGTACTAGCAGTGTCCAAATTTTTCCTGAATTCTAACAAGTTTGGATCTTCAAATTTCATTAGTATCCATGGAACCTATGAGAATTTTCAAAATCTTACAGGTTATAGAGTTTCCATCTTCAAGAATAGACTTAATTCTGAACCCCCAAATTGTCTACAGGACAATTGTTGCCGACTATTTAGTTTCAAGTTTATTTCAGCAGTAAACACAATGGTGACATATGCCATCTGCTTTACCAAGGAACAAGTCTATATAAAATTTATATGGTCTCTAATCACACTGGTTGTTCTTGTACCTAGGAATCACAAATATATACTGGTCACATGACCAACAATTACAGACACTATTGTCACATCACTGATTGTAGAATAAGCAAGAGTGGAAGGTACAAGTGTACCTGAATCAGATCAACGATCATAAAGAAGGAACAAATGTACCTGAATAAGATCATCAATCATGATTTATCCATTATGTCCTGTACCTAAATGCCTGTTGAAAATCAAAACTAAATGTGTTTTTGTGAGGTGCCTCTTATTTCTTTATTGTTTTAAGTATAAAACCATCTGACATATACTTTGATAACATTTATATGTAAATCTTATTCAGCTGAATACTTTCTATTTGTAAAACCTGGTATTTTGCCCTCATCAAGTAACATACTGGGTCATAACGAGAATGTCATCTAAGTATGTGTCACCTTTATGAGTCAAATAAATGGTAAAAATAGCAACACCTATGCTGTGCCTCTTTTCTTTTGTTGCACACACACAATGATATTCATAAAAACTTATGTACAAATTGTAATATGATTACATTTAGAAGAAATACCGGTATCTCTAATAATCTTCATACTATTCAGGAAGTGTTCAACAAGGGTGTAAATCTGTTTCTATTTGCTTTTAAAGTCTACATGGCGGAATTAGCTTAAAATTATCTTAACTTTCACATAAAAAACACATTCAGAAATAAATTAAAACCAAGTGCCATATACTGGGAATTTCCATGGTATTTTAATTTTTGCGCTATTTCGCGGTCGGATCCAAATTGTGAAAATTAAAAATGTGAAAATTTCAACCTTGGGAAAGGATTGTCAGTAATGTTCGAGTTGTTTCCTTTTTGTACATTGTTTATCAAGGTGTTGCATCATTTTATAGATTGGTATAAAAGTGTTCATGGTTATAACTAATAAAACTATTCACATCTACATTTTCATTTTTCTGAACTTTACTAATATATGGATCTATCATACTGAAGTAATCTGTACAGCTGCTGGTTTTAATAAATACTGGTCTTTAATTTGCTTCCGTATTTCATCACATGATTTTCACACAACTAATTCCCAACCTACACATTCTGGTGTCATAATTTAACTTGATTAACAGGTTATAACTACACTACTGTCGTTTTCCTATTTTACCGCAAATTTGAGTATAACAAAGTTAGGTTATGGTTCAATATTGTTATGTATTATTTTGACTTTTTGCTTTAAGTCAGATTACATGTAACATTTGTATCACTGCATGGCAAAAATCAATCGTGAAAATTAAAAAGCAATATAGAGGGGTTGAACTTCCAGATTCATGAAAATTTCCTAATGGGAAAATTTCTCAGTATGCCGTATTTGTCTTGACAGAATACTGTAGACACAATCATTTCTGTTGTGGAAACCATTTTTAATCACCTTGATTAAAATAATGTGGTATGAAGCTTTACACATACAAACAAGATGTATAAGAAATAACAATTTTTTATAATTTATTTAACAATTCAATGCTGTACAAAATATACATAAAATTTGGGACAATTCTTTACACACTTTTTTAATACAGACATGATTCATTTTGGTTCTCCAAGCATCAGAAGTTATGTACTGAAAGCAACAAGAAGAAAATCATCCGGTGCTCTACTCGGGAAGTAGAATGTATATATTTTTGAATCTGCAAAAAAAAATCTGTCTCTGTGAAATGAATTAACATGAATTTATTTTACAGTGAAATTATAAAATTGTATATTGCAAATTTGCAAAGTCCACTATAAATGTTGTAAATGCATAAAAATGCATGTAGAATGATAAGGCTAGGGGACTTGCATCCATCCTCTTTTCATCATAAGTATATGTAATTCTTTTATTCATCTTCTTTTATCACTACAGCCACACTCTTGTCATAAATAAAAATTTAAAAACTATTTTCTTCCACACAAAACTGGAAACTAACTCTATCATACTATCGTGCTTGCAATTTAGTTTACATCTGAAAATAAAACAAAGTTAGATGTTGAGCATGAAAATGGTCAAACATTATAATGATTATGAAATAAACACCCATGTGTATTATTCTTATTTTATGTGAATACATATTGCTTACATACATCTTCCTTATAATCAATTGTATTAAATAACTTTACAAAGCTTTTTGATTACCACTTTCATATATATATATATGTAGTATTTTTCTAAAATTGTTTAATGCATATCATAATGCTCCTTTATTACTTTGCCACTTAACTACTGCCACAGTAAATCCTTATTTTATCACTCCTTGATAACTATATTATCCCACAATCATCACAGTAAAACATCATTATAATGCCCATGTGTCACTTCATTATTGCAACACTTACGCAAACTCATGCATCACATATAAAAATTCATATGTAGTAGAGATTTTTCCTTAATAAAATTAATAAAAACAAAGGTATATATTACGCTATTGTGCTCTTTTAAAAAATGGCAAACTCTGTATTCTCCCATATCTTATACCTTTTAGAGCAAATAAGATACATGTATATATTTTTCCAAAGCATGCCTCCTAACATTTAAAGATACAGTCAAAAAGTTTGATATGTCTAGAAGGCTTTTCATCAATTTAACAATCTAGGACCAAGATTTCTCACATTCAGTGCCTTTCAAAACTCAAGTATTAACTATTTTACATACTACATACATGTATATATATTTACTTACATTTATAAGTTTCATATTTTAAAACCTAATTTTCTCATACATTCCTTGTGATCTTCTATTTCTTTACTACAATTTTCTTGACCCTTTTCCATTATGCTAAAAAAGAATAAATTTTAAGAAAAATTAATATGTAATAAAAAGGAATCTGTGTGCCTCGTGTGGACATGTGTATTACCAGTATATCTAACAACATTTTAACAGAATTCAAAATGAATTCAAAACCCTCTAAAGTTTCTTCTAATGGGGGGGGGGGGGGGGGGGGGGGGAGCAAAACACCAAAGATTAGTGAAAATGAAATAATGTCTGTACTTCAGGTTACTATATTTGATTTTTACTTTCCAATTGTTGTTCATTTATCATATAGGTGTTTAATATAGAGAGGGTCTTATCTATTGATTCCCCTTTTATGGCTCCAATGCCAAAGGTTTGTGCAGATTAAATCCTACTTCTCTTTTTGATGCTACATGTTGAAGTTCAAACTACTGTACATTACCTTAATGATTTTAGATCACTTATATGGGCAATAGTTTAGCTATTGGTATGCTGGTTGGGAAATTATATGGATACCAGAGTCTCATAGTTTCTATACTTTGATCCCACTGACAAGATTTATGCATGCTGTCAGACCGTATCAAAAAATTTCGGCACCAATATTATAAGTCGGTTCGGCACCGATTTGAAGTCAATTCGGCACTGACATCCGAGTTAATTCAATGGTAATGGTACTGAAATGACTTGTCAGATGCCTAAATGACTTGTCAGGTGCCGAAATTACTTGTCAGATGCCTAAATGACTTGTCAGTGCCGAAATGACTTGTCAGATGCCTAAATGACTTGTCAGGTGCCGAAATGACTTGTCAGATGCCGAAATGACTAGAATTCTGTTAGACAGAATCTAAACAAACCAATGTCTAATCATTGCATTCTGATCAAAGATTTTTTTTCAGTAATTATACGAGAGACGCACATAAATACATCTGCATTGATAGAATATATGTAAACTCTCTGGTTTGTGTGCGGTTGTTAAACTTGTTTTACTTAGGAACCAATGCACTAACCACATATCTCTGATTTCTCTAGTTTCTGGACAAGCACAGCATGGTTTTAACTTTTTCGTTTCATCCTTTTGTTCTGGTTCTTTTTTTGGTGTTGCTTCAATCTTGGCATTATTTGGTGTACTTTGCTGACTACCCATGGTGACTGCTCAAATCTTACGAAATCAAGCATGTGGAGGTCACCGGAAGTTCATCAATGTTTGTAGAAAACAACGCAACATTTTTAAATGGTACCAAATGAAAATAACCAATTTTGGTCAAATCTGTGACCCAAGTTATTTGATTTAAGTTGGTTGATTGATTTTAATGTTATTTAAAATCTCGTCAGCAATGTTTTTAGTTGCGATAAGAGCATGTTTATTAAGGTCTGCCCTGTTCTGTTCTGTTCTGGTATCTTTCCCCGTTTCTTCAGAGCACTCCATTAAAATGGATTAAAACAATTTTTATGTTATAAAATAACTATATGATTATTTTACGTACTAGCGTGCACTCGGGATGATTTTACCTTACAGGGTCAGTCTGTTGCAGACTAGTATACCACCGTACCGCAGTAACATTCTTCTGGTACCAGGTATTCCTTGTCCTCTTCATACCGAGCTCCTTGTAAAGAAGCAGCATCTCAACTTGTAACATTATGTATGACCCGGGTTTTAAAGCCACAAGCCTACGTTTTGAGGCTGACATATTATTATGTTGTTTGTCTCTGATTCATTATTATACATTGTATGCACTTTCTTTGTAATATTGTTTTCAATTAATTTATTTTTGGTCTTTGAATTTGAAAATTTCTTTGGGTGACATAGATATATTGAATAATAATAAATAATAATAATAATAATAAATCTTTATTTAAAGTCGAAAATTTAAATAACAGAAACATAAGCTCTAAGGAGCTTTTGTTCGACTATACATATATATCTACAAAGACATGCAAACATACATTTACAAAACATGCAAGTAATCAAATCATTGCAGAACTGAAATGGAAATAATAAGTAAAACATGCAAAGATGCTGGCTGCAAAGCAACTGATAATGAAATAGCAAGCACTATAGAGTGTACAAATATAAACTAAAAAATGGGCAAGCATAGCACAAAGTATGAACTAAAAATGAGGAGAAAGAAAAAACATAAAAACAACTTAAACTTAAGCATAGTAAAAATTTAAAAAAAATAAATAAAATGAAGCAAAATTGTAATTATTGGAATAAATGAAGTCTAAGCGCTACAACAGGCAAAGCAGTGACACGAGTCACCAGACCACCGGTTGATAAGGCTCTTAAAATTATTAAGAGACTGTTCTTTTCTGAGGTGGTCTGGCAACTGGTTCCACAACCTTGCACCCTCATAGCGCATAGACTTCAAACCATACCTGCTAGTTCTGACTGATGGTCGCTCTGTTTTGTTTGTGTACCTGAATGAGATAGAAGAAGTTTTAATGTTAATAAGATCTTGAAGATAAAGTGGGGTGTTTTTAGTGATAATTTTGAAGACTTCTGTTGCCATTGTTCGTATGCGTCTGAGTTTGAGTGACGGAAGTTTGGATTTTTCCAGGAGTTCATCGTATGCACTGTTGTAGTCTGTGTATATGATGCGTAGTGCACGTTCCTGTATTTATACAGAATATTTAGATTATGTAGAATATTTCCTGAAATATTCTAATTATTTAAAAAGTTGGGTCCATTTCTGCTGAATTGGTACATTATTGGTACATGGATTTAGTATTTTTTCGCTCAGGCACCAGCAAATATGTACAGTGATGTTTTCAAAACCATCAATCTAAACCATACAGTGGTAATGAGTCCAAAATATGTAATTTTTTATTCGCCTGGATCAGAAGTCCATGAATTAAAGTAATTCATGGACTTCTGCCTGGATCCACCTGGATCCATTCATGTTTGAACGGGTAAGTTAATATACTGTCTCTTTACATGTCCTCATAACTATTGATCATCTGTACACTCACTAATTGATAGAATGTGCCTCTAAATTTAAGAGTTACCTAAAGGGTATTGTCATGCTTAAAGAGTACCTGTAACGATTTTCAGTTTTGACAGATTTTATTCGTCATACTGAATAATTGTTTTATCGATAATATCATAAAAAAGAGAAGAAGGATGAGGAGGATATGGTGAATTTGTTATACATCTAAAATCTAAATAAAAATTTTCGGCTTTTGGAGTCCCGTGTAATGACGTCATAACAGCGACAAACCGCCACAGAATATTATTATTATTCTGAAATAAGACAAAATTACCTGAACTCTTAGTTGATTATTCCTTAATTTTTCAGGATTAATTTGTTTGATGAAGTTGACACCATTGACACCTACCAACAATTAAGAGATTTGTCACGTCTTACTGCCGTACCTGTAATCAACAGGATGTAGCTTACAATTTGCAAAATTGATTTAGTGGTGTTTATGGAGTTATCTTATTAATACACAATTATTTCCAATGGTTCGAGTCTTATTATTATTATTATTTAGTTTTAAGTAGTTTTGCATTATTGTAAATACACTAATAGTTTACTGGATGACAGTGTATGATTTGTTTAATAAATTATAATAAACATAATGTTTATTGTTTTTATAAAACGTGTAACGTCAAAGCAATATAAAGCAAAATCAAACCACCATGTCAAAACATTTTTTCTTAGCTAAAAAGTTATCGTACTGCAATATTATGAGGTGCCATTTTACTATTTATTCAGTATTTTGTGATATCAATAATTTAATTAGTGATATCATTAAATCGAATTAGTGATATCACAAAATATTTAGTGATATCACTAATTCGATTTTTTGATATCAATAATTTGATTTTTTGATATCACTAATTCGATTTAGTGATATCACTAATTAATTTTTATTTAGTGATATCACTAATATGATTTAGTGATATCATTAATTCGAATTAGTGATATCAAAAATTCGATTTATTGATATCACTAAATCAAACTGGTTTATTGATATCCAAAAATCGATTTAGTGATATCACTAAATCGTATAGCACAATGAACGCTCCCTTAAAATTTATTGCGCATCATTAGATTTGTTGTATCAACATTTTATTTAATATCTTGTTACTTTGGGTGCATTTTATGTAGTAAAAATATAAGACAAAGTGTCACCTCCTTTATAAAGAAAGTTTTTTTTTAAAATTTAAACTCAATATTACGTAGTAAAGCTATGATTTAATTGTGAATTTTGAGCTCGTATTATCCGGATCACTATTGGGTAATAATAGATCTATAATTTTGTTATATAAAAATATATCTAAGAAAAATAACTATAAAAACAGAACACCCGCATTTGGTTGTTTTTTTTTTTTTTTTTTTTTTTTTTTTTTTTTTTTTACATCTTTTGGTGTAAATAGCTGACTGCCAAATCACATGTCTCTCTCAAAAAAAAAAGATTTAATTTTAGATTTGCTGCAGTACTACTTTTAAGGGAAGACTCCTTATTTTCGTTTCTCGTCAATGAATTATTGATATCACTAATTCGATTTATTGATATCACTAAATCAAATTGAATTAGTGATATCACTAAATCAAATTGAATTAGTGATATCACTAATTCTATTTTTTGATATCAATAATTCGAATTAGTGATATCAATAAATCAAGTTGAATTAGTGATATCACTAATTCGAATTAGTGATATCAAAAAATAGAATTAGTGATATCAAAAAATAGAATTAGTGATATCAAAAATAGAATTAGTGATATCACAAAATACTGAATAAATAGTAAAACGGCACCTCATACAATATTCATGGTCTTCCTGTTATATGTTGTTATATTTGACCAAACATGGTTAAACTTTACCAGGCATAATTTGGTGTTTTGTAGAACTTACTGCCCCTGATTTGCTTCTTGATTTTAATTAATAACAAACAATCGGCCCTTCACTCATCGGATTAAAATAAACATGGCTGAAAGCGAGAAGGACCAGGTAAGTTACCGGCAATTTTTTATGAGTATTTGACAATTTTTTGGGTCGATCAGCGATCAAAAATTGCAGTTTCCGCTGCATGCTATTTTTTTCTTGAGAGACACGTCAAACATGCAACTCACGGCTTGTGACAAAACAATCACAGCACCATCCTACTAACTAGACCTGAAATACATGGCTCCAAACGGCTTTTTTATAATACTGATGTTGCCGTTCCGAAACGGCAACATCAGTATTATCAAAAGTCCATGAATTACTTGGACTTCTGGTATTATAAAAAAGCCGTTTGGAGCCATGTATTTCAGGTCTACCTACTAACCTACCTTCATTTTAAATGGTACTGGTAGTAGTTGGCCGATTAGTCGGAAAAAGTCACACACTTACAATTGAAATGGTTTTTGCGTGTTTAAATGTACATAGCCTGTCTAAAAACATGGTTTAAAATGATTTTCGTTAAGACCTTGCCAAAAAGAATCTGATTTCCTTTAATCAGACACTAATTAAGATACTGGTGAAGGAAATAAGAGTCTTAATTTGTTGTAAAATTTTCATGGTTCTGTCTCTATATACTTTCTTCGTTTTCAGTTTGATGATGAAGAAGCAGAAGAAGATGCTTCATTGGAAAGAAGAAAGAAAATATTTTCAAAAGAATGTAAGAATTTACAATTTAACAGTAATTATACAGATAGTGGAATTAATCAAGTGATTGTAGTATTTACTTTTGACATTGAAGATGCAAAACTATAGTTATTATATTTTGTTATTATTTGCCATTTCTTTACTGAAGTACTAGTCATTAAGTTTTTAGTGAACAGGTGTATTTATATTGTTTTCATTGTTATATTTCAGTACGTTGTATGATGTATGGATTTGGAGATGATAGAAACCCATATACAGAGTCTGTAGATATCCTAGAAGATCTTGTTATTGAATACATCACTGAAATGGTAATACATTATAAAGCCATAAGCTTTAAAAATAGATGATATATAACCCTTTTAATTATCCTTTATTTTGTATACAAATTTTATTATGATGCTTACAATTTTAACTTACCCATTCTTGTAAATACTTTAACTCTGATATATACTGGTACATTTTATTTTAAAGATATTTTTTATAGTTTCTTCAAATTCTAATATCAAGAATTCCATGAAGGACAATTTTTTGTCCCCAAGAATTCGTGTAATTGACTAATTCTAAAGTCTTAGCACTAGTGCTCACTTTGAGTGCTGATTACACTTTCCAGTATTGTTGCAGGTAAATATTGCAGACTACTTGATCCATTATATCAGTACTCAACCAGCCTGTTAGACTTACAGTAAGGAAAAAAAATCTTTCTCAATTGTAGTCTACTAGGGTTGAATTTATAGTGTTGAAACACATTGGGTTTACAGGCAATGCATTAACGTCTCAGCTAACATGATCTCTTAAACTGGGGATGGCAAGAGATTTTTTGTTGGATTTGTTTTTAAAGTAGTTTAATCTTTGTGTTATATTTTGTGTTAAACTAACTACAATAGAGAACTAAAACACAGTTGTTCTTGATGCAACTGACTATTTAATACTGACTAACATTACTATACACTATACATAATGCTAATACTGAATGCTGATAACAGGAGTTTCCCAGATGATCATATTTCTTTCTGTAAGGAACTTTATTGTTTATTTAGAAAAGAGTTTATCTAAAAACTAATTAGTGACTGTCAAGACCATTATAACACATGATCATAATATCACAACACTTTGCTTTTCTATTTAGACCAAAAAGGCAATGGAAGTTGGTAGACCAGGAAGGATTTCAGTAGAGGACATTATATTTTTGATTCGTAAAGATCCCAAAAAATATTCCAGAGTAAAAGAATTGCTAATGATGAATGAAGAATTAAGAAAAGCCAGAAAAGCATTTGATGAAATAAAATATGCAACAACAAAATGAAAATGAGAAGGCTATATGTTGTAAACAATTTTGACTGGACAGTTTTAGTGATCCATGAAAGATTTTTAACTGTTGTTGGGAAATGTTTAAAACAAGTCATAGATCTCTTTACAAGATCAAGAACAGTTCAATTTATGATTTAATGTTGATTCTAGTGCTGGCTGTTGTGTGTTAGAAGGATTTATATGATCTCACATTTATAAGTAAAGCATGTGAAACTTCAGTTACCTGTGATTTCTCTACATACTGTTATAACTGCAGATTTTTAGGACATAGATACTGTGGGGTAAGTGCTGGGAACCAGACTTAACAGGTGACCAGTGGTAAATTTGTGAGTTAAATTTCATTGTTGTAATCAATACCAACTACTGTTAAGTCATGTTTTAGAATATATACATGAACATTGTATTTGTAAAGTTTTATTTACACAAAAAACATGATAAAGAGATAAGACATTAGCAACAATCAATCTTTTACTGTTTTTATAAATATACATGTTTTTTTAAGATAACTTTTTTTTAATTCTCCTTTATAAAAAGAGTAATTAATTGTTTAGTACCTCCTGGATGGTGGAGGAAACCAGAGGGCCAGGATAAACCTACCAACTTTTAGCAAAGTAACTGAAAAAATTTTTACACTAGGATATGCCTGAGTGTGATTAAACTAAATGATGAGAAGTGGTGTGGTTCACAAGTTGGTGCTTCAGACTACATGTCTACTGACTCTGCTTTTCCTTTATGGACAGAACACCTAATGTCACACTGTACATGCAATTAAGCATCATGTTCTATATGTAAGTCATGGGTTTAAAATGTAAGAATTTTACAATTTTTAGGTTAATCTTTTGGATGGACTTTCTGTTATGTTGATAAATTATATAATTTCTGTGTGAACAATATATTTGTTTACAGTTTATCTATTTATTGTTTATAATAAATGAGTAAATGTTATTGATTTTTTTATTTGAATATTAACAACATAAACACTCTTTTATCAACAAACTTTGAGTATATTTATTTGTTTCCACCTTTTTGATGTTTTAGGTTTTAAGAATAGATAAAATGGTAGCTAAAAGTTATACTAAATATTAAGTCAATAGTTTACTGGTTGCTATGGCAACAGAATTAAATCCCCCTACCTGTATGTAATTTTTAATACTTTGAATTGAGTTGAGTAATGGTGTTTATCATCCTAATCAAGAATATTTCACTTATATCAAGACGTCACCAGCTATAGGTGAAAGTGCAGAAATTTTGCCTGTGCATTGTACTGATGGCATTATACAGCAGGCTCTTTTTTGTGCCATGCCTACTGAGACACAGGACCTCGATTGTTTTAAGTTCCCATCTGAAAGAACCGTGACTTTTTTGTAATGCCAAGTGCTTGGCAGAAAAAAACAGTCACTAGCCACTATCAGTCTTGGGTCAGACCCGGTTGGAATTCGAACCCATGACCTCCCACTTATGGAGCTTGCACTCTATCTACTGAGCTACTGCAGTAGTTTTTTACTTTGAACATCTCAGCTGATACTACTTTTGTTGTACATATTCTTTTCATCTTTCCTTTTTAATATAATTGTTATCTAAAATTTGAAAAAAAGCCATTATTGTCTAAAGAAACAAATGTTGGAATAAAGTCAATGTTTGTCAAAAAACAGAAAAAGAACAATTCATATTTGTTAGGAGGTAATATCTCTTGGGTAAGAGTTCCTTTCATTACCTGGACACAGTGCAACCTCTAAAAAATAAGCCTATGATATATTGAAAAACTGTCTAAAATAAACATTTTTGTTAAAGCTGCATTAAGTTTTTCAATTTTCTGAATTTTTTTTTTAAAAATAGATAACTTCTTATCACGATCTGTGAGATTCATTTTCAAAAATTTCATTCCTATTAGCTGCAAATAAATGGAATCCTCTAACAGGCTGGTCAATATTATGAGCTTGGAGCATGCACACAGATGTACGGGAATTCCAATGAATCGAAGGTGAAACCTGACAAATTGTGTTAATTGTCCGTCATTAACATCCGAATGTATTCCCAATGGTGTTATGTATCCCTTACTATGTACAAATGACAAACTCAGTGAAGTTCTGTGTTTAATTTATCATATTCCACCGTTTTGGAAGTTGTGTTTAAATGATCTGGTTTTTTATGACGTAACCATGTTCTAAAATAAAATCACACAGGCTACATATCACTGGGAAATTACTGTTATTTCTGTATTTATTCGAGCTTTTGTTGTTGAACCAAATGTAACATTTTTCATTAGGAACATCATTATTAGATCAGTGCCTTTAATTTTTTCCTAGGAAAACTTAAAGCAGCTTTAAGAATAACTGCTTATATTGTGCAGAACAGTAACCTGTGTAAATTGGACCCCATGTCTTACATTATTGAAATTTTCAGTCCATAAGTAATTTTTAAACAGTTTCTACTGTATATACAAGATGGAAAAAGATAAGGTCAGTTTTGAATTTAGTAATTTTTTTCAACAGTTCTGGAATTCCCAGCTTTTAATGAAAGAAAAAGTATTACAGTAAGTTTTATAAATAACCTAAGCAGAACATTCCACAATAAATTATTTCCCACAATCTTTACCATCTCTGATTTGATTTGAGATGTTCATCTAGTCAAACAATAAAATCTTAAATATGGCCCAAAGTGCCCTTCACTACAAGTAACTAGACACCTGTAGCACTGAAGTTCAATAGATATTATAAAGGAAAAAATAATGTAAAGTTTACAGGTCTTAAATATTTTTATGGCCAGTGTACAATAAATTGTTTTAAGACACAAACCATTTGAGAAGAATCGGAATGCATTTACTCTGTATGTGACCTACAGCTGTATGTAAATGAGCTGCTGGATAATCCATAAAGGTATGGCATAAATGGAGAATATGAAAATAAGATTGAAAGTTGAGTACATGTATTAAGAGCGCTTATTGATATAATTAAGGAATTTTGATAAGCTAGCATTTTTCATAAGTCAAACTAAGTCTACAGTTATTGCTATCATTATTTACTGTTTAAGTAAAAGCACTAATGCACATGGTTTCAGTTCACAGAATTGAGGAGGGAATCTGAATTCCCAAAGAAAACTACCAGTCTTTTGCAAGAAAACTGACAAAACTTTGCACAACAGGAACTGTCTAGGGATTGATTTAAAAAAGTAGAAGTACTACATTTTCAGAAATGTGTGTTGTTTATTAAGAATGTGAATTTTACAATGAACGCATTTTTGGTGTGTTACTGAACTAAACTAATTAAATTAAAATGTTTACTAGAAAACTATGTAGGTAAAGTTCTCGGTGCTCCTGTCATGTAAAGGGAACTACTGTAACAGGAGACTACTTAAAGATCAAAGCGTCAATATGACTTTGATCATGATGTTTACATTCATTACAACCATGAGGATATTGAGATAAAGACAAAAAACAAAACGTTATGATAAAGAAAGTGGGGTAAGACACAAGGCTATGTAAGATAGACGAAATCAAAGAATTTTACGTTTGATGTCATTGCTTTTCTTACGTTTGAAATTAAAATTTACAGATTTCATTGTCCACACGTAGGATTGTTCTGCTGACCTTACCCAATGGGGAAACCCCTTCACTTTCCCGAATCATTAAACATACATTTTTTTTGCACATTAATACGTGGTGTAATCATTGAACAGTCTGAGTGAATTTAATAAAATCTGTAAATAGTTTTGACTTTTTAAAGCAAGCTGGCGATCTTTCTGATGGCACTGTAGACTATACCACTAAACTTCAGGGGGAAAAAAACTTGTCTATTCGGTAATTTACTGTTGACTAATCTTTTGTCAGGATTACAAACTGAAAGGACAATAGCTCTGAATACTGCTATTAATTTGCACTCAAAAGATACTCTGAATACACAGCAGACAGAGGAGTAAGCAACTTCTAGTCTTGGATATAGAGATTTGTTTAATGAATCTGACTGCTAAGATTAAGTAGTGACTCACAATCCTATGGCTTACTATGTCATCATTTATAATAGGGGAAACGATTCTATAAGTGTGTAAAGTTTAAGTAGAAATGACTGAAAAAAAATCACAGACTAACTATTGTACATTCTACTACTGATAAATGGAGACCTTTAGTTGTGTGTGATGGAGGTCACAAACTCATGATTGGTTGTATAGGTTCTGATTGTGTTATGTTCTTGAGCAAGGCATTTTATTTCACATTGGTCCAGTTCACACAGTTTCAGAATGAATATGTACCAAGAAATATGTTAAATCTAACCTTCTGATGGACTGATATCCCATTCATTAATATATTCATAAGAATATTGTTCTCTCAGTAACTTTATGTTAGCAGAATGAAGAACATCGCAATGAACCTATAAGCTAGGGACAGATTGTAACTTGTCCCTGTATTACTAGAGTTCTTGGTAATTTCCTAGTTGCATGTTGATAGACTCTTGCATCTGTGCTTTATTATAATAAAAAATCATATTATACATTTACTCCAGATAAAGAGGGATGGAAGATGGACGTGGCCAGTCTCTGAGAACAAGGTTATCAAAATACCAAGATAATTCCAGTCTACGTAGAGCAACCATTCTTGAACACTGGCCAAAAGAAAAAACATTCATATCAGCTGATGATCTGGTGAAGGATGGATTTTTTTGTACTGGTAAAGGAGACAGAGTGCAGTGCTGTTACTGTGGTGGAATTCTTAATAACTGGCAAAAAACTGATAAAGTTCATGTGGAACATTCAAGGCTTTTTGGCCAGTGTCCACTGATAAAAAATCCATATAAGTGTCCAGAATATGCAGATAAATTGCCACGATTAAAATCGTTTGATAACTGGCCTCATCAGCTGAAACAGAAACCAGAAGATCTAGCACATGCAGGATTCTTTTATCTTGGTAAGTGTATGTAGACAATTCAAAAGTGAATAGTCTGATCATTTGGTAATTAATGGCATGGGCAGCACTGTGTGTTTGATAAAATGTGATTGTTTTCTCCTTATGATTATAGGGAATTTAGATGTTATGAACATAATTTTGTAAAACAACATTTGTAACATTTAACAAATTGTTTTCATCTCTGTTTGAGTCAACAACAAATAATTCTGAGAGTCAAAAGTTTCGCTGTGAAGCAAATGTAACAGTGAATGATGAAAGATTTATAATTAATAATTTCCAAAATTTCCAAAACTATGTTTCTAAGGTTTTATAGATGACAGTCATTTGGTTGACCTAATATGTTCAGGTTATCAGATCTTACCTTAGCGCTACTGGTGGTGTACCTATTATTGATGCTTACCTATAGTCACCTATAGTCACCATCATGCTTTTTTCCATGTGGTTTTTTCCATGTGGTCATAATATTATATTTATAAAAAATTATGTATTTGGAAGCAAGAAAATCTGGACTAAGTCAATAGTAACTCATTTTATCCCAATACAGCAGAGATTTGATGTTGATGGTGAGAATGGGTACAGTATCTGAAAATGATGCTTTTGATTTTGTTGACATTGCTAAGACCCTGTGTTCTAATTCCCAGATACAAAATTTCAGTTGGCAAAATGGATAATAATGACAATTTATTGTTTTTGGTGTATTTTATCAGGCTTGGGAGATAAAACACAATGTTTTTGGTGTGGTGGAATTCTTTGTGATTGGGAAGAGGCAGATGAACCTGTGATTGAACATATAAAATGGTTTTCAAAATGTCCATGGATGTACATAATTAATGACAAAGACTTTGTTGAGAACTGTATTAAAGGTAACAAAAAAGTTCTTATTTCATGAATAACTAGGACTACCTTCCATGTTAAATATAATGCAGTGTCATTTCAATAACTCTTAAGTGCATGGGGACTAGAATTTTTGACCTTTAGATTTTCAAGGAACTCAAGTTGTCAAATTTACATAAATAAAAATATTGAACTTGAAAAAAACTGGATGGAAATTCAGTCTTCTTGCTTTAAATTTCATATAGGATTTATCTATATAAGAAATGTCGTGGTTTTGCATTTGTTTATGTAATTAAAAATTAAAATTAATTGTATGATAATCTTTTGAAATGTTTGTTTAAGAAACTGGTATGTGTGTTATACAATATACAGATCATAGAATCTTTAAGGTTACCAATACTTATTCTAAGGAGAGAACAAATCTGATTTACTGGTAATTATATTTCATAAATCTGTGACTAGAACGCCCAGATAAAGACACATCTATCATTTAATTAAAAAATAGATATTTAAGTCATTTGTCTATCTTTTTCTGCTTTCATTGAATTCAGTTTATCATCTACCACAACAGATAAAAAACGTTTATGCTGTGTCTTGTTTTTGCAGGAACATAATAAAGAAGTTGCACAATCGAGCCATACCTCAAAATGTAAGTACACATACACTATTTCAGATATTTGTTTTATACTGTACTTGTCAATTATTCATTTTGTAAGCTGTTTGTTTGGACAATTTTTTTTTTTACAAAAACTAATTATGAAAAAGCTGGTCGTCAATTGTCTGTGACATAGAAAAAAATCAGTCATGTTTTAAGGAATGTTTGTACATTTGCATTCTCTGTTGTATTGCAATTGTAAAATTACCAATAAGCTGATAATGCAACCCTTAATAAAGTGTCAAATGTCTAATGTTTGAAAAAAATAAAGTAGTAATTATATGTGATTTTTAATTCAAATAAATATTTTTTTTGTAATTTGTGATTGAGAGAGAGTTGAGAAATGGTGTTTAACACTCCAGTCAAGAATATTTCACTTATATCGAGATGCTGCTGGCTAATGGCGAAAGTGCAGAAATTTTGCCTTTGCATTGCGCTGATGCATTATGGCATTATACAGCAGGGTTCTTTATCATGCCAAGCCTACCATGACATTCATTTCGTAATGCCGAGTGCTTGGCAAAAGAACAGTCACTACCCACTTTCAAGTCTTGGGGCAGACCCGGTCGGGGTTCCAACCCACGACCTCCCACTTACAGAGCGAGTACTCTACCAACTGAGCTACTGCATTGGTCTTGCAATTTGTGAGTAAAAAAAATTGTTATTTGTGAGAGAAAAAAAAAAGAATTTGCTTGTAATATATTGACAGAGGTTCTATTAAATTTTTTCAGCAACACCACAGTCATCTGTAGAAGAAAAGGTAAAAAGTATGGGGTTTGAACAGAAATCTATAGATAAAGCTGTGAAAAAAGTAGGTTAGTATCAACAGTGATAAAACTGCATCCGATTGAGTTCTTAATACTGTAAAATCATTGATATTGTTTGGGTTGAAATTTTGTAGTTTATCAATTAAAAAAAAATTAGCTGGGAGAAAATTTTCATTTATAAAAAATAAATATAAAAATAAATCCCATTGGGTGCCTTGACAATTAAAAATCTTCATTGACATTAAATTTCATTGTTTACAATATTCCCATGATAATAGTGGAGTTTAATTAGCCCAATTATTTATGATTTTACTGCATTGTCAGACATCTTGCAAACAATATGAATAACTTGAGTTACTTGACTACTGATTCCTAAAGATTTAATTGATTTTTAATTGATTTTTTTTATCTATTAAAAATGTTTTTTTTTGGATTTGTTGATAATTATACTCTGATGATAAGCTTTCAACTTAAAATTTGCTTACTTGGCAAGATAATTCTTACCTGATGCTCAGCATTAGAGGAACATAGTATAAATTGGTTTATACAGTGCCAACTTCCAAGATAATGTTACTGGGTAAGTGGTGTACCTGTTTACAGCATACTGACTCTGTAAGGTAACTCAAAGTCATCCTGAATGCCTGTTTGTACAAGGCAGACTATAATGCACACTTGCACATCCCTCATATAGAAAAACTTGGTTTTAACTTAATTGTTAGAGAATAATGAACTTGCTCTTGTAGCTGTAAGATTAGCTATAAAACTCTTCTGGTTAGATTGGTGATACTAGTATTATGAACTTAGTGGACTTTGATGTTTGTCCATAACAGACAACTATAAATCAGAATTAACCTACCACCAACTAACAACCATTTAACCAATGAACCTACCACAAAATCAACCAAGCTACAACCATTCAACTAACCATTCAACTAACAGCCAATCATTCAACCAATCATTTAACCAACCAATCAAAACCAACTAAGGATTCAACCAATTATCTAACCAACCAGACATCCAACTAATCACTCAACACCCTATCATCTAACCAACCATCCATCCATCCAACCAAACAAAACCTACGAACCACTCAACCAACCAACTAACCAACCAACAACCAACCATCTACCTATCATCCAACACCCTATCATCCAACCAGCCAACCAACCAACCAACCATTCAACCAATCATTCAACACCCTATCATCCAACCAACCAACCAACCAACCAACCATTCATCTAATCAAAACCAACTAACTGTTCAACCAACAACCAATCATCAAACCAACCATCCAACTAAAAACAATTTCTGATTCAAGTACTTGTTGCATATACCAATTCTGGTATTATTTACTCATTTAGGTAGAACTTCTGTGGGTTCATTAGTGGCTGCTATATTGGAAATCGAAGAAACAATGAATACTGGTACTTCACCAAGAGATGTACCACCCAGACCACCAAGTGGACAATTTATGGGTAATGTAAAATATTCATTCTCTTTTAATGCAAAATCCGACAAGCCTGAGCTTCTAAACTTGTGAAAAAAATTGCGTTTTGCCCAGAAGTTTAACTTACCACACAACTTGCATAATTTCTTATGTGATTATTGACTTAAAATGAAACTAATATACTAGTTCAAGTATACTAGACAGCTTTAACTTGAGTTTTATAAGAAATTAACATTCTAATATGACAATTAATTTAAATATTTATTTACTCATCTCAATAAGCGGACTAGTGGATAAGTAATTTTAATATTTTTTATTCATCTTAATAGTGGATGAGGGGATTATTTAAGCCATGTCTGAGTTTATAAAACCTGTCAGTTTGGATTTTTCTGTCACATGAAAGTGTATAATCTCATGAATACAGGTGTTGAATCTCTGTAAATCATCTGATTAAGTATGATTTAAATTTACTATGATAACTTTTTTTTTTTGATTATTTTTATATATAAAGTATTGCTTGTGTAATATGGAAAGATTAAGCCTGATGCAACTCTCACTGGCTTTCAATCTCAACGGCATCTTTATGGAAGATATGTTTGAACTCTAGTTTAACTTTTTCTTATACAAAATCACCATAACACTTAGAACTTCTTCAGAAGTAAACAACATAGAGAGAAACAGCACATTATCTTACCATTTAGTGAAAATGACGTTAAGATGACTTTTAATTTATTAGATAACAAATTTTGAAGTAGATTATTTTTTATGTTTGAATATAGAGTGGAATGAAAAGCTCGTTTTTTTTTTTTTTTTTAAAATTTCATCACATAATGGAAACCATTGTTAGTCCTACCTTTATAACAGCATAGCTTATTAAGATAATTATTTATGAGATAATTAATACCTCACAGTTTTACTCTAATAATTACTGTAGTTTAATGATGGAATTCATGGTAGATGTAAAATCCTTCATTGTAGATGTAAAATCCTTGAAAAAAGAGAATGAAGATATGAGAGAGAGATCTAATTGTAAAATTTGTCGAGAAGCTGAAGTTAATGTCGTGTTTGTTCCATGTGGACATTTAGTCTGTTGTCTATCCTGTAGCCATTCGTTACGGAAATGTCCGATATGTAGAAAGACTATAACACGTTCTGTCAAGATCTTCTGGTGAATGATCGGATATGAGCAAGAGTAAGATGGAGCAAAAAAAAAAAAAAAAGAAAGGTTTTGGAATTACATGTAAATGAGAAAACTTTAACTTTCATACTTTAATCTTATCATAATCCTCTAAAGAGAGACCACCATATTTAAACAATTGATGAATCCAACTTGTATAAGAGGCATCTTTTGTAATTCAATATTTCCAATTTAGAATGGTAGACCATATATTAGTGGGATGAAATGTAGGATGTTTAAAGTATATTGTTCCTCACTGAGGTCTGAACATAATTAAGAAAAATGTATCTGTCTATCAAATTAAAATGTGTTACCTGTCCAGGGGTAAGGAGCCAAAAGAATCTTATGATAAAGATGAAATTGTGGTTCTTTTGTGGGGTTCTCCAGCATAACATTTGATCAGTACCTAAAATTTATATGAAACTTTTCAGAAAATACATGTATATATCTTGCAAATTTCTGTTTTAAATTTTAAGTGAAAATGTCAACTTATACGATTCTATATCAGTTTGAAATAATAGTTCAATATTAAGTTATTAGGTACCACGGTGTATGCTGATGAACCCATTTCAATGTTTTTCATGGCCATTATTCCTCTTGAATAATGAAAATATATAAATTCCTACCAATGTAAAATGTTACTACCTGTGGCTTTTTGTATAGGTTACTCAATTAATGGTTAATATTAAGACTTGCATAGCAAATGAAAAAAAAAGACTTTTGTTATTTTTGCATGTTGTAAACTTTTAGTCTATATTGAAATAATAAGTTAAATTAAAAAAAAATGGAGTATGTTTATTATTAAAGAGAGGTATGATAACACACACACACAGGCACACACTGAAATGGTCTGTTTCTTTTTTAAATTTAAAAATCACACACACACACTCTCTCTCTCTCTCTCTAAAAATTGTCCGTTTCTTTTATAAAATCACACACACACACACACACACACACACACACACACACAGAGTTTTGTTGTAATTTTATGCACTAAGTAGGGCACTCATTTTGTTGATATTATGATCTTTGATATTAAAGTTTTATCATTTTATCAAGGTACAAGATCCCTCATAATTGCCATTAGATAAAATAGTAGATCAATGTATAATGATGATAAAGCACTTGTTGATTTTTGTGATGAAAGGCAGGTGTTTGCAGCATCATTGCTGATATTAATTTCAACTTTAAAAAAAAAAATTATTGTTAGGAAGATATAGAATTCTAAAGCATTGGTTGATTTTTTTCATGGAATCAGAGTTTAACAAAATTTTTGTGCATGTGTTATACAAAATGTGCATTAAACTTTTATTCAATTTAAACTAGAGTGACTAAATTGTTACAATAAGTACGTATTAATTCAGTAAAAAGAAAAAATGATTATTGTTTAATAAAAAAATATTGTGGTTTACTTACTTACAATTATAATTTCAGTATTGTTGAAAAAAAATATTGTAAAAAATTTTCGGTATTTTAAACAATGGTTAAACTAACATTATAAATAATTTTATTCAATAATTGTACACTGGTCTTACAAAATTGAAAAAAAGTAAAGTAATTGTTTTGTTCTATAGTCAGTATTCTTTTAATGATGTGGAAGAGACTTGAGTGCAAACCTTTGGCAAATAAATTTACAAACTTTATCTGCCCGAGTTTTATTCGAATCTGAATATTGAGAATATTAAATTAAAAAAAGTTAGAGAATTTCAAAAATTGAAATGATTTTATACAATCATTCTTAATAGAACTGTTATAAATTATTTTGATATTTTTTTAATAATAAATATACACAAATATAATATCAAGTCATACAGTTGTTATTATAGAAAATATATACCATTAAATATGTTATATTTATTTTAAATCATACTTAATTTGCTTTGTGAAAATTTAATTATTTCTATAAATGAAATAATTTTATATTTTATTTTATGTGCATATTATGATGCCTGTTGACAGGATTTAATGTGAATTTATAAATCTAAACGTGTACTTGTTTGAAATGGCATGCAAACCTAAAACTGTACATAAATCAAAACCATTATTATTTAATTTTAGATCAACTTTGTTTTATCTACATGTACTTTAAATATGCAATATAGATGAATTAAATTATCATTTAAATTTATTTGTAGATATAATAAATTTTAATTATTCTCTTTAATTATTTGTAGATATTCATTTTAAAATAGTTGAATTCTTTTACTTGTGTAAAGTAATATAATATTATCTTTACATTTGAAAAAAAAAAATTAAATCTTGTCAACTGGTATTTAAGTTTTAATTTTGTTCACTAAACAATTTTGGAGAGTTTCATCAGCACTAACCACAAAAATTTTAATTCTTACAGAAAAATTCTTATTAAGATACTGAATAAAATCATTTAAAATATTTATGTGAAAACTAATTTTTAAAATATTTACATTGGAATCTTAATCATGTCTTACCATTTGTGTTTGAATAATTTTTTTTGAATTTTTATTTATTTTGTTTATGGCTTAATATTGTACATTTAGTTTGTCATAACCTTAAAGTGTTTCTTGAATTATATGATACAAAAATATATAGTAAAAAAAGCATGGAAAGCATATGTATCTGTAATCATGTGAAAATCAAATGAAAGTATTACAAAAGATTTTTTTGTGGTTTCCAAAACGATTTTTTTCTACCGGTATTTATTTGGGTATTTGATTTTTATTTGTTTATTGATTCCTGCATGTTTCTATTTGTAAACGTTAAACAACGTTTATTCATATTTTATATCTGTATGGATAATAGCCCTTTTTTGAATTTTAATTGTTGATTTTTTTCAAAACAATTTTTTATCCGATTTTGACTTTAATTTTTAGTAATGTTATTGTACTGATTATTTTAACTACCCTACCTTTTTTACACAGACATATGTTGGACATAACTATTTGTCAATACCTTTATCTGCTGTAATTTTTTATCATTCAGTTACATGTAGGGGATCTTTCTATTTGCATTACTTTTTTTGAAAGTGCAAGCATTGAAATTATATTTTTCTACATCTGAAAATATTAGAAGTAACAATGTTTCACAATGATTTTACGTTGTCTAGATTCTGATTTCGCTTACTTATAACAGGATGATGGGGGACAGCTACTGACCTTTGGCAAGTGAACTGACAAACTTGGATCTGGGCTGATTGGAATTTTAACCTGCAGTGACAGACATTGTGTTTGACCACTTGGGCTCCAAGTCCCCTTTGATTTAACTTAAGCCACATCACTAGCACTTGATATCATTGCATCCAGTGCTTTCCAAAGTAAGGAGTGTACATATGTGTATTAATCTTATGTTATTTTTTATTCTATGTGTTGTGTTCTTGATAACACTGGCTACTGCCAAGTTAAGGTTTTTTACTGCTACACATTTCTGTTATCACCATTATTGTTGTATTTAATAATCATTTATTGTTTAACGATTTGTTTTTTATTGTGAAAGTTAGTTAGTTTTATATATATATATATATATATATATATATATATATATATATATATATATATATATATATATATATATATATATAGTTATATTCAACAAAGTAGGATTAAACAAGAACTTTCTTGCCAATGGTCTGGTCATTATTTTAATTTTTAGTATTTTTGTATTTTTTTTTTTTTTTTTTTGATATTTTATGACCAATGTCTCATTGTGTTCTTGATAGTTCTGGCTATTGCCAAATCACCAAAGTTTATCCCTTTTATACTTGTAGTCTGTGATTGCTCAAAGTGATGGTGCATTGGAAATGATGCCTACCAGCCTACTATGTGATCAATTACTCTTAACATTCTAGCAATATTTTTTTTTGAAAATTCCCAAATTTCGAAAATAACTGATTTTTATGGAATTACTTCAAATGATGCAATTTCATATCCAAGGGAAATAATGGTTTTGCACAAATCTCATCCAATATATACCTTGCCAATGTAAATGGGCTCTGCCAACATTGTGTTTTTTTTACATGGATTAAGGGACTAATTATACAATGAACTTTGTTACATTTGCATTTATTTTTGCCTGTACTATTTGACACTAATTGTGTTTATAATTTGTGATGTATTTATTGTAATATTATAAAAACAAGTTTATATTACATTTTATGCTTTGTTGTTTTAGTTATTACATAATTAAATAGCTATTGATAGCTCTTCTCATTTCAAGCAGTTTCGCTGACAAGCGTGTATAGTAGAAAACGGCGTTATATATTAATCGTTGTCACTTGGTATAAAATGTGCTACTCCTCTCTGCACCTTCTAGCTTGTAGGTATTTAAGACAGCGTAAGGATCCCATATGGTAGCAGTATATTATTTAATTGGGAGCAGGTAGCAGTTTTCATAGTCAAGAGGTTGGCAGTTTTTGATTCTTAGATTTTCTTTCAAAAAGGCATAGGTAGAGGTTGTAATTTAGACGTATGTCTCATGAGAGAATTTATTGCTGAATGTGTAGGTATTTTGCTGAATTGAAAATATGAAATGTTTGCTTGTGGAAGCTATGATTATACAGTAAAGGTTTAAGCTTGTTGCAATACTTCATATTAGTCAGTATTGAAATGAATTGCCAGTCAACCATTTTTTGTGTCGTCTGACTAGGCGACATATAGGGATTACTTTCGTCGGCAGCGTCCGGATTTCTTTGTCCGGAGCATAACATTGGTGTTGTACGTTCAAATGACTCCAAACTTGGTGTGCATGTTTCTTGCAATGACTCGAAGTGCAGTGCACTAGAACCGCAACTCTATCTTTTTCCGTTTTTGAATTATTTCCCTTTGATTTTTATAGAGCATTTCTTGTCCGGAGCAAAACTTTGGTGTAGTATGTTCAAATGACTCCAAACTTGGTGTACATATTTCTGGCAATGACTCGAAGTGCAGTGCACAAGAACCACAACTCTATATTGTTCCGTTTTTAAATTATTTCCCTACGATTGATTTTTACAAGAAATGTGAGCAATGAGTGCTGTGGATTTGAAGAAAAAACTGTCCTTCATTTGGAAAAAAATGTCCTTCATTTGGATTTGTTTTCAAAAGTTTTGCATAGTGTGCTTTGCGACAATATTGCTCATATTTTGTCCCATTACTGTTGTTGAATTATGCCCATTTGATTGACTTTTATAGAGGATTTCTTGTCCGGAGCATGACTTTGTCAACTACAGTCAGGACTCGATTTTGAGAGGTCCAAGGGAAATCCAAAATACCTCTCAAAATCGAGTACTTCTCAAAACTGGGTCTTACTAAAGTTACATAAATGAATTACTAAACAGACTGATTTTAATGCATTTTATTGTTTTCCTTTATTAAATATTGTTCTTTCTAAATTGTTGGGTAATAAAATAAAACAAAACAATTTTAGGTATTTTTACATGTACAAAATAACAGAAATTATTTGTAAATATAGATTTGGTACAAAAATATGTGACATTCATGATGGCATTGTACCTGACATCTATTGAGTGCATCTTTCTATTTACACCCCTCATTTCAGTTGCCATTTCTTCATAAGAATGATAACACCAGTGAAATGTCCTGATCCAGTTATCCCCCTAGGTAGACTGGGTCCCGGAACAAAATTACAACCGTATGCAGGGAATACGACATATGATATCAGTTTTGTGTTTTGCTGACAAAGCAGAACTTAATTAATATATAATACAAATACCAGTTAAATTTTGATGTGCCAGATGTGCACATTTCGGAAATTCATTCCTCATCAGTGACACTAAGACCGAAATGTTTGATACATAAAAAATATAAGCCAAACAGTTGAAAATAATGAATCTAAAGTTTCAAAATTATATAAATCCAAATCCAGCTAAGGAATGCTTGAGGGAACAAACCTTAGTTTTAAATCAATTTCAAATTTTAGACGACTGAAAATTTTGATAAATTGTATATTTTCTGACAGCACAAAGTACTGCCTTCTGAGTTATGGATACCCTCGGGGAGTTTTACTCCACCAGCAGCGGTACCCGCTCAGGGGTAGTAAATATATAATACAAAAACCAGTTAAATTTTGATGTGCCAGATGTGCACATTTCGGAAATTCATTCCTCATCAGTGACACTAAGACCGAAATGTTTGATACTTAAAAAGAATTATAAGCCAAACAGTTGAAAATAATGAATCTAAAGTTTCAAAATTATATAAATCCAAATCCAGCTAAGGAATGCTTGAGGGAACAAACCTTAGTTTTCAATCAATTTCAAATTTTAGACGACTGAAAATTTTGATAAATTGTATATTTTCTAACAGCACAAAGTACTGCCTAATGAGTTATGGATACCCTCGGGGAGTTTTACTCCACCAGCAGCGGTACCCGCTCAGGGGTAGTAAATATATAATACAAAAACCAGTTAAATTTTGATGTGCCAGATGTGCACATTTCGGAAATTCATTCCTCATCAGTGACACTAAGACCGAAATGTTTGATACTTAAAAAAATTATAAGCCAAACAGTTGAAAATAATGAATCTAAAGTTTCAAAATTATATAAATCCAAATCCAGCTAAGGAATGCTTGAGGGAACAAACCTTAGTTTTCAATCAATTTCAAATTTTAGACGACTGAAAATTTTGATAAATTGTATATTTTCTTACAGCACAAAGTACTGCCTAATGAGTTATGGATACCCTCGGGGAGTTTTACTCCACCAGCAGCGGTACCCGCTCAGGGGTAGTAAATATTTAATACAAATACCAGTTAAATTTTGATGTGCCAGATGTGCACATTTCGGAAATTCATTCCTCATCAGTGACACTAAGACCGAAATGTTTGATACATAAAAAATATAAGCCAAACAGTTGAAAATAATGAATCTAAAGTTTCAAAATTATATAAATCCAAATCCAGCTAAGGAATGCTTGAGGGAACAAACCTTAGTTTTAAAATCAATTTCAAATTTTAGACGACTGAAAATTTTGATTTTTAACTTGTACATTTGATATTGTTGACTTCAGTTTGACATTTAATAATCACTTCTATATTAAAAACACCTTAACAAACTTGGATGCCTGAGTAAATGTAAGGTGTGATTTGATACAATGGCTGCTTACAACAATGGGTGAGACAATACCTCTCACCATCGAGTCCCAAATCAGTTGATTATTGGCTTTTGGGACCTGCAAATTTGTTTGCAAAATCGAATACTTCTCAAAATAGGACCTCCAAAAATTGAGACCTTTTTAATAAAGAGTTAAGAACAAATATTGTTGGGACCTGAAAAATACCTCTCAAAATTGAGTACCTCTCAAAATTTAATCCCTCGAAATAGGGACCCGACTGTACTATGCAGCGTCAGGCGACACGTCTGTTTCAAAGAAACATATCTAGTGGTATTTTTAGTAGGAAGGGAGTCTTCTATAAAAGCAAAACGTTAAAAATCAGCTGTTGTTGCCAGTTCTGTCAGGGAAGTGAATGATGTAGATCAGGTACAGACGTGGTTCCTCTACAATGCGCTGTAATACAACGGACGAGATTGGAATTGGTTCTAGATGTAAACCTTCTAGTATTCTTTCTCTAGAATAGTCCGTACATCTATTGAAAAGTTTTGCCGAATATACTTTAATGGCGGTGTTTGGTGAGGGTACGTTGGTTGTTCCAAATGTCTAGGTTTTTTTTTTTTTGCAATGTCATCTACTTCTTCGTACAAGAGTATCATTAACATCTAAATAACAACTTTACTAAAACGGTTCAACAGTTTTTGGGTAGTTGATATGTCAGATCACTCATTCCTTTGTTCCTTTAGCTAGCTAGACAGGAGGTGCTTACCCTTCCGGAGCACCCGGCCTCACTGTCTTGATGGAAGTTCACGTGTTTAACATATTTTGCTAGTTTGCAAAGTTTTTACTTTGTTTTTTGGATTGTGATATGGACAAGGACTGGTATGTTTGTTTTATTTCATTATATTGGTATGTGGGTTATATATTGGAACATTTATTAAATGGGGGCCAATAGCACAATAGGTGATTTAATATATAACGAAAATACCGGTTAAATTTTGATGTGCCAGATGTGCACATTTCGGAAATTCATTTCTCATCAGTGACACTAAGACCGAAAAGTTTGTTAGATAAAAACATAAGCCAAACAGTTGAAAATAATGAATCTAAAGTTTCAAAATTATATAAATCCAAATCTAGCTAAGGAATGCTTTGCATGAGGGAACAAACCTTAGTTTTAAATAAATTTCAAAAAATTAATTGAAAGACTCGTTAAATTTAACGATTGGTTATCCTGTTGCTCAAAACATGATTAGTTTTAGCGACTTGTTCAAATTAACTAGATTTTTAATCAACCTCTGAAGCATGATTTAAAATAATTCAAAATGGCGGCTTACCTAAGATTGCCAAATAATCAGAAAACGGAGAGAATTTCAGCGACATAAATCAATATTTTCTAAAGAAGAACATAGAGGACGTTACAGATTTGATGTAGAGGGAATACAGCTGATTACTTCATAGGTCAGAGAGGATTTAGACAAAAACACAACAAAGAGAAGCATGACTCTTACTGTGGAACAACAAGTTCTACTTAATGTTGATCAAAGTCAAAGTCTGTAAAAATGTGCAGTATTTGGTACAAAACCAATAGACCATTTGCCAGTTAAATGTTCCGAGTCATTGTGAATCATTTTCCTATTTAGATATTACAATGACGAGGGACAAAACCTCTAAATTTTCGGGTTTTTTTCGTACAAAAGCACTGTTTTTACCACGGTGTAATTTCTATGTTGTCATTTTATTTAAAAAGTTTAAAAGACAAGCCTAAATACATTTGAGACATAACATGCAAAATAAAATGGTTTAAAAGATGAAAATCTTATTTTAAGCTTTTTGTTTGCCAAGAGAAGTCATGTTTTATGTAACGAAAAACCCTGAGAACTGTCCGGTCAAGTTGTAAAATCTTAATAGAAAACCGATTCATATTTCGGTCGGAATTTTAATTGGCAAATCCAGTATTGCATTAAATACTACAAGCAATATTTTATTTATTCAACAGGAAATAAAAAATTAGCATACACTTAAGTAAAAACAAAATGAACAAAATGCTGCTTTTGAATAAAGATGTCTCGCAGTGTGTTTCACTTTCACAGTTTTGTCATAAATATCTTGTTGTCATATCCGTCTAATTGTTCTTTCTCTTTGATGTGTTTCCTAAAAACATTGTTATAAAATAAATGAAAATTAAATACGCAAAAAAAAAAAAAAAAATAAAAATAATAATAATAATAAAATAAAATGAAAATAAAAATAAAAAATAGAACATAAAAAAATAAAAATAATAATAATGAATAAATAAACTAAATTACTAAATTAATAAATAAAATTAAATAAAAAAAAGATAATAATAATAATAATAAGTAAATAAAAGTTACAAGATAAAACAGCACAGCATTTTCATAACACTCCGGAATACTTTAATGTCGGTATTAATAGCAAGTTGGTAAAAGAAGAAAATTATCTTCTAAAATCAGTTTAGATATTTCATGGAAAGAGCCCTCGGAATAAGAAAAATTAGTTGGTAAAACTGAAAAACACAAGTTTACTGTATATACTGTTAAGTCCATAATATCAAGATGATGAAATGCAATATTATTTCAATTTAATTAAACAATAGCTAACGATTTTAAATATATCACCCTGCAATATCCGTTCACTCATTAATTTTTAAACTAAAACAACTGTCAAAACTATTAAAGAATTATGTTTATCACCTTACTTTTCATAATTATTCTTTTTTCCAAACTGTCTACCGTCCTCCATGGTCTCTGGTAGATTCATATCCAATGTTTCCGGTAACGCTATAGCCATTATTCCCGCCACAATTGACGTTGCACCAAATATAACAAGTGGCAATGCCCTTCCAAAGTTTCCAGGTACGACTTTACTCTGACAATGTGAAATTTATTATCAGGTTTAAGTCATAGCTGTAATGCTTTGTTACAAATATCGAAATGATGTTAATCTGACAAAATATTTAAATGATTTGACACAAACTTTCTGCAAAGCCAGTACATGAACCAATTACACAAAACAACCCTTGAAGGCACCTAACGATAAAAAATCTAATGGCTTTAATGATGAAAATAATATTTTGAGGGCTATTCAACATGGAAGCACTAAGCCTAAGTGAATATAATGAAAAAACATTGTTTATATTCGATTAATATGACTACCTCTGAAAAGCTTAAGGGCGGTACCTCTTTGATTATCCAAATAAAACAAACATACCAGTCCTTGTCCATATCACAATTAAAAACAAAGTAAAAACTTTGCAAACTGGCAAAATATGTTATACACGTGATCTTCCATCAAGGAAGTGAGGCCGGGTGCTCCGGAAGGGTAAGCTAAAGAATATCTTTGCCAATACTAGTTGTTACAATGTTGTTGCAATGCAAATTTTGAGCAAGATTAGTGGTGCGTTTATTTGTACTTTATCTCTCGTGCAAGGTTTAATTATTCAACGGATATTATATTATAAATCTGTTATTATGTTGCTTTCATACTACCCCCGATTACTTACAAACTAGACTGGGCAGTTATTTAGCAAGACTAAATAAAAAACCAATTTGATATTTATATATAAACGTACCAAGTCGGCAATGTAAGGGGATGCCATTCCACCAAAACGAGCACAAGTCGAACTAAGCCCCATACTTGAATTACGTACAACTGTAGGAAACAGTTCAGCTGACCAAACATATATTATGGCATAGGCTGCTGTCGCTCCGACTTTTCCCAACATGGCTAAAGTTATTGTTAATGGCTGAAGTGCTATTTGAAAGCAAGTATAAAAACGTTGTTGGTTTTAAAATTAAAACTTATGAAGTATTTTTGTAAAACAAAAAATTCAAGTGCAAGAATTATTTTAAAAGTGAAAGAAATTGTAACTGAAACATGTACAAGAAAGTGTAACTCAGAAAAACGCTAATGCATTTTGGTAACAGTATGTTGAATACAAATTGCTAATAAAAATAAAACACAAACATACCAGTCCATGTCCAAATAACAATCCCAATGTGCAACAATTTGAAACCTGTTCATTGGTATGTTATTGATAGCAAAATAAGTTGTTCATGTTTTTTTTGTCTCTGAATGACATTTAGTTATTATATCTAGTAGTCAAAATGTTAGGAATTATGTAAGTATCTGGTGTAACAGTTTTCTATTTCCCGATTTTGTTTCACTACTGGTATAATGTTATACCTGTTTTCTTGTATACATATTAATATTTCCGTCTTAAATTTATCTACCCATTAATGGATTATGTCAATACTAGTTTTTTTTTATAATAATTCATATAATAACCAGGTTAAAAGAACAAATGTTCTTTATAAGTTACCGCACAGTAAAGTAAAAAACACATAGCGAGAGCTCTGATTATACATGTCACAAATGTTTCAAAAGGGATTGTCTAAGTTCTTAACTATCCATTAAATTCACCACTAGTGAGAGAGACTCTAATAAGTATTTACAAAAAAAGTATTACTTACATTTGTCAACCATTGTGGTAGCTCAGTTCGAAGAGTGCTCGCTCCGTAAGTGGGAGGTCGTGGGTTCGAACCCCGACCGGATCTGACGCATGACTTGAAAGTTGGTCTTGGCTGTTCTTTCGCCAAGCACTCGGCATATCGAAATGAAAGTCACGATTCTTTCGGATGGGGACTTAAAATAAACGAGGTCCCGTGTCACGGTAGGGCTGGCACGATAATGAACCATGCTGTATAATGCCATCAGCGCAACGCATAGGCAAAATTTCTTCAACTTCGCCTATAGCTGGCAACGTCTCGATATAAGTGAAATATTCTTGACTGGGACGTTAAACACAATTACTCAGCTCAACTCAACTTACATTTGTCAGCATATAACGTTGTAAATATTGTAGATACACAACAAAGGCCTCCCACAATCATCAGAAAACAATGAAGACGTTTACGACCTGTTCTGTTTAGTAGCACCAAACAGATTGTGTAAGCAGGGAACTCCACTAAACCTTGTAGGAAAAAGTTCAAATAAAAATCTCCACCAAGATTCCCAGAATTTAGAGCTAATCCATAGAATACCATGCTTATCACCAACCTGTATATGTTGAAACGTGTTAAAATGCTTATTTAGTGTTAGTTTTATTTTAAATATAATTAATATATTATGAAAAAAGTACGAAAAAGTTTGACAATAGTAAAAAACATTTTGTAGTTGAAAAATATGAACATAGGAATAGTCTCTCATCTGACATAAGTAAATTTTATTTACTGGTACAAGTATACAATGAAGTTACACGTCAGATAACAATGAATTTACAATAATTTTATTTTTCATTTCAGGTTACCAACAGCAACTTGTGTATTCTTATGTCACACTAAAAGGAACCTTTTTATGAGGGTACAAACTCAAAATAAAAAATCAAAGATGTTCACATGAACTTAACAATGCAACCAAGAGCATTCCATTTTTATGAAGTATTGAATACAGTGAATAAACTTGTACGATAGGCTAAAGGAAACAATAACTAAGCGTATTAAAAGAGATCCCGCTTTTGAAGTTAAATTAAGTTCATTTATGAACCAGCTTCTAAAAGAGTCGATTGAACAGCACAATATCTTACAATGTAAACCAAATATCTTGCTGTTTTGAAAATAATGTATAAGATACAATCCTTATTTTTGAGCTATAAAACGACTTTGTTTTAGTAAATTTTTTGTGCTATAAAGGGGTTTGACCATTTACATGTCGGAAAAATAAGACCCATAAATGTAGTTGTAAAATAAAAGGTAATTTGAATAAAATTGAATACCTTGTACATAAAAAGCGACAATTCAAGGTGTTACGTTCTTGTTTTTCGTGATGTTACATATAAATGAAGATAATATTGTCCCTTTTTGTTTTTAAATATGTAAATTTGTCAAATAAAACTTACAAGCTGTTGTAAACTTAACAGTTTAATAGTAGAGACTGGTGTAAAACATTATCAGTCAAATAAATTCTAATTATAAAATTAATACAGGGCGTGTTTGTTGATAAATATATAATACAAATACCAGTTAAATTTTGACGTGCCAGATGTGCATAAACAAACTTGAGCGGTTATTATCCTAAAAGAGGGGTTAAATGGTACTAATGATTTTTTAGGATTATGTTTCATACTCACCAATTAAAGAAAATGACCAATGAACGAAGAAACAAAACTTTAGATGTGAACAACTGCCATATGTATTCTTTAGGCGGATTTTCTAAAGATTTGAAGTCTAGAATATCCTTTGTTAGTGTAACCTTGTTGACTTTTGCTGCTTTTTGTATTATTTTTTCTGCTTCTTTGTATTTATTTTTGCTGATTAACCACCTTGCTGATTCGGGTATTAACCTTTAATAAAATATAATAATACACAATATAAATATAAAATATGTGAAAAAGGAAATTGTTTGTGCTATTTATTCATTTACTATAAATAATACATAAAATATTAAACAACTGTTTTGTCAAAAAAGCTTCCACTGAAAAAAGAGAATTGTTTTTGACATTGATTGTAATAAGTGGTTATCTTAACCTCAGATCATATAGAAATAACTTATTGGTAATTTATAGACAGTTGTATTGCTCTCCTCTCGAAAATATCTGTAAAAAGAAAGTTTAAAATAAAACGAAGCAGTGATCAGTTCATACAGTACGTATTTATGGCTGCTAGAATATAATTTACAACGCATTCTTAATTGTAAATTATGCGTCGCAGTGGTTTTATTTTTCTTATCAAGGGCAAAAATGAGTACTGAAAATATTAAAATAAAAATACAATATTTTCCATTTATAATCTTTATATTTGGTAACGCGCAAATTAGATGAACCCTTTGTGTGAGACCTAAATTACTACACAAATAAACGACAAAATGAAAACAATTAAAATCTTTGCATAGTTAATTTTCTAATTGTAATGCTGAAAATGAATAAAGTAATCCATGTCTTGTTATCCTGGTAAACAATTATATTGTTACGTTAAAAAGCGACAATTTTTTTTACAAAAACATTAATACAATGTACTATTATTAACTTTTAATACATACCACCAATAAACCAAAAAGAGAAAACTTGGTAATGAAGTAGCCAGTTGTATATAGAACCAATCCCGTAGTGCGTAAGCTATTCCCGCCAATATAACTACACCGGTTACCCAAAAATACTCAATGACTACTCCCGTTATGACACGCTTTGTAGGGCCAACTAACTCAACTCCTGAAATTGCAAAAAGAAAAAAAAAAAAAAGAAAGAAATTATTCAATTGTGGTCACAATGTGTTTTCTTTTCTTGTTTTTTTTTCCTGCAAATTTTTCTAAAGTGCTTATCATTTTGTTAAAAACCGTTTCTTTCGTTGTAATTACTTTACCATGCATGAGATAAATCCGCGCAACAGTTGCTTTCTTGTTTAAAAATAAAAAAGGATAAATGTAGATAATTAAAAAACTGCTTTCACAGTGTTTGTTTCGGAAATACAATGAACGTATACCATAAATCATTTTTTTAATTTAAACAATCCCCTATATGGTAAAACAACCATTTTATTTTTCAAAGCGATCATACAATTGTAATCGTATTATATAAATAACCAAATAAAGCCATTTTTCTCAATAATATGGCCCCATTCTATAATAAAATCCGTATATATGAGAATATTTTGTTAATCACCTATCACGAATCCAGTCAGGAACAGACCGGTCGATGCTGTACCGGCTAAAAATCGCAAGATGCAAAAAGTCACAAAATTCGGTGACCACGCTAACGCCATTGTCGAAACTAACAATATTAGTATCGATATGAAAAATGTTTTTTTTCGACCAAATCTAAAAGTATAAATAAATAGATGCGGTAAATAACGGTACTAAATTAATAAATATAATAAATATATTTATAATCAAGCTTTTATGTAGTCTACGCGATCTGCCGATTTTTCAAATATTTATAAAAAGATTTAATATTGCAAGTAAAATAATAATAAACATAAAAATATTGGGAGACTACATTTTATAAACTGCTGATTTTTGAAAAGTCCACTATTTGTGGTAAAAATGTTCTAGTGAGTAATTTTAAAACAAGCAAATCTATCTTTTCTACAAAACATAAGTTATCTTAAAACTGTATGTAAAAAGTGTCTCTGTCGACGTTATGTTTCTTTTGGGCGTTGATACTGTAAACGTTGTTATTTTCGCAAGTGGAAATTTTCGCGAAACTGGATACTTGACATTTCGCGTGGGGGTTATTTTCGCAATCTTGACGATTCTGATCTTGTATGGCTGCTATATGGATAACATGGTCGTTTTGTTGAAATTTTCACGATTTTTTCGATTCGCGAAAATAGCGAAAATTTCAACATCGCGAAAATATTCACGTTTACAGTAATTTGTATTTTATGTTCAGTTTTCCTTGTATAGCTACAATTGTTATTAAAGGATGAAGATTATTACTTTTAGAACAGGTCTTGATTTATTTTCATTTTGAGCTTATAATGTCTTTATTTCAAAATATTCAACTCACATGTCTGAAAAAAGTCCCAAGCCCATTGAACCAGCAAGTTTTCCTGCAAAAAATATCATTGACGCATGTGAAGTTTTAAGTCTGTCATCGCACACCAGGTTGGTCTGAAATTAAAGGAAGTACTACGTAGTTGTCGGTTATAGATTAAAATAACAGTGGAGTGGAGTAATGGTGTTTTACGCCCAAGTCAATATTCTTTAACTTTTTTCGAGGCGGTTAGTTCTGGGATAGTGGAGGAAACCGGAGTGCCCGGAGAAAACCACCGACCTTCGGCAAGCGAACTGACAAACTTACTCACACTAGGATCAGTCCCGAGTAGGATTCGAACCAAGGCGGTGGGAGGCACTGTGATCTGTAAGCGTGCGCTTTAGACCACTCGGCCACCGAGACCCCTGAGATTGAGTTAGAGATTTAGCATTTAATATAGTCATCTACAACAATGAAATTTATAAGTCTGTTTTGTACTGTAGTAGAAATTATAACACGTTAGTGGTCCATTGTAAAAGACAATGTTTGTGTATACATTTTAATTTTATAATTTAATGTAAAACTTTTGATCATAATATATTCACTGCAACAATAACTTTAAAAATCAAATAATATTGAACAAAAATATTTGTTTAATTTTGCTGTGACATATTGCATAGTTTGTTCCTCATGAGTGACATTAGGGGCCGAAAAAGTTGATAGATAAAAAAGATAATCCAAACATTTGAAAGTTAATGAATCCAAAAACTAAAGATGTCGTGAGATATGTCAAACGATGAATTGCAATCATATAGCTCATAAATGCTTATGGTCTGAAATGATTGGCTACAGAAGAAAATATCTGAGAGAAAGGATATAAAAATAATTTAACAAATACTTGGCAAAACAATAAAATTGTATCAACAAATAGGCGAGCAAAACCATAACATACAAAAACACACATGGTATACAGAAACGGTATTGAGACACAAATGTGAAATAATAGAAAAATATTGTTTGAATATTCAGAAGGTCTAACAGTTACTTATTCTGTATAAAAGACAAAATAAATACCTTTTCTGTAAACGTAGATAAAAATATACTTCTGTCATAGACCCATGATCTACATTGTATTATGTCCCTATTTTGAAACGTACTGCTATCTGATATATTGATATTATACATGTGACACTGGTCATATGTCTTTGTTTCATCGTCGGATGGTGGTATGGTTAAATTGATCAAATACTGGTGGTAATCGCTCTGCACTGCGTAGGTATCATTATCTAAACCTGGAATGGCACATCTGGAAATCAAGATGACATTGTTGGTCAGATAATGGTAAATAAATACCGATTTTACTCATTTAAGACATGGACTGTAATAATTACAGATAGTTATATGAAACAAATAGATTGATTCTACAGTTATATGACACCAATACATTGTTCTAACACCAAAAATCTTAAGTATCTTGAAAACAATATACAGTCGTAAAGTTACACATATATTTACCTTGAAATCGAAATTTTGTATGCAAAAAGTTTAGACGGAATTCTAGCGATTTATTTAAAGAACATATGAATATTTATAAACGTTATTTAAAATGTTACATAATTTTGGTTTAAATTGTTATTTGTTCAGGATGTTGGTCTTATCTTTCCCCATGTTTGTTTTTTTGTCAATGATTAATCTACAGGTAAATGTAATCCATAACATTATTTATTTGTGAATTCACACACACACACACACACACACACACACACACACACTCTCTCTCTCTCTCTCTCTCTCTCTCTCTCTCTCTCTCTCTCTCTCTCTCTCTCTCTCATACCTACCTGTGGTCAGGTGTTCCCGTCAGAAAAACAGATATAACGGCATGGAAACCAGAACTTATCATAGGTATACATAATATAAAATAAAGTCGTTTCTGATACGGACCAAATTCACCAAGATGCCGTAATATATCGTCAAACTTCATGATCAGGGCTTCTGAAATGTTTGACGCTCAGATACGACCTCCCCTTAAAGCGTAACAAATATAAATATATAACTCAGGTAGAACGCTTTTGTGTTGTTTATTTTTTATATTGATGGTCACATGACTATCTTTTTCTATTTAAATTTATGTAAATATTTTAAAGAGGCTTGTGTATCAAAAGTACGAGTGCAATAAATTCATATTAGTTTGTCTGAGACGTTTTGTAAACATTTCAAAATTTATATTTTTGCAAAGTTATTCAAATTTTTAGACAGTTAACTTTTAAATCATTTTAAAGGTTGTTGAACATAGACAAGTGATGCATTATTGAAATATTGTCCTTCTGAGTAAGATCCTGTACATTTACTCAATAAATAAAATTCATCAATACTAAGGTAAACATTTAAAAAAGAGGGTCCTTGATCTATATTTTTGAACCTCCAAAAATAAAACATCTACAGAAACTTGATCATGTTATGTATGATTATTTTAGACATGCATCATTGTTTGCACTTGTGTCATATTTTATATTGTATTTAATTTCAAATTAACAAGATAGAGAAATAATTAAACAAAATTTGACATTATCCAAACCCTTTGTGCTGTTAAATTACTTAATATGTAAATTTAATTCGCAGGAGTCGAATGTACATAATTACAACAATGTCCGATTATGTCACGGCACGAAATGTAATCTTCTTTCAAAGCAGGTCTTGTCACTCAAATGTTTACTCAGGTATTATTCAAAGTTTGACAAGTAAATAATATCTGAATAAACATACATACATACATACATATATATATATATATATATATATATATATATATATATATATATATATATATATATATATATATATATATATATATATATATATATATATCATCCGTATTTTGGTCCACTTGTTGTCTTTGGGTTTTGCTCCAGAATGGAATTAGTTTGATATTTCAGCAATATTCAAGACGTTGTCATATCAATTGAAGAATGTAAAATATATACTCTAGTATATAACTTTTGAATTCACATGAAATATTTTTCTGTTAAAATTTAAGGTTTCAAACATTTTTATGATTAGGTTGAAATGAAAACCATAGTTTAAACTTGAATGCTTTTGTAATTTATTTAAAATATCTGCTACAGTCAGTGCAATTCTTTCTCAAAACCATTAAGAGCAGAATAAGTTAAAATTTCTTTCGAAAGTAATTTGTCTCTTTTACAAGTAGGCGATTTAAAAAATGTCTGAAGACAATTACGGTCATATCAGTTAAATGTCATTGACTCTGATACAACCTAAATCGTGTTTAGAATTTATATGCGAACACTTGGTACATGATTGTACTATGTACCAACACAGATAAATAAAACATTATCACCTATTACAAATTCAGCTATAACATATATGTATCTATTGCACTTTCAAAAAGCGTCTGAAGCAAAAACATACAAAAATCGTTGGCCATGGTAACGTCAGAGCTGATACTATTATTAGAAACATTGAAAAGATAAATTTGATGAAATATGAATAAAATTAAAAAAAATAGTGCTAAATTAAATTTTATTATTTAGTGGAAAAATTGCAAGTCTTATGGAAGTTCAGAGTTTATTATTTTTGTTAAAAATTGATAACGTATTTTACCCAAAATAGGTTCTGAAAGTTTCGAATAGTCAAAAATGTTCAACAAATAAAATTAAAAATAAATGAATAAATAAATAAAAAAAAGAAAAGAAAAAATAAGACTTTTTTTTAAAAAAGAAAATCTGACCGAAGTTCATTAAAATGGTTATAAAATTATTTTATCCACTAAATGACAAAAACATTTTCAAAATTTTTACCGAACAAAAATTAATATTTTTCGATCTCTTAGTATGCTAGCGTACGAAAGCCTATAAGGCTCATGAATAAAAAAATTAAAAGGCGTAATAACGCGAATTGAAAGGCGTAATAACGCAAAATAAAGGCGTAATAACGCGAATTGAAAGGCGTAATAACGCGAAATAGAGGCGTTATAACGCGAATTGAAAGGCGTAATAACGCGAATTTAAAGCATAATAACGCTAAATAAAGGCGTAATAACGCGAAATAAAAGGCGTTATAACTCGAAATAAAGGCGTTATAACGCGAATTGAAAGGCGTAATAACGCGAATTTAAAGGCATAATAATGCTAAATAAAGGCGTAATAACGCGAAATAAAAGGCGTTATAACGCGAAATAAAGGCGTAATAACGCGAAATAAAGGCATAATAACGCGAATTGAAAGGCGTAATAACGCGAAATAAAGGCGTAATAACGCGAAATAAAGGCATAATAACGCGAATTGAAAGGCGTAATAACGCGAAATAAAGGCGTAATAACGCGAAATAAAGGCATAATAACGCGAATTGAAAGGCGTTATAACGCCTTTATTTCGCGTTATTACGCCTTTCAATTCGCGTTATAACGCCTTTATTTCGCGTTATTACGCCTTTTAATTTTTTTTTATTTATGAGCCTAATAGGCTTTCGTACTAGCGTACCTTTGCTAAAAATTATTTTGTAATTTCTCTTTATATGATCTTCATATTGTAAATGCAATCTTATACAGCAGTGATGTTTTAGTCTGGTGTGAATTGGGTTTATAAATTTTTACTGGAGTACAGAGCCATAACTAACGTGTAACTTTTAACCTTTTATACTGAGTCTATTAACAAAGTGCATGATAAAATGAGTTTGTTCTGTATATTCTAGTAAAAAGTGTCTTTTCTGTAATGTTGATTAAAATATATCTTTGCAATAGACCTATGATCTACAGTGTATTTTGTCCCGATTTGGAATGTACTGCTATCTGATATATTGATGTTATACATGTGACATTGGTCAGATGTCCTAGTCTCATCATCAGATGGCGGTATGGTTAAATTGATCAAATACTGATGGTATTCAATATGTACAGAGTATGTGTCATTATCTAATCCTGTGAATGACACATCGTAAAGTAAAAAATAAAACAAGCTCGATTGTCAAAATATGCCAAGCTTTTGAATGTAGAAATTAGTAGGCCAAGAAAAGTACACATAAAGTATAAATCTATAAACATAGCCATATCTGTGAACATTTCAAACATCATATCGAACACATCAGTAAAGATCGTTGTCTGTTACAATGCTGTCACGTAGATGCACCGTTTTAAACTTGAGATATCTCGTAGGAAGTGGAATGGAGTTATGGTATTTACGCCTGTCAGAATTCTTTTAATTTTATCAAAGCAATTTGTTCTGTGAAACCTAATGCAAAGGAAAAAAAAAAAACCACAATTTTCAACAAGCAAACTGATTACTTCCGGTGTTTTAAATTATGATCCATCCCAATAGGTTTCGATTTTAGGCTGTGAGAGGCGTTAAATGTTTTATGATGCAGGCTTTCTTTTATGTTTTGTGTAGCTTATTGACTCCTTGTATAGTCTATTTACTGACTCTCTAAAGATCTTATAATCTTAAAGTTTCGTAAATTCTTTAATTAATTAAATAGTAATGTAAGTTTTATTTTCATAAAAAGTATGAAAAGAAGAAATAAACCTGTTTAGATAGAACATTCTCATTACAAGACAAGAATTTCCGCCCGTAAAAAGACCTCGTTTCCATAATATTTTTATCTTATTGGGTGAGAAATCTCTTTCTCACTTTGTGACCAGTGTAGGATGCTGTTATTCTTACTCTCATTGTGATGTAAGCTTGCTTTGTTTTCCAGGATCTGAACTTCAGAATTTGCTTACGTTTGTGGTCTTGCTAATTCAGACTTGGTTGATATAGCTGAAGCATTGTCAACCAGTCGTGTAACGTACATGTATACATTTTGCATTCATAGTTGAAATTATATGCAATCATCTGTTACGACTATAGACATCTCGTTATTCATTCCATTTAAATTATTTTCTGCGTTTCATGCTTTATTGTATTACTAATATTACGGAATGTAACTCATTTGTCAAGAGGTGTTATGCTCCTTACCTAGCGCTTTAGACCACTCGTTAGCCGAGGTTCATATCAAGCAAGCAAGGTCGTTAGGCCGATGAGCGAAAAACATGCATGTTTTATATAATATGTACAAAAGATTGTTTAAAGTTATGCTTGCTTTATTCTGTAGTTTTAAGTAAATATATATATATATATATATATATATATATATATATATATATATATATATATATATATATATATATATATATATATATATATATATAATTACGTTCAAGATCGTGTATTTTAAAACCTTGACATCTATTTTAAAATATATGATTTAGATATTTAGTGATTTATTGCTTTGTGTATAAGTCCTAAATTTTGAATGTCTGAATATAGAAATACAACCCCTAGAGTAAATATTTATGTTACTCATTAAACATTGTGAATAAATTGTGCATAAATTATGTATTATATTATATTTTGTTCATTTTTTAATATCAACCTGTCCTCGACCGTGAAACGCTAAAAACTGAAATATTACACTATTTTAAACTTCATAAATTTGTTTTTCTAATAAATGTATTGATTTTACTCCGGGCGATATTTTGCATTTTTATACCTGTTGTGAAATTTTGAATTCTGATTGGCTAATAAGAATTTGGGTAAATTTAATGTCACCATGTGGTTTCAAAATAAGAAAAAAAGAAAGTCTACGTCACAATATGACAATACCTGACAGCACCTAGTATCGCTTCTGTCCATATCATATTTTCGGGGTGCCTGCCCGGTCCATAAACTGTAATAGCCTGCAACTCCATGAAATATTTGTTAAATAACGGTTTTGAGTTATCAATTTTTGCAATTTTTACCATTGTATTGGATACATGGTGATCATACAAGATTTTTTTCTGTCCCCCAGCAGCTTTACGGCTTGAAAGCTTATTCAAAGGAAATGCAAATGCATTAAATTAATTTTATACAGTTTAGTGTTATAGTTAGTTCGTATTATATTTTTGTACAATAAATATTTTGAGATTCAATGATGAAATTCGAGATTCGGCAATCAGTATAATAAATTTAATAGAAATTGCTACTGTGATTGTTCTGATAAATAAAATACAGAGTCAGATATATAGAAAAAAATCAAACCTCGTTAAACCCCGGGATAATGCAGCCCAAAGATGACATAAAAGATTTTGTTAATTTTACTTGCTCTCGCAAAAAGAATTGTGTGAACACGCGAAAGTTATTGGTTGCTCACGCATAATTTATCACTTATGCGTGCTTACGCGAGAACTTTTGCGGATGCACTCAAAACCTGTCGCGTGAATACACGGTACCTTTTACATGGACACGTAATAATTTGTGCATGCGCACACGAATTATTTAAGTGATCCCGCAAAATTGTTTGGCAAATCTTATTTTGAGATTTTCTGTTTGCTTTCCATGATCTATGAATGGAATTCTACCGATTCTTTTTTTCGTTTCCTCATTATCCATGAATTCAGTTTCTCGATAGAAGTTTATACTCTTGACAATTACTCTGCGCAATCTTTTGAGATAACTATCACAAGAAACGATTACGAATCTCAGTACAAAAGAAGCATTTTATCTAATACCACGATATCGTTCTATATAACATTTATTTTTATATCAATCCTTGGTAATGTCGGTCTTTTTCACAGACCGTGGTTAGATAAAAACAGAGTAAGCCCTTCTGGAACGCGAAGCGTTACGCACACACACAATAATGACAAACCGATAAACGCTTCATTTAACCCGGAACGTAATACAGACAATGAACCCGACATTTTCATTGGTGTTAGGAGGGACAAAGTTTTGAAATATTACGTCACAAATATTGGATCAAAATCAACCAGAACGGGTATATCAAATTTCCTGGAAAAAAAGGCATCTATGTGACACATATTCGACTTTTTAAACCTAAGCGGGGTAAAATTTCTGCTAAGATAAACGTGCGAGCGGAACATGGTAAAATACTGGAGTCTCGCTATTTCTGGCCGGATGAAATTATATGCCGTCCATGGTACTCCAACACTCAATGGCAGCGGCGTCTTGAACAAGAACAGTGGTGAACAATATCAAGCTAACTACTATAGTTTGTAAATTAATAATTAGCAATGGGTATTGTTGTAAACTTTTTGATGTTGTCATTGTTAACCTGGAATGTTAGAGGGGTTATCTCCTCTTCTCTTTGCTTAGCTCAGATACTTACAAAATTTGATATTGATATAGCTTTTCTAAGTGAGCATAAGCTAAGAGAAGAAACGAAATTATTTCTAGATAGTATTGATAATAATTATAGCAATGTTATTCAGATAGACAATACAGGTAGCACTGGTCATGGTAAAGCCGGGGTAGCGATTTTATACAAAAAGTCGCTTGAATTCAGCACTGTCGAAATAACAGAAACTTATTCTAATCGTATTGTAGGTATTGAGTTCAAATCGAAGTGTATTGGTTCAGTGTTCATGTTCAGTGTGTATCTTCCTTCAGAAAACTCCATAGACCTATATAGACAAGAGTTAGAAAAGGTTAATGATATTTACCAGTATTACAGTCAGTTTGGTAAAGTAGTCATAGCTGGTGATTTTAATGCTAGTTGTAAAGAGTTGGATTACAACAAAACTAACAGAATCAAGTCAAATGAGCTAATGAAATTCATTTTGAACAATAACGCTGTACCAATTGATTTTAATGCTAGTTGTAAAGAGTTGGATTACAACAAAACTAACAGAATCAAGTCAAATGAGCTAATGAAATTCATTTTGAACAATAACGCTGTACCAATAAATCTCAGTACACACTGTAAGGGGTCTACATACACATTTGTTAGGAATAAAACCCTACTAGATTACATTATTGCAGATTCTGTAATTGCGGCTCAGGCTCAGTGTGAGATATTTGCTGAAGGCACCCTTAGTATTACATCTGACCATTTACCTATACTTACTAAGATTGACATAGACAGTAGTATGCACATTAATCATTTATTAAATGCATCATCGGCTAATTTAGCATGGCATAAAGCAAAATCTGAACATTTAGAGTCATATAGAGACAAGCTTGATTTTTTCTGAATGATATAGATGTGTCAAATATAACTTCTAGAAGTGCCATTGATTACCTTGTGAATAAATTATCTAATATATTGTATCAGTGTTCCATTGAAACTATTCCACTATCTAGATACAATCCATATACAAAGCCATACTGGAATGAAGAAGTTAAAGCTGCTCGTCTCCATGAGCGTGAGATGCGCAAAATATGGTGTGGCAAAGGTAGACCCAGAGGCGCTCAACATAATTCGTATAAGAATTATAAGCAAGCTAAACATCAGTTCCGTATTGTTCTAGACAAAGCAGCCGAGGAATATTTCAGTACGACATACAAGGACATTGAGGAAGCTGCGGATGTTGACATACGCTTATTCTGGAAATTGGTAAAGAAGCTGCAGCCCAGACAGAAGAAAATATACCCTGAAATTATATACAACGAACTACACTGTAATGATCCAGATAGTATTGCAAAAGCGTTTGCTGATTTTTATAGGGCTATATATAATCCTAGAGAGGACAACAGTTATAATATACAGTTTAAGCGTAATATTGAATCCCAGTTTTTTGATATTCTGGATGATTTTGAACGGAATCAGGATATTTTGATAGGTGGTCCAATCAGAATTGCTGAAGTGTATAACCATATTACTAAATTGAAACCCCACAAGGCTCCAGGTCACGATCTAGTCCAGAGTGAGCATTTAAAATATGGAAGTAATGTGCTTCATGATCTTGTCGCAAAATTATTCAATATTATTGTCGAGACTGGTTATATTCCTAAAGCTTGGCGCAAGGGACTAATTATCCCGATCCATAAAGGCGGTAATAAGCCTAACACGGCACCTGAAAATTATAGACCTGTTATGTTACTTCCTACGTTTCAGAAACTCTTTGAAAGAATACTTATGTCTAGAATCAAAATACTTGACTTCTTTAAAAACTTTCCCGAGTGCCAACAGCAAGGATTTCAGTCTGGCTTGAGCTGCATAACAGCATCCTTTAATTTACAGGAAACTATATACAGTAATTTAGAGCTACGTAGCAAAGTCTATGTGGCTTTTCTTGATATACAGAAAGCTTTTGACACTGTATGGCGTGAGGGCTTAATGGTTAAATTATATCATTTAGGTATAAACGGTAAATTGTGGTACTTGTTACATCAGTGTCATGATGAGACTGAAAGTTCCGTTGTAGTAAATTCTGTACAATCTGCTTGGTTTCCTGTTGCTCAAGGTGTAAGACAAGGAGGAGTATTATCTACCTTTTTGTACCTTGTCTTCATTAATGACTTACTTATACAATTAAGCGAGTGTAACCTAGGTGCAAAAGTAAATGATGTGGTGGCCTCAAACCCATGCTTTGCAGATGATCTAGCCTTGATAAGTACATCCCCTTGTCATTTACAAAATATGCTTAATATTGCTTATAGATATGCATGTGAATGGCGTTTTACATTCAATGCCAATAAATCTTATGTTTTAACATATGGTATGAATGGCTTGGCAAATGAGTCAGACAGTTTAATGTTTAAACTCGGAAATATACAAATACCACAAGCAGAAAGTTGTGTACACTTAGGGATAGAACTGAATACTTCTTTAAACTCAACTGATCGTACCCGCAATAGAATTGACAAAGGCAGGAAATCATTTTTCAGCATAGTTGGGTTTTCAGGATGTAGCATTAACCCTTTAGTTATGGCTAAACTTTACAAATCAGTGGTCATTCCGATTGTGCTATATGGGTGTGAACTATGGAATAATTTAAGGAACTCTGAAATAAAAGCTGTGAATAGATTTCAACATTTTGTATGTAAAAATATACAAGGTTTCCCGGTGCTGACTAGGTCAGACATATGTGAATCTATGTTAGGTTTATACAAGTTAACAGTTGAGATTGACAGAAGAAAACTTATTTTCCTGGAAAAATTGTGTAACATGAGTTGCATAATCTAACAAAACAGATTTTTATTCATAGACTGTTTTCGTATTTGGCAGATCCATCCAGGAAACAATATGGATTTATTCCAGATATTTTGATGCTACTAAAACAATATTCACTGACCACTTATATCCTAGACTTTCTTGATAATAATGGTTTTCCTAGTCATCGCGTATGGAAAAATATAGTGAGAGATTCGGTTCACCAGACAGAAGCTGTTAATTGGAATCACAGAACAAGGAGAGATTCGGATTTTAATATGTTTTTAGATATAGCATCAAATAATTTTCCATTTCTGATATGGACTATCCCTGGAACATACAAAGATCTCAATATCTACAAATTTATCGCTAAACTTTGGGCTACTCCAATATCTAAAACAAAAAACCTATGCCAGTTATGTGGCTATGACTTTATTGATGTTTTTCAACATGCTAGTTGCTCATGCGCAGCCTTGCTACTGATTAGAGATGAATTCTGGACTTTGGTTACGGACAGATTTGGTATTCAATTAAATATAGAGCTCAACGGATTAGATACCAATGAGCAGTACAGAATATTTCTTGGTAAACCTTTGATGTGTTTAGCAGACAATCGGTGGAAGTTATTCCTACAGTTATCGTTTCGATTCATCTATAAATCGGCGGCTATTTACAACAGACTTATTCATCTTAACGTTTAGGGTACTGAATCATTTGCCAAGCTATCCTTCCTATGTCAGTTACTATTTAAGAATTATCGACATATTGTACTTTGTATATACTGTAGAGAATGCCTAAAAGAGTCATTGTAAATGTGTATTGATTTAAATTATTAAGTACATGTGTACTAGATATTATCCCTTTGTATTTATTGTAATTTTCACTTATATATCAAAGTTATTTACTTACTAGTATATTGCACAGTTAAAGAAAACTCTGTTTAATTTTGTACTATTTGATCTAATGTTGTTTATTTTGATAAACTTTTGTTTTGATGAGTACTCGTCACAGTACATTGTTTTACATAGCCATTATAGCGTAATTGTAAATACTGCCGACAGTCAGTTAATTTGTTATTTTACTCACAATTTATCACACACGCATTAAATCCTGTGATACATCTGTTTATTTTTGGTGATAACATGTGTTGACAGTTCATTTTTAATCCATTATTGATATTAAACTTTGATTGTACATGCTGACTCGGTAATATCGTACCCTATTGTATTTGTACTTCCGGGTCAATTGTCAAGACGTCGTCTGAAAACTGTGTAAAAATTGTAAGTTTTCGAAAATTTTGTAAAAATCACAATTTTCTTAAGAAGTCATAATTTTTGTATAATAATCTTTCAAAATATGTTTATTGTTCCGTAAAAGTTATTTTTACTTTATTTTTTACTTTACTGATATAATTCAGGGCATTTTCTGATAGGTGGTAAATTTCCCAGTTAAGCCCTGTTTTAAGCCCTGTTTCAGACACTTTTCCCTGTTTCGAACCCAGGTAACTAGGGGCCAGCCCCGTTCCCTTTTGATTGTCCCGTTGGGACCAGGTCGTATAAAAGCTCCAGAAACCCTGTTTCTAGGGGCATTCTGATTTTGGCTTATCATCATTTGACTTGAATTTATTTATTTTCTGAAGTAGGTTTATTTATTTTTATTTATTGACTAACTTCTCAGACACTTTTCTGAGATAATTGTCAATCTTAATTTTTCCTATAAAAATCATTTATTTTCAAAAGTTTCAGAATATTCAGCAAATTTATTATTATTTTATTTTATTTAAAGTCATTTGTCAATTTTCAATACTTCATATTTTTAATGAAACAATTGTATTCTTTTTATCTAGTCAATTTTATTTATTCAAATTGTTATTCATTTTAAAACAAGGGAGGTAATTAATTTAGTTTTGAGAGTTGTCAGTAGTTTTCAGTACTGTATTATCAGATAAAATCCAATGAAACACTGATTGGAAACCTTCTGATAAAGTACATAATTTTTAAAAAATATATATACTGATAATAATTTTGACTGCATTGTTTCCATTTTTTTATTAATTCATAATAATTAAATTTCATTGTATAAGAGACTGGTTGTAAAACTCATAATAAATTATTATAAGTACAAAATTATTCAATCTTAAGTTTTATTTCAATTATAAGTTAGAAAGTTTATTGCCAAATTTTAGTATATTGCTGAATACATATACAGGGGCTTGACTTGATCACTTGGTCACTACATAAATTTTGGTGTCAGAAGTGGGATCTAAATAAATTATTTAGGTCCAGAGATACGAACCCTGTCTCTTTGCTCTTGTGGCTTTCTACTTACCCGTAGTGAGTAAGGCAAGATATTTGTTGCCACCTCTCGCTCTTTTTAAGTAGTTTGAGCCAGGTTTTAAGTACTCATAATGACCAGAAGATCTCGCAGGCTCAAGGAAAAGCGTCAAAAAGATTATGAAGCAGAATTTGAAGATGCTGACCATGTTGGTGATACTGCAACTAAGTCTCCAGTATTAGCTGAACAGCCAGTGAACACTAATGATACAACAGACATCACAATTGTCAGGTCTAGTCTGTCCAAGGGTGTCAACACAGAACTGGAAATGGATGTCCCAATGCAAGAGCATGGTATAGCCCAAAATCATTGCAGTAATGCTGAAAGTATGGGGAGTTTGCAACATACTCCATTTAGATGCAGTAGTATGTCACATGTTGAGGATAGCAATACTGCACCTGTTACCAAGATGTTGGAGACCCTAAACCAGACAATGATGATCCTGGGTGAAAAAATTGAAATAAGTAATCAGAGAATGGCAAAACAAGTAAGCCAGAAGTTATCAAGGTTAGAAGAATGTCTGATCAACCCATCACCAAAGTTAAGCAATAACCATGCAAGACGATCAGTCAGTACTCCTAAGCAAACACATCCTGACAAGTTAACAAGGGAAAATCATGGATTTAAACGATTCAGAACAGGACAAGTTCAAGATGGACACATATTTAGAGGACAGGATCAATGGAGAGAAGTTAACCGTCCAGATGAATCAGACTCTGATAGCCCCAGGGATTACAGCGACTCAGTTGATGATGAAAGTTCAAACTCGAGAAGCATCCAAAACCAAATAATGCATAAGAAACAAAATAATTTAACCCATAATGTAAAGATACCCCCCTTCAATGGAAAAGATTCATGGACAATATGGTTCAGCAGATTTGAAATTATTGCAGAGAGAAACCAATGGGATAGGGAAGAACGACTAGATGAGTTATTACCAAGGTTGCATGGTGGTGCAGCAGATTTTGTATTTGGCCAGTTGTCTGCTGATGTAATAAGTAATTACAGTAAACTGGTGAGCGAGTTAAACAACAGATACAGAGTGATAGAGAACAGGAAAACATTTGCTGCACAGTTACATAAAAGGCATCAAAGGTCTAATGAGACAGTAGAAGAGTTTGCTGCTGATCTGAAGCGGTTATATGACAAAGCACATGTAAACAGAGATCCAGAATCAAGAAGAGAAGATTTGTTGAGGAGGTTCTTCGATGGTCTTTTGAATGAACGAGCTAGTTTTGAGGTGGAATTTCATAAAGAGCCTTTGAACATAGATCAAGCAGTTTTCCATGTAGTGAATTTTGAGGAGATCAAGCATAAATCACACCACAGTGATAAGAAAGTGCGGAGATCAAAGCATGAATGTGACTCATGGTCAGATGACACTGATGAAGATGATGATACAGATGCAATGCTATGTTTACAAACCAGACAGGTTACCAGAAGAGGAATGAAAGGTTGTCAGGTTAAGGAAGTCAGATTTAAGAATTCTAATACCAAAAGTAACAGCAAGAAAGAAACAGCTAATGACAGAAAAGCAGATCAGAAACAAGACAATCCTAGCAGCTGTACCACTGAAAACAAGAGTGAAATAAATGAAGTTGAATTACTGAAGAAAGAAATAGGTGAGCTAAAAGAGGAAATGAAGAAACAACATTCATCTGTTGACAGCACCAAGAAACCTCTAACTAAAACTTGTTTCCGGTGTGGTAAACCAGGACATTTTGCCAGAGACTGTCAGGTAGCAAGATACCAGGTGTTTCAACCTAACCAGGTCAGACAACAAAACTTCGGATTAAATGCTAATGCTCCTGTCTTCCAGCCACCACACAAAGATACAGCACAACCATATTCACATTTCATTACCCAGAGACCAAGCCATAGTAAACCTGAACAAAGCCAACCAATTAATGACCATTTCCATGTTCCTGACATGCAAACAATACATACTAGACCCACTATGAATTATAATAATAACAACAACCTAAATCCTGACCAAACTAATCATTTAAACTACCAGGGGTCAACTCCACTGGTCGGGAGAAGGCCCATGCACTGATTGAATCAAAGACGGATAAGGACCAGGACAAAATACCAAGGATTAATGATAATGAGCCTAATGATATTTCAATAGTTCGTCGAAGGAAACCAAAAGATGATGGTGTATACGTTGAGGGATCAGTTGAAGGAATAAAGATAATTTTTACTGCTGACACTGGTACTACGAAGTCAGTTATCTCAGACAGAGTGTATAAACGTATATCAGAAGAATGCCGTCCTAAGTTAACTCCCACTGTGAAACTGTCAGGGCCTGGAGGTGACCCATTAAAGGAGTTAGGAAAGGCAAGATTTAATTTGGAGTTGGATAATTTTAAGTTGTCAGAAGATTTAATTGTAGCTGAAATAGCAGATGATGGATTGCTGGGAGTAGATGTGCTACAGAATCACAGTTTAGGACCAGCTGATATCCTACTAAGCAAAGGAATTATAAGGTTGGGGGGTAATGAAATTAACTGTATGCAAATAGGCATACAGAATAAAACAAGAAAAGTGACAGTGGCTGACCACATAGATATCCCAGGCTATAGTGAAGCAGTTATTGATGTATTTGTTGAAGATGGGGATGAAGAGCTGGATGTGGATGAAAACATGATAATTGAGCCAGTAGCAAATTTATCGGAGCGTTACTCTATTATTATGGGCAGGGTGGTAGTTGACACCAGAAACAATGCCACAGTTAAAGTACGAGTCATGAATTTATACCCAAATATGGTATCTATTAATCAAGATGCTGTTATAGGCCAAGCAGAAACATGCACCATATTAAGTGAATTATGCAAGGAAGAATATGAAGGAGAGAATGGAAATATTCAATGCATCAAACAAATAAGGTCTGAACATTGTAGTACAGTTCCAGAACAAGCTTGGTGTTACTCAGAATCTGCCAATAACAGTGAACAAAGGTACAGAGAACAAATTCCAGAACACCTATGCGCCCTATATGAATCATCTGTAGAAGGGAAAAGTGAAAAAGAATGTCAAGCGATTGCGAAATTACTGATAGATCATCAGGATACATTTTCAAAAGATGAATATGATCTAGGTTTAACACACCTAGTAGAACACTGTATTGACACTGGTGATGCTAAACCAATCAAGATACCACCTAGGCGAGTTCCTTTATCATATGCAGAAAAAGAGAAGGAAGCTCTAGACTTGATGCTGAAACAAGGAATAATACAACCATCAACATCACCATGGTCATCACCTATTGTACTAGTGACTAAGAAGAATGGAAAGGTGCGCCCGTGTATCGACTATCGACTTTCAAATGCAAAGACAAAGAATGATGCTTTTCCAGTGCCTAGAACTCAGGATTGTCTTGATGCAGTTTCAGGTTCAAAGATATTCAGCACATTTGATTTAATACAAGGGTTTAATCAGATTCCTGTTAAACCAGAAGATAGACAGAAAACTGCATTTGCCACAAAATATGGTCTTTTTGAGTTTAAAAGAATGAGTTTTGGTTTAGTAAATGGACCACCAACCTTTCAAAGGGCTATGGAAATCGCTCTAAGTGGCCTTCAATGGAAGACCTGCCTTGTATATTTTGATGATGTTGTGGTGTTTGCACCAGATTTTGATACCCACATGAAACGGGTCAAGGAAGTTCTTGATCGGATCAAAGATGCAGGGTTTAAATTGAAACCAGATAAGTGCCAGTTGCTCCAAAAAGAAGTCAACTTCCTCGGACATACAATCAGTGAAGATGGAGTTAAACCTAATTTTGATAATGTAGCTAAAATTGTACAGTGTCAGAAACCATCCAATGTTACAGAAGTCAGACGATTTATTGGAATGGAAGCTACTATCGAAGATTTATCCATGGGTTTTCTGAAATGGTACAGCCTTTAGTTGAACTAACTAAGAAGAATAAGAAATTTCAGTGGTCAGATAAGTGTGATCAAGCATTTGAGTCACTTAGGTCAGCATTAGTAAATGCTTCTGTTATGGCACACCCAACTGAAAATGGTGAATTTATCATTGATACTGATGCTTCAGATCATGCTATTGGTGCTGTTCTAAGTCAAATCCAGGAAAGACAGGAACGGGTAATAGCGTATGGTAGTAGAAAATTAAATAAAGCAGAATGTAATTATTGTGTAACAGATAAAGAATTATTAGCACTTAGATATTTCATTGAGTATTATCGCCCATATTTGTTAGGCCGAAAATTTAGGGCTCGTACAGACCATCAAGCTCTTGTGTGGTTGTATAGTCTTAAGGAGCCTAAGGGGCGAGTAGCTCGATGGATAGAGATTTTGTCAGATTATGATTTTTCCATTGAATACAGGTCAGGCAAGAAGCACAACAATGCAGATTTTTTATCCAGATGTGAGAGTCCACGAGATTGTGATTGTTCAGATAAAAACACATTTGAGGCCTTGAAGTGTGGTCCTTGTAAAAAGTGTACCAAAAGAAATCTTGAGATGGTGAGTAGTTACCATGAGAAAATGCCAACCATTTTGAAGAGTGAGCCAGACAGTTCAGTCTAAAGGGGTGAACATGTTGAACATGAATTTAAACCAAGCAAAGAAGAGACAGAACAAGAGATAAGTAACCAGAACCAGAATGATCTTAAAACCAACGAAAGCAAATGTGAAAGTTTGTCAACAAGAAGTGTTGTAACCAGATCTAAGAAGAACAATGGTATCCAGAAACAAAGCTCACACACAAATCCATCCACAGATATCCCAATAGACAGCAATTTCAAGAACCTGCAGTTACATCAAAGAAGAGATCCTGACCTAGAACAAGTATATTCATGGTTGCTGAAGAAAGAACGTCCATCCTATACAGAAGTAATAAAGCTTAACCCAGCAGTGCGGCACTACTGGCATTCATGGGGTTCTCTAGTATTAAAAGATGGAGTTATACATCGAAAGTTCTACAAGAAAGATGCAACAGGTGACTATCTGCAGATATTGGTGCCAAATCATTTAAAGCATGACATAATGAAGCAAGTGCATGATGGTGTATTTGGTGGACATCTGGGAAGAAAGAAAACAAAAGCAAAATTGCTTCAGAAGTATTACTGGTACCAATGCAGGGAAGATATATACTTGTGGATTAAGAGATGTGACAACTGTGCCATAAATAAGAAACCAACCAAAAACCCAAAAGCATACTTAGGGGAGCTGAGAGTTGGTGCACCACTCGATCGTTTGGGTGTAGACATTCTAGGTCCTCTGCCATTCACCCCAAGGAACAATAGATATATATTAATTGCCACTGACTATTTCACAAAATGGGTTAAACTTATGCCAGTACCAGATCAAACAGCGGTCACATGTGCTGATGCTATTTTAAAGCAAGTTGTTTGTCAATTTGGTTGCCCTTTATCAATCCATACTGATCAAGGGAGAAATTTTGAAAGTGATATTTTTAAAGAATTGTGTCGGCTACTAGAAGTTAAGAAGACTCGAACCACAGCAAGAAATCCAAAATGCAATGGTCAAGTAGAACGGTTCAATAGAACATTGTTACGGATGATAAAAGCCTATTTGAAAGGAGAGCAGTTGGACTGGGATTTAAACCTACCAATGTTAGCAGCAGCTTATAGAGCCTCACCAAATGCCTCGACTGGGCTTACACCAAATCTTCTAATGCTGGGTAAGGAAGTCAGGTTGCCAGCTGAGTTAATGTTTGGTAGCAGTACAACAAACTCTGAGCATATAACATCCTACGGGGAATATGTTGACCAACTAAAATCTAGACTGCAGAAAAGCCATAATGTAGCAAGAAAATATCTAGAAACTTATTCCAAAAGGCAGAAAGACATGTATGATACAAATGCTTTTACATATGGTTACAAGACAGGCGATGTGGTTTGGTGTCTAAATGAATCAAGGAAACCAGGTATCTCACCTAAGTTGCAGCCAGCTTATTATGGACCATGTGTCATTACAGAAAAGATTGATGACCTAAGATTCAAAGTACAATCAGAACAACGACAGGTGCCAATAGTGATGAACCACAATAAACTGAAGATTTACGAGGGACAGAATACTCCACACTGGATCAAGACATTGGTCAAGAAACTGAAACAATAATACATTGTGTTGCATATATATATGTATATGAATGTAATATAATACATGTATTTTTTTTGTAAACAATGCAGTCAGAATCTAAAATATTGTTTAACATGCCTTGAGTAAATTTTAATGGTTTACTTATGATGATATAAAGACTTGCTAATGATACTTAATCAATTCTCAACAGTATACTACTGATATGGACATGGAGCACATTGCCAGTCTGTTTCACCACTGGTGAGGCAAATAATTTCAAAATCAGTCAGATTACTTATATGAATATGTGTGTATCATAACTCAAGAACTTATCACTTTAGGTTTATTTTTCTACACTTTCAGATCCAGTTTTTTATCAGTATGCGTCCAGTGAAATACCCTTTGGTAGGAAGGCGTGGCCGAGCTTATGAATGTGGCAGCTGTCATAATTATCAAGGCGAAAAGAGAGATGTACAAAGCCATTTTTATAATAACCATGTTAAACCAGAAGACATCCCATTTAGATGTAAGTTGTGTAATTTTAAATGTACAACTGAAAAAGAGTTAAAAAACCATGTGGAATGGTACAAAGACCATCAAATGCTCGCAAAAAGGAGAAAACAAGATGGATTAGAATATTCAGAGGTGGATATCTTAGTAAAAAGTAAGACACCATACATCCCACAGGTAGAAAGAGATTTAATAAGGTTAGATATATCAACGTCAGAAAAACTATGGGAATCCAGATCAAGGAAACCAAAGGCAGTGGACAAAAGAGTTGTATCTGTGACAGAAACAAGTCTGACCAAAACTGATCCACTTAAATTGACTCCAGAACCACTTTTACCGCTACATACCTCCAACGAACCCATGCCAACTCTTCCAGACATAACATTCGAAAATGGAGATGAAACTATAAATCTGATTGACCAAATTTTGGGGGAATATGAACAGGAAACTCTAGATTTTACTTCATTTGAAAGAGATGAACCACACCAGGCCACAACAATAACAACTACAGTACCCACAGTTCCAGAACCTACAGCTCCAGATGACACTAGTATTCCAGTTACAAATATTTCAACATCAACGCAGACTATGGACAACAACAACAACAGCACATCTCATAACAACTACGTAACCCAAGAACAGTTCAACCGTTTTTCGGACCTGATGCTACAGCAAATTTCCACCACAAATGCCCTATTAAGTTCTCTACTAAAACAGATGGAAGACAGCAACCGTCACCTCTGGTACATTAATAATCAGCACCATCACAAATACAACAAAGACAGGACTGAAGAATTTAAAGACAAGACTAGACAAACATCACAAAGAGACAGATCCCCCATTAGAAGACGGAGGTAAATCTACATAAATCCATATGTATAAAATATATTGACATTATTGTCATTTGTATATAATTTCTGTAACCCTATCATATATATATGCATATCAATTAATTTTCTTGTCAATAGTATTATATAAATCTACAGAAATTCAACTTATTTGAAATTACTTATGCTGAGCAATAAGCATTTCACTTATATTTTAAAGTTTTAATCTTTAAGCTTAGTAGTTATAAAGATCATTTAGGTAGGTGATGTAGCAATATTTAATATTTTGACTGAATTTTTTTTTTGACATGTAAATGCACAGATAAGCATGTTTAGCTCTTTAAGCTAACATTTTTTTTTTATTAAAAGCACCAATATATGCAAATATTGAGTTTTATTATGAAATGTATTATATTATTGTAAAAAAAAAATACTTGTATGAAGATTTTTTTTATGTGTGTGTTCTGTTGAATACAGTGGTGTACTTTGTAAAATTTTAAATGTGTAAATAAATTTAATGTTGTGAGGACACTAAACACTTAAAGTAGGGGGCAATGTAGAGAATGCCTAAAAGAGTCATTGTAAATGTGTATTGATTTAAATTATTAAGTACATGTGTACTAGATATTATCCCTTTGTATTTATTGTAATTTTCACTTATATATCAAAGTTATTTACTTACTAGTATATTGCACAGTTAAAGAAAACTCTGTTTAATTTTGTACTATTTGATCTAATGTTGTTTATTTTGATAAACTTTTGTTTTGATGAGTACTCGTCACAGTACATTGTTTTACATAGCCATTATAGCGTAATTGTAAATACTGCCGACAGTCAGTTAATTTGTTATTTTACTCACAATTTATCACACACGCATTAAATCCTGTGATACATCTGTTTATTTTTGGTGATAACATGTGTTGACAGTTCATTTTTAATCCATTATTGATATTAAACTTTGATTGTACATGCTGACTCGGTAATATCGTACCCTATTGTATTTGTACTTCCGGGTCAAATGTCAAGACGTCGTCTGAAAACTGTGTAAAAATTGTAAGTTTTCGAAAATTTTGTAAAAATCACAATTTTCTTAAGAAGTCATAATTTTTGTATAATAATCTTTCAAAATATGTTTATTGTTCCGTAAAAGTTATTTTTACTTTATTTTTTACTTTACTGATATAATTCAGGGCATTTTCTGATAGGTGGTAAATTTCCCAGTTCAGCCCTGTTTTAAGCCCTGTTTCAGACACTTTTCCCTGTTTCGAACCCAGGTAACTAGGGGCCAGCCCCGTTCCCTTTTGATTGTCCCGTTGGGACCAGGTCGTATAAAAGCTCCAGAAACCCTGTTTCTAGGGGCATTCTGATTTTGGCTTATCATCATTTGACTTGAATTTATTTATTTTCTGAAGTAGGTTTATTTATTTTTATTTATTGACTAACTTCTCAGACACTTTTCTGAGATAATTGTCAATCTTAATTTTTCCTATAAAAATCATTTATTTTCAAAAGTTTCAGAATATTCAGCAAATTTATTATTATTTTATTTTATTTAAAGTCATTTGTCAATTTTCAATACTTCATATTTTTAATGAAACAATTGTATTCTTTTTATCTAGTCAATTTTATTTATTCAAATTGTTATTCATTTTAAAACAAGGGAGGTAATTAATTTAGTGTTGAGAGTTGTCAGTAGTTTTCAGTACTGTATTATCAGATAAAATCCAATGAAACACTGATTGGAAACCTTCTGATAAAGTACATAATTTTAAAAAATATATATACTGATAATAATTTTGACTGCATTGTTTCCATTTTTTTTATTAATTCATAATAATTAAATTTCATTGTATAAGAGACTGGTTGTAAAACTCATAATAAATTATTATAAGTACAAAATTATTCAATCTTAAGTTTTATTTCAATTATAAGTTAGAAAGTTTATTGCCAAATTTTAGTATATTGCTGAATACATATACAGGGGCTTGACTTGATCACTTGGTCACTACAATACGTTATGTATTTAATAATTTAATTAGTTCACAGTGATATTGTAGTCACTTTGTATAGATGTTATTATAACTTTTGTTAGTAATGTTTATAATCTCTTAAAGAGGAAATAAAGTAATGATGACGACTACTACTACTACTACTAATAATGATAATAATAACTAGAGATTGTTACTGGGATACCAGTTACGTATGATTCCCCACCATCCATAATCTATATATTGTCTAAAATATACACTGCTGATGGACTGATATCGTGATGGATCGATAGTATCCATTTCTAGTAATCGAAAGCTGACTAAGAGAAAGGGCGGAAGACAAGTAAATTTAAAGTTAACATTGAATTGTACAATTATAATTCGAGTAGTATTCATTTTAATATATATTTTCATTCCCTCATACCCCATTATTGCATCAACGTTTTTTGTTAAAAGAAACCAATTGATCACGGAAGTCCGAATCTGCATGTATAAATTTATAATTCGAAATTTATGTAAATTTTACAAGTTCAATAGATCAAAATCATGCGTTCTGTCTTCTGACATAGGTCCTATCAATAAATTTGAAAATTACAATTAGCTGGTGTATTTAAAAAAAAAAAAAAAAAAAAAAATAATAATAATAATAAGAAAGAGAACGAAAACAATATGATTCCCCAACTTTGGGTGGGGAATCATAATGATGTTAGATTAATACTACTACTGCTACTACTACTACTACTACTACTACTACTACTACTACTAATAATAATAATAATAATAATGATAATAATAACAATGTTAGATTACTACTACTACTACTACTAATGATAATAATAACAATGTTAGATTACTACTACTACTACTAATGATAATAATAACAATGTTAGATTACTACTACTACTACTACTAATGATAATAATAACAATGTTAGATTACTACTACTAATGATAATAATAATAAAAGTAGTAGTCATTAAATGATGGTGATAATAATAAAAAAGATACATCCTAGGGTTATTTAATTATTTACGTTGTAACAACACTGGTCTAGTTTAAAGATAATACTATCGATGTTTTCTAAAACATACTTTCAGCAACATTTTTCATCTTAAGAGAACGATATTTTATATGTTTAGAAATAGTTTAGGCTTCAAAAACAAGATCAAAGCTGTTGCAAGCAGATAGATAAAATTAAAATTTTCACACATGTTAAAGATCACTTCTAGTGACAGAGGACAAACTCTGAGTTCATCTACTACCTTGATATAAAAATGTGTAACGTAATGGTTCTCATTAATTAAAGTTATCTTTGACCTAGTTTGTACGGAGTTTGTACTGAGGTGAGTGAGAGTAGTAGTAGTTTTATGTCATTTTCTAAAAATATAACCCGACATATATTTTAATGGTGATATGGAAATGACGTTGTTGTATGATAAATAATGAGTGTTCTGTTTCGTGGATTTTTTTTGAGAGATCTAAAATAATATCAAATGAACAGAAAAACCATTTTTAATGATTATTTATAAAGTAAACAACAACAACAACAACATCATCATCATCATAACTACAAACTAATAAATTAAAAATAAACTGAATAACAATAGGTAAGCACAGATGTGTATGCATAAAACACGAGTTATAAAGCACCTCCGAAAATTTCTATTTCTAATTAACCACACAGTGTTGCCATAAAGTGAATGCTATGGTCTCAGTTTATGTTGTAATACATATTTTTAAAAAATCAAGCAATTTGATTGGATAATAAGAATATAATGTTTTTGGTTATTTTTGCACAACATAACTTTATCACTTTATCACGTGATTTGCCTGTGGTTGTCGGAACTACTTTTTTTTTCGTAAACAATGTAAACATGTACACAGATTTGTTTACGTTGTAACCTTCTTGTTAACACATGAAACAATAGAAAATAAATGGACAAGGTGGCCTAGAAAGTGAGGAAGATTATGTTGATAAATGAATGTATGCTTATACAACAGATCCCTAACAGTGCCCCGTTAACTCTTCTTCTTTGAAAAACAAATACAATTTTAAATCATTATTCAATCATTGCTACAAACAAGCTTTACCGACAACAGAGGCTGTTTGTCATACTGACGCTCCGGTAAAAGAATACCAATTCACAAAATACTGCCAGATATATCCCGATTCCGGTTGTTCACAGTCTTATACAGCTTACTGTTTCCAAGCTACCGCCATTCAAAAATTGAACGATTATGGTATAAGAGTGGTGTTTAACGTCCAAGTCAAGAATATTCCACTTTTATCGAGATTCTGGTATTGAACTTCGACATATTACGTACATGAGTGGTCACAGGAATGACTCTGCTCATCAACTCAAAAAATACATCTTAGTACGATGCTAGCTACTCACAGAACAGTCTTTCTGGAGCTAGTAGAACACATGGTTTTCCACAATAAGTCCATTTCGTTTTCCACCTATCCGGTATTAGGTCCATTATCGCTCAATAGTAGCAACTTTATGCCCAACACAAGTTTTAAAAACTGCGTTTTTCAATTAAAAAATTACTACCAAGAAATTTTTGTGAAACTGATACAATTTGGCGTCATGTCTCTCGGTGGTTACTATGTAGCTGGTTGCTATAATGTATTATTGCACATTATTATGTGCAGCAACAGTATTGAACTATAGAAATAAAACGTTGATAAGAATGTTTTATGTTGATCTTCATTTAAATAAATTAAATTATTAGAAATGAATGTTTTTATGATTATCAAAATATAACTAGAAAACCGGTGTAACCTAATTATAATCCACTACGCGATCATAAAGTTTACAGGTGGAAAAACTATACTTGTGAAATTGTTACTTTGGGACGTTTGATGAGGGGAAAGAACTGAGTTAATTAATGGTGTTTAACGTCCCAGTCAAGAATATTTCAATTATATCGAGACGTCGCCAGCTAGAGGCGAAAGTGCAGAAATTTTTCCTGTGCGTTGCGCTGATGGCATTATGCAGTAGGGTTTTTTTTTTATCGTGCCACGCCGAAACACGGGACCTATTTTATTTTAAGTTCCCATCCGAAAGAACCTTGACTTTCATTTCATAATGCCGAGTGCTTGGCGAAAGAACAGTCACTACCCACTTTCAAGTCTTGGGTCAGACCCGGCCGGGGTTCGAACCCACGACCACCCACTTACGGATCGAGCACTCTACCAACTGAGCTACCGCAGTGGTTGGCCATGAGAGGAAAGAGAACGTATAATAAAAAATTCTTTAATTATATCTATTGGCAATATAAATGTTTTACTTCTTATGACAGTATATTAGGTTTAGAGAATCTGCAAACGAATAAATGCCATGCACTCAAATTAATTCTTCTCAAATTTCTTATAAATAAAATAACTAAACGCCTGTTTTTAAACACTTTTTAATATTACTGGTTGTTGAATAAGCGAAACGTTTAAAGGTCTTTCAATAGTACCGTAACCACACCACTTGTAAAATATATACGGTAGTGAGTAGCGGATGGCTTTCTAAAAGTACAAAAACCACACCACTAGTTGTAAAATAATCGGGATGGTGAAGGACCATCTCAGTCATTTGGTAGTACAATCATCATGCGCTTGTCAGTTTTCTTCACAAGCGGATAATGGTATAATAAGTGGTCCCAATACATGTATATTTAGCCCATTCATTGTCCTATCTCGTTTGGTTGTTTCGATCGTTACATGGCCCCAATACATGTATATTTAGCCCATTCATTGTCCTATCTCGTTTTTGGTTGTTTCGATCGTTACATGGTCCCAAAACATATATATTTTCCCCATTGACTTTACTATGTCATTTGGTTGTTTCGATCGATACATAGCCCCAATACATGTATTTTTTGACCATTCATTGTCCTATCTCGTTTGGTTGTTTTGATCGTTACATGGTCCCAATACATGTATATTTAGCCCATTCATTGTCCTATCTCGTTTGGTTGTTTCGATTGTTACATGGCCCCAATACATGTATATTTAGCCCATTCATTGTCCTATCTCGTTTTTGGTTGTTTCGATCGTTACATGGTCCCAAAACATATATATTTTCCCCATTGACTTTACTATGTCATTTGGTTGTTTCGATCGATACATAGCCCCAATACATGTATTTTTTGACCATTCATTGTCCTATCTCGTTTGGTTGTTTTGATCGTTACATGGTCCCAATACATGTATATTTAGCCCATTCATTGTCCTATCTCGTTTGGTTGTTTCGATTGTTACATGGCCCCAATACATGTATATTTAGCCCATTCATTGTCCTATCTCGTTTTTGGTTGTTTCGATCGTTACATGGTCCCAAAACATATATATTTTCCCCATTGACTTTACTATGTCATATGGTTGTTTCGATCGTTTATGTGATTTATTCTTGTTTATTTTGCTGTTGCGATGTACATCTTTTATATTTTATGGGATCTTTAAATGGTTATTGAAGGTAACTGATGATGGAGTATGTAGGTTTTACAACTTGATAGGAGTTAGAAGTAAGGTAAATGATGATGGAGTATATAGGTTTTACAACTTGATAGGAGTTAGAAGTAAGGTAAATGATGATGGAGTATATAGGTTTTACAACTTGATAGGAGTTAGAAGTAAGGTAAATGATGATGGAGTATGTAGGTTTTACAACTTGATAGGAGTTAGAACTAAGGTAAATGATGATGGAGTATGTAGGTTTTACAACTTGATAGGAGTTAAAACTTTTACCCATTTTTTTGTTGATTTTTTGCACGGTTTTTTGGCATTAGTCGATTGATAATACAATACAAAATTTGAATTTCATATGTTGAAATAATGTTTAATGAGTAATATGACTTAAACGGTAGCATTAAGTAAATTAATTAAATATAATAACTTAAATAAATTATTATTATTTATCCAAACTGCTTACCAAAAATAATTAAATAGAATAAAAAACCCAAATAAAATAAATAAAATAAAATAAATAAATAAATAAAATTACAAAAAAATTTCACGTGTACCTTCTTTATTGCTAATACTGGATAATACAATATATATATATATATATATATATATATATATATATATATATATATATATATATATATATATATATATATATATATATATATATATATATATATATATATATATACTGTTATTGTTCAAAATTATATTTAAGTTTGTCTATTAAAGGAGAATTCATTAAGTACATATAATTACTTTAAAGTACAAAACTTAATAGAATATTAGAAATCTCTTGTGATTTCCGGTTTGTTTTTTGCACTATTAGACACTCAGTGCACTGACAATCTTTAATTGACAATTGTTCGCAGGTTATGACAACTACAGTCCTTTTGTCTTGATTTTCAGTTAAAATTATCGAACAAAAATCATTTTAAAATTTAGTTGTAAATGCAATATTTTTTATTCTATTTTCCACTTCCTTATCTTTATCTTGGATGTTGAAATCTGCTCTGTCTTCATTTTGTTTACCTTCAACTCTAAAACAATATAACAAAACATAATAATAATAATAATAATAATAATAATAATATAAATGAATTCCCATGTTATAACTGGTGTTTTAAAGATACATATTTTAACCGGATCAGAAATTTGTATGTGTATCAGATTAACTATTAGTATAACTGTGTTGTTTAAGAACTTCCAAAACTCAACTTGCTTATAAGTCTTAGGTAAACTTATTTAGAGCTATTAAGTGAAAAAAATAATTGTATTATTTTTACCTGACAGCGTGCTGCTAATGAAGAATGTAAATAGATATTACGCAAAGTAATTAAAACTGAATTTAGATTTTTCACTTACTGGTAAATATTTTTGTTTTTACCAAACTGTCTACCATCTTCCATAGTTTCTGGTAGTTTCATATTCATTGTTTCAGGTAAAGCTATGGCTAGAATTCCTGCTAGAACAGATAATCCTCCAAATATCACGAGTGGAAGCGCTCTACCAAAGTTTCCAGGAATGACCTTGCTCTATGTTAATGGAAAATGAAAGGATTGTTGTAGGTTTGAAAAAGACAAGAACTTTGTGTGAATTGTTTTATATAATCAAAGTTCAATTTATAAGTGGGCAAGACAGTCTACATTGCGACACGTGCAATCAATTGTTGTCTAGGAGACAGTCAAAAGGTAAAAAATAAATTAAAAGGTTTATACCAAAAATTGTTTTAGTTTACATGGAAAATTTAAAACAATACTAACATGTAAAAGTTATTAAATGCTAATCCAAAACGGAATAAAATATAGTTTAAATGAAATTCCTGCAAATAAATAAAGTGAGCGCTTTTAACACAAACTTACTAGATCTGCTATATAAGGTGATAACATTCCGCCTATACGTGCAGATGTTGAGCAAAGTCCCATACTTGAATTACGTACTACAGTGGGGTAAAGCTCTGCTGACCAAACATAGATGATAGCAAATGCAGCTGATATTCCTACCTTCCCCAACATTGCTAAAACAATAGTTAACGGCTCCAAGGCTGAAATTTGAAATTACAATAAAACATACAAGTAAAATACGATAACCGATAAATGAGTTAAAAAAAAGTGTTATCTGGAAGGAATAAAAAAATTGATAAATGTATCTAAATTATATCTCGCTTCGTATGTGGGAAGTTGGGGGTGTGAATTCCAGCCGGGTCTGACCAAGACTTGAGAAATAGGTAGTGACTGTTTTTTTACCAAACACTCTGCATTTAAAAATGAAAGTCTCGGGTTTCTACAAATGAGACCTTAAAATTGAATCCCGTTAAAGAACCCTTCCTGCACATTGCCCTAAGCGCACTACAAAGGTAAAAATTTCTGGCACTTCACCTATAGTTGATGACGTCTTGATATAAGTAAAATCTCGACTGAGACGTATTAAGCACATAAAATCAATCAATCTAAAATATATATTCTTTGGAAACGACATAAAGGATACATTCTGATGTTTTCAGCAGAATTCATAATAAGCCCATTTATGAATAGTTTTGTTGTTATACAAATAATACTACTTTTGTTTTGAAATAGTGTAAAAAATTTTATTTCATTAGAGAAAATGTATACTCTTACTGTCCCTATACTTATTATTGAGAAATCTTTAAAAAATGTTTAAAATTGGAAAGGTTCTTAAAATGTTATTGATTTCATAAAAATCTTAAAATAATCGAAAGTTTTTAATGATAAAGCGCATGTTTACAACAACATAATGCTTATTTTTCTGCAGTAAAATATTTAAAGTTTCACTCGAAATCCATCATATATCTTTAAAAATTTGTTTTTAAATAGAGTTAGTTTCACTCAGAAATCTATCACGTAATTCTAATAAATTTCCTTAAAATCTATTTAGTTCTATCAATTGCATTACTTTGTCTGAATGAAAAATTTTCAATTTTTAAAAAATATTTTCTGACAAATAAGAAATTTAAATTGTTCCATTAGTACCAAAATAACAGCCAGGAGTATTAATCTCAAATTAACAGATTAAAAACACTCAAATAGAATGTCCATTTCTTACGTGGTTAGAGCAGTGCATTCAAATCATGGAAATATTAATTTGCAATTTTAACTAGAAAAAAATTTCAAACTTCAATGTTGAATATTTATTAATTTACGTTGATATACACCGGACCTTAGTACACGTATTTATTAACTCTTCCGTTAAAGCCTGTTTTTTTTCTACAGACATTTTGTCTACCCTACAATATTCCACCTTCATCCCTCGCATAATGATATACATTTGTATATATAGACACTTACATTTATCAGCATATAACATGGTAAATATCGTACAGATACAACATATACCACCCAATATCATAGAGGTACAATGTAGTATTCGACGGCCTGTAACATTTAGAAGTGCCTGGCAAATGACGTAGGCAGGAAGCTCTACAAGGCCTTGTATGAAAAAGTTCAAATAAAAATCTCCACCAAGATTTCCAGAATTTAAAGACAGACCATAGAATCCCATGCTTACGACGCTCCTATTAAAAAAACGACCTTTTATCATTATACAGTATGTAGAAAATAAAGATGCAATTAATTTGCGACACTTTGCAGTTGTTGTGAAAAATCAGTCCATAAAAAAAATTGTAAATTTAATTTTGAAAACATAAAATATTTTATGATCCTGAGTTACAGCAAACGTAAAACCCGTACAAAATTATTATATTTGACTTGTAAATAGAAAATATTTAAAGATATAAAATGACAGGTACTTATCGAATGCCTGATGATTACGAATTAGAATTATCTAAAATAACTATAATATCTTATATAGTTATTTTTTGGTTACCTTGTGCAGGAATATAGGCCTATACTATTTGTTTTGGACTGTGTATTAGTTTTGGCGCTTTTGGCGTTAAATTAATTTGCGCCAAAATTAATACACTTTAACATTAATTTTAGCTCACCTGTCTTAGAAGAAACAATGACAGCACCAATCCTAATACACACTAAATATTTGAGACCCTCGGGAGAGCCAAATATAATACACGCTAATATAAATACTTATACAGTATGTAATTCAAAAACCTAAATTAAAAGTATTCACACCAGTTGAAGAAAATGATCATCGATCGTATGAATAATACACGGGACGTAAAAATCTGCCAGACGCCCTTAAGTGGTGGGTTTTCTATGGATGACAAATCTAACATTTCCGTAGGCATTTCAGTTTTGTTGACCTTTGCTGTTTGATACACGATGGCACGCGCTTCTTCGAATTTATTTTTACTGACCAACCATCTTGCAGATTCTGGAATAAGCCTAAATAATAATTTTGTTACGATAGTTAACAATATACTTATTGATATGTAAAATAAAAAATTAATTATATTTGACACAGAAGAAATTTTATTTAATAACTATAATGAAAATAACGATATCTAGACAGTCAAAAGATTTCATATAGGGTAAAGAGTCTTTAATATAAACTTTATGAAATGTGGGTGCATTCTCAAAATTATAATCTTATAATCTTACAAAGAGCTGAACAAAACTTTTTTCAAAGAATTCTTTCAAAGCTAATAAAACATAAAATGAATATATTTGTAATAAATAAGCAAGGATAGTTAATTTTCTTACCACCAGTATGATATATAGAAAACCGTCGGTACAGAACAGGCTATCTCAATGTAAAACCAATCTTTCAGCCAGTACCCTATTCCAGCTAACAAAACAACTCCGATTACCCAGAAATATGTTATAACCATTCCTGCTAAAACGCGCTTTGATGGTCCAACCAATTCAATACCTAAAAGGGCAAAAAAAATGGATGGATAAATAAATATTCAAATTTTAGGGCGTGTCTAGTCACTTGTGCCAAGGTACACCAGTGTCCGAGGAGTCTTTAGCATGAACCAACGGATCAATGTGTCTCTCATAGCCTAGGTTGGAATCCCACTTGGATTGATCTTAATGTGAGAAATAAAACACAAATATACTAGTTCAGAAAGTTAGTCCATTCGATCGCCGAAGGTCGGTAATTTTCTCCGGTCTGTTTCCTCCCCTATTCCAGAATTGACGCTGTATCAAAAGTAAACCATTACTCCACTCTACTAATGCTACAGTTTGCTCTCTTAAATTGTAGCATATAGATTTTAATATTTTTTGTTGCTGCTTTTTAAGAACAAAAGCATCTAAGAGTATTTTGCTGTAGACCATATTGAAGTTGGCGTCGGGTTCTTTATCACACGCTTATTTGTTAAACTACAGTCATTCAATTTCTGATATGTTCTTTGGTTTAACTCAAATTATCTTTACAGCTTACCTATTACAAATCCTGACATAAACATGGATATATTAGACATCCCAATAAAAAATCGTAAAACAGCAAATGTAACAAAATCCGGAGACCACAGGTAATGCCATCGATGATACTAACATCAGAAGAATTGATATTAAAAAAGTTTTCTTTCTTCCAATGCTGAAACAAATCTTCATACCATTAAAACAAAATTCAGTGGGAAAAGTTTTTGGCTACGAATCTTCCTTCAGTCTCATAAGTCGTGATGAGTTTTTAACAATTGTAACAATATACTAGTGTTAAAAATAAATAATGAGATACAACATACAACAAGTAAAACGTGAAATGTTGTCATACAGAGCAAACGACAACACGTTGGTTAAGTTTTTATTAACTATAATTCTCCTATACAATTTTTAAGAAAATTGAAAGATTAATTTTTGACACAAAAAATAAAATGTGCAAAGAAATAATATTTCTGTTAGTTGGTTATTTCAAACAATTTTGAAAACAAATGCAAAGACGTAGGATATTTGAGAAATACTATTCATAGGCATACGTACATATCGGACAATAATCCCAAGACAATAGATCCAGTGAAAACACCAGCAAAGTATATCATTTGTACATGAGTAGTTTTGAATCTGTCATCACATACCAGATTTACCTGTAATGTTATTAAGCATATCGTTGAGTAATAATTTTCAATATACTACTTTTAAAACTATCCAGAACACAATAATGCAAAAAAAAAAAAAAAAAAAAAAAAAAAAAAAAAATTATTGTTTAATGTTTTTAAGAGTTTAAATTTTCTAGTTCTTAGTTCTGTTATGGGAGGCCGTGAAGACTTAAAAAATGTAATGGCTGTTCTTTCTCTAAGGACTCGGCATTAGAAATAAAAGTCACGGGTTCTTTTGGAGGAGACCTTAAAACAGATGTCCCTTGCCCTGACTGCACTGTAAAGGTAAAACATTCCTGCCTCTATAGCTGGTGACGTCTCAATAAAATGAGTTATTCCATGACCTAGATGTAATAAATCAATCGATCAAACAATCAACCAATCAACTTTTCTCAATTCTAACATGTCTTTAATGGTTTAATAATTGTTATTTATATTTCTAAATATTTATAGTCTAAAAGATAAAAGACACCAAGGTGAAGCTGTTATTGTTAATTTAAGTAAAAGCAACTTATCATTATTCATCAAAGTAAATTAAATTAAAGTAAATCTGATAATATTCAGTCTAGATTTTTAAACAATTCTCCCTATTTTCTCGAAATACTTCTAAAACACTTTAATCTTTAAGTAAAAAGCCACGTTATTTTTTTCGCTTTAGGTCTATGTAGGTACATCAATGAACGATTTTTTAGGTTACTTATATCAAAGTCTAACTTGGCATGTTAATCTTTAATCTGTTCACATAAATAAACATATAGATTGTTATATCTTTACTGTATAATTATTTGTTAGATGCATTTATGCAGTTATTAGAATGTATAATACCGGAAGCAAAATTAGTTTGTAAATGTATATATTTGTTTTATTAATAAACACTTTCGAAAATATATAATCGATTAGCACACAAAATATAGTAACTATGGTTCAGAAAAATGCATACCATTGGCCATGAAGTTGACAACAATACTTTAGCTCTTGAAATGATTTCTTAAAAGTTTTAATTAATTTATATGAATCGATTATGTTTTTATTGTCTTTACCTTTTCTGTAAATGTAGATAGAAATATACTCTTGTCGTAGACCCATGATGTACACTGTATTTTGTCCGGATTACTGAAACGTACTGCTATCTGATATATTGATGTTATACATGTAACATTGTTCATATGTCTTTGTTTCATCGTCGGATGGTGGTATGGTTAAATTAATCAAATACTGGTGGTAATCACCCTGTACAGCGTAAGTATCATTATCTAATCCGGGAATGGCACATCTTAATAACAAAATATCAATTTTTAAAAATGTTTAGGAAAAAAAAAAGATCCGATAAACAAGAGAAAAATCAGAAAGGACACACAAATAATATAAAAAAAAAATCTTGTTTTGGTCAGGAACATGTTGTAATGTGCTGATTATTTTAATAAAGGGTGACTTAGTGATTTGAAGTATAAAGACTGTAAATCATAAACAAAGACTACTTATTTCGAACAAGCATTTAGTTCGAGTTTTATCAGTTTTAAAAATATTATTTAAAATAACAAACATAATATGTAGCAAATATATGCCACGCTTAAACGAAACTAATTAAAATGTAATTAACAAAGAAAATAAAACAAGAAAATAAAGTTTAAACATAAATGGAACAGTTTGTGCAAGTCAAATCGATACACAGAGTAAAATATTTAGATTGGCAATATCTTTTTGAAGCTATAATTATTTAGCGTCCTCTTTAATTATCCTTTTAGAACTATTAACCAGTGTAAGTCAGGAGGCGTATTATTAAAACTGCGTCAGGTTTCTCTCAAAAATTATAAGAGCCCGTCTATTTTCATTTTCAAAATTACTTTTTATATACAAATTGCTAAAAAAAATCCATATCGACATATCGAACGAATGTAACAAGATATATATGTATTGAGACCCTGTAATTATTATACTCCGGACTGTGCAAGACACTTCATTAACCATACTTTCCAAGTACATCACTCTTTTGCAAACACTTGCCTAGAATTTTTTTTAACTGAATCAGCTTATGTATCCAGCCTGTTTTTACTATCCATTAAATATTGAGAAAATGTATAACATATGTTCTTAATGAAAATATCCCATACTGCTACATTTAAATATCTAACAAAAAAACCTGTTACCTTTTTTATGTGCAATATGTACAGTATTCGGAAAACCATTGCCAAACAAAGTTGAGAATTATAAATCCAAAGTTCCAAAATTATTTAACTTGAAATGAGTTATGATGCTAAGTAATAAAAAAAATCGCTAAACAGCATGGAAAAAATCGTTTTTGCGAAATACTGAAACACGTCTGTTTGACTATTAAGAAACAGAAAAAAGTATCAAAACATAACAGCGACGTGAAATAGAGTAGAATGGCAAAAGACAGCTTAGATAATAACCTGTTGTAAAATATTTACAAAGTTTGTCATCATTGGGATTGATGCTTTTATTATATCATCTATATCAATGCTTGTTATCTCTTACCTATGACTGGGGGTCCCTGTCAAAAATACCGAAATAACTGCATGGAATGCAGCGGTTATCGCAGGTATACAGATGAAAAAATATATCCTACGCTGATATGGACCAAACTCATCAAGATGTTGGAAAATATCGTCAAACTTCATAATAATGATATATCATTAAAGTTCGAAAACCAAAAATCTGTCTCCAAGACCTGTTTAAATATAAATTTAATACATATATGTACAGAGTTTTTAGCCTTTGTAGCGCAAACACGAGTTTTTATTATCAGTTTTTATTTGTATTAAATTAAATTAAAACACGTGACTATTTTGTTTTCTTTAAAAAAATCTTTTTTCCACCATTCAAAGTCTTTACCTATTTATTTAATGCACACAACTATGATCCAATCTCCTATTAAAAAAATTTTAAAAGAAAGATAATTAAATGTATTTAACAATCACATATCTTTAAAAAACAGAATTTAATTTGATTACATTTTCAGTTCATCAAGATGTTTATGGGTTGGTACCAAAACTTGTAGTCAATCAGTGAATAGAGAATTTGCATGTATTAACATTTTAAAATCGTGTATGATGGTTCCGCCTATTTTATTCTGAAATGGATATATCGAATTGAATAAAAAGAATATTGTTATATGTTTCTTCGATTGTTATATATAATAAATAAATATAGTAAAAAGGAAATGAGAATTTCTGCAACAGCTGAAATATTATATAGTAGTAATTTATTTATTTATTTTATTTTATTTATTTATTTTGCTATGGTGTAAAAAGAAAATTGAAGTATAGCACCGCTTCGAATGCTAATTGGGAACCACTCATAAAAGCAAAAGGTTTTAATTTGATCCATCCATTAAAATCTATGTGGTGCAATTTTTTGTATTTTACATTACAATTTATTAACCTGTTTTCCAATAACTATCGAATTTAACAAAAATAAAAGATTTCCTTACTTCATTTGATTATTCGATGTCTAATTATATCAAAGCCGGCAATGCAAAATAAATAAATAAATAATAAAAAAAAAAAAAAAAAAAAAAAAAAATAGTGATATCTTAAGGCGTTAAATGCAATCTTAGTTTATTTGTTTATCGAATGTTATCATTTGTTGCAACTGAATAAATCGAACATAGCAAATATATAACACAATGATACTGTGGCAAATGAAGTAGTCTAAAAAAGGGAACTGAATATAGTTAATTATTGTGTTCTTTGCAATTCAAAAGGTTTTGACTATTGAAAATTGATATAATTGTTTATAAATATCTTAAATCAGTATAAGAAATAAACGAGACGCCATTGGTTTTAATAATATTGCTTGAGCATTTATAAAATTATTGAAAATGATTTTGAAATTTATTGTAAAGCAAGTAAAATTGCTAAGGCTTAAGCTTTAAATACGGAACTCCAATTCGGAGACAAATACCTTTTGTTTTGTCTCCAACATTGACTGCAGAAGCTACCGGCCACCATATTTTGACCCAATAGTATCAATTGAAAACCACCTTAATTTTTCCTCTTTTAACAGCATTTATTAAGACCAACTCAATTTTTATTGGATAAAACACTTATATCTCATGCTTTTAAAAATAAAACAAAAATACCTGTCCTTGTCGATATTACAATCCAAAAAACAAAGTAAAAACTTTGAAAACTGGCAAAATTAGCTATACACGTGAACTTCCGTCAAGGAAGTGAGGCCGGGTGCTCCGAAAGGGTAAGCACCTCCTGTCTAGCTAGCTACACCCGTCACCTGCAATTCAATTTTGAGAATGAAAGGAACAAAGAACTATGGTAAGTCAAAAATATCCAAGTATAAGTTAGGATACAGTGACTACATACCTGTCAACAATATTGTGATGACGGCCATAAAACTTTTTAAGGGCCTTGATCAGCCTAGTCTTGCAATATCCTTGCGTTAACAATTTAATTGTTAGTAATACGCTTCGTCGCAGAAAGTCCCCATTTGGGAAACAAGCTCAACCGTACCGTATTAATTGTGAAACATGTACACCATACGCTGGAGAAGCTGGGATACTACTGCAAAGAAACGGAAAGTTGACAATAGAAAAATTGGGGTCTTCACGTTTGTCGTACAGCTTCAGATGTAACCTTTCGTGGGTGTCATAATTGAGGTATAAGTCCAAATACGAAGCAGAACATGGAGAATCTCTCTTTTATTTCAAGCTCACATGGATAGATGACATTCACATATTCTCCAAATCTAGGATTATTTAGAGATAGAACGTTATCAATATATCTGTATGTATAGTTGAATGATTTAGCGACAGTCTTTTCTCCAGATTTGACAGGGTTCTGTAAAAATTCTGATTCATATGAATAAAGAAACAAATCAGCAAGCAAAGGTGCACAGTTTGTGCCCATTGGTATACCGATTGTATGTTGAAAGATTATATAGCCAAACACAACACATATGTTGTCTATCAAAAACTCTAACATTTTGTTGATGGTATCTTCAGTATATTTTTGTTTGCTGTCTGTATGGTGTTTTAGAAAATAACCAGAATCCCTGTTGAGCACTAGATATTTATATCTTGGTTTACCGTTTTTGTAAAAGAATGAAAAGTAAATGATTTGTTTATGAAATATTAAACTCAATGCTTTTAATATTTTGAACAAGTTAAGTAAGATTCTGAAACACTTAGCTTCTTTATCAACTTTAATCAGACTGTCATTGATGTTCAACTTTAGATCATTATGAATTTTGCGTTTGTTGCAGAAATGCTTACAGTAAGTTTCTTATTTAGAAAACCCAAAACCGTTATCTGATTACCATCTTTGTTTTTTTAGGAAGTCTTGAATTTGCTGTTCACGCATAGATGCATTTGTTTCCCTCTACAGAAGATATAAATGTAATAAACGAAAAGAACCCCATCAATATTTTTATTTATAACTTTAACTAAGCTGTTAATTTCAATATTGAAAATAGTAACAGTATTAAGTGCTACCCTTTAGGACACCTATCTCTTAATCAAAAAAATCAGAGAGAGTGAACTCTAACCGATTTGGAATTTAGAGATTTTAAATGAAATAAGTGGTATGGCCTCTTCGATACATATCATGTAAGACTTTTGGATTGTCTTGCATCCAAGTGGTATTATATGACTTTTCTAGGTCAATGGATATTGCGACCGAATGTTTATTTAAAGAATTATGTAATCAAAAGTTGCTTAAGGAATCCACCTACTGTTCATATTGCTATTTCTGACGACACATGTTGACTGCGAGCCAAGATATAAAAAATGTTGACAACGCATATTCCAAAAAAAAGTTTATTGTAATTGCCCATTTTGAGTTCTATTTTCTGTGTCTTAGATTTGTTCATTAGCTAAGGCTTAGTATTTGATTTCAGTAAAATATAATGGGTGGGGTAAACAAAGTTAATAATCATTCACTTATTTCAATACAGTCAGTTCTTGGATTTTGGAAGAAACAAGGGTGCTCGAAAAAACAACGGGAAAGTGAGCTTTAGGGAAAACATAAGTTTACTTTATAATGAGCATAAGGAATTTAAGAAACTTAATTAAAAAGAAGGGCAAAAAAACTTAAAATACAAGTAGGTGAAAATATAGGATAAAGAACAAAAATGTGTCCTCTTCTCGTGATTGTTTAATTTAAACTTGTAAGTGTCCTTTTTGTACAACTTTGAAAAAAATTGAAAGAAAAAAAAACTGATTTCGTAGTCACGATTGCTAATAACTTCATTAAAATGTATGTGTAAAACATTGTTTACATTTAAACATTTAAATCTATTTGTCTTACGTTTTCAACGGTCCATGTCACATTCATAAATGGATTATTCACACAGAATTCCTGCTGTCCTGTTGCAACTGATTTAACCAACCAATTTGAAAGCAATTTACACTTTGTCATATTTAAACTTCCATATATAAAATTTTGATATATTTGATATAATATTTTGATATAATACATCTATCTTTTATTAAATTAACAGCTTAGTTTTTTAAATTATCTACAAATCATTACTTTTGTTACCTTTTTTATTGTTTTTATTTCTTAAATAAATTGCCACTTAGGCTTTAATTCACTGCCACTGAGGCAGAACCATACATTATGCTATACATAAATTAGTAAAAATATTGTTACTATGGTATAAGTCAAACATACCAGTCCTTGTTCAGATAAACAAGTTAAGAAATATTAACAGAAAGCCGCACATTCTAATTCAAAATATATTTTCATATAAAAAGGCACATTATTAGCCTTCACACTGCATAAACATTCATACATCGTGGGTGATATACATATGTAACTTTATCTATCCGTTTATTATCCTTTATATATCTGTATGTTAATATGTCACTGATGAGGAATGAATTTCCGAAATGTGTACATCTGGCACATCAAAATTTAACTGGTATTTGTGGTGTATTTTATATATATATATATATATATATATATATATATATATATATACCATGGGTGATATACAAATATAGATATATTACCCAGTTTATTACAGTGAAACACTCTCTAAACGGGAAAAGCTACAGACCATAGCTTTTATCCGGTTTAGGGAGATGTCCGGTTTAGGGAAGTTTTGAAATTTTTAACCTGAATTATCTCCCTTTAACTAAATAAATCTGGAAAGAACATGCAAACCATTATTTTTTTTCATTTATTGTAATCATGGTAATAGAATCCTTTATCAGTTTAATTTTTTCATACAGAGTTGGATGTAGATACCTTACATTTGTGTCACTTAATAAACGATTAAACGGATTTAAATGATACTAAATACAAAAAGTAAGAATAAAATAAAAAAATATAGATTAAACATATTTGAAAATAAATTCATGAGTAATTAAATACCAGAATAAAAAAATCAATGAAGAATTAAAAAAAAAACCAACTTTATATAAATTTTTATTGTACATAATTGATATTTTTTTTTATAAATCTTGTTTAAAACTAATCTACATGTATTTAAAAAGGAAAGTCACGTTATTGAAAAAATTAAAATGTTGTCGGGTTTGGAGAGGTTCTTTTTTTAATACAAAAGCAAATTCGAACTGAAGAGTTTGTATGGTGTCCTGATTGCAGGATTTCCGGTTTAAAAAGGTTTTTGTTAGTTAAAATTTGGAGCCAATTCTTTTGTACGGAATAGAGATTTGTCCGGTTTAGAGAATGTCCGGTTTAGGGAGGTTTCACTGGGCATGCAATCGCCAGACATCTAGTAAAACACTTACAATTATTGATTACTAACATCTTTTTTCTCATGCGAAAATGCAAATGAATTATGTAAATAATGCTGTGTTTTATACGCATTAAACTAACACTAATTTTCATTATATAACTAAATATACCTAAATATTCCTCGTTTTTCTTTGTCTTTTACGATTGTGATTAGGATATGGATCGGTATGTTTGTGTTTAATTTATTATCTGCAGTATTCGAAGGAAATCAAAAAATGATTTAAAACAAGCATATCATTTTTTTATTTGTAATTCTAATTTCTGTTGTAAGTGTAGGTTCGTCTTGTTGTCTGTTTCTTTTTAAATATACAATTGTGCATTTAGGTGACTAAACAGATTATCATCTTCAATAAAAGCTAAGATTTTAGTGTTATTTTTTCGTTCTTACTACCTTCTTAGATGGCATATAAAGGCATTTTTAATATATATTTAAAGATTCATAACTATTGTAATAAAAAGATCGTGTTTCAAATCTTTTATCAAATGCATTTTGTTGTAGCTGTTTCTTAGTAGCTATGATAAAGTAGACAAAGTATATTTTAATATGCTCACATTTTATGTTGATAAAAATCGATGCTTGTGTTCTTAAAATCTGATCAGCTAATACATATTTCTTTATATATTTTGTTATTGGTGGCTCTTTTTTGTTTTTAGTAAATTTCATATATATGGAATGGACATAACTTTAATTTAAGATGCAATTTGTCACAAAGAACCATGTACATGTACATTCCAACTACCAATGCAATTCAACTAAGATGAAACAAGAAAATCATTTGCACGAAACAGTCAAATTAGACAGATAAAGACCACCATTGATTAACCTTTCAACTTTTGGACAAAAAAACAGACCTAATTACAAAATAATATCCAGTGGTGTTTCAGTAAAGGTTATGAAATGTGCTTATTGTATTTTTTAAATGAAATATTTTTAAGAACCAAATGGAAACCATTCCACATATTTTTCAATTTTTGTTCAAAATATCCAATTATAATTACATTTTATCCATATTTTAAACCGAAATCAAGTCATGCGTGCGTTATTTTATTGTAATATTTGAATATGTAACACATATCGTTTACAGTTTTTAAATTTATTTTTCTACGGGATTTGAAAAAAAAGTGTTATTATAAAACATAAAAGGTAATATTAAAAAAGACAGAAGACTTATTTTTTAATTTTCTGTGTTTTTGGTACATTTATAGGCCATCTGTATTCGATTATTGTTAACTTCTTCATGATAATCCCAGTCACTGATGTTTAATGTGACACATTATTGCATTACAATTGTAGCCATCGGAAAAAAAATTCATTTAGAATTTAGTTGAAAATGCCAGATTTGTTATTCCATTTTCCGCTTCCTTTTGTTTTACTTGTATGTTAAAACCGCCTTCATCTTCGACATGTTTACCCTCAATTCTAAAACAATACAACATAACATACAATTTGTATGAAGATAATAAAAAAAATTATTTTAAGTCATAATACATGATATAATGCGACATAAAAATTATTTATGGAGGAAAATAATGGAACTTTTATAAAGTAACATCTGTAAAATGATCAGATTTAGCACTGCACAACTGAATAAATAAACAATTACTTAAATGACTCTTTTAACCTCCTTTTGTACGAAAACATTGCTAAACAAATTAAAAGCTTTTTAGTGCTTAGTCGTCCTTTAAACTTTTCGCCAGTTTCTCGTAAAACGAATTAATTTTAAAAAATCTGTAAATATTTTTTGTATGAACATTTCACTTACTGATATCTATTTTTGTTTTTACCAAACTGTTTTCCGTCTTCTATTGTTTCTGGTAGTTTCATATTCATTGTTTCAGGTAAAGCAACAGCAAGAATTCCTGCTAGAACCGATAATCCTCCAAATATCACCAATGGAAGTGCTCTACCAAAGTTTCCTGGAATGACTTTGCTCTATAATAGTATAATAGTCTCTAAGTAGATATAAGCAGTTACAAAGAATTTTATGCGAAATATATTTACAAATGAATAATGTTTTTATTTTATTGTTTTAATTTATTTAAGGAAAAAACGTGTTTATAACTTTCAATCTTTGCATAAAATACAAAGGCACAGGTCAGAATAAATATTCTTATATTCTATAAAAATATAATTAATAATATTTTTAACAAAACAAAATAAAGTTTATTTACAGATCAGTATCAGTGCGTGATAGTATAAAAAACTCACTAAATCTGCGATATAAGGTGAAATCATTCCGCCTATACGTGCAGATGTCGAGCAAAGTCCCATACTTGAATTACGTACTACAGTTGGGTAAATTTCTGCTGACCAAACATAGATGATAGCAAATGCGGCTGATATTCCTACTTTACCTAACATAGCTAAAACGATTGTTACTGGCTGCAAAGCTGAAATTGAAATTCGGAAATAAAATAAAGCATTTACTTGTCATAAAATACGACTTACGCTTAAGATTTAGAAACTTTAAAATGTGTTTAAATTATTGAGATTCTATAAAGAATATTATTGAATCGAGATATTTAAAATTATTATTGCTAATTTTTCAAACATCCTGGTTTATTATCAAATCTATATACACTAAGTAGAGCACAATGATTGGAATAAGCAAACATTTTTGCTAACGTATGGTCGTTTTCTCCAGGATTTGTTTAAATATACATTTGTTGTCATATATTATTCATTAATTTCAACTGTTTTGCTTATAATTTTTATCTTTTGAACGTTTTCGGCCTTTAGTGTCACTGATGAGGAATGGATTTCTAAAAATTGCACATATGGCACATAAAAATTAAACCAGTTGTATACATATATTTAAACTTACATTTATCAGCATATAACATGGTAAATATCGTACAGATACAACATATACCACCCAGTATCATAGAGGTACAATGCAGAACTTTACGGCCTGTAACATTTAAAAGTACTTGACAAACGATGTAGGCAGGGAGTTCTACAAGGCCTTGTATAAAAAAGTTCAAATAGAAATTTCCACCAAGACTTCCAGAATTTAAAGCCAAACCATAAAACACCATGCTGACGACGCACCTATCAAAAAGTATAAAATTATAACAATAACATTGCAAAAAAATCGTTAAAAAAGTTCAGGGTAGAAATGATTCGATGTATGATAGTTCTGTATCCCCTTACTAAGCGCTAGTTATAATTAAACTGTTCATTGTTAAGATTTTAAACTTAAATGAAAAATTACCTTAATTATGCTTTTGGGGCATAATTTTTATTTCAAAGGACGATATAGAAACGCTATAGAATTAAAACTATTTGACAATCAAAACATTGAAAACAAACAAATAATAACTGATCAAATGGTTATCGTTTTGATAAAACACAATGTGTACTTTATTGGAAATACAAATACAGCTCATTGTCTCCGTCTAATTCAGATTCACTTTTATTCATTGTCATTTTTCAGCCAACCAAAAAAACTGCTTTAGTTTGTTCAATTAAATTAAACTTTAGGAAAAATAGGTTTTAAATAATGTCTGGTAAACCAAAACTATCGATAATAATTAGGTTCTTATCATCGAATTTAATAACTGTGTTTATCAAGTCTGTTTATAAAACAAAACAAGATAAGACTCAACTGGTAAATGTGATTTAATAATATAAAAACATAAAAACTATTTTACAATCGGTTTTTACCAGTTGAAGAAAATTATTATGGAACGTATGAATAATATACGGGACGTAAATATCTTCCAGACGCCCTCTCCTGGAGGATTTTCTATAGATGACAAATCTAACATTTCCGAAGGCATTTCAGTTTTGTTAACTTTTGCTGCTTGATAAACAATTGCACGTGCTTCTTGAAATTTATTTTTACTGACCAACCACCTTGCAGACTCTGGAATAATCCTAAAAATAAAGTACTATGCTTTGAAATATATAATTCAATGTAATTCAAATGTAAGACATTTCATTAAGTTATTTTAAACCAATTGGAAACCAGTATTTTGTCGATTAATTATAAAAGAAAAATACAAAACAAGAGTAAAAATAAACTACGCATAATGGATGAAAACAAATTGTAATGCATAATTTATTATTCTGTCATGTGTGAACGTTCTCAATTGAAGTTTAAAAAAAAATCATCATTACCAACACGCAGTCATTGCTTTCAAAACTTTATGTTTTTTCATTTTGCAAAAGAATTATGTACAAAGTAATGAATGTTTTTACACTAAAAACAATTGGACTTTCAAAAATAAAATTAATGAAATTTAAAGATTGATAATAATTTTTCTTACCACCAGTATGATATATATAAAACTGTCGGTACCGAACAGACTATTTGTATGTAAAACCAATCTTTCAGCCAGTATGCTATTCCAGCTAATAAAACAATCCCCGCTACCCAGAAATATTCAATGACCATCCCTGCTATGACACGCTTTGATGGTCCAACTAGTTCCATTCCTAACAACACAAAACCTGATTTTTATTTCATGGTTAAAGCTCCAGCAAAGTGCCATATGTGCACATTTCGGAAAATCCTTCCTCATCAGTGCCATAGGGTTCCGAAAAGGTTGATAGATAAAACACATAAGCCAAGCAGTTGAAAATTATATGAATCCAAATCTAGCTAAGGAATGCTTTGCATGAGGGAACAACTTTAGTTTGGTTATATCGGATTTATCTAACCTTAGATGATAAAGGTTTTAGTCAATGTTTTGTAAACGTTTTAAGACAATTTGCTTTTTTAAAAAAAAATAAAATGTTCGATTGTGTTATGTAATAAACCATATGAAATAACACAAAAGGTGGATACTTTTTTGTGGTTTAGTTGTGGTTATGATAACAAACAATTTGTGTTTTACTCTAGTATTCTTGTAGCTTACCTATGACAAATCCTGTCATAAAGATTCCTATATTGGACATTCCAATGAAAAACCGTAAAACAGCAAATGTTGCAAAATCAGGAGACCATGGTAATGCCATTGATGATACTAACATTAGAAGAATTGATAATAAAAGTGTTTTCTTTCTCCCAATGCTGAAACAAAACAACCGTGAAAGCAAATCGACATCAAAATATATTCCTGATTAATATCAAAATAATCTGAAACATAAAAAATTAACAATATACAAATATCAAGAATTTGTGTTAAAGTATGGGGTGGTCTGAGAGAAAAAGAATAATTTAATGCAAATTCCTCTTTCAAAAACGCATTTAACGAAAGTAAATTGAATGATAAAATTGTTTGAAAAAATAATAAATGTTAAAATAATATTTTTTTCATGATTCATTAAAGTTTTCAATTTTTCGAACAATAAATGACAAGTCCTAGAGTTGACTAGGATCATTTAAATAAATACGTACGTATCGGACAACAATCCTAACAAAATAGATCCTGTGAAAACACCAGCAAAGTATATCATTTGTATATGGGTAGTTTTTAATTTGTCATCACATACCAAATTTATCTGTAATAAAATTAAACCCATTATGTTGTAAGTGGATTAGCGTTAATTAAATAATTTTTGAAAAATTATATAATACTTTGCAATTTATTTAAATACGTTTGATTTTGCGATGTAAAATATTGAGTTTATATTTTATAAATTTTATAATCACTTTAAATTCACTAATTGCAATGTTCCTTTGTTGCCTATAGAATTCTTTATTCCGAAAGGAACACAAGTGTATAACGAAATACCCCTTAAAGATTTTACGGAACAATTTTTTCAGTGGTTATGGAATTGTGTCACTTGTAGTTTACTAGTGATAACACGCTCCGTACAAAAACTGATTGAAATAATTCACGTGATACACAAGTAAACACCAATGGCCACTATTTTAGGATTATGAAAAAAGCAGTTGAAGTTAAAATCGTTGTCATTTCTGAAACTTATAAACCTATTGAAATTTAAAAAAAATTATATTTTTTAGGAACTTGTTTGAAATATTATTTTTATTGAGTTTGTAAGAATATTCAATAGATTTAAATATTTTATTAAATAAAAATAATTTCGTATTATAAGTTTGATCTACTTAAGTTTAAAAGTGTATTTTTCCAAAATTATAATTCCCCAAAAAATTTAAAGCAGACAAAATTAAAACTTTAGGTTTCAAGCTTAACCCATCAAATCTATGTTTATAACGTTTTTCCTTTTTTAATTGGATATCCTCATTATCCTTTGGCTTTGGGGCACATATAAAGAGGCATATTATTTAAAATAACTGTATATATAAATTTTTCAAAAAAGAGAGAGAGAGAGAGAGAGAGAGAGAGAGAGAGAGAGAGAGAGAGAGAGAGAGAGAACTTTCTTTTTTTTTGAGAGAGAGCTTAGTAAATATTTCTATAAAATCGAAGTTAGGTAAGATTAATTTATTTGACTAGTGGTATAAGGATTCTAACTAAAAATTAGGGGAAAATTTTTATTACGTAAAATAAAAACTTTATCCATGGTGATTAAATCAAACACCAAAAACCTAAATCTAAATTGAAAAGTCTGTCGTAATTGTAATTAATTGTAATGAATGAAAGATATTGTTTAAATGTAGATACCTTTTCTGTAAAGGTAGATTTGAATATACTCCTGTCATAGACCCATGATGTACACTGTATTTTATTCGGATTCTGAAACGTACTGCTATCTGATATATTGATGTTATACACATGACACTGTTCATATGTCGTTGTCTCATCTTCAGATTGCGGTATGGTTAAATTGATCAAATACCTGTGGTAATCGTTTTGAATCGCATATGTATCGTTATCTAATCCGGGAATGGCACATCTACAAGTAATATGGTTTAAAAAGTGATAAAATTGCTCTGCATATCATGACTATCCTAAGCTAATATGAGAATTAAACATCTAAAAACGGGATTTAATTCAATTCAAATTAAAGGAGAAATTAATATGGAATACATGCACTTTGCAACAGCTAATACAGCCGTTTAATTTCTATTAGGGGTACTAAATATGTCAAAACCTTACATTAAAATGACAAAGAAAACAGCAATCTTTACGTAACAAAATAACAGTTTTTCACATTAAACCATTTAAACAAGTACTTGGTACTGACGCATTCTAGAAAACAACACAAAACATTCCTTTGATATGTATAGTGAAAGACGAAAAAAAACATAAAAGTTAAGCATTGATAGGAATATTTACAGAGGTTTAGTAATAAGGTCTTATACGTATGACTCTTAAAACTTAGTCAGCCACAAGAGGAATTAACAAATGTGTAAGGGAAGAAGCTCCTAAGTGTTGAGGTTGTATATAATCACTTTCTGTCTTATAACATCAGTTATTTAGTGTAAAAGTCAATAGAGTAATTTGAGCTGCTTATTTGGGTTAAAACAGGTTAAATAAATCTTTTTGCCTACTTATGAAACTCTTAACTTTTGAGTACACTTAGTTTTTACGAAAACATTATACATAATGTTGTTGGTAAAGGACATCTCTAAAGAACTAGGTACTTATTTGTGACTACCAAACTAGCAAATCTACAATTGTATGAAAAAATAACTTTTTCATTTAATTTATTTTTTTTATTCAAACGCCTGAAGGTGTTTTACATAAAACGTCGAAAAAATTGACATATATTTCTTTATACTGGAATGGCGCATAATTAAAAATCACTGAATGTCAAAATACTATAGAATTACTTTTTAAATATAAATTTATGGGATTAACATCCCATATTTAGAGTATATTTAATTATCTATATTACGGCTACTTTACTATATTTCTTACCTGTGATTTGGAGTTCCTGTCAAAAATACCGAAATAACTGCATGAAATGCAGAGGTTATTGCTGGTATACAAATAATAAAATACAATTTGCGCTGATAAGGACCGAACTCATCAAGATGTTGAAAAATATCGTCAAACTTCATACTGATTATGCTATATGTTATACGAATCAGAATATTATCACAACTGTCTCCAAAAAGTACGACCTTCTAGTTTTAACATGAGATGACACATACATATATTTGTGTTTCGATAACCTATACTTTAAGTTTATTTATCTATAAAGTTTAATATTTGAATAATAATCAAATATGCATTTCAAACGTGACTTCTAATAAATTTCATGGGTTAATCCCTCACTTTTTAAAGGATTAAATGAGTTTTTTATGTGAAGTGTGCAACCGTAATCTGATTTCCAATAGGAGCAAAACTAGAAATTGATAACTGAATGTTTGTGAACACATATTTATTTATTTATTATATATTTCGTAAAACCTATTGCAAAGCAATTTTATTAAAGAATTGCCACTTCCAAAATCTTGTTTATACCCGGTAAAGCACAACAAATTAATAGTTATATTTTATATTTTCTATTTTAACCTTTGATATCTATCTTACAATTTGTTAAAGAAAAATTATTACAGTATCTAAATCTTGGTCTTCATGTCTGAGAACGGAACAACGCCATTCATCCCTTCTTTGATTTTAAATGTAAGAAACCAATAGACTACCCGAAACAAAGTTATAAAACTTCAAACACAAGTTTTTTTTTGAATCAATAGCAACGTTTATCAATAACATTTCATATAAAGTCAAAGCTAAATCATGCAACTCCACATACTGATATAAAGATGACGTTCCGTCTATAATAAAACACAAACATACCAGTCCTTTTCGAAATCACAATCACAAAAACAAAGTAAAAACTTTGAAAGCTGACCAATTTAATTATACACGTGAACTTTCATCAAGGAAGTGAGGCCGGGTGCTCCGGGAGGGTAAGCACCTTTTGTCTAGCTAGCTACACCCGCCACGTGCAAGTCAACTTTGAGAATGAAAGGAACAAGGAACTATGGTTAGTCAAAAATATCCAGTATTAGTTTGGATAGTGACTACATACTTATTAACAATATTGTAATGCCGGCCACAGAACTTTTTAAGGGCCTTGATTTGCCTAGTCTTGCTATATTCTTGCATCAACAATTTAATTGTAAGCAGTTTGTTTCGTTGTAGAAAGTCCCCAAAGTGGGAACAAGTCAATATAAGTCTCTGCGTATAACAAGCTCTACCATAACGTATTAACTGTGAAACATATACACCATACGCAGGAGAATCAGGGATATTACTGCAAAGAAACAGAAAGTTGACAATAGAAAAATTTAAGTCATCACGTTTGTCGTATAGCTTTAGATGTAACCTTTTATGGGTGTCAAAATTGAGGTTTATGTCCAAATATGAAGCAGAACTTAGAGAATCTGTCTAAATCATCTCAAATTCGGAGATTATGTAAATGTCATCTATCCAAGTGGCCATTAAAAAGATACAACTGATTCTTTATCTTCTGCTTCATATTTGGACTTATATCTATGGCACCCATGAAAGATAATATCTGAAGATATACGACAAACGTGATGGTATAGTAGAGTCTGTTCCCACAACGGGAACTTTCTACAACGAAAAAGAAAACTGCTTACAAGGAAATTGTTGATTCAAGAATATTGTGAGCCTAGGCTTATACAGATCCTTAAAAAGGAGGTCATCACAATATTGTTGATAAGTATGTAGTCACTGTTTTCAAACTTATACTGGATATATTTGACTCACCATAGTTTCAGGTTTCTTTCATTCTCAAATTTGACTTTGAACGTGACGAATGTAGCTAGCTAGACAGCAAATACTTGACCTCCCGAAGCGCCAAGCCTCACTTCTTTGATGTAAGTTTACGTGTATAACTAACTTGGCCAGTTGTCAAAGATTTTGCTTTTGTTTTTTTGGGATTGTGGATTGGACATGTATTGGAATGTTTGTGTTTTATTGGAATGAACAATCGGAAGAAGATGAACTTTTAATAATTTCATTAGACGATATTGAAGAAGTGATTTCTACATGTTGGCTTGTCGCGATGAAACCTGACGGAAAGCCGCACTTTTTTCGCAGAATCTGGGAGCACTGAGTTCTCGTAGAAATATAGAAAAAGTCGGGTTTACACCTGTGGAAACGTTGCATAAATCATGCATTTGAAGAGAAGTATTATCACGCGTTGCTGCTGCAAGCATTGGACTTATTTCTTGCTTTCTAACTTCCGATACATCCTTGTTGTATGACGTTTGTAAGATGTTTGGGATCTGTGTCCACTCATAAACATGATTCGGCAAATTTCTTGTCCGCCATTTTGCATAACCTTGATACATGTGTGTCGTTGAGATGAGTTTGCAGCTTTGCATATATCTATAATAAAACAAACGTACCAGTCCTTGTCCATATCACAATCCCAAAAACAAAGTAAAAACTTTGCAAACTGGCAAAATATGTTATACATGTGAACTTCCATCAAGGAAGTGAGGCCGGGTGCTCCGGAAGGGTAAGCACCTCCTGTCTAGCTAGCTACATCCGTCACGTGCAAGTCAATTTTGAGAATGAACGGAACAAAGAACTATGGTAAGTCAAATATATCCAGTATAAGTTGGGATACAGTGACCACATACTTATCAACAATATTGTGATGACGGCCATAAAACTTTTTAAGGGTCCTGATTAGCCTAGGCTTGCAATATCCTTGTGTCAACAATTTAATTGTAAGTAATTTGCTTCGTTGCAGAAAGTCCCCATAGTTAGAACAAGCTCTACCGTATCGTATTAACTGTGAAACATATACACCATACGCAGGAGAAGCAGGGATATTACTGCAAAGAAACGGAAAGTTGACAAAAGAAAAATTGAAGTCTTTACGTTTGTCGTACAGCTTCAGATGTAACCTTTCATGGGTGTCATAATTGATACCAAAAGACTCAAGTACTCCCCTATGATTGGAAAGAACTTCATCTTTGGTAAAATTAGTTTTGGTATAAGTAGGATTCTCCGATATACTTTCTAAACCAAGCTCCTTAATAAGACATTCAACATAGAATTTCTTACAGACGAAAATAAGGTTATGAGAAGCTTTATCGGCCGGGACAACAACATACCTGTTATGTATGTCAGTAAGGATTGCAGAAACCTCAGGGTCCCTGAGCACTAAAGAAGGTTTAGTACCCATAGACCCATTAAGTTTTGCAATCCTTGACTTGACAAAATTTCTAATTGTCCTTATCCAGTCGGATAAAGTATCAAGCTCTACGTATTCTAATTTAGCCCAACCCCTAGCATACTCTTCAACAGAATCCATAATAATATGAAAATCTGTCCCCAAGTAAAAGGTTGAGCCTCCCTGTATTTAGGGCCTTTTGCAGGAAGACATCTTAATTAAGTATTCTCAATAATATTGAGATCACCTGTTACTACATGCCCAGCTGGTTTAAAAATATATGGGGACGCTGAGCAAGAGCAGTAGGTGGAATAAAGTTATGAAAGATTAGGCACTGCAAAGTACGTTTATAGTTGAAAATTTTGGATGCAATGGGTTTATTGTAGGAGTAGGAAATTAGAGGTGGCGAGTTATATTTGAAATAAGTAGGGGCTTTAGATTGTACTACTTTGTTAAGTAGTATATTAAAAATATTAATAGCATCTATGCCTTTGTTTGCATAATGTAATTTAAGAAATTGGCGACGGTTGTCGTCCAGTATATTGTGTTCCTGAGCGGGTTTAAATAACCTTTTAAATGCAATATCCATGATGATAGCGTTAAGTTTAAACTCTGGTGTATTAAAATCTGTAGTAGTTTTGTATATGCATTCTTCTTGTAACTGATTTAGACGGGAAAGTGGTAAAGAGTACAGTTTGGTACGAATATGGTGTAATCCGAGAGGTTTCTGAATGAATGGTAAAAGATAAGAAAAACTAACATCATGGATATTGGGTTTATTGTAACTCCGATGTCTATGACTTCTTTTGTTACGTGTAGTTCTGTTGAACAGGTGTAAAACATTAACATTCTTACAACCTGGGCTAGAAAGGTTTCCCACTCTATCAATTTTGTCATTGCATCCATATGGTGATGCAGTGCTTAGTTCTCTAATCCAATAGTTCTCCCGTTGTAATCGGAATTGTGTACTTAAAATAGGACTATTAGTGTGGTGGTATATTTTTTCCAAAATTCTAACCTTCATAGACAGCACGGAATAGTCCGGTTGATTGAAGTGTTGGTAAATAAGTTGGTTACCATAATTATTTATTTCAAACCGGTGACCATTCAATCGTGCATTTAGTGTGCCTTTGGTTTCGCCCACATATACCAAAAGATACCAAAATGGATAATCTTAAATGAATTGAATTAGACATAGCACTCTCAAGGCAAGTAATTATTTCACTATAGTCGCTGTTATTCATCATCATCATAATGTTGAGCTGATCCGAATTCGTCCTCGAATATTCTTTTTTTTTAGTAATAATATATCATTACAAGGTCCAATTTAGCTCCCCTAGGTCAACTTCTTTTCTTCCTATATCATATACGTATCTATTGATAGCAGCCCTCAAATTTTTCGAACTGTTCTTACGATAATCATGGTTTTTGTTTTCATTATTATTGTATTGCTGTATTGTCTTTGGCTGGGGTTTGATTTTGCCATAAACTCTACAGAGCTTGTAGAATAAATAATCCTCCAATATTGTGTGCATGTCGCATTTTGTCAAAATATTTCGTTGTACCACTCTGAAAGAAAAATAAATGTGCCTTTACAGCTTATTGTTGAACTTAGTGACATTGCCGCCTCGTTTGCAATGGATCACGAACGTGAACAGTAATCGCTGGACCTGGTTTAAGGTGTTTGGCATTGATTATCCGGGATCCCTTGCCAAAAGGTTATCCGCAGAAATTGTGTCTGGTCGTTTGTCAATAAATCTTTGAACCATACCAAGCTGTAACGTGTTGTTTTAATTTCTAATCCCGTCTACCAGTTTGGCTCCATCTTGCCTCAAAATTTTGCACTGTTTTGAATAATAATTATGTTATCATTTTTGTTTATCAATGATATAATATTTTGATTATGATGATTTTATTTTTTCTAAATTCGTTAACCTCTCGCAATTTCAAAATAAAAATTCGGTATTTTGTATTATTTTTGACATTGCTTAAAGTTTTTTTGGGATTTCCCTAAATGACTTTTTCACTATATATGTACTCTCAAGCGACTTTGACGAGAGGTTGACGGGTCATTTTAGTTTACTGGAATGTAAACAATATTTTGCCAAAAATTTATGTAAGAAAAAATAGCGATTGTAAATATGTTTTAAATATAAGAGAATAGTTCTAGACCAATACACGTATTTTTAACAATACGGATTGATATTCTATTTAGTAACCTTTTACTGCTAGTTGATTTTTATATGTTCTTGTGTTCTATCTTTTTTAAATTATGCAAATCATGCAAATGATAATAATAACTAGAATATTAGAAAGTTGGTACTAACGGATAATCATTATCGCTTACCGTCGTCATTTTCACTTTGGATCATAATATGAAATGAAATCTTCCATACACAAATTTTATAACAGTCGACTCGAAAAATTGAAGTACATATTTCATATTTTCAATTTATTCGATTTTACTGTATATAAAATTGGTAATATGTAACGTTAAATTTGAGTTTGTTACAGTAGAATAAAGTACTAATTACTAAAAACTATGTACTTAGCAATGACAATAGCAATAAAAAGCCAAATACAACATAAAACAAACAAAAGTAAAAGATAAATATTGGGACTAAAGAAAACAGCCCAGAAGAGAGGGTTTTTATGTAGCGCATGACCCTTTAATTAAATCAATTTTACAATACATTATCTAAAGTATATCTTATCACATAAAAATTAATCAATAAAAATTAATTAATCAATAAAGAAATATCAAAAATAAATAAATAAATAAATAAATAAATAAATAAATAAATAAATAAATAAAACAGAATTTTAAAAAAAAAATTTAATAAAAAAATTAAAAGCATAAAGTCATCAATATGGTCATATAGCCATGAAGCAAAAATTTTGTATTTAAGTAACATTGATAAAACTAATAAAGCTTGAATAGATAAAATAAACCGGATTAATGAATTTCAATAATGAATTCACTTTATGAATGTCATTATAGAATTATCTTTAACAGTTATCAGTTGAATGTATAGGATGAAGGACAAATGCGTCTTCTTCTCCTGATTGTTGAATTTGTTTTTGATTATGTCCTTGTGCACTCCTGAAACCAGATATAAAATATGAAAATAAAAACTCATGACAAAAAAACTTAAGTGGGAGAACATTTCTTAATCATAAACATATATTGATTCTTTAAAATTAATTTTTTGTCTGTAGATTGATAATCTGCCGTCTAAATCATATCAGTGTTTGGCCTTTTTGTCTTTTTTGTATGGACGTTTATACTTGTAATATACATCGTGTTCTCATTTTTATTTGCAGTTACAAAATACTTGGTTTGAGGTGTGAACTTCTCTTTTCAAAACCTCTTGTTGGATCAGTCAGTGACAGATATATCTTCAAAAAGTTACCAAGTGCAAATAGTAAAGTAGAAAAATCTTAATTTGAGTCATAAAAAAGGCCATGACACTTATTTTCGACAAAAGAGCAAAGTGAGAATCAATGTATCCTCCTTGCATTATAATATGTTTCAAATAAACCAATGGAATTTGAAAAATGCTGTTTTACTCACTTGTATTTAGAATTCTTTTTACCAAACTGTCTACCGTCTTCCATTGTTTCTGGTAAGTTCATGTTCATTGTTTCGGGCAAAGCAATAGCCATAATTCCTGCTAGAACAGATAGACCCCCAAATATTACCAAAGGAAGTGCTCTTCCAAAATTACCAGGAACTACCTTACTCTATAATGTAAAACATAATTAAATACCTTTTGTTTGTTCAATAAAAATATAAAGAAACATTTTTTTACTCAAAAAAAAAGGAATATTGTCTTTTGGCTTTTATTAAACATGAACATGTTCAGTATAAATATGAAAAGCGAAATATAGGAAATTAGTTTTTATGGCAAAGAATAATCACAATTCTAATTATTGTTAATGTATAGACTTTTTTGCTGTGTAATTTTGTAAATATATATCAAATACCTGCTAAATTTTGATGTGCCATATGTGCACGTTTCGGAAAATCATTCCTCATCACCAACACTAAGGGCCAAAAAGCCTGATAGATAAATTGTTTTTACGCTTTAAATGTTTGATATTTATGTAGAACTAAGGTTTCTTCCCTCATGCAAAGCATTCCTTAGCTGGACTTGGATTCATATAATTTTGAAACTTTAGATTAATTTTTTTTGACCTGTTTGGCTGATGTTTTTATCTATAAAACTTTTCGGCCCCTAGTGTCATTGATGAGGAATGATTTTCCGAAATTTGCACATATGGCACTTCAAAATTTAACAAGTACTTGTGTTACATATCCTTAAGGTTCTTTGCGAAATAATCCTTAAACCTTAATATATGTATCGAGACTGCTTAATTCCAAAATAAATAAATAAATAAATAAATAAATAAATAATGAAAAAAAAGAAATAAATAAAAAAAATTGATAAGAAAAATTTTTTTCATTGAAGAGTTTATCGTGAAATTTACTTTAGCAGATGAACTTACTAAATCTGCTATATAAGGCGATAACATCCCGCCTATGCGTGCAGATGTAGAACTCAGTCCCATGCTTGAATTTCTTACTACAGTGGGGTAAAGTTCTGCTGACCAAACATAGATGATAGCAAACGCAGCTGATATTCCAACCTTTCCTAACATTGCTAAAGCAACTGTTACCGGCTGTAATGCTAAAACATAAGTACAATAATTATAAATCCCTTTGAAAAAATAGAGGAAATAAGAAAAGGGGTTTAGGTACAAATGTTTTTAACTACTTTAGTTATTACAGGAACAGTAGTCGTAATCAAAATATTATCAATAGTTTAAAAACCGTGAATTAATTTTCAATTTAAAATACCAGCAGCTTTTTTGATGAAAGTACAAAAAATGTACTTTCAGTGTAATCAGAAATGATAATAACCGACATTAACCCTTATTATTGCGGTTTTAAACTGTCAGTACTAGTTGCATTTGGAGATTATTATAAACAAACTTACATTTGTCGGCATATAACATGGTAAAAATTGTACATATACAACAAATGCCTCCCAATATCATAGATGAACAATGGAGTATTCTTCGACCTAAGACATTAAGAAATAACTGGCAAATAATGTAGGCTGGGACTTCTACTATTCCTTGAAGAAAAAAGTTCAAATAAAAATCCCCTCCAAGATTTCCAGAGTTCAGTGCTAAACCGTAGAATACCATACTTACAACACACCTGTCAAAAGTACGTTGAGAAATATTACTTAACAGAAATATTAAAGAATTGTTTTTTGCAAAAAATGAAAGAAAAAATAGTACGATGCCTATTTAACAACAATGCAAATTGTTAACTTTTTACCACTACGATTAAGAAAGTGATCATTAAATTAACGAGTTAACAGCCAAATAGCTTGTTTGTTAATATTTGACAAAGTGTGTATCTGTTAATGGCCGGTGGTAAATATATAATACACATACCAGTTTAAATTTGATGTGTTAGATGTGCACATTTCGGAAATTAATTCCTCATCAGTGACACTAAGACCGAAAAGTATGATACATATAAAATATATAAGCCAAACAGTTGAAAATAATGAATCTAAAGTTTCAAAATTATATAAATCCAAATCAAGGTAAGGAATGTTTTGCATGAGAGAACAAACCTTAGTTTTAAATAAATTTCAAATTTTAGACGACTGAAAATTTTGCTAAATGGTACATTTTCTGACAGCACAAAGTACTGCCTACTGAGTTATGGATACCCTCGGGGAGTTTTACTCCACCAGCAGCGGTACCTTATAATTTTATAAATTTTATAATAAGTATATAAATGTAATGTAATTTTTTTGCCTTTTTTTATTGATTTTTTTATTTATTGTGTTTAATTTTTGTTGTTTTGTTAAAAGTTCGTTTTTTAACAGCAAATGTTAAAATTTTTGATCTAAAACAATTTTTCTATCATTTTGCTTCTTAAACTGCAGTTCCGAGCATCAAAGTACTTGCCTTAAAGCTGCATGAAGCATTCCAAAAAAAAAAAAAAAAAATTAAAACGGTGCTAATCTAATTAATGATGTTCCTAATGAACAATGTTACATTTGGTTCAACGATAAAAGCTCAAATAAATACAGAAATTACAGCATTTACCCAGCGAGATGCAGCATTTGGGATCTAATATTAGAACATGGTTACGTCATCAAAACCCGGGTCATTTAAACACAACTTTCAAAACGGTGAAATACGATAAATTAAACACAGAACTTCGATGAATTTGTCATTTGTTACTTAGTAAGGGATACATATCACCATTTCAAATACATCTTGATATTAATGAAAGACAATTAATACAATCTGTCATGTTTCACCTTCGATCCTAGGTTGTTCCGTACATCCGTTTGCATGCTCCAAGCTCATAATTACCATAGTAAAACACTGACCAACTGGTCAGAGGATTCCGTTTATTTATAGCTAAAAGAGATGAAATTTTAGAAAATGAATGTCACGGATCGTGGTTAAAAGATATCTATTTTTAAAAAATATATTTTTAGAAAACCAAAGAAAAAAAAATCAGAAAATTGAAAAACTTAATGCAGCTTTCAGAGAGCCCAAGAGCTATTAATCTTTTGGCAGTCTATTTACATTTAGCTGTAATCATCAAACAAAAACATACCAGTACAAATCACAACCCAAAAGCAAAGTAAAAGCTTAAAAAAACTTGTTTTAACCCCCCAGGGTGTCCATAACTCAGTAGGCTGTACTTTGTGCTGTCAGTAAATGTACCATTGAGCAAAATTTTCAGCCGTCTTAAATTTTAAAATTTATCTTAAAACTAAGGTTTATTCCCTCATGCAAAGCATTCCTTAGCTGGATTTGGATTTATGTAATGTTAGAACTTTATATTAATTAATTTTCAACTGTTTGGCTTATGTATTTTATCTAAAAAATTATTCGGTATTAGTGTCACTGATGAGGAATGAATTTCCGAAATGTGCACATTTGGCATATCAAAACTTAACAGGTATTTGTTGTATATATTTACTAACCCAGAGCGGGTACCGCTGGTGGTGGAGTAAAACTCCCCGAGGGTATCCTTTACTCAATAGGTAGAACTTTGTGCTGTCAGAAAATATACCATTGAGCAAAATTTTCAGCCGTCTTAAATTTTGAAATTAATCTAAAACTAAGGTTTGTTCCCTCATCCAAAGCATTCCTTAGCTGGATTTGAATTTATGTTATTTTGGAACGTTAGATTAATTAATTTTCAACTGCTTGGCTTAAGTTTTTTATCTATCAAATTTTTCGGTCTTAGTGTTACTGTTAAAAAATGAATTTCTGAAATGTGCACATCTGGCACATCAAAACTTTACTGGTATTTGTGTTATATATTATTTATTTATACAGGTGATCTCAATCAAGGAAATTAAGTTTTATGCTCCAGAAAGATATGCACCTTCTGTCTAGCTAGTTATATGCACCACGTGTAAAATCAAATTTGACAATGGAAGGAACACGGAACTATTTGACGTTATATATATCCTAAATATATCCAGTATAAGTTTGGATACAGCGACTGCATATTTATCAACAACATTGTGATGTCGGTGAAATATCTTTTTTAGGGTCTTGATTGTTCTATCCTTGCAATATCCCCGAATGAACAGTTAACTGTATGTCATACACATGTCACATGCAAAAGTGATTATTTTAATGATACCAGTTTAATTGCAGTTTATTATACAGATGATGTATAGTTTCTTAAATTGTAAATAATTTTACCCTTGATAATAATGTTTAAACTGCAGTGAAGGGTCTACTGTTAAAGGGTTCATATTGACACCACATCTTCCTATATTGAGTAGTCAAAAACGTTCTGTATTAACGTTCTGCGTTCAGCTTAGCTCATTTTTCAGAATGATTTTTTTTTGTAATTTTGCAAATACAATTGCTTAGTCAAACAGACACTTTTTAAAACCTTGACATTTGGGTACATAATCAAATAAACATCATGAAGCTAATAAAAAGTTCAAAAATATAACGTTCTTAGAATTAAACGAAGTTAAAACATTTAGGTGAAACGGATCGCATTTATTAGTATATGCTGAGTTAATTGGTTTGACTCACTTATTCAAAAGATGTTCCGTTACTACATCCCTTAAAGTTTACTGGATCTTTATAGTAAATTGTACAAAATATTCATTCTTTAAAATAATGTGCGAAAATATTACATTTTTACAAATATTTGTTTAGGATTAAAAGATAAACGATATAAGAAAAAAAGTATTATGTAAGGATTATTGGTTCAGTGTTAAGTTTAATAATATATGCCTATTAGTAAAATTCTAATTTTTAAAACTTTCATAATTTCGATGGATTTCAGAACACAAAGTTTACAATAAGAGTAAATTCATTTAACTCCAGTGTTCGTCAAAATTAGGATTTTTTAATAATTTTTCACCAGTGTGTCTGTTTTTCCTATAACGTTGTTTAAGCTGCTTAAACATCAACATACATTGTTTCGTATTATTAATTGGTAGGAAAATTCATTAATCAAATATGCTGAAGTTGCGGTCTTTTTTTATCAATTTCAATCGCTAACAAAAGAATTTACATACGCATGGTAAATACAATACCTACACATATAGTACTTATACCCCAAACTGAGAACAGCCACTGGGGAAACTAAAATATTCGTACCAGTTAAAGAAAATTATCATCGATCGTATAAATAATACGCGTGACGTAAACAGCTGCCAGACACCCTCTACAGGTGGATTTTCTATAGATGACATAGCTAAAATTTGCTCGGGGAGATAATTTTTGTTGACCTTTGCTGCTTGATAGACAATGGCACGTGCTTCTTCGAATCTGTTTTTACTGACAAGCCACCTTGCAGATTCTGGGATAAACCTGTATTCAATAATTGAAAGAGTTGAAAAATACTAGATATATTGGTTGAACAGTATGTAAGCGTCCATAGTCTTAGAAAATGCTCACTAGGGAAGACAATATATGAAATAGTATCCTGTATTTAAATACTGTTAGGAGTTTCTTACAATATACAGTCAAACCTGTCTATAGTTGCCAATTGTTGGACCAGGCTAATGTGACCAAGTATTTTAAAGTCTCCAATTGCGTCAGGCACGTATAGATAATATGTGCACAGGCAATTTTTGTAGATATTTTAAAAAATAAATCAAAAATAATTTTCTTTAAATAAAAAACATGAATTAAATGTTATATTAAAAACTTACTGAACAGAAGAAAACTGTAAATATATTTACAAAGATATAATTGACATAATGAGTTGTATTCCTGATAATTTTTAATTTACAAAAAAAAAATTATCTTCAAACAGATTTTATCTAAACAATTCAAAAAAGTAATATCAAATTACTTAGCGTGTTATTAACTGTTTGTTAAAAGAATTTCAAACAAAAATTTCTTATAAACACATTATCTTTTCAACTTTCCACAATAGATAAATTTCCGACTTATTAAAATAATTATATAAGATTGTGCTTTAACACTACATTTGTTTAAGTGGTTTGCATTCCGTTTTTTCTTATACAGTAAGTTTTAAGATTTTTCTTTATTTTCGTTGTTTAAAGTTTTAGATAAGAAGGCATCCATTTGCTAACTATGGAATATTTTGAAGACTTTAAGTTAACGACAGGAAAATGTCTCGAAAAACTCCTATAAGTATTTATGAAATATCTAAGATATTAAAAACAAAATTTTAACTAGAATTACCTACCACCAGTATGATAAGAGTAAAATCGTTGGAGCTGAGCAGGCTATCTGCAAATAAAACCAATCTTTTAGCCAATACGCTAGTCCAGCTAAGAGCACTATTCCAATTACCCAAAAATATTCAAAGACAATTCCAGCAAATGCACGCTTTGATGGTCCAACCAATTCCATTCCTGAAAGCACAAAACCTTTCGTCAGTGAAATGTAAGACAAAAGTCATTTATTTGCAGACAAATCAAACACAAACACACCTGCCAATGTCCAAATCACAATTCTAATATTCAAGTAAGAACATTTCAAACAACTCCATTTTTAGCGTTTAATAAAATCTTATTGTGTTATTTTTATTTTAATATACTAGTGTACTTTTATTGTTATACGAGGTGTTCAAAACTAACGTGGTGTAGTATATTTATAAGTTGATTTTTTTGCTTAACATCCGCCTATTTTATAATGCTATGGAGCATCTAGTCGCTTGTAATGGAATCCGGTTAGATAAATGGAAATTTTTACAATTGTTTAACCGCAGACGGTAAGAAAATCAGATACGAATATTGTTCATCAATCTTTTTTATTATTTTTATTTAATTGCGAATTGGGACATTGGTGTCAGTTTCAGATTATTTTATGTAAATTAACTATTTTATACATATACTTTAATTTACCTATAACAAAACCAGTCATACCCATCCCTATATTAGCCATTCCAATAAAAAACCGTAAAACACTAAATGATGCAAAATTTTGAGACCATGGTAATGCCATTGATGACACTGCAGATAAAAGAATGGAAAAAACAAATGTTTTTTTCCTTCCAATTCTGAAAAAAATGAAAAAATCCTGATATGCACAAAAATATTTTAATGTATTCAAATCAAAACATGAAGATACATTTAAATCACCAGCTTAAAGCTAATTAAAAAATAAAATAAATAGATAAATAATTTCATTAAATGATTATTTAACACCCCCCTAATAAAAAATTGTTGACTTTCACATTTCACGATATACGTACGTATCAGACATTACTCCTAAAACAGTAGATCCCACAAAAAGTCCAGCAAAATAAATCATCTGCACATGTGTAGTTTTCAGTCTGTCATCACACACGAGATTAACCTGTTGTTAAAACGCAAAATGAAAGTTTTTGCAACCGAAGAGATTGCTTTGCTATAAATAATAAATAAAAATGACAAAATTAACAATTAAACCAGAAAAATTAACAAAAGGTCAAACATTTCTGACTGTTAAAGGCCAATGATTTACAGAAAGAAAATTACAAATCAAAGAATAAATCGCGAAAATCAGACCGAATACACTTCATAAACAGTTAACTTGTGTACATTTAGGAAGCAAATAAGGGACCTCTCTAGCAAGCAGTTCAGGCATTTTTAACGGGAAGACAACGGGAAGACATTTTTAGTTGACACAAAGGAAATGAGAATAGGCATTTTGTAAAAAAAAACAAAAAAAAACCGATATATAAGGGTATTAAGTAAGACAATAAAAAATGAAATCATTAATATAACTTGTTTATTATAAAAATTGTAAAACATGAAAAAAGAGGCATGAATATATTTAAAATTTAAAATACAAGAAGGATTATAACTTTTTTAAAATTCAGCCTTTTCTTAATTTTTCCTTTTTTATTTTGGTATAGATACAGGGTGTCCCAAAACATGTGTTACACTTTTAAACTGTTGTAAAATTTTAATACCTTCAGTTATATTTATGAAATTTACAAAATATAACAAAAAAGTTTTTAAAAATATTTTGTTAAGCATACATTTGTCACAGTTTTCTTATTAATCACCAAAAACTTTCTTTGGGGAAAAATACAAAAAATGTAGGTCATTTTACAATAAATGTTCCAAATGACGTCCTTTTGCCTTTAACATTGTTTGAACACGATTTCTAAAGTTTTTTATCACAGCTTTACATGTATCAACAGTGTAATTGCTTTTTTAGGTCCTCTGTTGTTTGTGTGGAAGGATAGTACACTTTGTCTTTCAGGTAACCACACAAAAATAAATCAAGGGGGAGTGACGTGGCCAAACATTTGCGGTACGATAAGAAATGTATTGATCACCTAACGTTTCTCAAGTCACTGGTGAACACATCCTGCAATGTGTGGCGTAGCACCGTCCTGTTCACACCACACATTATCCAAATTTACAACTTTCCGTCTGAGGGCTGGCAGAAATTTAGACTTCATAACCTTAAATATCGTTCAGAATTTACGGTCACTGCATGACCTTCGGAGTCTTCAAAGAAAAAAAGGGCCAATAATTCCGCTTGAACTTAACGCAGCCCATACAGTAACTTTCTCACAGTTTAGAGGTTTTTCCACATAAAAATTTGGTTTCTCAGAACCCCAGAATCTAAAATTCTGTTTATTGACAACATTATTAAGATGGAAGTGGGTTTCATCGGAAAACCATATGGAATCTGTTAAATTCTCGGAGTCGGGTCGACTTAAAATCCAATGGCCAAAGTTTTAAACGACTTCTAATGTCCGTCTCTTTTAAATGCTGCATCACACTTATCTTGTAAGGAACCAGTTTAAAATCAAATTTGAGCATTCTATGAACACTAGATTTGCGAGCAGTGATATTTAGTTTATGCAATACCCGTCTAACTGATTTTTGTGGAGTTTCAGTAATAACTCTGTCAATGGCATCAATGTGTTCTTTGGTACGGGTACTCTTTGGTCTGCCAATGCCAGAATTGTGCCTTCTGTTATTTACCGTGCCTTTAACTTCAAACTTCCTAACAAGTCTGTAAATAAGCATTCTGTTGAGCACTTTCATTCCTGGATGTCGTTTTCTCAAGGTTCTGATGACTAAAGCAGCAGATTTATACTCAGAGTAAAGTTTGACAGTTTCTGCCAGCTGATCACTTGAAGGTTCCATTTTGAAAATGTGATGACGTCATTATGACGTCATAACTACCTGAATGTTTAACAGATTTTCTCGAAATTTTGTGAAAAAAATTTATAATAATATACTAGATTTCTGCAAGATACATTTGTAATTGCTTTTGATTTGACAAAGTTATAGATGATTAAAAGTGTAACACATGTTTTAGGAAACCCTGTATATCAAGAATTTTTTGTTAAAATTCAGATGCGATCTAAAAAAGAATCAATTTTTCTTTCAGTTGAGAGTTAAGAGTTTTTCTTACATTGCTTTTTTCCCGCGTAATAATTCAGTAGGCGAGGAAAGCAATTTTTTGTGATTTCTTAATTAAAGATTTAAAGGTAGATTCTTCAGCTAAAATTTGAATCTTTACAAATTAAAATTTAAATGCATAGTTTTTAACAATGTCTGAATATTGGTAAATTTTTAACACACACACACACACACACACACACACACACACACACACACACACACACACAGCTAAGTATTTAATATAATTCTCGTTATAAAAAACACATTTCTTATAAATATAGCAAATATATTGGGGTTTTTACCGTTTTTCATAAAAGCTATTTTTATAGGGTAATAACAGGCTAGAAAAGGACTCTCTTATAGTTAAAAAATTAAAAGCGAGATTTTAAAAAATCGACATTACAATAGAAAAAGTTGTCATTTTTATTAAAGTAAATCATTTAGAGTCTGTTTATATATAGCATTAATCTTAAAGTTTTTTTTAAATTTCATGATTCTTTAATATTTCTTTTAAAATAAATGGGATAGAAATCGAAACGTGAATAGTGTCCCCTTTAATAAATATTATTGAAATTTATTGTGACGAGAAAGCTGGTTTTATGATTAAGAATTTTTTTTTTACTTTTTCTACGAATGTAGAAACAAATATACTTCTGTACAATAGAATTAAAAACGAAATTTGTATAGTGTTACCCTGCTATAAATATTTATAGAATATATTATGACTTGAAAGTTAGGTTTAAAGAGAAAATATTTTATTTACCTTTTCTGTGAACGTGGACAAAAATATACTCCTGTCATAAACCCAAGAGGTACATTGTATTTTATTTGGATTGTGTACTGATGTACTGTCGGATGCATTGATGTTATATAAATGGCACTGGTCATATGTCTTTGTCTCATCTTCAGATGGTGGTATGGTTAAATTGATCAAATACTGGTGGTAATCACTCTGAACAGCGTAAGTATCATTATTAAACCCGGGAATGGCACATCTAGAAATAAATTATTGATATTGGTCTGGTTAATCAAGGTATTGTTATAATAATTAAGAAGTGCGTCTAAAACTATCACATAGCAACGCAACCAAGAACACGACGCAAGGCTAGTGAATAAAAAACCGACAGACAAACAATGAAAAAACGACAGTTATATTGGCATCACCGACGTCCTTTTAAATGTTCGAGCGATGCATACCATTAGTTACAGGGTGAGTTGGTGACCAAATATGGTTTAATACGGATCATTAAAATCCATACCGGGCGAGGGAAAAGCCAGATATGGCTTTTTTGGTATTAAGAGTTTTTATTTAATCTTCCATACATTATCACATGTCACAAATATAAATGCACTGTTTTAACATAAACATTATTATTCATCCATATCAAATAATAAATTATTTAACGCCCATGACTGTTAATATAATTAGCTTTTTAGGACTTAACATATATAAAGAAAACATCTCTAGATTTCTGTAGCCTTTTATTAGTTGCATCACCGTTTTATAGTTTGGGATGGTTTTTCTGAATGAACATTGGTAAATATATTTAAAAGAAAAAACCCAGAGATTAATAATGTATTTAGTTAGATGATCTGTTATGCCAAAAACAAAGTTTTGTGAATTTTTTCTCAATGTGTATACCTCATTTTCATTTAAGTCATCTAGAAGAATACCAAACCGATCGACTATAGCTGCACTCACAAAATAAGTGGACCAAAGTTTCCTTTGTTTCAAAACAAAAAGTACATAATTCTGTTTCAGAGAGTTTACATTTGAACAGTCGATCATTCGTGAAAATAATATTATGATTTATTTTGAACTACAGTGACTGTTACTTTGAGTCGCTGATTATGATAAAAGGTAATTCAGATATCTCATTCCAAATTGTTTCATGTATTTGAACATTCAGTTTTTATCAAAATTCTTGTGTTCTAAGAGGTTTCTCTTTAATTGGCTTTAAGAACATATTGTAAAAAAATTAATGACTTTGTCTTTTCTTTTTAGGTGTTGTATTAATAAAACAAACATACCAGTCCTTGTCAATATCAAAATAAAAAAAACAAAGTAAAAATTTTGCATAAGTGTTGTATATTATCGTTTTTAATCATTTTATCAAACACATTACTTTTTAAAATATTTTTCCATTGTTTGGGTACAGCATTTAGTAAACCTGCATAGCTTACATAATAAATAGCAGAGCCATATCTTTCGTTGCACTCCCTGCAACTCAGAAAAATATCATGTTCATCAATAATATTAATAAAAAACACAATTTGCCATATTCCTAAAAATACCATTTCTTTCCAAAATTAATATCAGGGTTATACCATAGGGTTTGAGAGATTATGACACTTGGGGATGTTGTGAGGGTCTGATTTAATGTTGCCCAGTTTTGAAAAACATCTCTCCAAAAAAAATTTGATCCTAGACAACATTCAAATAAACCCATTTCCTTTCTCACCTCCCAATTTTTCGAGCATATCCAACAAAAGACATGTCCAAGATATATTATTTAACGGATTAATCAATTTTTTAATCCATGTTATTTTAAGTGCCTCCAATTCTTTAAGTAGTATTTTGACTTTCCCTTGTTTTGTATACATGTAATAACCCCCTGCCTCTGAGTGACAGAAAGTTTGCCATTTTGATATCCATAATTTAATGATTTGACCACAAAGTCTCGAATGTCTGTCCATCAAAATTGACAAAATTCAATTGTGAAGCCATCCATTCCTGGAGATTTTCCATTTCTCATATTTTTAAAGCATTTGTACATTCAAGATCTGCCAGCTCTCCCTCCAGTGTTTCTGATTGTGTTTAATGAAGTTGGTTTAAAAATTCATTGTTTTTGTCAAAGAATATATTATTTTTCTCACTGTTTTGAGGATTCTGGGATGTTTAAAGATTTTTTTTTATAAAAGTCTCTTTGAGCAATTATTATATCAAACTGTTTCTCTAATAGTGTTCCGTTATCAAGAATAACTTTTGACATATTTTTTTCCAGATATTGTCTTTTTTTCAAAATTGCAAAAGTATTTACTGCTTTTAACTCCCTCTACTAACCATTTGGCTTTTGATCTCATTATCAAACCTCTAATTTTTCAATTTCGTCCCAAGAAGAATTCTTTTCATTTTCGTAAAGATATTTAAGCTTTTTTTTCTAAAATTTTTTCTTTTTTAAAGTCATTTTTTTATATGATGAATAAAAATTGTTTTCCCCTTTAAATTTAGTTTTATCATTTCCCATAGAAGCTGGTCGTTTATTGATTATTCCGTTTCATTATCAGTTGAGTGTATCATTTACTGTTCACATGTATCTTTAATTGAGCTTTTTGCAATATTTATATATTCTTGATCATACAGGAAGCCATTATTGAATTTCTCAATGCCCCTCCACCCATTTTTTTATATTTGTCCTTTGGTCCCCTCCATGTGTATCTTTAAATGTTAGGATTTAATTCCCTCCATATATCTATAAAATCAAATTCGTTTATAATATCTAACAGATTTGTGTTATTTTTCTTGACGTAATTTACAATATCTTTCTCATAATCTAAGACCACATTGAAATCCCCACCTAAATGATTGTCGTATTATTAAAAATGTTTATATTATCAAAATGTCGTTGAACGAACTCTGGTTAATCTGCGTTAGGGCCATAAACTGACCCAAGAGTGATATTTTTATCATTGGCTTCTATTTTAAGAATTAAAAAAATTATATTTGGATCTTTAATTTCATCAACTATCTTGAATTGAAAGAAATATTTTAGAGGATTGCGACTCCGCGACTGTTACTGGTAAGAGCAAAACCTGGCAGTGCCACCCCATTCATTTTCAAGTAACCTTCTACTTCATTAGTGGAGTGCGTATCAATAAGGAAAGCGATGTCATTTTTTGTTTTACATTTATCAAAAAATCTCTTCTCTTAACTCTGTCCTCTACAGTTTAAGCTACCAATTCTTAGACTATTCTGCATTATGATGAGTGCATATAAGTATTATGGAAGAAGCAAGAAAAAAATTAATGCGAGTGTCAGAGAAGGAAGATCATTTTTGGATATGGCTTTTACTGACCCTGTAAAACCCTGAACCATATTAGATCACAAACTTACCCTAACTTATATCCAACCGACGGCCCTGGAGACCTAATATAAATGTATGTATGGTGACAAAATACTCTGTTTATGCCAATCACGGAATAAGAAAAGTTTTTTTATGAGAAATTGCTAGCATGTTTCGTATATCAAGCAAGCCAATCTTACACGTTTTGTGATTTACATTAATCCAGAACAAGCTATATAAGATGTCTTACACATTGTGTAATAGTACTATTCTATCGATCATTATAAAGATTGATTGATACAATATCGATTAATTCAACTTACTATGAAATTTCGTCAAAAAGAATCTATATTCATTTCCTAATATTAAAATATTTAGTTTGATAATCCACACGTGTGTCCTTATTTGCTATAAATGTTTGCGATAAATCTGACTTGTTTACTATCAAGCGGACGGTGGTCAAGGGAAATAACTCTCATACTGGAAAGATATGGAATCTGAATGACCCGATATTGTCTATGTAAGGTCACCACGTGATCAGAATTGTCCAATGATATTCACAAAAACTGGTGAGGGGTAGGATATAAACTTATGACAATTTTTACGGTGGCTTGTTATTCATTACCTTAAACGTAATGAGTGATTGTGCAAGTCAAAAGGTTAAAAAGATCACAGATTAATAGATTCTATAAACAATGAATAGAATATGTTTATACAAAAAACCCTTTTTAAAAAGCATTTTTAAAAATGACTTACCATAGTTCTTTGTTCCTTTCATTCTAAAAATTCACTTGCACGTGACGGGTGTAGCTAGCTAGACAGGAGGTGCTTACCCTTCCAGAGCACCCGGCCTCACTTCCTTGATGGAAGTTCACGTGTATAAATATTTTGCCAGTTTGCAAAGTTTTTACTTTGATTTTTCGGATTGTGATGTGGACACGGAATTGTTATTTGTTTTATTAAGACTAAATATTTTTTAAATAAATACAATTAAAGTATCAAGATATAAATTTAACAAACCTTTTTCTTTATATATAATTACAGTCACATTGTATGCCAAATAATGTCTGTGATTGTGTTTTTAGTGTTTTTAGTTTCTTTATATTTCATCTTTGTATCAGCATTTAATAATTCTGTAAAAATTAGAATCTTTATCTTTTTTATCCCCTTTTTTTGCCATAGTGCAATGGCAAATACGTTAATCCACCTGTGTTGACGGACACCTAGTGCCATGATAACCATGTTAAAAACTTTAACACCATAAATAAAGATAAAAATGACAAATAAACTGGAGAATGTTTCAATAAATTTATCAATAATTTACTTGATACTTGAATTTTCATCATAGGTCTATATTTAACCATGTGATTTTGGTACTGGAAGTCGAATTGCAGTTTTTCATTTCATACTTTACCTGTGATCAGGCATTCCTATTAAAAAGACTGATATTATAGATTGAAATCCAGTAGTTATAACAGGCATACACGTTAATAAATATATCCGTCGCTGATATGGACCTAATTCATCTAAATGTCGAAAAATATCATCAAACTTCATATTGACTATATTTCATAAAACGGTAGTAAGAAGGTCCGATTTATCATTCAACATAGCTGAGAAAATGGCATCATTTTAGTTTTGTTTTTTATATTAATGTTTATACGTGTTTCTATCTAACTTATTTTGATTTAATGTTCATTTCATTACGTGACTAAAAATAAGTGTTAAGAAACCTCTTCGTTTCAGTATGTAAAAGCTGTGTAACTGAATAAGTTAAAAATACCAGTTTTACATTATCAAAACAACAAAGAAAGTCAACTTTACATAAACATTTCTTTTAACAAATACGACCATCAACTTCAACGCTTTACCTGGAAAAGCATATTTATTAAAAATATGTTCATGTTTTAACCTATTTACTATTTTAAGTCAAAAATAAATGAAATAAATAACTTTGAAAAAACATATCGTACTAGATTGTTTTCATAACGATATAAAAAATAAAACACAATCATACCATTAATAGATGCAAGGTAAAAAACTAAATTATGATTGATTGTAAAGATGAAAATCTTCAATAAACTGGAAACTGTCTTCTTCGGTTATTAAAAAATTGAATTAAACTAAAATTTCATCAGGGGATCAATTTTTAAACATGCTTAATTTTGTGCAGAATGTCAAATGATCATGACAAAGTAATTCATTTCATACTTTACGTGTGGTCAGGGATTGCTATTAAAAAGACTGATATAATAGACTGTAATCCAGTTGTTATAGCAGGTAAACAAGTTAAGAAATATAATCGTCGCTGGTATGGACCTAATTCATCCAAATGCCGAAAAATATCATCAAACTTCATATTAACTATATGTCATATGATACAGGTATCAAGAAGGTCCGGAATATCACTTAGAACAGCACAGAAATATCAAGCAACGCAGCTCCAAAATATCAGTCAACGCAGAAAAAAGTATTTAGTAATATACATGCACATTTTTTATGATGTTATGTTTATAAGGAATACGTGAATCTATCTAATATAATATTTTCAAATGTTTATCAAATTACGTGACCAAAGATAAGTGTTTAAAACCCCCCTTGTTTCAGTATGTATAAGCTGTGTAACTGAATACGTTAGACAGATTTTACACCATATCCGCTTTGGGATGGAAAAATGAAGACATACAAAAAGTCAATTTTACAGAGAAATAATTACTTCTACAAAAGGGACCTCGGTGGCCGAGTGATTTAAAGCGCGGATCACAGCGCCTTTCACCGCCTCGGTTCGAATCCCACTCGGGACAGCTCCTAGTGTGATAAAGTTTGTCAGTTCGCTTGACGGAGGTCGGTGGTTTTCTACGGTTTCCTCTGCCATCGCAGAAGTGAACGCTCCGATTTAAGTAAAAAAATATTGACTGGGGTGTAAAACACCATTACTCCACTCCACTCTGCAAAAAATCACCACGAACATTTTAACGCTTTACCTGGAAAAGCGTATTTATGAAATAGTTTATCTTTTAACCTATTAACTGTTTTAGTAAAAAATAAAATAGAAATAGAAAAACACATCGTGCTAGATTGTTTTTATATATAAAAAAAATACTAAAATAGAACACAAGCATGGCAGTCCATGTTCAAATCAAAATTAAGTTCAAAATTTTGAAAACTGACCAATTCAGCTATACAGAACCTTCATCAAGAATGTTGGGCCACGTGCTCCGGAAGGGTAAGCACCTTCTGTCTAGCTAGCTACACCTGTAACGTACAAATTAAATTTGAAAACGAAAGGATCATCGAACTTTGGGATGCCAAATATTTCTATGATATGTTTGGAAACAGCGACTTCAAACTTATCAACGATATTTTGCCTACGGAAATAAAACCTTTTAAGGGCCTTAATTGAACATACCGGTCACCAATTTAATTGTAAGCCGCTTCTTCGTTGTAGAAAGTAATCGTAATAGGAACAAGCTATATCACATCCTACTGACTATGAAATAAAACAAACATACCAGTCCTTGTCCAGATCACAAACCCAGAAACAAAGTGAAAACTTTGACAGCAGGCAAAATTAGTTATACAAGTGAACTTTCATCAAGGGAAGGGTTAGCACCTTCTGTCTAGCTAGCTACGCCCGTCACGTGCAAGTCAATTTTGAAAATGAAAGGAACAAAGAACTATAGTAAGTAAAAAATATCCAGTACAAGTTTGGATACAGTGACTACATACTTATCAATAATTACAAAATACGCAGGTGAAGCAGAAATATTACTGCAAAGAAACGGAAAGTTGACAATAGAAAAAATTGAAGTCATCATGTTTGTCGTAAATAATTACAATACTTTTAACGGGCCACATTCATCGCAAACATTGTTTGTGATTCTTTAAATACCGATAGGTTATACGGGATTACATAAGATATTTATAGTTGTTTCAGGACCGGTTTGTCTGGCAACGATACTAAGAATGCTTGCTAGGACGAACAGTAGACTGTCTCTTTTTATTTTCAAATCAATGATATTTACAAATTGTTAATGACATTTTACTATTTAATATTTCTTTAATATTGTTTTTTAAATGAACTAAACAGTCGTGGAATTTATGATTATATTATAATTACCAGGTTGCGGTGTTTGTAATTCAAAAACATTAAGATTTTGTTATTATTTTATAAGTTTGAAAGAAATATTGTTTTGAAAACGTTTTGTGACAATCAACACGGGTGATAAGAAAATAAAACAGTTTTAAATAATAGCGATAAAAATTATTATCTTTTTTTTTGTGTAGTAAGTTTCAGCAATGATGATATAGAGCCTGTGAGTAGTTTTATTAAACCAATATGAGATAGTTTTTCGGGCAATATCAATTTAAACATAAGCATAAATCAAGTTTCAAATAAATCCGAGCAAAAACTTTTCTATGGAAACTTAGCACAAACAAAGTGATTCCAAAGGTAATGTTTATTTATCAGAGTTCGTTGCTAGAACCTTACTTAAAAGAAGCTTTAAAATATGAATAAGTGAGGTTATAGTTTTATGAGTACCTTTTCAAATGTCCTACCAATTTTGTAACAAATTGCCTATTATTAAGATTTTAAGGACAAATTTAATTCCGTAACTTGAAGATAACGTTATAATTCAGTCAATAAGCATAAATCATATATCGGACTCAAGACCCATGTCGTTTATTTATTTTAGGTTATAAATATGTTTATAGCTAGTGTTACAGGTGCCGTGTGTTATATAACGTTTGTCTAAAATTGGATATATTCATATTAGCGTGTATTATATTTGGCGCTCCCGATGGTCTCTTATTGGCGATGTAATTGTTTTCCTTTTCACAGATGAGCCAAAATTAAAGTTGAAGTGTATTTATGTTGGCGGAAATTAATTTAATACCAAAAGCGCTAATATTAATACACAGCCAAAATAAATACTTTTACAGTATTAGATTGTAAAATATCAAATTAAATCTCTTAAAAGGGATCTTGAAATTCAAAACGGCATTGTGATCTTGGGTTGCAATTAAAAATAACCAAGTAATAATGCATTTATTCCACTGTAAGACAAACAGGGAATAAAATAAAATTTACCTTGATATAAAGCATGTTCACCAAGATGTCAAATAATGTTCTGCATAAATGATGTGACAGAGAAATGTTTTTGAAATATAAAATCATCTTGCGTATTTTTATTGTCATTTCTTTATAAATAATCAATGATATTTTTGGCATGAATACTTCATAAAGTAACCAAAGATAAGTGTAAATAAAAAAGTAAAATGATGATAAATATTTACACAATACCGGTTTAATATTTATTTAGCATATGTGCATATTTAGGAAATTCATTTCTTACCAGTGACACTGGTGGCCAAAAACATTGACAGAAAAACGTTCGAAAAAAATGGATCCAAAATTATATAAATCCAAATCAGACCAAGGAATGCTTTGCACGAGGGAACTAACATTAGTTTTAAGTAAATTTTAAAATATTACGACGTTTGAAAATTTTGTATTATGGTACAATTTCTGACAGAAGAATACCCTCGAGGAGTTTTACTCCACCATCAGGGGTAGTTAATATTTAACAAAAATACCTCTATAATTTTAAATGTGCCATTTGTGCAAATTTCGGAAATTCATGTTATTGTGTTTTTAAATGTTCAATATTGTAAATGCAAGCTGGGTTCTACAATTTTCTGAAATGTATAGATTAGCATGTTAAATCTTAAATCTATATTATTTCTTTACGAGGAAACCCCTTCTAATCAACCAACAATTTCGAACTTTTTAACAAGATACAATATTAAATTCTAGAATATCAGATTGTTACCGTAGTTTCTTGTAAAATGTCGATGAATCTTCAACGCGCTATCTTATTAAGACGATTGTTTTTTGAATGCAGAAATCTTCAATATACGTTGGTCTTGTAAATAGCTGACTCTAAAAATAATAAACTCTACCGACGAAGGTACATGAAAGAATAGTTGAAACAAATACTCGATAATTCTAACGAAGGCTGTTTGATATGTACATTTTATTGTACAACAGCGCGATAACGCTTTGCACGATTTCGTCGATAAGCTTGAATAGCTCTATTCAATATAATTATTTCAGTACAACACGTGACTTAAGCTCCACGTAATTTTAAAATTATTATGGGAAACGGTTGAGAATATTAAAGAAAGTAGACCTTATTTAAAAGTTCGCACAAAACTCAGTCATTCGGTAATACTGATTTTAATGCATAGAGGGAAAGTTAACGGGTCTGATAAGGTATCTTATCAGACATTTCGTAGATGGAAAAAGAAATTTCTGCCTGGCACAGAGTCTGCTAAAACTGCAGCAAAATCTGGCCGACCTGTGACTGTAACAGGCAAGGCAAATACCTCAAATGTCAGGGAAATAATTGACGATGATTGCAAATATAAGTTTCGTGATATTGCCAAATATGTTGGCATATCGCTATCTGCAGGTGCTCTTCTTTTTAAAGCGTATTTTGAAAGTACGAAAACTTTCTGCCAGATGAATCCCGCTTATATTGACAGATGACTAAAAACGGGAACCGAAAAGCAATTGGTAAAAATGGTTTCCAAATCTAATTAAAGAAAATTTGCAAACATTGTTATTGGTGACGAAACATGGGTTGGCTATTTCGAACCAGTAATAAAAATTGGAAACAAAATATAGTTAACTTAACACGATAGAAAACCTGTAGCTGCCAAAAGAAACACACGCACAAAGAAAAGTCTGTATTCTTCTCATGTGATGGTATAGCCATGGAAATTCCGTTCAGTATTACAGATAGGTATTACCGATTCTTGTACTGAAAAAAAGTCAACAAATATTATCTTTAACGACATTCTATGTCATGATTTAGGCATGTTCGTCTACTTCATAATAATGCTTCATCAGCTTCATCACATAAATCTGAGGTTTTAAAGTAATTGTTAAGTCGAAAAAGGTTAACGTCTTGCAATGTCCACCACACTCTCAAGAACTAGACTCATGCGACTGTTTCCTATTTCCAAAACTTCAAAAGTTTAATCTGGTCGTCGTAACAAGTCCCGACAAGCTCTTGGCTCAGCCATCAGTGCCTCAAACGTCTACATAAATCAGCGTAACGTCACGCATTGTGTTGTTTAAACTTTACAGTTTTTAGTTAGACAGAAACTATTTAAAAAAGTATGTTTCATAGGTTGATGTAACTTATACGTATGTGGCCTTCGAGTTACTTGTAATAGGTTTCGTATAAATATGACGATAAAAAAATGAGTAAAAGACCTATCTTAGCAGTACTTGTAACTTTAATTTGAAACTTTTTTTATTTTTATAAACAGATTCATTTTCCCCTACTCACTTCTTTTCTATGAAAGATCGATAAACATGAAGATTTAAAATTTAAAAAACTCAATCCTTTCTTAAACTAATCAGTGATTTAATGACTTCACTACATATTATATTAAATGTAATACATAACATATTTTTAAACACATTTTGTTTTCATTTTTGTTTGATGAATTATCTTTATCAGTAGAAATTGACACTGTACCACAAGCAAAGCAAGAATCATTCCGATTACACGGTAATCATTCTTCGAACAACTTTGAAAATCTGTATTGTATCTTTCAACAATGTTCCAGCGTTAGCCTCAATACATTTCATACAAGCTACGACTTTTAAAAGTTGTATTTTAAAAAGCATAGGATTGTTTTATCGCCAAGTTTAAAAGCGAAATTGTCGTGAATTTCAATTACGATTATCTGAAAACACCAAAATTTTACAAATTTTAATGTTCCACTTCGACTATTTATCATTTTCAGAAAACAAAATAATTTTTCGTATTAATTTTTTGTCTATCGAGATATTTAAAGTTTTTACTAAAAATTCTGTTTTGTCTGCAATTACAATAAATTGTTCTAACAAATTTCAAAACATGATGATTTTTTAAATACGCTTACAATAATTCTTAGTTTTCACAGCTAGGTTCTGATATAAAGTCTGTTATATACTGACTGATTAAATAAACAAAAAAATTCAAACCGGGGTTGCGAAGATTTTAGATTACATCTTTAGCTGTCATTCTGACCCATCAAGCAGTTGTAATGATCTTTTAACTTGATAATTAAAATTTTTAAAACATTTCCTATCGTTCTAATTACAGTATCCAAGTAATAACAATTTGGAAATTAAAGACAAATTTGTATTTAAAAATATGATTTTGGCGCCAGCAAAGGTTACCTGCATATAATAAACAAGAGGCCCATGGGCCTTAACGCTCACCTAAAGATATGTCCAATATTGTTTGAAAAGTGATAAAGACAAAATATTAAGTGCAGAAACTGTAAGAGTTTTTTCTTAAGAACTCCCACAAAACTTATTCAGAAAAATATCCACTCACATTTCATTTATATGTAGCTTGAATATATGCATGAAGTAACAGTAGTGCAATGAATAATTTCCAAATCATTATTGAATTTCAGTATTCTTATGCAGCTATGTCCTTGACCTTTGAACATATATGACCTCGAACCATATATGATTGCCAAGTCAATACCTACAATATTCTAATATACATGCCTATGTATAAAATTAATAGCTTTCAAGATAATTCATAATTTTAGTATTCCTATATTGACATTGACCTTTGAACATATAACCTTGAACCATATATCAAAATGATCGTTGTCGCAATACCTACAATATTCTATTATACATGCCTATACGAAAAGTAAATAGTTTTCAAGATAATTAGCAATTTAAGTCTTCTTTTGCAGCTGTAACCTTGACTTTTCAACATATGACCTTGATCCATATATGCAAAATGATCATTGTCGCGATACCTATACTATTCTAATATACATGCCTATACAAATAGTTAATAGTTTTCAAGATAATTAGCAATTTAGGTCTTCTTTTGCAGCTGTGACCTTGACCGTTCAACAAATGACCTTGAACCATATATCAAAATGATCGATGTTGCAATACCTACAATATTCTAATATACATGCCTATACAAAAGGTTAATAGTTTTCAAGATAATAAGCAATTTATGTCTTTTTTTCAAGCTGTGACCTTGATAACATATGACCTTGTGCAATATATCAAAATGATCGTCATTTCAATACCTACAATACATGCTTATACAAAAAAGTTAATAGTTTTCAAGATAATAAGCAATTTAAGTCTTCTTTGGCAGCTGTGACCTTGACCTTGAACCATATATCAAAATGATCGTTGTCGCAATACCTACAATATTCTAATATACATGCCTATACAAAAAGTAAAAAGTTTTCAAAATATAGTGACAAATATATAATTTTTAACAATTTCCCCACTCAGTGCCTTACAATTTTCCCATTTTGAGCCGCCCCATTGCTACCATTTGTGCAAAACTAAAAAAAGATGACCTAAGGATGTTATAAATGAAATAACTAAGGTATATCTCTTGTAGATTTAGAGGAAAGATTTTCAAAGTTTTCACTATTTTCCCCCTAACGGGGCCCCAAGGGGACATGCTCCTTCATTTGTGCAAATCTGAAAGGGCTTCATCCCGGCATAATGGTTTACAAGTTTCATTAAATTTGACACAGTGGTTTTGGAGGAGAAGATTAAAATGTGAAAAGTTTATGCACGACCCACGACGGACAACGCACGACGGACAAAGATGGATAGCAGTAGCTCATCTGAGTTTTCAGCTCAGGTGAGCTAAAAAGTAAAAACATTATTTAACAAAAAAACTGTTTATTTAAAACAAGAGAAAGGAAGTGTAATTGTGCCGGAATCAATTCCGGAATTAGTCTTCGCGACATATCCTTTTTGTATTTTAGTAAGTTCGCGCTGATGTAAACAACAGCGTTCTGACTGTCAAATCTGCAAACCTTTCTTTTCTGCTCTATTAGCCCACATTGCAAGTTTTTTTATGTAAATTTCTTGATAGTTTTATTTTTTTATTCTTTTGGTTTGTTGTATTTTTGAATTTTAATGTTACAATTTGATTTTATCGTAAATAGAAAGCATAGTAAATTTCGTCATAATTTCGCGCTCGTTTTATATTATTGTAAAGTTCATTGCATTTTTATTCTATAATTTTAAATTCGGTTTGTTTCAGAAATATACACGTGGTTTGTTATTTTATTTCTATTGTAAATTGTTTATATTGTTTTTATTCACATTTTGCACATTTAATATGTAACGGTTGTTCTTTGAACTATGATAACAATGCCTTGAATTTTTGTATCCATTTGCATGTTATTGTATTTCATTTTATTTTCTTTCAGATTTTTACCATGAACAGTAACTTCAATTTTAACATACACACAGATATTGTATGAATATGATGTCATCTGCGGTCAGACTGTGCCAGTCTTACGATCGTACACTTAACACTTTTGTTCCTGAATAAAAGTTTGTAAAGATTAATGTGGTTAGCTGTTTTGCACTAGAGGCAGCACAGTAATAGATGAAAATTACTTTGTAACGGTATAAATATGTCTACGTTGTTTCACACATTCTTTTTACATTTATCATATCCATCACAATTAATTTATTAGTAAACATATCACTTACAAATACGAATGAAATTAAGTCAACCTCATCATCAAAAAACCGCCAAAAGATTGAAAATCATACAAAAACTTTATTTAAGTTTCTTCTTTTAAATATCACAAATATGAAAAAAGCTAATAACATAATATAGGCTAGTTAACTCTATGCACTATGTTACTAATATGTTTGTAGACTTCCGGAAAATAAACATAAATATGTTTAAGAATATTATACATTCGGAAGTTAAATGCATTCATTTGGCATAGGCTGTAGCTAACGTTCGGGTCTTTAAAGCATATTATTTGTTGCTAAACGTAAAAATGTCTGGTATACATCGATCAGTTGTTGTTTTAGTATATGTAACCATAAATAGTACTTCTATAATCTTTGTAACACGTTTATATAATTAAATAACAGTTTAATAGTCATCATCAAACTAAATTAAGACCTTACATAAACATAAATTGTAACATTTCATAAGCATTTTGCAGAGAGATATAAACTATGTTAACGCACTTTAGGTTTGTTTTTAGACAATTTGTTTATAAGCAAACCTCGTTGTTGGTCAAAAAGTTGTTTGTGTATTTTAAGTTTTTATATAATTAGTTTTAAGATAGTTAATTGCCATCAAAGATACTTAAATAACTTAACGCCTTGTTTACATTATACATATTGCACGACTACAACCTTTTATTTTTATAGTCAGTTTTGTTGTCGGTAGTATATAATATAAAATATGTATGTTTTTCTTGTTTTTGTCTAATATTCTGTTCATTTATATTCTACAGATTAGTCTTTATTCAACCACAGGATGACATTAAAGCTGCATAAAGTTTTCCTGGGAAAAAAAATTAAAACGGTCCTGATCTTATCAATGATGTTCCCAATGAACAATGTTACATTTGGTTCAACGATAAAAGCTCGAATAAATACAGAATTAACAATAATTTTTCAGCGGGATGAAGCCTGTGGAATCTTATTTTAAAACATGGTTACGTCATAAAAAACGAATCGTGATTAGAAGTTATCCATTTTTTTAAAAATATATTTTTAGAAAGTAAAAAAAAATCAGAAAAATTGAAAAACTTAATACAGCTTTATGAACAGAACATTAGCGATGTAAATCTGAAGCATTAACAACCAGTATGTTAACCCTCTAAAGAGGATTATCTATTGAAGTCCCTTAAAACATCCTCTAAAAGCCTATTAATGTTTTGATAATAACATGTATTTATAGTGTAGCTTACAAGAAACTGGGATAGAAAAACAAACAAATGTAAAAATAACAAAACGAATAAAGCAGATAATTATTATTAACCAAAAGGGAATATTTAACAACATGTAATAAAACCAAGTACAACAAAACAACAAAAAATGCAATGAATATATTCGCTGATTATAATAATACGAACGAACTACTTTTGTTTATTAAAAGTTTCATGTAAAAATATATTTTACTTTTTTTTGTTTGTTTGTACCTGGAGCTACATTGATTCTTTGCTGTTGGCGTAACAAATGTCACATTTGATAAAGTATGTTCTGTAAACAACTATTATGTAATTTTGATTTATTCTTAGTACGTCATGATTAAATATTTATGCAAACACAGTTTCATTTTTTTAGTTAACACTAATCGTAGATCACAGCTGTCTCTATTAATTGTTCACTTGTCAGTAAGTAAAAACTCATTATCATTATTTGTTAAAGATTATACTATTTTATCAAGACTCGCGATTGTTAAATGAAAAGGCGGTCAGGATTTATAAATTAGTAGAAAATACTGGATTCGTGATTCCATTTTCTTCTTCTTTTTGTTTCATTTGATTTGTTTTTCCATTTTCTTCTGGTTTCATTTCCTCCCTGAAACAAAAGCATTTTTAAATTAAAAATAAGCGATTTCAAATATAAAAATATATAAGATATTGCAAACCAGGAAATTGACAATAATAAAGTCAATGACAAAACAGCCTAACCAGACAAAACGAAAACACGATCATACCCGGACCACTGATCAAGAAATGTTCGACTTTTGTCAGGCACTCGAACATGATTTCAATGGTTGTCAACAGCACTATTAGAGAGCTGTCAACCATTCTTCTTATAATACATCAGGAGTTTCATAAGAGGGCAATTTAAAAAAATCTTCACCTAAAGTTACTAAAAATAATAAAAAAAACTTTATATATATACTTCATTAAAAATTAAAAAAAATTGTCTGTTTATTGATCGAAACAAAAAATTATTATCGTTGACTGTTATACTTCTAAGAAGTACTATGCTTTAAGAAGGCAAGTAAAGGAACGATATTTAAAACAACCCATCAAAGAAAGAATAGCATTTGAACAAGGTAAATTATTGATTCCCATTTTACATTGTTAGTAAGTGTGCAATGTGAGATCTTATATACAGGTATCTGTTAAAGATTTGTCATAATGTGTCAAATATAAGAATTTATGATAATTCAACAATATGGTACCACTTATATTCACGCCTTTGTATTTAAGCAAAAGGGAAACCTCTTCACTTACTTATATTTAGAATTCTTTTTACCAAACTGTCTACCGTCTTCCATAGTTTCTGGAAGGTTCATGTTCATTGTTTCAGGTAAAGCTATAGCAAGAATTCCTGCTAGAACCGATAATCCTCCAAATATCACCAGTGGAAGTGCTCTGCCGAAATTACCAGGGATAACTTTGCTCTGAATCATAAAAAGCGAATAAAAAGTTAAAATTGTTTTTTTTAAGCCTTTAATTCATACGAGTCTTACCACACTTTCTACAGTAATATTTATCGTCAGGGTCGGAATAAATACTTATATGGATTATATATATAACTTTTATAATTGTAACATATCCTAACACTTACTACACTTATAGCATTCATAAACATTAATATTTTTAAATACATGTTTTAAATAAATATTTTCATTTTCATTTTCATTTCAAAATGTATTTAATAGATCTAAATATTTTCATTTCGCGAAAACGTATTTGATAAACAAGATTCAAAGCTGGTTGCGTAAAAGATAGTTTATCATTTCCAGTTTGATTTGAGATGTTCATTCAACTGGTTATTGATAATTTTTAATTTTTCTCTGCTAGATGCTCCTAGCAAGTGGCTTAGTGTTGAAAAATGTATTTTATCGCACAAGGAAATACATCAAGTAAACATTGTTTTGAATACAATCAGGTTACTTGCATTTAATTAGATGGGTCTCTATTTTTTTTAAATAGTCCCTTGCAATATTGTACGAATTCTTAGAAGAGAAAAATGATATTTTGGTCAGGTTACTGTTTTGATTTTGTACTTAATATACCCTAGAGAATGAGAGAAGTGTATTAACGCAAATCGTGATACAAAGATGTATTAAATGCCGAGTAAGGTCCTTTTATGAAATGGATTTTTAAATGAAATCATTAACAGCATTGTACAAGATTTATTAAGTTTCTTTAATATTTTAAAAGAATGAAACTACAATTATTTAGCTAAACATGCTGTTATTTACCAGATCTCAATTAAAAAAAGACAAAAGAACAACCAATCTCTTTAAAAACAATCAATTTATTATTTAAAACTTACTAAATCTGCTATATATGGCGATACCATTCCGCCTACACGTGCACATGTAGAACTTAGCCCCATACTTGAATTGCGTACAACAGTGGGGTAAAGCTCTGCTGACCAAACATATATGACAGCAAATGCGGCCGTTATTCCTACTTTCCCTAACATAGCTAATGTTATTGTTACTGGTTGTAATGCTGAAAGTAAGATAGAGAAATATAAATATAAAACACAAATACCAGTTGAATTTTGATGTGCCAGATGTGCACATTTCAGAAATTCATTCCTCATCAGTCACAACTGATTCGGAAGAATACATTAAATAATGAATAAAGAATTTATTCTAAACATTGTAATACCATAAATTAATGAAGATTTTATTTCTTTGTTATGAAAATTGTTAAAGAATGCAATTGATCAATATTGCCAACATTATAGTTTAGATGACTATCCGTATTGCGAGACAGGGAAATCTCAACAAGATTATGATATATATCCTGTAAATTCGATCTGGCAGGAAGTTTTGGTTGTTTTATTTGCCAAAAATTATATAAAATACATGTATAGGAAAACTTGAATTTAAATAAAAACGTTTATGGTAAAACAAAATCAGAATTTTAACACGGTTACCAAATAATGTCATCATAAAAATCGTTGTGTAATATGGCGCGTAAATCGTTTAACGGTATACCCTTGACTTTATTAAAAATCAAAGCTAGAAAAAAGGCATCGAATTTGATGGCACTGGATATTAAAGACTTAAAAAGTCGCCTTCTGTGTTTTGTTTGAGAGTAGAAACCGTGAAATCACATTCCATTGGGCGAATTTCTGTATCAAACAGTCGAGAATTTCCACGGTCCGAAAAAAAAAATCGCCCAAAGGCTTAGATTTATATGATAAGACGCAATACATGGATATATACAAATGGAAATGTCTGAGCATTTTTGTTTTTTAAAAAAAGTATTTATTTACAATAAAATTTAAGAATATTTTGGGTTTTTGGTAAATGTTTAGATACAACAAGAAGTTGATTTATTGATAGAAAATATAATTGTTCCTCAGCAATAAAGGTAGAGAAAATGGTTCGTTCTTGAATTTGTTTACCTTTCTGTAAAATGGACAGAATAAGACATACATTTAACATGAATGTGTTTAATTTGTCCATATGTGCATGTGTGTATTTGTGTTTAACAGTTTTTATAAAAAAATCAAGGTAACAAATGTTATTTCGTAAAAGGAAAAATTATGCTATCATCATAAAGAACAAATTTTGCACTCACATTTATCAGCATATAGCATGGTAAATATAGTACATATGCAACATATTCCACCCAATATCATTGTACTACAATGTAGTATCCTGCGACCTGTAATATTTAGAAGGACCAAGCATAATGTGTAGGCGGGTATCTCTACAAGGCCTTGAAGAAAGAAGTTTAAATAAAAATCTCCACCAAGATTTCCAGAATTAAGAGCCAAACCGTAAAATACCATGCTCACAACACACCTGTAAATAAAATATAGAACCCCAAAGTATACAAAATATCCAGTTTCCTCTGGAATATTTTCAGTGTTAAATTGTGTAATCCGTTTGACATTTATTGGGTGCCAATAACCAAAGTTTGTATTTTCATGTTACCATTTAAAAATCGCTCTATACCATCACAGTAAAATGTGTAAAAAAACCTTTAAAACTATTCGATTTGTCGGATTTAAAACACTATTTATAATTAAATCTATTGATTATCTCTTGTTTCATTTGGAGATGTTCATCTAGTCGGACATTTCAAAATAGTTCAATGCATATAGTGTTCGAATTTCCTAAGAAAGATTGTAAAAATGAGCGAAAAGGAAAAAATGCACTTTAACTACAATTTTCCAACTAAACCGACACCTAATCGTGATACAATTTTCGTTAATATCACGAGCAAGTCGGACAACAAATAAATTTACATGTTATCTTTAGTACAGTATATTGAAAATTGATTTTTATAGCAAAGGTTGGACACATCAAAATATCGTACCAGTTAAAGAAAATGATCATTGATCGAACAAATAAAACACGTGATGTAAATAGCTGCCATACGCCCTCTCGTGGCGGATTTTCTATAGAAGACATATCTAACATCTCCTTAGGTATATTGGCTTTGTTAACCTTTGCTGCTTTGGTGACAATTTTGCGTGCTTCATCGAATTTATTTTTACTGACCAACCATCTTGCAGATTCAGGAATGATCCTGAAAGAAATTCATAAAATGTGTTAGATATAAATTATAAGCGTAATATTAATTTGGTAAAAAAATGTTTTTGCATTTATTTACATTTTCTCTAAAGACACAACTATGATTGATATATTGGCTAAGGCTCTTGAAAGTCGATTAATAATAGAAAACGGATGATAAACCAAAGATTTACAGTTACGGTATTTGGTAAAAACAAAACATATCAAGCGACTGGACAACCCTTGTCTTGAAACTTGATCTTTAAAATAAAATAGACCAAAAAACGTAAAAATAATGAATTGAAATACCAATTGACTTACCACCAGTAGGCCAAGTATAAGAACGTTGGTACAGAACAAACAATCTCAATATAAAACCAATCCTTTAACCAGTATCCGATTCCAGCTAATATGATAACACCAACTGCCCAAAAGTATTCAATAACTACTCCAGTTATAACTCGTTTTGATGGCCCGACTAATTCCATTCCTAGAAAAAATTGTTGAAACATACCATAATAATTTGTAGAATTTAGCAGTAAAATTTTAAATGCAGTTTATTACCATTCATTTGAAAGCCATAAAAATCTATTCCAAAGAAACAACATAGTTCTAAACACGTTTTAGTTGAATTGACAACTGTAACGTATATGTTATTTCAGCTATTTATTACATCTTTAAATATCAAAATGAAGACAAAGCATTTATATTTAAATGTCGTTAAGACAAATGCATATTGTACCAGATTTCACTTTGAACGGGCGCTGGAGCAAATGACACGTGGATTGGAAATATTGGGTCCACATCATCACAGTTACTTTGTAACTAGAAAACGATAATGTCTATTTAAAAAAAAACTTTTTTTAATAAAAAAGAAAAAATGTTTACATCTTACCTATGACAAAACCCGTCATAAACAAACCAATGCCAGACATTCCCGTGAAAAATCGTAAAACACAAAACGTCGCAAAATTAGGTGACCATGGTAACGCCATTGTTGATACCAACATAAGCATGATTGATAAGAAAAATACTTTTTTCCTTCCAATTCTGAAAGCAAAAATTACGTGATTTTTTTTTTTTTAATTACAAATTATTTTATCAGAAAATAAAATACATCGTTTTCGTATACGTAGTGAGTGTGAAAGATGAATAGTTAAAGTTACTCATATAATTTTAAAAAATCCCCTACTTGGATAAGAATATCACCTGCAGTGGAAAATCCCGTTTCAGACAACAATTTTCAAACAAAATAATCCTTTAAATTTTCAGCAAAGAACATCATCTTTAATAATTACTCACGTATCAGACAAAAGTCCTAAGCCAATAGATCCCGCTAAAACACCAGCAAAGTAAATCATTTGTACATGTGTTGTTTTCAGTCTGTCATCACATACTAAGTTAGTCTACAATAAATATTATAACGGACTAAAACTAGTGCTAAATTGTATAATAATTACAAACTGCGCGTGAAGTCCGATTTTATTGTGTTTTGATTGGTCGATGTTTTCTGAATGACGTCATTTTTGACAATTTATTTTCGCTTTGCACTTTTGCCGAACTACTTTCGGTGTTTTCCGCTGTTATTAATAGACAAATATTTATAATGGCGGCACACAAACAATAAAGCAGGTTAACACTCGCGGCATTTTAAAAAAAGACTTGAAATGATTAAACAATTGAAGAACTGAACAAATATTATCTGTATTTCACAATAATATGTAAAAATCAGTTAATAATAATAATATGCAACAAGTTTAAAATGGATGACCTTAAATTTGTCGAGAAACAAAATCCGTCTGCAACTTACTGCTGGCTAGCATAGCTGCTTACGGCGATGAAAATTCGACAATTTTTTTGTTAGATGCTTCGCCATTACTCAAAGCAATACATGTTCCATCTGACGATGCCCTTCTACGGTGTAAAATCCCAACTGTTTACTTGCAAACATGTCGGTTTTCGGCAGACTTTTTTAGTAACTAATACGGGGTATCAAGTCATTTCGGTACCAAGGCACGACTGTAAAAAGTCATTTTGGCACCGACTACGATTAAATTCGGTACCAGAAAAAAGATTAAATTCGGCACCAGAAAAATATTTATGATTTGTTTCAAAAAATTATTTTAGGTTTTCATGCTTGTATACAAATTTAATATTTAAAATTAATTATTTATTTTTTTTTGAGTAAGTTTAGTTACAAGATGTTAATTTTACAGTTACATATGTCACAGATTACTAGACCCTGTATAATCATCATATAACCTCCTTTTGAAGTCGGGTACTAAAGGCGGCAGAAAGCAAGTGATATGGGTCTGAAAAGACCTAACTTTGTTGGTACATGTTTTAGGAACTTTGATAAGAATTTCTTTTGAAGTGTGCGGATCAGGGCTTAATAGCGATTTTCTGTGGTCTTAGCAAATTTTTCAAATGACCTATTGTCATTGCCGAATTGACTTGGTACCAAAGTGATTAGAATTCTTACACGGCATGTTGACGTCACGAATATGTATTTTGCAACAATGACTGAAAATTTTCAAAACGACGTAACAACATTTAAAGTTAGTAAAAAGTTTGTAATTAAAAGGATTAGATTTCAATTTTGCTTCGCTACGCTACACGGTTTTATACAATTTGTTATCTGTCATCTTCGTGTTAAACTTCATTAACTTTGCAAAAAATTGAAAACCAATCCTTAATTATCAAACCTTTACTTCAGGCAAGTCATTGTGTTTGACCCTTTTAAATTGTGGATTTTGTTTCTTGCTAATTCTGACGTTGTTCCATTTGATATATATATATATATATATATATATATATATATATATATATATATATATATATATATATATATATATATAAAAGCTTGATTAAGAAATTTATACAAAGGCTTCCTGATAAACCTAATCAGCTCTCAGCTTTTATCGGGTGAGGTTTTCTCGGATTGATGCAAAGTGCCTACTGAAAACCAACTTGTTATAACTTTTTAATGAAATTCAAATTTGAACATATGGTAAAGTTATATGTATCAAGGTTAGTGACGAATTTGAATGATTATAGGACTAAAGATACGAAAAATTAAATAAATAATTGATTATTACTGTAGCAAGTGTTTGTAATATTGTTTCACGCCGCGTCATTAATTTAACCTATTTGCGACCAGAGGAGGGTTATGTACCTCTATGGATCAATAAAATAAAACAAACATACCAGTCCTTGTCCATATCACAATCCCAAAAACAAAGTAAAAACTTTGCAAACTGGCAAAATATGTTATACACGTGAACTTCCATTAAGGAAGTGAGGCCGGGTGCTCCGGAAGGGTAAGCACCTCCTGTCAATCTAAGAACAATTTCCTGTATTTCAATGATGTGCAAGTTTGTATTTTGGTCTGTCTTACACTAGAAAGCAATCGGGGCGACTTTTCAGTAAGGTTCACTAGCTCACTACAATTTATTATGCCGCAAACAAGAAATCAATTTCCTTAATCATTTATCTGAGCAACGGGTGAAGCAGTCAATATTCTGCCTTTTAATTCCGAGCTTCGGGCAAAGAAATGTTAGAGTCCTATGAATGACCAAGCCGGTGTTCTAACCCCCTACTTCTCTTTCTCTTGTTTGAAAATTAAATATCGAATACTTGCTCTAGGTGGACGTAAATGCATGCATTTTCACACAATATGAACCACCTTACCTTCTCTGTAAATGTTGATAAAAATATACTCCTGTCATAGACCCATGATCTACATTGTATTTTGTCCCGATTCTGAAACGTGCTGCTATCTGATATATTGATGTTATACATGTGACACTGTTCATATGTCTTTGTCTCATCGTCCGATGGTGGTATGGTTAAATTGATTAAATACTTGTGATAATCACTCTGTACAGCGTAGGTATCATTATCCAATCCGGGAATGGCACATCTGAAAAATAACAGTATGATATGATCGAATTGTTACGATTATGATATATCAAAAGTATTATGATATGACCATTAGTGAAACATCTGAAAATTAAAACGAAACAGTCAGGAGGATTTTTTGAGGATAGGTTAAAATTAATTAAATGTCATATATAAATTTAAACTTTTATTTTTGTACGGGGCTCCTTAAGTAAACAATTTCGGAGAAGTAAAAAGAGTAATTAAAAAATGCTGATGGGCACTTCAGCCGTCAAGGGATATTCCAAAATGGAATGAAATGAGTGGAGTAAAAAAAAGTCAAAATTTCTCCACCTTTATCAAGGCGATCAGTTCTTGGATCGTTAGGTGAAACGGGATACCTGAAAAAAAAACCCACCTACCTTCACATTCTCACGCTAGGATCTACCCGATTTAAAAAAAATTAAAAATTAAAAAAAACATCATTTGGCGCCAGGAAATTTTCGTATCTACTGGTTACTAGTTGATATCCTTACTTACTGTAACCTGATGATCTTGCAATTAAATCATTATCATTTAACTGATCTTCAATTTATATCACCAAGAAAGCATTTAAAATTTTATCTATGTTGGCAAGTTTCTATTAAAACTTTATTTTGATAATCACTTTGATATATTTTCTATTTAGATCGGACAGGCTGATAGTACTTTACGAGCATTGGACCTGAGACATTAAGATTATTTATTTAAACTGTAAACAACTACCCATTTGTTACACGCATACATTGCAAAGAAGTTTGTAGAGTAACCCCATTGATCTATATGTATACTATAAATACCAAAACTTTGTTACAATGATCCCCGAGATTTTGATAAATCTAGAAAGCATCCGGAATATATGAAAGTTTGGTTTCGTTTATTTGACTTCGTTTCAGTGTTTTAAGCGACTAATTATGTACTAGTTCCTATTTCTATTTGTTTCGTATGTTTGACTTCGTTTCAGTGTTCTAAGCGACTTATTATGTACCTATTCCTTTTATTTCGTTTGACTTCGTTTGAGTGTTCTAAGCGACTTATTATGTACTAGTTCCTATTTGTTTCGTTTATTTGACTTCGTTTCAGTGTTCTAAGCGACTTATTATGTACCTATTCATATTTGTTTCGTTTATTTGACTTCGTTTCAGTGTTCTAAGCGACTTATTATGTACCTATTCCTATTATCGTTTGACTTCGTTTCAGTGTTCTAAGCGACTTATTATGTACCTATTCCTATTTGTTTCGTTTATTTGACTTCGTTTCAGTGTTCTAAGCGACTTATTACGTACTTGTTCCTATTTGTTTCGTTTATTTGACTTCGTTTCTGTGTTCTAAGCGACTTATTACGTACCTATTTCTATTTGTTTCGTTTATTTGACTTCGTTTCAGTGATCTTAGCGACTAATTACGTACTTGTTCCTATTTGTTTCGTTTATTTTATTTCGTTCGAGTGTTCTAAGCGACTTATTATGTACTAGTTCCTATTTGTTTCGTATGTTTGACTTCGTTTCAGTGTTCTAAGCGACTTATTATGTACTAGTTCCTATTTGTTTCGTTTATTTGATTTCGTTTGATTTTTCTAAGCGACTTATTATGTACTAGTTCCTATTTGTTTCGTTTGTTTGACTTTGTTTGAATGTTTTACCAGCTCATTGCGTACCTATTTCTCCTCAATGGTTCTTGTTTTGATACGGCGATAATAAGAAAAAATTCAGATCTTTAAACTTGATTAAAAGACCGGTCTGTCTCATCATTTACGTAATTTGCTTCATATTAAGGACGTAATCTTGAATGGTCTGAAATACACCTCCAATCATTCTAGAGTTTACAACGTTTAGATTTGTAATTTCTGTGCCACAAGGCATGAGCTGGGGCTACTGATAAGGGCGGATATTGGAGAAATGTCCAGTTGTGTGTTAGTAGCACTATTGAACGTCATGCACAATCTTCCTTGTTAAGTATATCCTTTTTATAATCATACATTTTACAAAAATGAGATTATGATCAGAGTTGTAAAAATAAGCGATAATAATATGATTATAAACATTTGCGAAGAAGGAGTTAAAGCATGGGGTTTATAAAGTTTTACGCCACGGTCAAGATTCTTTTTGTTTTAAAGAGAGACGGACAGTTCTGTGATGATAAAGAAAACCGGAACACCTGGAGAAAAACCACTGAAACTTTCGAATTATAGAATCACCTCCCAAATTGTGTTTCAAACCTAGAAAGTGAGAAGAGTTTGATTCATAGGCCAATGTGTTGAACAACTCGGTCATATGGCCTCCTTAACTTGCATTTTATGAGATTATCTACTACTAGTATATGTACTTAAAGGAAGACGAATATATGTAGAACATTTTATTTTAATTCACAACAATTTATGAAAAATATCTGGGACTCGTGAATATCATCGGACATTGTATCAAGATTGCTTTCAAAGCTTAAATAATAAATAAAAAAATCATAAAATAAAATAAAAACATAAAAGCAAGTATCCCAAAATATGTTTGTTTGTTTTTTGTCTTGTATTGTCTTTTTTGTGGTTATTTTCCTGATATAAGTTACGTTCAATGTTGCCTGGTACATATTTGAGTAACATTAATTTTATTGAAAAAAAAGTACGTACTTTTCGTTTGCTTACGACTATAATCATATCTTGACATTAACGAAATATTTGATATTTTTAACTTTAAAATGAATTCTCCAACACAAAATCAGCTGTGTTATTCCTCAATATATTTTGACACAGTGTCAGTTTTAAAACTCCAGTTTCACAGTAATCCTATCTCCTCTTTCTTACTGATTATATAATTTATCAATTGAAGTTTTTTGTTGTTTGTTTTCATGTTATATAAAGTGTTTACTCAGTCAATGTCACTTACTACAAACATGTTACTATTGGGAGAGATCAAGGTAAAATTCTTCATCATAATGCATACTTACAGTTAAGCAATTAAGAAATCGCTGTATAAAAATAAACACCATTTTAGTGTTTGCTTAAAGGATAAATAAGAAGATTGGAAGCCATACATATGAAGATAAAATAAACAGATATTTGTGTACCGGACTGAACAACGTTTTGATTGGTGGTGGACATCTTAATTCGAATTTCATTTTATTAATTAAAACTGGTTTTTTGCTATTTATATTTGCATGTCCCATATACTTACCCCATTTTAACGTCTTGTTTGAACCACGTATATAACAAAATAAACTCGATGTTTTTGACATATGTGGCCTTCTTTAAAATCTAAGTTTATTATATAACTAACTAGTTTCTTGCTGTTTATTTACATGGCATACAAATGCATTACTAAAACTTTTATTTATGTGGCATTTGATAGAAAAAACAGAGACACTACAGCCAGTATATGAAATGCACTAATGCAAGTTCATTGGTATTTGATAATTCAGATTTTTTATTTAGATATTTAAAACTTCAGTTCTACCAGGTATCCTATTGTTGATACACGAATTTGGAACTGAAAATAGATATACCTGATACTTAAATGTCACTAAAGAACATTCAAGGTTGAATGAAAGATATACACTACACATGAAATTGTCATGTGCTACTTTTGAATTGTATTATTTCATAAAAATTCAAAAGTAGCACATGACACTTGTGTATAAACCAAATATCTTGGTACTTGTCTGAACCAGACAGTGTTACTCAATGTCAGGCTTTAATATTTATTTTTATTTGTCTGCATGTACCATGTGTAACATAAAACTGTTTGTGTTGACGAAAAATATTTAGTCTTGGATTTTAAAGACTATCGATTAAACGATACAGATTAAACTGTAACTTTAGACCGCCTTAATGGCTCAGCAGAAAGCGTCCACCTAAAAAGTAGGAGATGGTGGATCCGAACCCCGTTAAGAACATACATGCAGTATTGTTTCCTCGCTTGACTCTCGTAATGAAAAGGGCACCAGTATAGATTTTTGTACTGTCTAACCATTGAACAGCATAGCTATGGCAGTTATTGGATTATAAATGTCATTGCTTTGCCAGGCAAACTGAATAACGCGCGCTAGCGCGTTATGATTTGTTTGCTTGGCAAAGCAATGGTATTTATAATCCAACAACTGTCACAGCTATGCTGTTCAATGGTTACATCTACGTTATATTAATTATTAATTAATTTTTTGAATTTTTGTCACATCCAACGAGAAGTGGGGTCAATTATTGAAACATCGTAATAATGTAAACAAAATATAGTACAACATGAAAAACACAGAACTCGCAAAAATATGAAATATTTTATTAACCATCACATTGTTTTGCACTTTTATATAAAACATCAATTTAGTCACTTTCATAGCAATTTTACGAAATTATTAAAAAAAAAACGAATTTCCTAAGGCGGATGACGAACAAGTAAACAGTCTTGAAAATTGACACGAAAACGATGTCTCACTCTCACTGTCATTTTTTGGAAATTTAAAGTGCAGTGCGAGAAATTGGAATCTACGAAGAAACCAGGAGTGAATTAATTGGATGACGGTTATGTAATCTGCTTTGGAAAGTCATAGTTCCTGTCCTTATTATTCGTAGAACTTGTGGAACTGACCACATGATGCGACCCAGATTGTGACCCATTTAGGCGCAGTACAACAACAGCTGATTCGGTGTTTACATTTTTGCAGGGTGAGTTAATTCTGACAATGAGTTACTAAGACGTTTTTTTCTGTTGTGTTGAAACAGTTCTATTGCAAGATCGGGAGAAGCTTCTCATTTATGGTTCGACATAAACATTATGTGCCGAGCCTTCGTACCCTAAGTCACTAATGATGCTGAATGGCCTTCGCCTGCAAACAGCGAGGAGTGTATTTACATGTAGTTTCAACTTTTGCTGCATGGCATATGCAGGACAAAAACGGGCAAAGGTGCGTTTTGAAAGTAACTTGAACACGAACCATATATCAGACTCTTCAGGACCAGCAATGGCCTTTTTATTATATTGATTGAACAAACTCTGGATTTTTTTCAGTTTTAGTATCGAAACACTGAAGCAGCGGTTTAGCAATTTTACAGGACAGTCGACCGTCTCAGTTGCATATATTAATAGAATCTATCATATGCGTCAGGGGTAGATAGAGGTATCCCACCCTAGTGGGCAGATTTTTTGTGTCTGGAAAGAGGCTGCCGAGTTCCAGACACAAAAAATCTGCCCACGAGGGTGGGATACCTCTATCTACCACTGACACATATGATTGATTCTTTTTCTTTCATCCCATTAATAATTTTGGGCAAATTTAACCAAAAACACGAATGGCTGACAGAAATTCCTATCTCTTAAATGACCGTCTAAATCAGAAAAAGAATACCATCATTAAAAAGACCGGCTTCGATTCCTAGAATACCTTCGGTATGCTGAAAAAACGGGAATTCTTACATAATCACTTTAAAAAGGGAAAAACAATCGTGAAATCTACATGTAATGATCAGCTGTCGGGGAGTATTTTCAGAAAATGTATTACTCCGCAGCTTGACCCTATATAAGATATAAATATACTTAAAAGTACATCTTATTCCGCAAGAAGTATGTAGTGCATAAATAACGTGAAAATTAGCTTGGCTGCAACATGAAAACAGGAAAAATTATAACAGAAAAACATTTGAATAATATTATTAAAATAAATTGTGATTAAACTTGCTCCTGTCAGTGGAGGAAGTTACAAGAAGTTAAAAAAGTAGTTCCGGCCGCACGAGGAGGTGAAGATAAACAGCACGAGGAGGTGAAGATAGAAATTTCTACCACCGTTTGTTCCACTTGGAAATTATTATCTCAAACTAAGGGGAATGGGAGAAATTATTTTATGTCCCCTTCAAAGAAGGGAGGGCATATTGCTTTGCTGCTGTCGGTCAGTCGGTCGGTTGGTCGGTCTGTCCACCAACAGTTTCCTGTTCATTTTTTTCGCAGAGGTTGCACATACTGAAATGAAATTTGGTATACAGATTTATCAATAAAATATCTATGTAAAGTTCTGTTTTGGGTACGATCGAGCAATTTTTGACACAAGTTATCCCCCTTGGACTTAGATAAATTTCAATTATTTGCAGTTTCCGTTCATTTTCTTTGCATAGGTTGCGCATACTGAAGTGAAATTTGGCTATACGGATTTATCATAAAAATATCTAGGTCGAGTTCTGTTTTGGGTACGAACGAGCAATTGTTGACATAGTAATCCCCCTTGGACTTGAATTCCAATTATTTGCTTACGTTCATTATCTCTACAAAGGTTGATCAAATTAATTACTGATATAACATATATAATCAGGTTGGTTAGAATATGGTTATATTGATAATAATTTATAATTTAGAAGTTCAGTCAAACCTGTCTGAGGGTCCATATGTTTGCGCAACCTATAATTCATTTTTTTAGCTTAGACACATCATACTTGATAGATTTATGCGTCTCAGATAGTACTGGTAGTTGACCCCTATTGATTTTAAGTTTAAAAGGTCAATTTCATTTCCATGTACACTGCCCATAATGTATGATGCCCATAATAAAAGCTTGTGCACCCTATAATATCTGTCCAAGAAGGGGGGGGGGCATAAGTGTTTCACGTCTCTTGTTTAACATCTACCATTTTCGTCTGTATAAGATATCCCCCTCTGAAAATTTTTTGGTTGTATTTCATGTTTTAAATTTAAAGTGACAAATTCTCCAATAATGACTGTGGGTTTAACTGGTGGTAAATAGCTCAAGAAATAAAATTTATAGATAGATGGTACCATACACCCTGTCTCAGTATTATGGGAGAAATTGGGGAACTTTTAAAATCACTGGAAATTTCTGTTGTGTATTTAATTCAATATATATTTTAAAATTAATAAATTATTATTTTTTTCTCAGGTTGTGTTGTTGTTTTGCTATGGAACTTCTTAGAAAAGTAGTCCAGAGAGTGAAATTTTCATACGCATTGTGTAATGATCATGTGATCAATGTCAGTTATTGCCCCGTAATTGCCACATGTCTCAAACATGTTTATATAGTAAAGTTGCAAAGCAAATGTACATATTCTATAATGTCTATTGGGGATCGATATGATTGTCTGTGTGAAACTGACTCGATGATCTAGTACCGTTGTTAACGGTCGCAGTGAGTGTTCGCTAGGATAAGACAAACCATGATATACACCCGCACACATGACGCATAGACGAACTGGTTATTAAATGAATTCTCAGATATAAACTTGCTTGTGACGCGAATAGCTGAAAAATTGCTGATACGACGTTAAACGTCATTTTAACCATCCAATTAGACCGTTTTAGAACTATAACAATATAGATATAAGTGATCTTTATATACATATACTTTTTCCATTAATGATAAAACAAAGGGAATGTAAATAACTGTCAAATTTGCACTTGTTTAACCTTTTTACAGGCGATCGCTATGGTAGATTTTATTTTTTAATTTACTGACTTTATTTTTCGCTTTGTTTTGTTATTTTTTCTTTCTTCCTTTTCAATGATCCTACTACCTGTAGACATTTTTCAAATGAAAACTTGAACATGTATAGTTTCCTAAAACTGTAGTTGATAACAGTATACCATTCAGATAGTGAGCGTTATTGCTTATTGTATCACAGCCAAGAGGAGATGTGTTTTGTGCGTATTGTTGTTTTTGTTTTAACTTTTACATTTGCTGTAATATTTTGCTTTTGTTTAAAGTAGTGTTACTGTACATCGGGTTACATTTTGGTATGGTGCGTTTCTGTAGTCATTGTTTAAAGCGTAATTGACCAATTGGAAATTCGACTAGTAAATTGTATTCTGGTAATAAAAAGGTTACTATGAAATGTTTTACAAAGACATGAATATCACAAACAGAGCTCAATATTAACGTACACGGTTTTCGTGTTGTTTTTCGACTTTGGACGGTTACTGTAATAAATATCAAGCAGTGTGGTTGAACGCACACTGGAATATATATAATGCGGTGTGGTTAGACGGGAGCTGAAATAAATAATCATCGGTGTGGTTTGACGGCTACTAGTAAATAATCAGCGGTTTGGTTTGACGGGCACTGGAATAAATATCCAGCGGTGTGGGTGGTTTGACGGACACTGGAATAAATATCCAGCGTTGTGGTTTGACGGGAACTGGAATAAATATCCAGCGTGGTGGTTTGACGGGCACTGGAATAAATATCCAGCGGTGTGGTTTGACGGGCATTGGAATAAATATCCAGCGGTGTGGTTTGACGGGCACTGGAATAAATATCCAGCGGTGTGGTTTGAGGGGCATTGGAATAAATATCCAGCGGTGTTGTTTGACGGGCACTGGAATAAATATCCAGCGGTGTGGTTGGATGGGCACTGGAATAAATATCAGCGGCGTGGTTTGACGGGCACTGGAATAAATATCCAGCGGTGTGAGTGGTTTGACGGGCACTGGAATAAATATCAGCGGCGTGGTTTGACGGGCACTGGAATAAATATCCAACGGTGTGAGTGGTTTGACGGGCACTGGAATAAATATCAGCGATGTGGGTTTGACGGGCACTGGAATAAATATCCAGCGGTTTGGTTTGACGGGCACTGGAATAAATATCAGCGTTGTGGTGTGACGGGCACTGGAATTTAGAAGATGGCTTTTGATAATCGTTTGTAATTTGCATCAAGTTTAATTCATTACCTTACATTAAGGCCTATCATTATAAAGTTACTTTATACAAGTAATACCGAAGAAAATATGATACAAGCCAACGATGTGGTCAATGTGATTATTTGTAGGTTTACACCATCTGACATAGGTGTTATCACATACTGACAGTCTTCAAACAGCCCTCTGCAGCACAAAATCAAACTATTTACAATGACATTATTGTATTACAGACGTAGAAAGGTCCTCCTACAAACTTAAATAACGGTTTTATTGTATAAAAGACTCCAAACTGTTGTTTTTGTTCTTTTTCTACATTGAGTAACGGCAAAATTGTATTATAGATCCGGAGGTGGAGGTGTTTTCTATCTATAGCGAAAGCTGTAATCAAGATCCGAAGTGTTCCTTTTCTACATCGGATAACAAAAATATTGCATTACTGTACCCGAAGTGTTCTCTTTCTTGATCGAATGGGGGCAATATTGCGTTACAGACTCCAAAGTGCTCAGTTTCCGTATTGAATGACGACAATGTTGTATTACAGAACGCAAGTCGTGTCCTTTTCTACATCAAATAACAGCAATGTGCATAGAGAAAACATATAAAAAATATACCCACCCGGTATACAGTGTTTATGTATATTTTAATAAATAAATGGAGCATGACATACAGAAAGTTTTTGATGATTATGTCAAAGGTGTGTATATGTACAATACATGCGTTGTGTAAAAGTTAAAAGATATACATAGAGCGAATTCCTCTTTGTCGCGCAAAATAAAATAATAAAAGCATATTATTAATAATATAATTTATAAAATATTTTCGAATAATTCGAAAAAGTTTGTACCATTTGTCTCGTAGCATCAGTACTGTTGGATATCGATTAGTTATTTAGTTTTTAGTAAGTTTGAAGAATACAAATGTATTATAGGGAGGATGGCAGTGTCCATAGGTGAAACTATGAAACCTTGATAATTACCGTTGCAATATTTTGATTTATTTTATACTTACCTATGGTCAGGTGTTCCGGTCAAAAACACGGATATGACGGCATGGAAGCCGGAACTTATCATTGGTATGCATAGTATAAAGTACAGTCTCTTCTGGTACGGCCCAAACTCGCCAATATGACGCAGAATATCGTCAAAACGCATACTTGTAAAAGCTGCCTTACAGTGGGTAAAATAGTCATTAAATACTGTATTTATCTCCCAAAACTAGTTCAATAACAAATGTACATATCTATCCATGCATAAACAAGTCCCTCCTCGTTCGCAACAGTCAATTCTTTGTATTTGTATACTGTGACACTTATTAGAAAACAGACTGTCTAACGTCAACAAAAAGAATCTTTAAGTAGACGATTTCGATTTAAAGCACTGGTGTTAAATATGTATATAAATATCATTATTTATTTTTTCAATTTTAATTTATCACCTTACCCATAAAGACATTATATATGATCGTCAGTAATTATTTCTTAAAGGTAATAAAAAAATTAGAACGATACTTGACCTCTTGGCCATTTTAATGATGTAAAAATTAGCATACTTAACCTTTATATATAGGATAATTATGTGGTGTTGACAAAATCACAGGTAGAATAAATGATCCTCTCTCTCTCTCTCTCTCTCTCTCTCTCTCTCTCTCTCTCTGAAAATGAATATTAATATTACACAGGCTATATTTTGTACCCGAACACTAATCTATTAGTTCTGTGCATGGTCACGGTTTTGAAATTCGATCTTCGTGTGTAACACTGGTCTGCAACATAGATTAAAGTTCAATGTTCCAGTATTCCAACGACAACCTTGTAAATTATAGGTAAATGATTTATATGAGGGTCACTAATATTCAGTTAACTGTTATATACCAACTTTTATTTTTCAGTGTCAACTTTATAATCTTAACACTAGATACATACAGAAAGTTTAACTACCGGGCATCGGGCCAGAAAAAGTGTAATACGGCCAGCATATTTGTTTTATTTGTATTAAGCCTCATCCAGATACTTTCATTTTGTTTTTGTAATAAAGAAATCGTACTTTTTTCTTTTAAAATAGTCCCAGGTTAGGAAAAGTACAGGAGGGTCAACTTTAGTGATAAAATTCAAAGCTGGTCCCGAGTTAAAAATATTTTTATTTGCGGTCAAGAGCGAAAAGTGATCACTTTATTCTACGTTCATTACAAATAAATAAATAAATAAATAATAAATAAATAAATAAATAATAATGACAATAGCGAAAGTTAAAGGCAAAATATATATTAATATATTTATACCGAGTACCATCGGACGTGATCGATGTTCTAGCGTATAATTAAAGAAAAAGACATCACCTGTCGTAATATGTGTTTTCAATAAGTCAGCGAGTACAATTGTAGGTCCTGTTGTGTACTTTTCGATTATATGATATAGATAAGATCATATCGCCTCTTCTTTCTTAATTTTTAGGCGACTTATAATGTGTCTCAGCATACACATTCGTTGTAATTAGATGTAAATAAAACCTTCAAAAGACCTTGAAAATAAACGCTAAACTATTCTGAAATGGTATTAAACAAACTTAAACAATCTTACAAAAGGATTTCGCAATTTAGCAAAATATGAAAATCAAATGTTACGGTTAATTTAACTGATTATTTGAAAATCGTCTGCTTTGAAACTGCTTAATTAACTGCAACTATATTTGGTGTGAAAGTTCCCTAGGTGGGATTTTCGACCCGATCCTAAATTCCATTTTTGTCGCCTATTCATTTTTTTTGGCATTCAGTCATCACTCTTGTAGTTCCTCAGTAAACAAAATTTTTAATAAAACTTGTGGATCAATGTGACAAATCTTTATTTGTTAGTGAGTGTATATATTCAGTATGCTTATGTTTAAAAATCTGAGTATTTATTAAAAATATTTCAACACGAAATACTAAAATTAAAACAACAACAAAATATTACATTATTTTAATATAGTTTAAAATGTCTATCAATTATAAAAACAAACTTAAATCTTTAATAACGATTACACAATAAAACTTGCACAACATGTTACCAACACAGTGATTCTTTTGATAAAGAAACATATTAAACATATTATTACATCATATATATATATATATATATATATATATATATATATATATATATATATATATATATATATATATATATATATATATATATATCAACGGTAGGATTTCGTAACATAAAAACAATACTATATGCAATAAATGCTATTTAAAGAAAATACAAAATACATCAAGATGCGGTAACTAAGTACATGAATTTGTGGTTCTCGAGTGTTTTCCTGCTTTTTACAATTGAGTAAATTTCTTATCGTGAACGTGGTAATATTTTAAATATTCCATACATATTTTTTTATCAATATCACAATTTCAAAAACTTAATTTTTTAATATTTTTACCATAGTTACCTTAAACAATATTAAAAGTTTTTTGGAATGTGTTTCTAAAAGAGTTTTTTATATTTAGTGAATGTCGTTGCTACAGAATTTACATTAGCTGTTTTCACATAATACATTTATAAATGTACATGTATGTTTCTATAAGTTAGTAGAAAATCCGGGATTAATTTCACCACCACTTTCAAAACCATTCACATTCTCCCTGAAAAAAAAATCAAATTAGATATAAAAATTACCAAAAGGTATTGAAGGTAAGATATTTCCCGATTTCAGACAGCTACTTCTTTTGAAAACAAGTTTGAAGACCATTTTGTCATCAAATTTAGTGTCCGTCTAAAGTCGAGAGCTTTGTAATCAGTGGTTTAATTTTTAAAAAAAAAAATCCTTTTGTTTCCCATTTTCCTGTTTCGTATTTTTGGTTGTACTTATCATTAGAAGGTAATAGAAAATTTAGCAGCATTTTTGGAATAGAAAACAATGTTGAACACCATATCATAGTGATTTGGATAAATAAAGAATAGAAAAGGCATTATAAAAACATAATGACAAGAAAACTGAAAATTACAATAACACATAATCATAGCAACAGCCAAGACCATAACGAGACTCAAGTAATGCTAAGAGTACTCGTTACAAAAGTAAAAGAAGAAAAACTTTCTTAAAAATAGCATGAAATTGTCATATTATACATTTTTGAATTTTCTGAATGAAATATTCAAAAATTTATAATATGACAACTAGTTTGCAATTTATAATATGATAACTAGTTGTCATATTATAAATTTTTGAATATTTCATTCAGAAAAATTAAAAAATTTATAATATGACAGAATAACTCGCCACACAAAATATCAATCAAATTCTTTATTTTCGTCGGTTTGATTGGTTAGCCTATTTCTAACCAATAATTTGGCGTATCGAAAAAAGATAATATAACTCTCTACGCCGTTGGCATTGAAGAGTTATAAAGCATGCCAAACCAGGCAACTGTATTGCCGAATAAAGAAGCGATATAAACTGGTCTAAATATCTGTATGCTACCAATAATTCTGTATTGAAAACTTAAATCAAAATCTATACTTACATTTTTATATCAGTAAATGGTTTGTCTTTTCCGAACTGTTTTGCGTCTTCTACGGTTTCTGGAAGGTCACGACCTTTAGTCTCCGGTAACATAAAAGCCAGCACACCAGCGAGAACAGACAAGGCGCCAAATATAACCAGAGGTAAGGCTCTACCGAAATTACCTGGTATGACTTTACTCTGTGTAACAAAATGAAAAAATTGATATAACGAGTGGTAAGGCTGTATCAAAATTACGTGGTATTTGCATAATTTTAATATGTGCGACAAATTTAAATGTAATGTTATTATTTTATTATTTGCATACATACCAAATCAGCAATATATGGCGAAATCATGCCGCCTATACGGGCACAAGATGAACTAGCTCCCATCCCGGCATTTCTAACGACTGTGGGATATAGCTCAGCAGACCATACATATATAACAGCGAAGGCAGCAGTGATTCCTATCTTACCAAGCATAGCTAAAGCTACTGTTAATGGCTGTAAATCTGAAATATAACTTAACTTTATTCAAAGTGGCTTACATGTGACTAACGTAAGTTAAAATGTAAAAACTCACAATGCAGCAGTAACCATAGTTATTCTTCACAACAACAATAATACTTATTCATTTTGAAAAAAAAAGAACTTATTTTTCTATCGTATTTTTTAAATCTTTAATAGTGATTAAAATATCTTTTTATTAATCCCTCGTATTTTAACTTAATTGATTCTTTTGGTGTCACGAATATTTACTCCAAGTCAAGTCGTACACGCAAAATAAAGCGCTACGTTTTAATATTGGTGAACGCGTGTACATTTCCACTTGTCTTAAAACTTAGAGTGCGAAATCAAAGAAGCTGTCTTAAATCTGATCGTTACTAATTTGATGACATCACTTCCGTTGTATGTAAATCAAGGTGACTGAAGTGTTTAACTAGTGATGAACTGATTTGCATATTTTGAATATATATATATATATATTACATTGCATTATTCTAGCAAGCAAACAAAAAACGATTAAAATTCGAAAACATAAGCGAATTAGGCTAGTTCAACGTAGTTCACAAGTGTTTACAGTAAAATGAAATAGTCATAGAGTTAAATGCGTATAACTGAATGCAAGGTATTTCTGATACACGCTTTATTGCAAATACTAATTGTCAAAATGTTTTCAGAGCTTTTTGAAAGTAACACAAATTATGTCACTCAACGTCAACAACTCTATTTAACTTTTATACGTTAGAGTGTGGTTAGTTTTTGTTGATGTTGTGATATATGGTTGGTAGTGTTTGTAAATGTCACCTTTATAAATCCAACACAAAGATTCCCGAAATGCTTTTCTTATGATGATTTCTTTCTGTTCGAAACCATGCTCTCTCTGTCACATTTTATGTACATACACATGCATATTTATATAAATTGATGGTTCTTTTACGTATTACAATGTTTTCCATAATGATTTCTTTTTGACATAAGTGCACATTTATTGACTATATAAAAGCAAAACCTTCTAAAAATGTAAAATAATAATAATAATCATTTTATAATATAAAAATAAAATAAAATAAAATAAAACAAAATTAAAACAAAATAAAATAAAATAAAATAAAATAAATAAAAGATAAATAATAATAAATAAAAAATAAATAAATTTCACTTACCTTTTGATGCATACAACATGGTAAAGATTGTTGATATACAACACAATCCTCCAAAAATCATTGTAAAACAGTGCAAGAATTTACGTCCCGTTCTGTTTAGTAGAACTAGACAAATGGCATATGTTGGTATTTCAACGAACGATTGAAGGAAAAAGTTGAGGTAGAAATCCCCAACTAAATTACCAGAGTTTAATGCTAATCCGTAATATACCATACTGACAACCAGCCTAAATTTAAAAAAAAAATGAAAAACGAATAAATAAATAAATAAATGAATGAATGAATGAATGAATGAATGAATGAATAATCCTTCAATTTGAAAGGATGCTTAGTTGAAATTTCGTCAATAACTGTTAAATAATAATAATAATAATAATAATAATAATAATAATAATAATAATAATATTATTATTATTATCGCAAATTATATCGCCAAATAATCACATGTATAAAAATTGGAGCGAGAGTGAAAAAAATTAATTGGTGAAAAATTCTTAACCGGACTTCGGAAATAATTGTTAGTTTTGTAATGAAATATGTCTATAAAATGTAAAACAAATTATTTAAACGCATTATATTAATATTTAGACTTACCAGTTAAAGAAAATGACCATTGTTCTTGTAAGCAGGGTGCATGAAGTAAGTAAATGCCATATTCTTCCTGTTTGTACCGGATCTACGGAATCTTTATCTAAGAACTTCTCCGGGAGCTCCACCTTGTTTACCTTTGCGGCTTTCAAAATGATTTTTTCTGCTTCTTTGAATTTATTTTTACTTAACAACCATCTTGGAGACTCTGGTATTAGCCTATTAAAAAAATATATAGATAAATAATAAAGCATGGTTAATTCCATATCACATGTAATATCGGTCCTCGACCAAAAGCCTAAGGTCTGGCATTGGTCGAGGGCCGATATGACATGTGATATGGAAAAGCATTCTTTGTTCTTATTATTATACATTTAAAATTTTAAATTAATGAATCCATGACGATTTTTCAATTAATGAATCCAAGTTCAATATATTCGACGCCAGTTCGTCTAAAATTTTCTCTCCACGACTGGACCAAGGACGATATGATGTTTGTTTATCGAAGCGGAACAACGCAGAGACGTTCCGGATACATGTACTTAAAGCCAAGATGATCCGAGAAGGGGTGTGATATTGGGGATGTGATTATTTGGGTGCGATATAGGGTTGATATTGATTTTTAGTTTGCATCAATATCGGATAAGCAGAAACTATGCATTTTAATACAAAGTTTCTGCATAGTATTTTTTATATATTTTTTATCTGTTCTTGTCATTATTTTTATTTGTTCTCACGTGTCAACTGTATACAAGATTCCAAGAATTTTTGATTTATATATATATATATATATATATATATATATATATATATATATATATATATTCGCTAAGATTCCTTCTATTTTAAAGAATATCTACTATATGTTTAGTATTGGACTTAATCAGGGTTTCCCCTATATGTCAAAAACAAAATAGCTTTTTGTTTTAAAATGTTAAGTAATCGAGGTGTCATTTTTAAGAAAAACAAAACACAAAATGCTTGGAAATATATCTTACAAGGAAATACTACTACAGTCAACTGTCCTCAGTCCCAAAGACTGTTTAATAAAGGAGCCTACTGTTTTAATTGATAAAAATCCTCGGGGATAAGCAGATATGTTAGTTTTTCATTATCAGATGGATTAGTAAACTCAAGATTTTTAGTGATAACTTTTGAAATAATTCATGCCGTAAATTATTATTTTATATGAATTGAGATTACATTTATGCTCGAATATGGTTACGTAAAAGAAACAAAATGTAAAATCAGATTCCAAGCAGAAAATGTTTGTTATTTGCACGTGTTCTGAAGGATGTCGGCTTCGACAATTACTATGACGTCATCATTTATGATTATAACTGTATATTGATGACTAGTTTGGCGCCAGCTCTGAAGGATATTGTCTAAGACAATTTAAATGACGTCGAAATCATTTATGACAAGCTTGGGTCAATGGAATTCGCCAGTGTACCACGTGATACCTCATAGCGTTTGTGCGGGACAATTATTTCTATTGGCAGTGGAATTGCATAAAATGACATTTTCCCGTAATAATGACGTTTTTTTGGGAATATTTGACATAATCGTTTTCCATTTCATTCCGCACAAACGTTAAGAGGTATTGATCACGTGGTACACTGGCGAATCCCATAATGAATGACGTCGGCTGAGATATCTCTATGACGTCATCATTTATGATTATGACACTTAAATGGTGATTGGTTTAGGGTAAGCTCTGGGGGATATCAACTGAGAAATGAAATATGACTGTATATATATTGGTGACAAGTTTGGGCCAATGCTGAATGACGTCGGCTAAGACAGTAAGTATGACGTCATCATTTACAATTATGACTGTATTTTAACACTTACCACCAGTATATAAGATACAGAACAGCTGGAACAGATAAAGTTATCTGTATGTATTTCCAGTGTTTAAAAGCGTACCCGACACCGGACAATATAACTAAGCCAGCTGCCCAGAAAAATTCGATGACCACGCCTGCTATAACTCGTTTAGATGGTCCAACCAATTCCATACCTAAAAGTAATTTAATTAAGTATTTTACAACTACAAAGCTTAGTACACTGCTAACAGTTAATATGTTATATGTGTTTGTTGCATAGATTAGTTGATCAAATTAAAATAATGTTTTCTTAAAGTATGTACTCAACTAAAGCAAATGAACCAAAAATTTAGAAACTAAGATGAATGAAATAGGACAAGGTATCACGGATTATATATCATTAGAACTTTAAGTGGCCTCGGTGGCCGAGTGGTCTAAAGAGTGCGCTTACGGATCACAGCGCCTCTCACCGCCTGGGTTCGAATCCCATTCGGGACAGATCCTAGTGTGAGAAAGTTTGTTAGTTCGCTTGCCGAAGGTAGGTGGTTGTCTCCGGGCACTACGGATTCCTCCACCATTCCAAAATTGACCGCTTCGAAATAAGTGAAAAAATCTTGACTGGGACGTTAAACACCATTACTCCACTCATTAGAAGTATTGACTATGAACAGGTATTAGATAATGCGACGTTCATTGAGTAACTTTTAGGTATTGATCTGAAAAAAGGAAACCGTATGATTCATTCATAATGTAATTGAACTTCTTATAAAATTAAAAGCTGTTTTTACTATAAAAACATTAATCATGTTACGAGTTGACTTACATTTACGTTACGTTTAAAATCTCTTTGATTAAAAAATACCTACCCATGACAAAAGATGTCATAAACATCCCTAAACAGGCAACTCCAACAAAAAATCGTAGAATACAAAATACAAGAAAGTTTGGAGTCCATGGAACGATCATTGTGGACACTAACAACAACACAAATGAAAAATAGACAACCTTCTTTCTTCCGTATCTGTAAAATAAATAAAATAAAACAATATATATATATATATATATATATATATATATATATATATATATATATATATATATATATATATATATGCGTAAAAGAAGTATGCAAGTGATAGTCGGTTCATTGACCTTTTGAGAAAAAAACCACTTCCGGAACAGCTATTGTTAAGTAAGTCATGTATTACATAATCGCTTGTCTAACGCAATTTTTTGGTTAAAATTACTTTCGTTAATGGTTGAAACTGTTAAATACAAATTTGACATTGAAACCGTTCGAGAAACTGGCAGACGATTTGAATTGTATAAACATTTCATTTTTAAAAAAATAATAAAAAACTATCGATCTTTTTATTCTAGTAATTCCGAAATTATTGTGCAGTTCTATATTTTAGTATTTATTTATGATTACAGCTGGGTACTGAATACGTCATTGCTACATCTTATATCTTAACAAACCAGACGTCTTTAAAATGAGTTAAAATTTTACAAAATGATATTTCATTTCGTTTGTGTTAATGGTAAAATCTTGCAAATTTTAATTTATTTTTAGGGCATCATTTCGCAGGCTTATTCTAACTGTATAAGATGATTTTGTTAAGGTTGTTTTGTAAGTTCGCTGTAATAAACTCACGCATCTGACATGGCTCCAAGTCCAACTGATCCCAGTAAAACCCCGCCAAAGAATATCATCTGAGCGTGTGAGGTCTTTAATCTGTCATCACAGACTAGGTTTTCCTGTAAATGAATTGATTATGAAATTAATGTTAGGTATCTAAGACTAAATGTCTGGAGTTACTTGTTCTTTGATTATTTGGTATATTCGGCAGGACACTTAAGTGCAAGCTGCACTTTATATGTGCACATAATAACAGCACCGTGAGTAGTTCTTTAACTGTTTAATATTTTACATAACTTGGGTATAAATTAAACAAAGGGCAATTTTTGCAATCTAACTTGTTCCCGTCATCAAATGTAGATGTCAAAATTTGCATATCCCTTACTTAAATATTCCTAGTTGAGAATTTGGGTGTCACGTACTTAAAACTTACAGATTTATTTTTTATTAGAAATAATCCTTAAAATGTACAATGAACATTAAGTTTATTAAGATACTAATAAGCATTGCAAAATACACTTAAAACAAGCGAAAAAACTTGTTTGTAACACTTTGAAGCCAGACAGACGAGTTTAAGGATGACATTTGTTGTCGAAGACGAAGTGAAATGACATCACCTGAAACCATAAACAAGCTTTACGAAAAATAAAATAAATATTCACTTACCTGTGCTGTAAATGTAGCGATGTAGATTGTCTTATCATAGACCCATGACGAACACTTCACCTTGGTGGCATTTTCAAAAGTATCTGGCTCCGATGTATTGCCATCGTATCGCATACATTGATCATACTCTTTCGTTTCATCTGTAGATTTTGGTATTGTGAGATTTACGATATATTGGTGATATGCATTCTGGACTTCATATGTATCATTATCATACCCAGGTATTGCACATCTGAAAAAAAGAAATCGCTCTACATCGACAAAATGTTGACAAATAAATCAATTGATAAAAAAAAACAAGACGTAATTTGAAGGTATCGAGGGATAATCCCATCCAAAATTAGTTATAATCGGTCCATTGTTTTCAGAGAGACGAGAAGAGTTAACGCAAGGATACATGCTTCATTATGTCATACGCCTAACTGGCAATAGTCATTAGAACGACAAACGTAAACAAACTGGTTTTATTAAAAGTTCTGGCACTTAAAAAAATACAAAAATAAAAGAAAGGCTTATGAACATTTATACCAGCCCGTGTTGTTGTTAGTGGTTCTTTAAATCAAGAAGGCTGAAACCTGCTTCATTTATATATATATATATATATATATATATATATATATATATATATATATATATATATATATATATATATATATATATATATATATATATATATATACACTGGTATATATATATATATGGTTAAATGTATGCAGCATATAGCGTATCAAAATAACACTTTAACTGTAGGCGTATATCAATGGATGATATTAAACATACTCACATAAATCTTTAGTGTAAAAAGATAAAAAGTTTTAAATATTCAATATAATTATAAACATCAAACATCTGAAATTTAAAAATAAAATGACTACAGGTATATGTTCATAAGTACTTATACCGTAATGTAAAAGGGTGATGAAAGTTGTGATCTGAATACTGATGTTATTGAGTTGACATGTACATAAGTTATAGGGGACATTTAATTTGCATGTTAGCAGGTTCATCCGTTTGATTTAAAAATGGATACAAATAATTTCTATATATTGGAATAATAATAATAATAATAATAATAATAATAATAATAATAATAATAATAATAATAATAATAATAATAAATAATAATAATAATATAAAAAACAAAAAATAAAAAGTCATAAACCGAGATAAAAAGCAAGATAAGAAAATTAACTTGAATATATCACTAAAAAGGACACTGAATTCAAAAGAGATTTAGCAATTAGCCCTATATCAAACAACAGGAAACAACTGGAATTACCAAACCAAACCAAAACATATTATAAATATATATATAAACACACTTCAAATCACTTATCGGTGACTACTGTGATCAGATTCATTACTCCAAATAAATTCAAGTTGACAAGGCGTGATTAATTATTACAAATGTAGCTGTGGAAGTTGATATATTACCTTATGATCAATCATATTCGCAAAATTTCATTTTAATTGAGGAGCATTGAAAGAAACCCGTAATGCATACAAAATCGAATACAGAAAGAAACAGCATAAAAACATATACTAATTATCAAAATACCGTTATATAAAACAATTAAATGTTAATGAGTTTTGATTAAACCCTACCCCTATGTTCAAAACTTTTACTTTTAGTGTTTTTTTTTTCGTTTGTTGTTGAATAAAATAAGTTTTATTGTCACTTATTTCCGAAATGTGCACACTTGGCTCAGTAAAATTAAACAGGTATTTTTGTTAATATTTAGTCTTTGGATAAGTAACCTTTTTTAAAAGTGTTTTAAAAAAAACCGGAAAATGTTTTTACATCCCTGCCAATATTTCAGTAACTTATTTCATACACTAAACATCTCGGTAATTACTTTAGTCAATAAGGCTAAAGAATACGGGTGTTAAAATCTATCATAAAAATCATACGGTAAGTTGATCATATATTTCATGCTACATCTAGTCCTGAAATCTAGTCCTGAATTTGAAACTTTTATTTGCCAATTTTTAGGACTTTTTACCGACTTACCATTTTAAATATTCATGAAGACGGTAAGTAATCGAATGAAACTTGAAAGATACGTGAGCGGGATATGACATGTTATGTTCTAACACTGTGACGTGAATTCAAGTTCACCTTTTTTTTAAAGAAAGCATCCATTATGTACTTGTTTAGGTTAGGTTCCTTTTTATGAAAATGATTAATTTAATCTTTATTATAGGTCCAAGTTACGAAAAAGTTTATTTCAATTTGCATTTATTTTATTGGTAAATAAATTCGTTTTTGATCATGTTTTCCTGGATACTAACATTACAAGATGTACACGCTTACGATTAAAGGCACAAGAAGTAATTACATAAATGTCTGAAAAAATAATATCAAAAAATAACGTGGAACATAAAATCCACAAATCAAGATACATAATAAATAATAGTTATAATTTATTCAGAGAAATTATTTACGATGGTAAAATACACAAATTGTCAAAAACAAGACAAGAGATATACATCATGAAAATTACAAAGCATGTTTTAAAATTTGTCTTTATAATACTTAAATGCGTTGGTCATTTATTGTCTTATTTGGTTGTTTTATCATTAAATTTTTTGGTCACTTTAGTTGATACCAATTACAGGTTTTTTAATTATTAATTATTCACACACACACACACACACACACCACACCACACCCACACCCACACACACACACTATTTTTGTACAAGATAAGTTAAATTAATTAAGATGAAGTAGTTTGTCATACCTGTGATCTGGTGTCCCGGTCAAAAACACAGAAATGACCATATGAAAACCGGCACTGACCATCGGTATACATAATAATATGTAAAGCCTCTTCTGGTACGTTCCAAATTCTCCAAGTTTTCTAAGAATATCGTCAAAATGCATAGTAACTGATTAAATTTTGTATATGATATGTTTCTTCATAAGAAATCGCACCTGTATTTCTACACCTATGTCGACCTAAATATTCATAGGCGTTCTCTCTCTGATATATAACGTATTCTTATGGTCTACCGTCAATCACCTCACCTTCGCAAAATGTGTTTTTTACTCATCAGAATTTCGATTATACTTTAACTTTTTATGCAAATAATTTTAGGAAGTACAAACAAGGTTAATGTCAATCATCAATGTAATATAATTTACATAAGTAAACATTTCATTTAAATAAATAGGCGGTTGTATATCAATTTTGATTGACAATGACCCGACCATAAGGTTACTGTCCGAACCATTAAATGACATTTTATACATTTTTCATTTACCTTCCAGAATACATTTTATTTATGAAAATGATGATGTTGTTGTTGTTGTTGTTGTTGATGATGATGATGATGATGATGTTGATGATGATGATGATGGTTGTGGTGATAGTAGTGGTCGTTGTGGTGATGTTGAATGGTGATGAATCACGATGAAGTGTTATAATAATAATAATAATAATGATAATACATGCAATAATTATTGTTTTTTTCTTCTTCATTATTATCATTATTTGATCATTATCATCATCATAACCACCATCATCTTATTTTTATCATCATCATCATCATCATCATCATCATGAGTATTATTATTATTATTATTTATATAATAATAATAATAATAATAATAATAATAATCATTAATATTAATATCATTAATTGTTATTATTAGTTAATAATTGTACTAACATGACAGTACTTGTAACTTTGAATGTTTTAAAGAATACTATTCAAGATACATCGGTACGTCTTGCGCACTAGTATTTTTTGCTACCGATTTTAACGTTAAAAGCCAACATTAACGACAAAAATCATTTAATAAGCTGTTAGAATGCTGTTCGTGAAAAACATGTATAGGTTGATTCAGAAAACACGTGTCTATTTTAAATGTCAATAACTGATACCTTCCCAATATTGTCATAAATAACAAACAACGTGTATAACAGTTGACTTATTTTGTTTTTAATGCTGACAAAATTTATATATGTTTTAAGAAGGATTTTTAAAGATTTTGTTAAAAAGTAACATTTTTATCTAATGTTTTATTTTAATTTGAGTTTTAAATGACAAAGCATACCCTGTGTATTCTCGAAAGACAAATAGTTACTTATATTTATCATTAGAAGGCAATAGTGATCAAAAGTCAACTGTGAAACAATAAAGTTATATAACTTTTTTTAACGAAGATTGGTTTGTAGAAATGTTGTTTAACGTCGCATCAGCAATTGTTATAGTTAAAAGTGACGAAAGCTAATTTATTTATCTCTCTTAAGTCACAAGTAAACCAGTAAATACTCTGTCTTCTTAATGCTTAACGCCAAAGAAGCAGTATCCTTTATGTAATACCAAACCGTGGTTCGAACCCACGAACCAATTCTGTTTTTACGACGAATAACATAATAACCTGTAAAGAGGATAAGAGTTAATTGTAGGCAAAAAATACTGGTATTATTATCGTAAAAAATTGTCATTTAAGAATGCTTTTAGTTAATAAACTATCACATTTAATCTGTTCTTTTAATCGTTATAAAGGGGTTTAATACACTTATTGTTTTACATGTACAGTAATATAATTGGTTAGTGACAACTTTCAAACATTTAAAAGATAGTCTCTGTGAATTTAGCAAAAGTCATGTTTATTAATGATCATGAAACACAATGTTCTGATAAAAGCCAAAACAAACGAACAAACAAAAATAAATAGAGATAAAAAAGGACAAAATCCTGAAGAAAACATATCAATCAAGTAGTAGAAGCATCCTCGCCTAGTATTAAGAGGAAAGCGTGTCGACTTGTTCACCCAGTGTCAAGATAATTGACTGGGGTAGTTGTATGCCTGTCTGTGTGGCATACTTATTCTATGAGTTATAATCTAAACAAAAAGTCATCCCGAACGCGTTAGTACACGGCAGAACATAATACACACTCTGTAAATCACACACATTTACGAGCTTGTTCTTAGATTAATCCTTTAGAGATAAATAACCTTGCTCTCTTCGCTCAAAAATTGTTTTTGTGACGTTACAAACAACAACAAGAACAATAAATTATTCTAAGCCGTGACTTTAAAAAGAGAGTTTTAATAAGGTTATACCATTTTTTTAATTGCAAGATCAGTAGGTGAGCGGTTCAAAACGCTGACTTGGGTAACAGCCATTTCGAGGGAAAGGGATTTTCGTCTTCTGTTCCAATTTTTGCAACCTTTTTCAGAATTACCGTATCGTTACTAATTCGCTAAACACCATTCTTTCTTTAGAAAAAATTGACAAAACATCCAGCCAATAACCCAGTCTTATGCAATAGTAACTTGGTATCCGTGAAATAAATTTAGTTATATGTTTGTTAAAAAATATAGATGACAAATGCATGTCGGAATGCTGTTTTAAACGTGCATTAGTCGATTGAAATTGTGCATATGGGATGGTTTTTTAGTCGTTTACTAGTAGGTAAAATAAGATGGATGGTAAGGGCCTGTAAAAAACTGTAAACTACACCACTTACAGACACTCTGTACCTACGTTTACTATAATTTATATTTTCGCCAATCGGTTTATGTTTTTGCCGGCAATAGGAACCGTCACAAAAATCGTTCTCTTGATGTTAAAGTAATAATTATATTAATTTTCTTGTGTTTTATATATCTATTTATATATTCTATATTGTTGGCTTTTTATTATCAAAAGCATGTTTTATTTGCATCAATTTTTCCTGAATTAGTGTTCAGTGCAACTTATTTTCCTTTCGAGGATAAGTGTTTTGTTTTAAATGCCGATAAAAAAAATTAACTAGAATAGGAATTATCCATTACCTAATAATAATCTGGATAGCATAATGTTAGGCAAGGTAAGGCATCGATGCATTGGAGTAAAACCATTTCATCGAACATAGAATTTAAATACAAGTACAAGTAATACTGGATATTCATCTGAAAAGGGCTAATAAATGTAAAGGCATGAATTCTTTAAAAGACAGTGGCGTGTCCTAGTAACCAAGCGACATCAATTGAAGTAAATGACGACGCTTTGACAACATAACGGTATAATTTACATAATCTTGCCCATATATATACAAAATAATGCTTTATATATATTTCGTTTTTCGTTTAAAGGCCCTTTTCTTTCAATAGCTCATTAATAAGATCAATGCGTGGTAATCAGGTGTTAAAGATTAAGTAGATTTGTTACATAATGTTGATCCACAACAATGGACATTCCCTGTTGCTGCAAACGTGAACAGAATTCATGTGTTCAAATGTAGTATTCTCGGGTAAAAGAAAACGATTTGACAATTTCATAATTCTGTCATGTGCTTCTTGAATTTTAAATGAAATAATGCAATTTAAAAGAAGCAAATGTCAATTATACAGAGATTTCTCCCTCTTATTGAGTGCAGTTTCTCCTATTAAATTATCTAAACTCTGTACATTTCGGATTTACGGATTGCTCATATTATTCAGGTGCAATCACTTGAATAAAATATTGACGCAAATTTATCATGTGCAAGAATAAAACAGTTACTTATCTTTTTAAAATGTAGAAATACACATAGAGTAAAATGTCGAATACACTATTTTATTAACTGCTTTATACTAAACCAATATGAGAGGATTTGAAAAAACTAATAACAAAAATTTTTTTTATATGTGTCAAGTTGACTAAAAAAATTATTGCAGCCAGGATAGAAACATCAGTAAACCAATTGATAAAAATATCCCCTTTGTGTATCCTTTGCCAGCTCGACGCTGTCTTAGGGCGAGCTGGCATTTTTCGCGGAACAAAATCTCACACAACCTATCTAGCAGGAGCGTTAAGAAGAAAGATGGCGGCAAAGTGATAAAGTCGTACTAACGTGAAAACACATTGGGTTTTTTGATTGTGATTTCATAAAGTTTTAAATAAATGTTACAAACCGCATATATAGTCAAAACGTTGTATTCGCGCCTGAAATTATTGTTTACTGAGCTAATTGTTTATGTCCCGATCTGTCATTTTAAACTATGACACTATCCAGAAAACTCTGGAACCTTGTCCTGTTGAATAAAATCTCAACGTTATTTTCATTAAATGATAGAATAAGGCAGTGTTTGCCTCCATGTTGTTTACTTATAAAAAGGTTCTCAGTGTCATAGCGATTTCAACCCTGACCCCCCCCCCCAAAAAAAAAAAAAAAAAATAATTAAAAAAAACTTTTTTTTTGTCTTAGATTAACTGAAAGTTGGACAATTTAATTTTACTAGCGAATTATTTTTCAAAGAGGTTCCTAATTAAATGATGTAAAGTTGAGTAGTTTACTATTTACGTTTTTCTCTTAGTCAATAATGAAGGATTGGCTTTCAATTTTTGCAATGTTATTGAAGTATAACACGATGATGACGGATAACAAATTGTAAAAAATTGCGTAACGTAGCGAAGTTATCGTGTTATACTTCAATAACATTGCAAAAATTGAAAGCCAATCCTTATAATTACAAACATTGTCTCTTTATTAAAATTTCCGATATCAGTATCGAAACATCGAACTAATTTGTGCTCAGTGGCTCATTGATACAGTGTACTAATTTGTGCACTGTGGCGCATTGATACAATGTGACATTGTTTACGTTGGCTACGACACACTTGGATGGCCGCCAAATGAGGAAACGGCTGTTACAAGGATACGACATCGTACAAAGTAGGTCAACAAAACAAAATAAGACGACACTGGTAATCAATAACGTTTGGCATTTTATTACAAATTATTATTGTTGTCATTCTTAAAAGAATATGTTTAATTTTTTCATTAGATATCACTGTTGCAAAATACGTGATGTCAACATCGTGTCAGCTACGATCTGCCGAAAACCGACATGCTTGCAAGTTGGAATTTTACACTGAAGAAGGGAAACCGCTTCCTAAATTGAATGATATCTGACAGCTATGGATCCGGAATGACGCATTGTGGAGAAAACCGTTTGAAGTACTCACTGAAGAAGATGTAAGTGAGTTAGAAATGGCCTGTGCAATAACCTCGTGAGTTTGAGGATTTACTGCTAGATCTATAGGTAGTTGTGAAGTCTGTAGAGTGTTACCTATGGAAGGGTTTAATGTTAATTGTAGTGGTGTTTGTGGTATGTCTTGACCTGTAGACATACTCAATGTGTCACTGATTGTGCGTTTTTTGGTCAGATGAACAGTCTCTACTGTAACTTCTGATAAAAGCTTCATTTCTGTGGCCTGACATAAGCATTATATGTCGGAGTTCAACACCAGCAGTACTTAAAGTTTGTATGGCTGTTGCTCTTAAGCTGTGTGCAGTGTATTTTATGCTACAACCACTATTTTGGCTTATGTGAGGCATAAGTTCTGTGAACATTCTTTGAGAAATTGGCTTGCATGTATACCAGACATTGTTATTAATGTAAGCAACAGGTATAGTTTTTACTCTACAGAACAGCCTGTTCGCGAGAGGATTACAGTGTGATAGAAAAGATTCAGGAGCTCTAACAGGACACCCTTCCCCATCAGTAGCATACATTCGCTTATCTGATATGGATTCAGGGTTTGATAATTTTTTTGTAGTGTTTCGTGAGTAATGGTAACATAACGACGACCTGTTTCATCTGTTTGAAATTCAAATGATTGGAGAGTGAGTTGGTGGTGGAACTCAAAACACCGACTTACAAAGTGAATAGCCAAACTATACCAAACTTTATACATCAATATTTGAGGGTCTTCAGAAGACAGAAGATATTTAGATATTTTCTCAAGGTCATTCTTTGGTATGGTTGGTGGTGGAACTCAAAACACCGACTTACAAAGTGAATAGCCAAACTATACCAAACTTTATACATCAATATTTGAGGGTCTTCAGAAGACAGAAGATATTTAGATATTTTCTCAAGGTCATTCTTTGGTATGATTTTTTTGTGTTGTGTTGGACGTGAAGCACCAGTTTTAAGCATTTGTTTTAATTTCCCATTTAATGTTCGATTTGCTTTCCGAAATGTTGCATCACGAGCAATATCAACATTTCTGCCGAGATCCTTTAGACTTCTGTTTAGAGCAGCCCTGATATTTTTCAGTGAATTTTTGTGATATTCTTTGGCCTGGTTCATGGGAAGGGTTTCTTTTCTTTTCTCTATATCTTTTGGGGCTACAGATTCATAAAACTGCCTGACAAGTTCAGCTAAATTTCTGGTTTAACTGTTTTTAGGTCTACCACTGGATGTCCACTTTCTATGCACCAAGCTATGAACAAAAGAAAAAAAACAACCTTTTGTCAAAGAAAGTCTATTCTATCTATCTATCTATCTATCTATCTATCTATCTATCTATCTATCTATCTATCTATAAATAAATAAAAAAGAGTTTGAATCAACCTGTCTATTCCCTCAACTCTGCATATTTCTTCTCTCACTATCCAGACATTATTTTTTAGAAATATTTTTAATAATTTAAATTTTGAACCACTGTAATACCATTATCAATCAGCTGTCTGGGCATTTAAAAAAAATGATTTACAAAAGCTGGGCTGCTCTTTCTACACAATTTGAACTTTTTAATTGGTAGAATAAAATATTTCAAGATTTATCAGAAAAATAATTTTTTCCCCCTAAATTTTAAAAACAGAAACTTTTTTATTTCATTTGACAGAAATCTTGGGTGGCAGATCTGTTAAATCACTGTCTTTCTGAAATTTAACCTGCTACTTATTATAATTATTATTTGTATTTTTTGTTATTATTATTATTATTATTATTATTATTATTATTATTATGGTATAATTATTATAATAATTATTATTATTCTTAATGAACCTTTTTATTCACTCATTCACCCTTTTTGTCTTGTTATTTTGTTGACAAGTTGCTTTAGATATTCACCTTTAAATATATTAACACCCCATCTAGTATTTCTCTTGGTTAATTCACTTTGCTGGTGGCTGTCTAATTCATTTAGTATTTCTCTTGGTTGATTCACTTTGCTGGTGGCTGTCTAATTCATTTAGTATTTCTTCTGTGACCACTTTGAATCTTTTAGCATTTTCAGTTACTTTTATTTCTTCTACAACATAGAAATTCAGTTTCAACAAGTACTCTAGTACTCATTAAATCTATACATTTTTTCTAGGATATAGAAAGATTGATTGTATATATTTCTTCACAAAACTTGGACATTTTTTTAAAATAAATTTTATTTTTTTAAAGTGTTGCTGTTATGCTGTTTAATGTCTCATCAGTAATTTTTCAGCTTTTCACAGCAAAAACAAATTTATTAGTTTCTAAGAATTCACTACAGACAATCGTACTAATCTCCTCAACACATTATCCTGAATGCACTGAACTAGTCAATATTCTGTCTTCTTCATGCCGAGCACCAGGTAGGAAAGCAGTATCAATATTTTAGGTTAAATGTATCACCAAGCTGGGATTCAAACCATTAACATTTCACCCTTGAGGCAGATGCTCTACCTCTTAGCTACCAAGGTGGTTATTTTTAAATTTGAATACATTCAGCTATGTACCAGAAGTATTGCAAAAATTATATTTATTCTTCAATTAATTTTTAAAATGTGTTTGAAATTAATATTTTTTGGTCTTCTGAATTTTTCTTTTATTATCAATTTGTCTTTTTTGAAATTTTACACAATTTAATTCATGTTTCAGAATATATGAAAAAAAATTGTTTGATATCTATAGGGAATTAAATAATTTTTGACCAGGGTCAGTTTTTAGGATAGTTATGTTACAAAATTACTTCATTCGATTTCAGACAGTTTTAAAAAATAAAAGAAAGAAAAATAAAATTGTTGCAATACTTCTGCAGTTTTTTTTAACATACTTGTTTAACAAGTTAATATCATATGGAATGGAGTAATGCTATTTAATGCCATGTAAAGATTTGTTTACATATCAAGGCAGTAAGTTCTGAGATGGTGGAGGAAACCAGAGTGCCCAACATCAACATATGGCAAGAAAACTTTCTTTTCACTAAGATCTGCTGGGGTGAGATTCGAACCTAGGCCATAAGATGCACTTTGAGTCTAAACCTGCTCATTAGCCACTTGTCCACTGAGGCCCCTTTCATCAGATAACTGACATTGATAAATATGTATTGGGTACAGAATTGTGCACTTTATTGTTATTGTTTTTTGTGCACAATTTAAATACTAGTAGTATTACACACCCTGCATGATGTCAGTGATACATCCCGTTTTTGTGGTACTGTGTAGTGGAAGGATGGGATCATGAACCGTATCTCTATTAGCGCCTGTCAATAAAACATCACCACTTGCAAGGCTACACATAATTTTCTCAATTTCTATATTGTCGTCCATAATCATATCATCATAAATATTTTCATCGAATGACACATCTATCGCTTTGCGAAATGGGGATGCATCTAATAAAAAATCGCCGAATACTTGTTCGCCGTAAGCAGCTGTGCGAGCCATTATGCAACAACAATAAGTTGCAGACGAATTTGTTTTTCAGCGAATTTACGATCATTCATTATATTTTGCTCATTGCGTTATTTTAACAAACTATTTTAAAACATGGAAAAAAATTGTTCATTTTTTTATGTATGTATGTAGTTTAAGTCTGTAAAATATCTGAACTAGACTGATATTTCAAAACGAATAAACACAACTCACATAAACAAAAAGATTTATGATATAATTTTAAATATGAGAGTAAAAAATTTTAAACGGGTGAATGGTTGTGTTCCTGTTTACTGATGCAAACGATTGTACTTTAAACATAACTTCTCAGTTAATGGATTTCGCACTGCTGTGCTAAACGCAAAAACCTGTTTACATTACATTAACAATTTTCGCTTGTCACACTTCCATAATTTTTGTTTCAAGAACACTGATTTTACCTATGGGATGTACATGTACCGTAATTTTTATATTGTGTGTTTACTTTTGTTTATTTGGGTTTATAGTTATAATAAATACATGGTGTGACTAATGCATTGTCCAAGGGACATAATCCTTACAAGTTTATAGTATCATGATCTATGTATTTCTTTTAAAATATTTTAACATTCTGTAGCCTTTTGGTATGACACACGTGAGTTTGTGCAAGTGCTCTTTCACTAATTTCTCAAGTTAGCAGAGAATAAGAATTCTTTGTTCACTTCGACCGAATTTCCATTGCAAGCAACATTTTAAGGGTTCTGGCGGCTAAGTGGTTAAGCACGCGAATAGATCGAGTGTTTCTAGAATTGTGAGAAAGGTGTTTAGTTCGCTTCCCAGGAATCGTTCAATTTGATTTCTCCGGGTACTCCGGCTCCCGATCAAACGTCTTGAACCGAATGCCTCAATATAAATGAAATAATCATGACAATGGCCTAAACAAAATAACTCCATTCCACTCAACATGATAACATGATACCGTTTACCACTGAAAATAACATGCCAGCAAGTTAACTACCATGATAACATTTTCTCGTAATTCAATTAACCATTCTTTCTGTAACTCTCTAAATATGAAAATTCAATTTCTTCATTTTGCATAGTCAAAAAAAACTAAATTTTATACAATCTAGCAGGTTGCAAATAAAATGTTTATGATATGAAATGATATTACATGATACCTATGATATTGCATTTTAGAAGCATTATCTAACAAAAAACGTGTACTTTTAGGTGAATTCCTAATGGTTTCATATACATGCAACCATTGATAAGTATGTATGTATGTATGTATGTATGTATGTATGTATGTATGTATGTATGTATGTATGTATGTATGTATGTATGTATGTATGTATGTATGTAATTGTGATTGATCCGCACATAAAACATTAAAATGTAAACTATATAAACGCTAAGGTTACCAAGGAGCATATGAATAACTCAGTTTAATTTTGTCATCTCACTTTTATCCCTACCACTGCGGTAGCTCAGTTCGTAGAGCGCTCGCTCCGTAAGTAGGAGGTTGTGGGTTCGAAACCTGACCGGGTCTGACTTATATTAAGACTTGAAAATGAGAAGTGCACTCGGCATTACGAAATGAAAGTCAAGTATTACCTATTAGTAATACGTGCGCACGTAAAAGGTTATACGTGCGCACGTAATAAGAAAAATATATTTCATGTCACCTCAGTGCCACCGTAAAATCCAGCTAAGGAATGCTTTACAGGAGGGAACAAACCTTAGATTTGAAAAATTTCAAAAATAAAGACGGCTGAAAATTTTGCTAAATGGTTATTTTTCTGACAGCACAAAGTTCTACCTACTGAATTATGGATACCCTCAGGAAGTTTACTCCACCAGCAGCGGTACCCGCTCAGGGGTAGTAAATATGTTAACAAAATACCTGTTAAATTTTGATGTCTCATATATGCACATTTCGGAAAATCATTCCTTATCAGTGACACTAGGGGCCGATAAGTTTGATAGATAAAAAACATAAGCTAGACAGTTGAAAATTAAACAGTTGAAAAGATTTTATTTGATTGATTTGATGCGTTTTTACGTCCAAGTCAAAAATATTTCATTTATATCGAGACGTAACCAGCTATAGATGAAGTGGTAGAAATTTTTACCTTTGCTGTGCGGAACGGGGAAATGCGCAGGGAAAGTTCTTGAGCATGCGACGCCAGCTGCTGCGACACATCTAATCCCAAAGACCCCGTTAACTTCATTTTCAAAAACTAAGTGCCTGGCAAAAGAATTTTCATTACTTATTTTTAAGTATTGGTCAGACCCGGCTGGTGTGCGAACCCCGACCTCTCGCAAACAAAGAGAGCACTCTACCAACTAATCTACGGCGACAAAAATCCGAGCTAATTAATGGTGTGTTTTTTTTAAATTAATTCTTTCGTATGAGCAATCCAATTGTTACTACATTTAGTTTTTTTTTTTTTTTTTTTTTTTTTTTTTTTTTTTTTTTTTTTTTTTTTTTGCATAAGACAGCACTTGTCGATAGTATGTCCACAACAGTATATTATTATCAAAGTTTTAAACTTACATGTCGCATTTCATTATATACATCAATATATTTACTTATTCTGAAAATGTGTTAGATATTTGCCAAAATTGTTATATTTTATGTATTTTGTTGTTAAAACACTAGCTTCTGACCCTGATCTCAGCCTTGACCAGCATTAACTTAAACGTATTTTTATGTTTAAAATAACGTTATCTATTATTTGACTAAACATTGTTATCTGAAACAAAATTTAAATAAAATTTTAGATAAATATAATTTTTGAACTTTTGATTATTAATTTTTAATTGTTTGGCCTATGTTTTGGTACTTTTAAACTTTTTCGGACCCTAGTGTTACTGATGAGGAATAACTTTCTCAACACTGTACATATGGTACATCAAAATTAAACGGGTATGTTTATTAGATATTTACATGTAATTTGAAATAATGGCTTAGTATTTTTTTATCGTTTGGCATGATATGGAATCTAGATAAATGCTTACATTTAATAACATTTTAAAATACCCTTACTAAATGTTTTATATGGCAAACAACTATAAAATTCTGACATTCATAAACCTTACAAACACAAACAAAGATATATCGTCTTCCTTGAAAAGCTTACAATCGGTTAAATACTTAGTAAAGGTGAAAAAATAAGAAAAGCAGGGGGTAGTCATATATCTTAATAACATAGTTTATCTTCCTCTTAACATATATCAGTCATTCAAATGAATAAATCAAGACATTTTTATCATTGTAAATGTCACATTAATCTTAATTTTGTCATTCGTGCCGTTTAAAAATCAATTTCATTTTATCACTTTAGTTTTTACATGGTGACGTAACAAGTTTAAGGAACCTAAAAGGATAAAGCTGCTTTAAATGGCTCTTCGAGAACCTTAAAGGAGGTTTAAGAATAATTAAATATGTGTTTCAGGAGTCTTCAAAGACTTCTTAAAAATCCTTAATGGGATTGAAATTTTAAGGATCTTTAAGGAAGCTTTTAGGATCTTTTAGAGAAAAAAATTTCCAATCTTTTTTAAAAAGAAATCAAACTTCATTTATTATTATTATTTTTAAAAACTTAATTTAATTTTTTTCTGCATTGATTTTTTAAAAAAAATAAAAACAATAATTTAAATTTCTTTTTATAACTTTTTACCTTAAATTTTTATTATTTTATTTAATTTTTTGTTTAATGTTTTGAGTTTATTAAGATAATATTTAATTTGAAAGAAATCATAACAATTAAATTATTAAAATGTTTATTATTTATTGCTCTCGCTTAAAATCGAACCCTTGTCCCTCGAATAAAGTCTATTTCCTTACCTGAGTTACTATGCCAGAAATGATACTTTAGTGGATAATTGTAAAAAATGACCCTAACAATGTGCAGATAAGATCATAGGACTAAAAAACAAGTGAGACTTTTTTATTTATTTGTTAATTAGTTTTATAAATTGATTTAAAATTAATTCTTACAACAAGATATTGAAATTTATTTTCATTGTTATTTTATAAAATATTTATAAACAAATTTTTTCTGTTTTTTTATCCTTATATAGATTTTTATTTGCATGAGATAAATTATGTGTTGATAGGAATGCTTTCGGAAATTACCTGTTATATACTAGAATATCTTACATCAGTCAACAAGTTGGTGTTTGATAATTAACTCAATGTATTAATAATTATTAATAACGTTGGTGACATCTGTTCTTCGAGCAGTTTTACTTGAAACAATTATTATTAATTGTAATAATAAGAGATATGGAAGACGCAGCACTAATATTACAAACAACCTTTGAATTAAATAATTGCTCAATGTCAAAAATAAATAAATAAATAAATAAATAAATAAATAAATAAATAAATAAATAAATAAATAAATAAATAAATAATAAATAAATAAATAATAAATTAAAATAAATTAGTAAATACGTAAATAAAATAAATAAATGATTTAAATAAATAAATAAATAAATATTGTCATTAAAATACATTTTTTTAGAAAGAAGAAAAAAGAGAGTTTATATAAATATGTATTTCCAAATGCAGATTTAAACGATGCCTACAATTTCACTGATTTTTTTTTTTTCAACTGGCGGCAATTTTAAAATTGCTCCCATTTCCCGTTTTGGATATTAGTTTGCGAGTAGTTTAAACTTTTGTCTTATGGATAACATCACCTCACACCGCTAATATTACCAATTGGTTTTCTGTACCATACCTGAATGACTATCTCGGAATCAAAAAAGAAAAAACGTAGGAAGGGCTTGAATCATTATTAATTCACTGCATTCTCTTCCCTCCCACTGCAGAAATTTACATCCAACTTCGGCTGATTCAAGTGAGATAAAGTTAATCAGTTAATGGTTATCTTCTGTGACCGGTTTTCTTTCTTCAATATGTTTACAAGTCAATAAGTCCTAATTTGTTCATGTTTTGGTGTAAACATATTTTATTTGTTCAATAAATCAATATAACATAACAATTCAGTATATATAATAATAAATAATACATATGAACAAAAGTGATCCAGAAACAAGTGAATACATCACTTATATAAATCTGTTTCCCAAAATATCGTAAGTTTAAACATATTAGAACAAAATTTTGCATGTGCGCAGTAGTAATTATAATAACTCAAAATAATGGACGAATACTATAAATTGAAATAGAGAGAATGAAGAACTCGAACTGGAAATGCAGAATAAGAAGTCGAGTACTCCATTAATACATACAATGCAAAGTATATTAGCTGCGATGAAAATTATCTCTAAGAAGTACATGTGTATTTTGAATACGAAAACGTTTTGAATGAATAATATAATTCTGATCTGAATGGAAACTTTTGTTAATCTGTTCCAACGTGAGTGTACTATCTCCATACAGTAAAAGATCGGTTGTTATATAATGAAGCAGTGTAAACAAATATCTATTTCTTATTTCTGAATATAAATTACAGTACAGTAGATAATGACTTGTGGATTCATATTCACCACATCTACAGAGGGGACTGTCGATAATATTTCTTGAGAATAAATCAGAGTTTAATGAACTACATTGCATGCGTAACCTTGCATGTAAGATTTGCTTTTGTCTTGAACCAGAAAAATAATTATAATAAGGTGGAGGTTTACTTAAGTCGCGAACAAGGAATTTATAGATGTTGTTTGTTTAACCTCGTTTGTCAAGTCATTCCAGTCTCCTATAGTCGATGGTAGAAATGAATTAGAGTTAGAATTTGTATGACATAAGACTGAAGGGATGCTGTTTGATTGTCTTGTTGTCTGTCTGTAACTCGTTTGTCTTTGTGGGATTAATTCAGATAAATAACTCGGAGAGATTCCATTTAGCATTTTGTAGAACTGTATAAGTCGGTGTTTTTTTCTGTCTGTTAGTCAAGGATTCCCAACCAGTTTCAATATAAAGTAACTGTCTGCTACAGAGCTTAATTGCTCCACTCAATTAATTAATTAATTTTCTCAATTTACTTCTTGAAGATATAAAGGTATATTATCTAAAACTGCATCTACGTATTCTGAAATGGGTCGTACATAGGCAAAATATAATGTTTGTAGTGATTTTCTATCAAGTATAAATTTGAATTTCCTTAAGATGTTCAGGCGATTGCAAGCTTTTGATAAAATGTATTCAACATGTGGTTTCCAGGATAAGTCTGCTGATATGAAAACACCTAGGTGTTTATGGGTATTTGCTTGTGAAATTTGAATTCCGTTCAAGTATAAAAGGGGATGGTCAATTTTGGTTCTTTTACGTGAAATTATCATAGACTTTGTTTTTTTGGGATTAAGTCAACCAGCCATTTTAATGACCATTCATGCACAGATTGTAGACAGTTGTTGAGGCGCAGTGCCGTCGAAACAGGGTTATCAATAACTAAGAAAAGGGTTGTATCGTCAGCAAAAAGTCGAATATTAGCGTTCACTTCTTCAACGATGTCATTAATGTATATTAAAAATAAAAGTGGGCCTAGAATAGAGCCTTGGGGGACACCAGCTTGTATTTCATTCCATTTTGAATTATTGCCGAAGTGGCAACACGTTGTACTCTATTAGATAAATAGTTTTTGAACCAAATTAACAAATTATTTTGTATTCCATACATTTGTAATTTACACAATATTACTTTGTGCCAGACTTTATCAAATACTTTACTTATATCAAAGAAAAACTATTCTTATTTCTTTACCTTGGTCAAGTGCTTTTTCGAAAGAGTTCATGTTTTTGAGGGATAACCCTTACCCTAATATTCTTAGTTTGTTTTAAATGTTTAATCTACCACCCTTTTTCATTAGGAATTAAAATTGTTAAAATCTCTGTATTATCATGTGTTGGTTACACATACGTCAACTACAATGATGTATACCCGTGTTTTGAACATTATTTCGCGATTACTTTTTTGTTTTAATATTTTTATTTTAAATTTTCTCTTAAAATCTTTTCCCTAAACAAATAAATTTCAACACGTTAATTGACTTGTTTGCGACCTCATTCCTAGATAAGAAACTGAACATTAAAGTCAAAAGCCGCGCGTGAAATCACCTGCGACTTATAATAACACCGCTTATATAAGTACCGCCATATACCATAAACAGTTATTGTTAATTGTTGTATGCTTACAGCCGATCTGATAAAACAAAGATTGTTACCTGAACGATGAAAACTGTACATTCTTTTTCTAATTCATTTATAAATATATAACACAAGTACCAGTTGTATTTAGATGTGCCAGATGTGCACATTTCGGAAATTCATTCCTCATCAGTGACACTTAGACCAAAAAAGTTTGATAATGAAAAACATAAGCAAAACAGTTGAATCTAAAGTTCCAAAATTTTATAAATCCAAATCCAGCTTAGGGATGCTTTGCATGAGGGAACAAACCTTAGCTTTAAACAAATTTTAGAATTTAAGGCAACAAGTATGACTAGCAAACGACTTACAGCTCCTTTAAAAAATTTAATGTAGAATGTAAATCTAGGATTTGGATAGTTGCTGTCAATGGCTCCAATGTCATATAAATTATAACAATTCAAAATATACGAATGAACAAATTATACCTTTAACTAAATGAAGGTAATTCCCATCGTTCCAATGATTATTAAAAAAACATTTTAAAAAGTTTTTGTAAAACATCTTTAAGGATCTTTAAGGGTCTTTACTGATCCCATAAAATTTCAGTTCCATTAAGAATCATTAAAGATGGAATAGCTTTAAGGAGGGGTTTTAATGACATATTGAAGGATCTTTACGGAGTCGTTAAAAATCATTTAAGGAGGGGGATGGTGTTGTGCTTAAAACAATTCTTTGTCTAATAAATATTTAAGCATACATACTTTGGAATCATGACTGTTTAGCTTGTAACAATGTTCGATTTTTAATTGAAAATTTTTAAAATCTTCCATGCACATTTGATACACTATCAGACCTCACAGGTTTAGAGAAAAAAAAAGAGACATTATTAAAATTAATTTTTTTAATTAAGATAATTTCATTTTAATCGATGTGGTCAATTTAGGACTTGAAGAGTTTAGAAAAACACCGACATTTAGTACTTTCTTAAAGCAGTTCTGATTAAGATTGATATATATATATTTGCCTTTATCTAATCCTAATAAATTTTAATGCTATATTTTGTTGTTTCGTGTTGCGTTGTGTGTGATACAAACTAAATATGTTGTGTTGTTTCGTGTGTTGTGTTGTGTATGAAATAAACTAGATGTTTTGTGTTATTTCGTGTTGTGTTATTTTATGATACAAACTACATGTGTTGTGTGTTGCGTTTTATGTTTTTTTTTTTGTTTTTGTGGTTTATGATTCATAATGCTTTTGTGTTGTATAATAATCTTAGCGCATTATGTCGTCAGGAAAATAGTGCAGTTTCATATTTTCTAGGTTGAAATTTCCTAATAGACGATGATGATTGTGTAACTTGTTCCAAGTTTTAAAACTGTTTTAGAGCTTTAGAAACTATTGTCTTCTCTCGAACGAAGTTTTTTTTGGAGGGAATAAAGGATTTTGTCCTGTACGTATGTACGTATGTTACACTTTTTATCAGCGTCCTATCACGTCTATTTCTCAACAAAACTTTATCTCGGAAGAGTTCGTGTTTTAGCCAAATCATACATCCAAAATGACTGCCGTAACTATAAATAAAAAAAATCCTAGAAAAATTGCCATTTCATATTTTTTGTCTATTAATTTGGTTAAAGTTTGGCCTGTACAAGTTAGAACCATAGACGGGTTTTCTTTTGGTATTTCGCAATATGAAATAAGAAGCTAATTTTAGCTGATATGTTACACTTTTTATGTCAGCGCTCTAAAAATGTATTTCTCAATGCGACAGAATTCCATGAAACTTCACGCATGGCTTTATTACGGTAATATCTCAGACGAATTTGTGTTTGGACAGATATTGAATTCAAGATGACCGTCGTTACTGTAAACTGAAAAATTGTCATTACATATTTGTTCGTTCATCAATTTGGTTCAAATTTGGTTGTATATAAATTTGGAACCTTTTTTCCCCTAGGATAAATGGTGTCAAAATACATTCTGATTTAGGGACACAAATTTTGACCTTTGCAGTAAGCTTAGGGCAATGTGCAGGGAGATGATTTTAACATACCACGTCTGCCATGACACGGGGCGTTGATTTATTCAGGTCTCCTCTAAGGGACCTCGTGATTTTCATTTCTAAATGCCGAATGCTTGGCGAAAGAAGAGTCACTTTCATTTTTGAGTCTTGTTCAAAGACCGGGCCGGGGCTCGAATCCCGACCTCGGACATACGAAGCGAGCACTCTACCAGCTGAGCTACCTTAGTGGTGCTATAATAACGACAATGATAATATTGAAATAAAAATCATTTTACAAGAACATTTATAGACTGATTGATTGTATTGATTTTTACTTTCGATTCACTTACAGACATGTATTTTACTAATAACGAGATATTCCCAGCTTTAGCTGCAGTGGCATAAATTTTGTCTTTGTGGTGCGACCTTAGCAAAATACTCCGAGAGTGTAACGTTCTTTTATGAAGAAATTAATATTTTAAATGTCAAGTCGTGACCCTGTACTACACGTATTATGTTTCGTTTGTTGGTTAATCGTTGTTTTACGTCACATAATTTTTTCAGCTATTTGTGATGAGACAATTTTTATTAATCTCAAATATTAAATGAATATAAGGTCAGGTGGTGCTTGAGTTTCTGTTCTACATTGTACATCACAGTTATTGCTGTCTTTTAAGTGCTAGTTCTTTTCTCTTCAATTTCGGATAGAAACATTGCAGACAAAATTGTCAATTATACTGGAACCGATGTAACTAGTAAAGGTCTACAACAATGGGACTCTTTTTCCACGACCAGTATAAGACCTACAGCTGTGAGACGTCTTAGCTTAACCCCTCGGCCATCGCGGTTAAAGTTTATATTAATTAGATCTATTATATAACAAGAATTCTACGGAATTTAATGTCTCGACTGGTTGATATGGACTTTAACATAAACTTTCACATTTTGACACGCCGCCGCCGACACCAGAAAAGTAACACCTAAGTCTCACCTTATGGCGTTGCCAGGCTCGACAAAAATTATATTCATACATTTGTTACATTACGGAATTGCAATATTAACCAATCCACTGATTATTTTAAATCCCCACATTCATCAACCAATGATATAACTTGTTGATATTGTTGACATTGATTATATTCAAATGTTTTCAAAAATGGGGAAAATATTTTTGAAATGATTTTTGAAATTTAACTTTCCATGAAGAAAGCCACTAAAAATTAGCCTTAAATAAAATAATTTCTCCATCAATTACGAGAAATAAATACTCCTCAAGGTCAAAGCAACTAACGTTCTGGAAAAGATTAAGCGTTCAATAAATAAATAAATAAATAAATAAATAAATAAATAAATAAATAAATAAATATATATATATATGTAAAACGCCAAGGAAGTTTGTATTTAGTAGTTGAATGCTGGAATTAGGATACTAAAATTTGGATATATAATTTATAAAGCAATGAAGTTGTTACTTGTAAATTTTCTTAAAGTTTAAACTAAAGAGTTATTAATCAATTTTTATTTTTCTAACTTGCCAAACGCGTTAAAAGAAAATAACTGCATTATATACATTATATATATATATATATCGTTATGTTATTTAAACATTGAACAGCATAGCAATGGAAGTTATTGGATTATAAATGCCATAAGTTTGCCAGGCAAACTTAATAACGCGCGTTAGCACGTTATGATTTGTTTTCCTGGCAAAGCTATGGCATTTACGGCAAAATGTATATTTTAAAATTAATAAATTATTTTCTTTCTTAGGGTATGTGTGTTTGTTTTTTTTTTCCTATGAAACTTCTTAGAAAATTAGTCCAGACAGAGAGAGAGAGAGAGAGAGAGAGAGAGAGAGAGAGAGAGAGAGAGAGAGAGAGAGAGAGAGAGATTGAAATATTTATACGCATAGTGTAATGATCATGCGATCAATGGCAGTTATTGCCCCGTATTTGCCACAAGTCTCAAACATGTTTATATAGTAAAGTTGCAAAGCAAATGTAAATAAAAATAATAGGATATTTTCAGAGTCTGTTCAACGGCTCTCTCTGTATGTATTAAAACAGTTTCGATGAATAATAAATTTTTTTTTCCGAAAACAAATCGTTTAATGCTTTTATTTGTTATTAAAATGATAGAAAATACAAGCAGTAGATAACATAAAACAATCCATACCGAGTAAAATATACTTATATAAATATATATAAATGTTAAAAATCAATTTTACCATGGTTATTAAAACCAGCATTATATGCTTATCAACATCAACATGTTCATGTTCTTTTTTCACAAATCAGTCTTATTTACAAATTAAATGCTCATAAGTATATATTTAACATATTTAACAAAAATACCTGTTTAATTTTGATGTGACACGTGCACATTTCGAAAATTCATTTCTTATAAAGAAGATAACCAAACATTTGAAAATGAATTAATTCAAAGTTCCAGCTAGGGAATGCTTTGCATGAGGGCACAAACCTTAGTTTTTAATAAATTTAAAAAATTAAGACATCTGGAAATTTTGCCTCAAGGTACATTTTCTGACAGAAACAAATTACCTCTCAGTTTTGGATACATTCGAGGAGTTTCACTTCACCAGCAGCGATATACGCTCAGGGGTAATATATATGCAGTGTCATATGTGTAAATTTTAGAAATTTATTCCTCATTAGTGACACTAGGGGGGGGGGCGAAAAGTCGATGAATAAAAAGATAATCTAAACATCTAATCCCAAAGTTTAAAATTATATCGAAGTATATGTTTCTGCGATATATTATACAACATTCGTAACTATGTAATATTTAAAATAAAACTCATTGTAATTTTAACAAACACCTGTTGCAACCAGAATTATACGCAAATTTATTATTATTTTTAAATTTCAATTTCAGTCACATTTGTATTTAAGCAGTCAACATGATTTATGATAAAATGTTTCATTTTAAGTTTATATGTTTGTCCAGTTTTAAAACAAAATGACTTATATAATAATTTATTTTCTAATAGAAAGTAAAAAATGCATAGCGATACTTTCACATACATTATGTTTATCTGTTGCTCAATCAACCAGAAAGTGGTTACAATAATACTTGTTTTTTTTATATATTGTTCTGGTCTTAATTTGTTTAAATGGACAAGATTAGGAACCTCTGTGTCAGAATAAATAAGAGTTAATGATTAGAAACTTCTATTTTGCTGCAAGATAAGCGCAAACATTTAGGTGTCTTTGAATAAAGTTTCAATCTCTCTTTTTCATAAGTATGGAGTATGAATGTCTTCTGTCCTTCTCAAGATTGTTTTGCTGAAATCGAGACAGCTGTTCTGAGAATTTGCATGAAATTATAGTACCCCAAGAAAAACAACGATCCTCGGCAAACCAGCTGACAAATGTTTCAACACTAGAAACTAAAGCGGGGTTTGAACCTAGGCAGTACAAGACACTGTGATTCGTAACCTAAAGCGGGGTTCGAACCTAGGTAGTAAAAGACACTGTGATCCATAACCTAGGTAGTACAAGACACTGTGATCCTTAACCTAGGCAATACAAGACACTGTGATCCTTCACATAGGCAGAACAAGACACAGCGATTTTTTAACTAAGACAGTACAAGACACTGTGATCCGTAACCTAGGCAGTACATGATACTGTGATCTGTAACCTAGGCAGTACAAGACACTGCGATCCTTAACCTAGGTAGTACAAGACTGTCCATAACCTAGGCATATCAAGGCACCGTGATCCGTAACCTAGGCAGTATAAGACACAGTGATCCATAACCTAGGCAGTACAAGACACTGTGATCCGTAACCTAGGCATTACAAGGCAACGTGATCCGTAACCTAGGCAGTACAAGACATAGTGATCCGTAACCTAGGCAGTACAAGGCACTGTTATCTGTAACCCTAGGCAGTACAAGACACTGTGATCTGTAACCTAGGCAGTTCAAGACACCGTGATCCATAACCTAGGCATAACAAGGCACCGAGATCCGAAACCAAGGCAATACAAGACGTAGTGATCCGTAACCTAAGCAGTACAACACATAGTGATCTGTAACCTAGGCAGTAAAAGACACTGTGATCCTTAACCTAGGTAGTACAAAGCACTGTGATCCTTAACCTAGACGGTACAAGACAAAGTGATCCATAACCTAGGCAATACAAGACACTGTGATACTTAACGTAGGCAGTACAAGACACTGTGATCTGTAACCTAGGCAGTTCAAGACACCGTGATCCATAACCTAGGCATAACAAGGCACCGAGATCCGAAACCAAGGCAATACAAGACGTAGTGATCCGTAACCTAAGCAGTAAAACACATAGTGATCTGTAACCTAGGCAGTACAAGACAATGTGATCTTTAACCTAGGTAGTACAAAGCACTGTGATCCTTAACCTAGACGGTACAAGACAAAGTGATCCATAACTTAGGCGTACAAGACACTGTGATACTTAACGTAGGCAGTACAAGGCACAGTGACTCTTAACCTAAGCATTACAAGACACTGTGATCCGTAACCTAGGTAGTACAAGACACCGTAATCCGTAACCTAGGTAGTACAAGACACTGTGATCCTTAACCTAGGTAGTACAAAGCACTGTGATCCTTAACCTAGACGGTACAAGACAAAGTGATCCATAACTTAGGCAGTACAAGACACTGTGATACTTAACGTAGGCAGTAAAAGGCACAGTGACTCTTAACCTAGGCAGTACAAGGCACTGTGATCCGTAATCTAGGTAGTACAAGACATAGTGATCCATAAACTAGGCAGTACATGACACTGTTATCTGTAACCCTAGGCAGTACAAGACTTTGTGATCCTTAACCTAGGTAGTACATGACTGTCCGTAACTTAGGCATTACAAGGCACAGTGATCGGTAACCTAGGCAGTACAAGGCACCGTGATCCGTAACCTAGGCAGTACAAGACATCGTGATCCGTAACCTAGGCAGTACAAGGCACATTGATCCTTAAACAGACAGTACAAGACACTGTTATCGGTAACCTAAGCATTACAAGACACTGTGATCCGTAACCTAGGTAGTACAAGACACTGTGATCCTTAACCTAGGCAGTACAATGCAATGTGATCCGTAACCTTGGCAGTACAAGACACTGTGATCTGTAACTTAGGCAATACAAGGCACAGTGATCTGTAACCTAGGCAGTACAAGGCACTGTGATCATTAACCTATGTAGTACAAGACACTGTGATTCGTTACCTAGGCAGTACATGGCAATTGGATCTGTAACCTAGGCAGTACAAGACATAGTGATACTTAACGTAGGCAGTACAAGGCACAGTGATTCTTAACGTAGGCAGTACAAGGCACAGTGATTCTTAACCTAGGCAGTACAAGGCACTGTGATCCGTAACCTAGGCACTACAAGACAAAGTGATCCATAACCTAGGCAGTACAAGACACTGTGATACTTAACGTAGGCAGTACAAGGCACAGTGATTCTTAACCTAGGCAGTACAAGGCACTGTGATCCGTAACCTAGGCAGTACAAGACATAGTGATCCATAAACTAGGCAGTACATGACACTGTTATCTGTAACCTAGGCAGTACAAGACACTGTGATCCTTAACTCGGTAGTACATGACTGTCCGTAACTTAGGCATATCAAGGCACAGTGATCGGTAACCTAGGCAGTACAAGGCACCGTGATCCGTAACCTAGGTAGTACAAGGCACTGTGATACGTAACCAAGGCAGTACAAGACATAGTAATTCATAACCTAGGCAGTACAAGACATAGTTATCCATGACCTAGGCAGTACAAGACATAGTGATCCGTAACCTAGGCAGTCCAAGACACTGTGATCCTTAACCTAGACAGTACAAGACACTGTTATCGGTAACTTAAGCATTACAAGACACTGTGATCCGTAACCTAGGTAGTACAAGGCACTGTGATCCTTAACCTAGGCAGTACAAGACAATGCGATCCGTAACCTAGGCAGTACAAGACACTGTGATCTGTAACCTAGGTAAAACAAGGCACAGTGATCTGTAACCTAGGCAGTATAAGCCACTGTGATCTGTAACCTAGGTAAAACAAGGCACAGTGATCTGTAACCTAGGCAGTACAAGCCACTGTGATCCTTAACCTATGTAGTACAAGACACTGTGATTCGTAACCTTGGCAGTACAAGGCAATTTGATCTGTAACCTAGGCAGTACAAGACACTGTTATCGGTAACCTAGGTAGTACAAAGCACCGTGATCCGTAACCTAGGTAGTACAAGGCACAGTGATCGGTAACCTAGGTAGTACAAAGCACCGTGATCCGTAACCTAGGTAGTACAAGGCACTGTGATCCGTAACCTAGGCAGTACAAGACACTGTGATCCTTGACCTAGGTATTTCAAGACACAGTTATCCGTATCTAAGCAGTACAAGGCACTGTGATCCGTAACCTAAAGCGGGGTTCGAAACTAGGTAGTACAAGACACTGTTATCGGTAACCTAGGTAGTACAAAGCACCGTGATCCGTAACCTAGGTAGTACAAGGCACAGTGATCGGTAACCTAGGTAGTACAAAGCACCGTGATCCGTAACCTAGGTAGTACAAGGCACTGTGACCGTAACCGAGGCGGTACAAGACAATGTGATCCTAGACCTAGGTATTACAAGACACAGTGATCCGTAATCTAAGCAGTACAAGGCACTGTGATCCGCAACCTAGGCATTACAAGGTAATATGTTCCGTAGCCTAGGCAGTACAAGGTACTGTTATCCGTAACCTAAATAATACAAGGCACTGTGTTCCGTAACCTAGGTAGTGCAAGACACTGATATCCTTAACATAGGTATTACAAGACACTGCGAACCGTAACCTAGGTATTACAAGACACTGCGATTCGTAACCAAGGTAGTACAAGGCACTGTGTTCCGTAACCTATGTAGTACAAGACACTGTTATCGGTAACCTAGGTAGTACAAAGCACCGTGATCCGTAACCTAGGTAGTACAAGGCACAGTGATCGGTAACCTAGGTAGTACAAAGCACCGTGATCCGTAACCTAGGTAGTACAAGGCACTGTGACCGTAACCGAGGCGGTACAAGACAATGTGATCCTAGACCTAGGTATTACAAGACACAGTGATCCGTAATCTAAGCAGTACAAGGCACTGTGATCCGCAACCTAGGCATTACAAGGTAATATGTTCCGTAGCCTAGGCAGTACAAGGTACTGTTATCCGTAACCTAATAATACAAGGCACTGTGTTCCGTAACCTAGGTAGTGCAAGACACTGATATCCTTAACCTAGGTATTACAACACACTGCGAACCGTAACCTAGGTATTACAAGACACTGCGATTCGTAACCAAGGTAGTACAAGGCACTGTGTTCCGTAACCTAGGTAGTACAAGACACTGATATCCTTAACCTAGGTATTACAAGACACTGCGAACCGTATCCTAGGTAGTACAAAGCACTGTGATCCTTAACCTAGACGGTACAAGACACTGTTATCGGTAACCTAAGCATTACAAGACACTGTGATCCGTAACCTAGGTAGTACAAGACACTGTGATCCTTGACCTAGGCAGTACAAGACAATGCGATCCGTAACCTAGGCAGTAGAAGACACTGTGATCCGTAACCTAGGTAATACAAGACACTGTGAACCTTAACCTAGGCAGTACAAGGCTCTGTGATCCTTAACATATGAAGTACAAGACACTGTGATTCGTAACCTAGGTGGTACAAGACATAGTGATCCTTAACCTAGACAGTTTAAGACACTGTGATCCTTAACCTAGGCAGTACAAGACATAGTGATCCTTAACCTAGACAGTCTAAGAGACTGTGATCCTTAACCTGGGCGGTACAAGACATAGTAATCCTTAACCTAGACAGTTTAAGACACTGTGATCCTTAACCTGGGCGGTACAAGGCACAGTGACTCTTAACCTAGGCAGTACAAGACACTTTGATCCGTAACTTAGGCAGTACAAGGCACCGTGATCAGTAACCTACATAGTACAAGGCACTGTGATCTGTAACCTAGGCAGTACAAGGCACTGTGAACCTTAACCTAGGTAGTACAAGACACTGTGAACCTTACCCTAGGCAGTACAAGACACTGTGATCCGTAACCTAGGCAGTACAAGGCACTGTGATCCGTAACCTAAAGCGGGGTTCGAAACTAGGTAGTACAAGACACCGTGATCCGTAACTTAGGTAGTACAAAGCACTGTGATCCGTAACCTAGGCAGTACAAGACACTGTGATACTTGACCTAGGTATTACAAGACACAGTGATCCGTAATCTAAGCAGTACAAGGCACTGTGATCCGCAACCTAGGCATTACAAGGTACTGTAACCTATAGCCTAGGCAGTACAGTTATCCGTAACCTAAATAATACAAGGCACTGTGATCCGTAACCTAGGTAGTACAAGACACTGATATCCTTAACCTAGGTATTACAAGACACTGCGAACCGTAACCTAGGTATTACAAGACACTGCGATTCGTAACCAAGGTAGTACAAGACAATGTGATCCGTAACCTAGGTAGTACAAGACATTGTGATCCATAACCTAGGTAGTACAAGGCACAGTGATCCGTAACCAAGGTATACCAAGGCACTGTGACCCGTAACGTAGGCGGTACAAGGCACTGTGATCCGTAAACTAGGTAACACAAGACACTGTGATCCGTAACCTTGGTAGTACAAGACAATTTGATCCGTAACGTAGGCAGTACAAGGCACTGTGATCCATAACCAAGGTAGTACAAGGCATAGTGATCTGTAACCTAGGCAGTACAAGACACTGTGATCCGTAACCTAGGTAGTACAAGACACTTTGATCCGTAAGCTAGGCAGTAAACACACTGCCATCCGTAACCTAGGCAGTACAAGACACTTTGATCCTTGACCTAGGTATTACAAGACATAGGTATCCGTAATCTAAGCAGTACAAGGCACTGTGATCCGCAACCTAGGCATTAGAATGTACTGTGATCCGTAGCCTAAGCAGTACAAGGTACTGTTATTTGTAACCTAAATAATACACTGTGATCCATAAAATAAGTAGTAAAAAACACTGTGATCCTTAACCTAGGTATTACAAGACACTGCGAACCGTTACCTAGGTATTACAAGACACTGCGATCCGTATCCTAGGCAGTACAAAGCAATGTGATCCGCAACCTAGTCGTTACAAGGCACAGTGGTCCGTAACCAAGGTAGTACAAGACAATGTGATCCGTAACCTAGGTAGTACAAGACATTGTGATCCATAACCTAGGTAGTACAAGGCACTGTGATCCATAACTTTGGTAGTACAAGGCACTGTGTTCCGTAAACTAGATAGTACAAGGCACTGTGATCCATAACCTAGGTAGTACAAGGCATAGTGATCCGTAAACAAGGTAGTAAAAGACACTGTGATCCGTAACCTTGGTAGTACAAGGCACTGTGTTTCGTAAACTAGATAGTACAAGGAACTGTGATCCTAAACCTAGGTAGTACAAGGCATAGTGATCCGTAACCAAGGTAGTACAAGGCACTGTGATCAAAAACCTAGGTACTACAAGGCACTGTGATCCTTAACCTAGGTATTACAAGACACTGCGAACCGTTACCTAGGTATTACAAGACACTGCGATCCGTATCCTAGGCAGTACAAAGCAATGTGATCCGCAACCTAGTCGTTACAAGGCACAGTGGTCCGTAACCAAGGTAGTACAAGACAATGTGATCCGTAACCTAGGCAGTACAAGACATTGTGATCCATAACCTAGGTAGTACAAGGCACTGTGATCCATAACTTTGGTAGTACAAGGCACTGTGTTTCGTAAACTAGATAGTACAAGGAACTGTGATCCATAACCTAGGTAGTACAAGGCACTGTGATCCGTAACCTTGGTAGTACAAGGCACTGTGTTTCGTAAACTAGATAGTACAAGGCACTGTGATCCTAAACCTAGGTAGTACAAGGCATTGTGATCCGTAACCAAGGTAGTACAAGGCACTGTGATCAAAAACCTAGGTACTACAAGGCACTGTGATCCTTAACCTAGGTATTACAAGACACTGCGAACCGTTACCTAGGTATTACAAGACACTGCGATCCGTATCCTAGGCAGTACAAAGCAATGTGATCCGCAACCTAGTCGTTACAAGGCACAGTGGTCCGTAACCAAGGTAGTACAAGACAATGTGATCCGTAACCTAGGCAGTACAAGACATTGTGATCCATAACCTAGGTAGTACAAGGCACTGTGATCCATAACTTTGGTAGTACAAGGCACTGTGTTCCGTAAACTAGATAGTACAAAGCACTGTGATCCATAACCTAGGTAGTACAAGGCATAGTGATCCGTAACCAAGGTAGTACAAGGCACTGTGATCAATAACCTAGGTACTACAAGGCACTGTGATCCTTAACCTATGCAGTACAAGGCACTGTGATTTGTAACCTAGGTATTTGAAGGCACAGTGATCCGTAACCAAGGTAGTACAAGGCACTGTGATCCGTAACCTAGGCGGTTCAAGGACAGTGATTCGTAGCCTAGACAGTACAAGAAACTGTTATCCGTAACCTAGGCAGTACAAGACACTGTTATCCGTAATCTGGGCAGAACAAGACACTGTGATCCGTAACCTAGGTAGTACAAGACACAGTGAACTGTTACCTAGGCAGAACAAGGCACTATGATCTGTAACCTAGGCAGTACAAGACACTGTGATCCGTAACCTAGGTAGTACAAGACACTTTGATCCGAAAGCTAGGCAGTAAAAGACACTGCCATCCGTAACCTAGGCAGTACAAGACACTTTGATCCTTGACCTAGGTATTACAAGACACAGGTATCCGTAATCTAAGCAGTACAAGGCACTGTGATCCGCAAACTAGGCATTACAATGTACTGTGATCCGTAGCCTAGGCAGTACAAGGTACTGTTATTTGTAACCTAAATAATACACTGTGATCCATAAAATAAGTAGTACAAGACACTGTGAACCTTACCCTAGGCAGTACAAGACAATGTGATCCTAGACCTAGGTATTACAAGACACTGTGATCCGTAATCTAAGCAGTACAAGGCACTGTGACGTGCAACCTAGGCATTACAAGGTACTGTGATCCGTAGCCTAGGCAGTACAAGGTACTGTGATCCTTAACCTAGGTATTACAAGACACTGCGAACCTTACCCTAGGCAGTACAATACATAGTGATCCGTAACCTAGGCAGTACAAGACACTGTGATCCGTAACCTAGGCATTACAAGGCACTGTGAACCTTACCCTAGGCAGTACAAGACACTGTGATCCGTAATCTAAGCAGTACAAGGCACTGTGACGTGCAACCTAGGCATTACAAGGTACTGTGATCCGTAGCCTAGGCAGTACAAGGTACTGTGATCCTTAACCTAGGTATTACAAGACACTGCGAACCTTACCCTAGGCAGTACAATACATAGTGATCCGTAACCTAGGCAGTACAAGACACTGTGATCCGTAACCTAGGCATTACAAGGCACTGTGAACCTTACCCTAGGCAGTACAAGACACTGTGATCCGTAATCTAAGCAGTACAAGACACTGTGAACCTTTCCCTAGGCAGTACAAGACACTGTGATTCGTAACCTAGGCAGTACAAGACACTGTGATCCGTATTCTAGGCATTACAAGACACTGCGAACCGTAACCTTGGTAGAACAAGACACTGTGAACCTTACCCTAAGCAGTACAAGACACTGTGAACCTTACCCTAGGCAGTACAAGACACTGTGATCCGTAACCTAGGCAGTACAAGACACTGTGAACCTTACCCTAGGCATTACAAGACACTGCGAACCGTAACCTTGGTAGAACAAGACACTGTGAACCTTACCCTAAGCAGTACAAGACACTGTGAACCTTACCCTACGCATTACAAGACACTGCGAACCGTAACCTTGGTAGAACAAGACACTGTGAACCTTACCCTAAGCAGTACAAGACACTGTGAACCTTACCCTAGGCAGTACAATACACTGTGATCCGTAACCTAGGCAGTAAAAGGCACTGTGATCCGTAACCTAAAGCGGGGTTCGAAACTAGGTATTACAAGACACCGTGATCCGTAACTTAGGTAGTACAAAGCACTGTGATCCGTAACCTAGGCAGTACAAGACACTGTGATACTTGACCTAGGTATTACAAGACACAGTGATCCGTAATCTAAGCAGTACAAGGCACTGTGATCCGCAACCTAGGCATTACAAGGTACTGTAATCTGTAGCCTAGGCAGTACAAGGTACTGTTATCCGTAACCTAAATAATACAAGGCACTGTGATCCGTAACCTAGGTAGTACAAGACACTGATATCCTTAACCTAGGTATTACAAGACACTGCGAACCGTAACCTAGGTATTACAAGACACTGCGATTCGTAACCAAGGTAGTACAAGACAATGTGATCCGTAACCTAGGCAGTACAAGACATTGTGATCCATAACCTAGGTAGTACAAGGCACAGTGATCCGTAACCAAGGTATACCAAGGCACTGTGTCCCGTAACGTAGGCGGTACAAGGCACTGTGATCCGTAAACTAGGTAATACAAGACACTGTGATCCGTAACCTTGGTAGTACAAGACAATTTGATCCGTAACGTAGGCAGTACAAGACACTGTGATCCATAATCAAGGTAGTACAAGGCATAGTGATCCGTAACCAAAGTAGTACAAGGCACTGTGATCTGTAACCTAGGCGGTACAAGGCACTGTGACCCGTAGCCTATGCGGTTCAATTCACTGTGATCCGTAGTCTAGATAGTACAAGAAACTGTTATCTGTAACCTAGGCAGTACAATACGCTGTGATCAATAACCTAGGTACTACAAGGCACTGTGATCCTTAACCTATGCAGTACAAGGCACTGTGATTTGTAACCTAGGTATTTGAAGGCACAGTGATCCGTAACCAAGGTAGTACAAGGCACTGTGATCCGTAACCTAGGCGGTTCAAGGAGAGTGATTCGTAGCCTAGACAGTACAAGAAACTGTTATCCGTAACCTAGGCAGTACAAGACACTGTTATCCGTAATCTGGGCAGAACAAGACACTGTGATCCGTAACCTAGGTAGTACAAGGCACTGTGATCCTTAACCTAGGTAGTACAAGACACAGTGAACTGTAACCTAGGCAGAACAAGGCACTATGATCTGTAACCTAGGCAGTACAAGACACTGTGATCCGTAACCTAGGTAGTACAAGACACTTTGATCCGTAAGCTAGACAGTAAACACACTGCCATGCGTAACCTATGCAGTACAAGACACTTTGATCCTTGACCTAGGTATTACAAGACACAGGTATCCGTAATCTAAGCAGTACAAGGCACTGTGATCCGCAACCTAGGCATTACAATGTACTGTGATCCGTAGCCTAAGCAGTACAAGGTACTGTTATTTGTAACCTAAATAATACACTGTGATCCATAAAATAAGTAGTAAAAAACACTGTGATCCTTAACCTAGGTATTACAAGACACTGCGAACCGTTACCTAGGTATTACAAGACACTGCGATCCGTATCCTAGGCAGTACAAAGCAATGTGATCCGCAACCTAGTCGTTACAAGGCACAGTGGTCCGTAACCTAGGTAGTACAAGACATTGTGATCCATAACCTAGGTAGTACAAGGCACTGTGATCCATAACTTTGGTAGTACAAGGCACTGTGTTCCGTAAACTAGATAGTACAAGGCACTGTGATCCATAACCTAGGTAGTACAAGGCATAGTGATCCGTAAACAAGGTAGTAAAAGACACTGTGATCCGTAACCTTGGTAGTACAAGGCACTGTGTTTCGTAAACTAGATAGTACAAGGCACTGTGATCCATAACCTAGGTAGTACAAGGCATAGTGATCCGTAACCAAGGTAGTACAAGGCACTGTGATCAATAACCTAGGTACTACAAGGCACTGTGATCCTTAACCTAGGTATTACAAGACACTGCGAACCGTTACCTAGGTATTACAAGACACTGCGATCCGTATCCTAGGCAGTACAAAGCAATGTGATCCGCAACCTAGTCGTTACAAGGCACAGTGGTCCGTAACCAAGGTAGTACAAGACAATGTGATCCGTAACCTAGGTAGTACAAGACATTGTGATCCATAACCTAGGTAGTACAAGGCACTGTGATCCATAACTTTGGTAGTACAAGGCACTGTGTTCCGTAAACTAGATAGTACAAGGCACTATGATCCATAACCTAGGTAGTACAAGACATAGTGATCCGTAAACAAGGTAGTAAAAGACACTGTGATCCATAACCTAGGTAGTACAAGGCACTGTGATCCGTAACCTTGGTAGTACAAGGCACTGTGTTTCGTAAACTAGATAGTACAAGGAACTGTGATCCATAACCTAGGTAGTACAAGGCATAGTGATCCGTAACCAAGGTAGTACAAGGCACTGTGATCAATAACCTAGGTACTACAAGGCACTGTGATCCTTAACCTATGCAGTACAAGGCACTGTGATTTGTAACCTAGGTATTTGAAGGCACAGTGATCCGTAACCAAGGTAGTAAAAGGCACTGTGATCCGTAACCTAGGCGGTTCAAGGACAGTGATTCGTAGCCTAGACAGTACAAGAAACTGTTATCCGTAACCTAGGCAGTACAAGACACTGTTATCCGTAATCTGGGCAGAACAAGACACTTTGATCCGTAACCTAGGTAGTACAAGACACAGTGAACTGTAACCTAGGCAGAACAAGGCACTATGATCTGTAACCTAGGCAGTACAAGACACTGTGATCCGTAACCTAGGTAGTACAAGACACTTTGATCCTTGACCTAGGTATTACAAGACACAGGTATCCGTAATCTAAGCAGTACAAGGCACTGTGATCCGCAAACTAGGCATTACAATGTACTGTGATCCGTAGCCTAGGCAGTACAAGGTACTGTTATTTGTAACCTAAATAATACACTGTGATCCATAAAATAAGTAGTAAAAGACACTGTGATCCTTAACCTAGGTATTACAAGACACTGCGAACCGTTACCTAGGTATTACAAGACACTGCGATCCGTATCCTAGGCAGTACAAAGCAATGTGATCCGCAACTTAGTTGTTACAAGGCACAGTGGTCCGTAACCAAGGTAGTACAAGACAATGTGATCCGTAACCTAGGCAGTACAAGACATTGTGATCCATAACCTAGGTAGTACAAGGCACTGTGATCCATAACTTTGGTAGTACAAGGCACTGTGTTCCGTAAACTAAATAGTACAAGGCACTGTGATCCATAACCTAGGTAGTACAAGGCATAGTGATCCGTAACCAAGGTAGTAAAAGACACTGTGATCCGTAACCTTGGTAGTACAAGGCACTGTGTTTCGTAAACTAGATAGTACAAGGCACTGTGATCCTAAACCTAGGTAGTACAAGGCATAGTGATCCGTAACCAAGGTAGTACAAGGCACTGTGATCCGTAACCTATGCGGCTCATGGCACTGTGATCCGTAGTTTAGACAGTACAAGAAACTGTTATCTGAACCTAGGCAGTATAAGACACTGTGATCCATAACCTATGGAGTACAAGGCACTGTGATTCGTAACCTAGATATTTCAAGGCATAGTGATCCGTAACCAAGGTAGTACAAGACACTGTGATTCGTAACCTAGGCGGTACAAGGCACTGTGATCCGTAGCCTAGGCAGTACAAGAACTGTGATTCGTAACCTAGGTATTTGAAGGCACAGTGATCCGTAACCAAGGTAGTACAAGGCACTGTGATCCGTAACCTAGGCGGTTCAAGGCACTGTGACCCGTAGCCTAGACAGTACAAGAAACTGTTATCCGTAACCTAGGCAGTACAAGAAACTGTTATCCGTAATCTGGGCAGAACAAGACACTGTGATCCGTAACCTAGGTAGTACAAGACACAGTGAACTGTAACCTAGGCAGTACAAGGCACTGTGATCTGTAACCTAGGCAGTACAAGAACTGTGATTCGTAACCTAGGTATTCGAAGGCACAGTGATCCGTAACCAAGGTAGTACAAGGCACTGTGATCCGTAACCTAGGCGGTTCAAGGCACTGTGACCCGTAGCCTAGACAGTACAAGAAACTGTTATCCGTAACCTAGGCAGTACAAGAAACTGTTATCCGTAATCTGGGCAGAACAAGACACTGTGATCCGTAACCTAGGTAGTACAAGACACATTGAACTGTAACCTAGGCAGTACAAGACACTGTGATCCTTAACCTATGTAGTACAAGACACTGTGATTCGTAACCTAGGTAGTACAAGACACAGTGAACTGTAACCTAGGCAGTACAAGACACTGTGATCCGTAATCTAGGTAGTACAAGACACAGTGAACTGTAACCTAGGCAGTACAAGACACTGTGATCCTTAACCTAGGTAATACAAGACACTGTGATCCGTAACCAAGGCAGTAAAAGAAATCGTCAATCGTTACCTAGGTAGTACAAGGCACTGTGATCTGTTAGTGCGCATTTTAGACCACTCATTCATCGGGGCTGCGCATTAGAGATGATAAATCCAGCAGTATTTCCACAACATTTAAACAAAAATAAAAATGATCATCATACTAGTATATGTCCAAAAGCTATTAAAACATATCCGTATAGTAAATACCAGAAAGACATTTCTACTTTATATTTAAAATTGCTATTATCTTTTTTCTATGACTCTTTTACTCTTTTTTGCGGTCATATGCTATGGATGCTGATGACCTTTCTGAACTTTCTGACGTCATAACGTTGGGATATTCCATTTTGACGATGTGGAGGTTGGCAGTAAACTGACATATTAAAAAGGTGATTTTTAGGATATATCATCTGAAATTGAACTGAAATGGTTCGAGCTTCAGATTTAGACTTATTCAACATTTAACATTAATATCAATAATACTTTAATACTTGAACAAAAATCGCCTTGTACTAGAAATTAACAAAACAGAATGAATGTTGCTCATTTATTACTTTTTCTTGACAAAACTGTTTTCCCTCAGGTAAAACAATAATTCAAATCCTGTATATATTGTACGTAGGGTTTAGTCCTTTAGCGATCATTACTGGTAACAGATGTTTTCAGTAATATCTTTTTTTTACTACTGGAATATGACTTTTATATCTTTGAAATACTTTTGAATTTTTACTACCTTTGACTGGGTACCAAAGCTGGTGGAATAAAACTCCCCAAGGGTATCCATAACTCAGTAGTACTTTGTGCTGCCAGACAATGTACGTCGGGTTTAATATTTACTTGCATTGCCATTTAGATATAGTTCATTCATAACTTATCACAGTTTTAAGATTCTTTTACTTTTAAAATTACAACACCACCCCTTATATCAGAAAAAAACACCACCCATACCTTTAATTGGTCCATCATCAGTAAATTATGTTACAATAGCACTAGAACGTTATAAAACAGATTGATTAACTAATTACAACTAACTAATGATCTGCCTTACATACTTCCTAAATGCACAGAAGTTTATAATTGTCCGAAAGATGACTATATCATCGAGGTGTTGAATTTGAAATTTGACAAATTCTTTAATTCGTACTTACTGATTTATATTTGATCCGTAGACTGTTATAACTCATACCGATTCTTTAAGAAATCATATAACTTTATTCTATTGCCGATAAACATTATTCATACAAGCATAATATTTGAGTTATAACTGCAAATTATGCAACATAAAATTACCTAATAAAACTGTCAAATAAAGCAAGCAAATCAATTATGTGGTTATTTTGCTTTAAAGACACGTGATTTTGCTATATAGTTTAAAGCTTTGCAAGATTAACAGGCTAATTCTAAGGAAAGACTTTATCAGAAAAAATCTTAACTGGCCTTCTTACGCGGAGATTAGCAAGTAAATTGTGCTTAAAATCAGTTATATACAACAAAGGAAAAAAATAGAGAAATATACATGTAAAGACTAGCTTAATTGTTTGGTAAAGTTAAAACTATTTTTAATCTTTAAAAAATTGTATTTATACACACTAGTTGTAAAATTATATAGGATGAGAGGGTTTTTGTAGTACTTTTACAATTCAACTTGACATTTACTTTAGATTGATTAATTGATTTAATGGAGTAATACGTCGAAGTCAAGAATATTTCACTTATATCGAGAAGTACATTTACTTTTGAAGCCCGTCTCAAAATTTGTTGAAAGAATAGTCTGAAGCGCCTTTCAACTTTACTTTTTCCTTCCGCTTGTGATGATTGGTGTCGCGGGGATATTTAGCAATATGTCGGCGGCAAAGCGGGTGGCCTGAGTGATGATCATTGTGTGAGTTCTGGGGACGTCTGCCACGATGTAGCTCCAGCTTTTTTGAGGGATTATGTCAGGGACCATGTCTGGCACTGGTATATGAGGGTTGGTGGACAGATGGTGCGTACGTGGATGTTAGCCTGTTTTTTTCTTTTCTTTTTGTCGTCGTCGGCGACCAAGCTCGTTGCAAAATTTAAGTGCTCGCGGGTTTGGGCTGACCTCCTTTGTAATTTGGTCCCTGTAATTCACAAACCACAAAGAGGATAGAGTACAGCTACGCATGACCATGACAACGATGTCACCGTGAACCAGTCTGTTATTCCACTGGTTGTGCGGACTTCGCTCCTACTGTTGGCGTAGAGTGGTACCTGGAAAAAGGAACCAGATGCACCATAAGAGTAAACATTTCCCCACCTAGCTTTATTTTTAGATAAGAACTGGAACTGACAATATTTCGATTCATATTTGATATTTTGATTTACTCAGTGTTCCTTTTCTCACTGTTAAAAAGGTTAAAGATATATAAAATATTTCAACTGCGTTGCGAGGCCAATCTCATCATCATTAACTTATTATATATTTTATATGCCTTATACAAGCAAACAGTCTTTTTTCATTGAAAGAATTTAAAAATCAAAAAATCCAAATCTTAGATGGTACATCAAAATTTTACGGGTATTATCGGTAGGTATTAAACACGCCTTAATTTAATTTAATTTTTTTTCTACATTTTTTAACTGATTTTACGCAGAAACATTAATGCAAGATCTTGTTAGCAATGTAAATGGATATTAAATTTTTAATTTTCTTTAAAAATTAAACAAATTTAAAACTATAGTATGTTATTGTACATTACATAATGTTTTTTATTATAACTTAATTGTGTTACTCCTATTCTTGTAACATCGATTTTAAAATCCTTAATTGTATTTCGTTTTTTAAAACTTTTATTTCATTTATTTCTATATGCTATGCAGGTAAATCTGTAATATACATTTCGTATGTATTTGTTATATTAATTGTTGTGCGTTGTATTAATTGCTATATATATATTGTTTTTTATGATTAACCCTTGGTTTAATGTAAATATTTTGTTATTTTTATTTTTGCGGTTGAAATATCCGGTATTCCTTTATGACAAAATAGTTGTATGTGTATGTTATTCTCTTTTACCAAGTTAACTGAAACATTGACCTTTTTATTCGTTCTTTGTTAGAAGATCTAATTTTATGCTACTTATTTTTGCTTGCATTAACAGCATACATGTTCAGTTCTTAAACTAAAGGGGGAAAATCCTAGGTTCCTTATCTAAATCTGGATCAATATGTCCTGAAACATTAGATTCGACAACATCGTAAGATTATGTTTGAAAAACTTTTTTCAGTATCGTACACTTAAACATTCAAAGTATTAAAAATAAATTAGTTTAAGTTAGAAGTGAATTAGATATGCATAGCATCTTGGCTTCCTACTTTTTATTCTTATTAATATTCCGTAAATGATCATAATACACATCTCATGCATAATGTAAATTGTTTTCAGATTAATCCATACAGAAAAATAACCTTGCTCTCGTCGCAAAAAAAGTTTAAAATGATGATACAACATTAAACACCATTACAATCGACCAATTGCAACTTACCAATCTTTAAAAATAAAATCAGGTCAAATCAAAATAATTTAACTATTAGTCGTCTAACGCTTGATGTATCGAGTGTATTATAATTTCGTAAATTGGGTTATTTCAGACAGACAAACAGACAGACAGACAGATGGATACCTTCCCCGTTTTGCGGGGGTACTAACTCGTCAACATTGTCGCCAGTGAAAGTTAGTTTATGCTTCCAAATTTTTTCCTCTAAGTAAACGTTCTTAAAATATTGAATGCTGGATTCTTTCAAAACTAATTTTTGCTCTTTCTTAAATAGGAATTAGTATTCAGCGTGCCATTTCCAGCAGTAAATTTTCCAACAGAAGCTCGTTTTTGGCGAAATCTTACTGTATATTTCACGCTGTGGTTCAATTGTTCATATGCCTTTTTGATTTCATCAAGCTTCTGAGTTTTACTTGTTCCTTTTATAAACACATTTTTTCCACAGGTTTGAAAAAAAAAATAATATGGTTTTGTAACTAGTGGCAAAAGAAAAAGACACATATATCAATATCTTCAGTTGAAGTTATATTTTTGATATTGTTTTTTTTTTAAAAAATGCAGTCTGTCCATATTCTATTTTTCAGACTATTTCATACGCACACGCACGCACATGTGTGCATTTTGATAACTTCATTAATAACTCGTATTAATTTCATCATTTTTTTTTTATTCAGATGAACTTATTAAAATGCATTTACCTTTTTAACTTCCAAGGAATAAAAATTTCACCTTTTACTGCTGTTTAAATCGGTGCCAAGAGAGCTGTCAGAAGTAAATGTGGTCATTTTGTTATCGTTAGTTAAAGAATCATGCGATTTTCAAAACATCTCTATATCATGACATTTTTGTCATTTCAGTCCAGGCACTTTATTCACTATCAATAAAAAATTATCTTATTTATATGATTAAACTGGAAGGCAGTTTTCAATTTTAAGGTTTGAAAAATTGTATCTGAATATTGTTTGGCATTGTTGGTGATAAAAAAAGAACTTGATGTTGTGGGAGATATAAAGGTGTGTTGCGGGTGTTATAAAAATTGGTCAATTTTGTAGGAGATAAAAAGGTATTAATTGTTATGGGAAATATGAAGTTATTCAGTGTTATAAGAGATATAAAGGTATTCAGTGTTATGGGAGATATAAAGGTATACAGTGTTATGGGAGATATAAAGGTATTCAGTGTTATGGGAGATATAAAGGTATTCATTGTTGTGGGTGATATAAAGGTTTTCAGTGTTGTGGGAGATATAAAGGTATTCAGTGTTATGGGAGATATAAAGGTATTCATTGTTGTGGGAGATATAAAGGTATTCAGTGTTGTGGGAGATATAAAGGTATTCAGTGTTATGGGAGATATAAAGGTATTCGGTGTTATTAGTGTTGTGGGTGATATGATGGTATTTAGTGTTGTTGTTGATATAAAGGTATTCAGTGTTGTGGGAGATATAAAGGTATTCAGTGTTTTGGGAGATGTAAAGGTATTCAGTGTTTTGGGAGATGTAAAGGTATTCGGTGTTATTAGTGTTGTGGGTGATATGATGGTATTTAGTGTTGTTGTTGATATAAGGGTATTGAGTGTTGTGGGAGATATAAAGGTATTCAGTGTTGTGGGAAATATAAAGGTATTCAGTGTTTTTGGGAGATATAAAGGTATTGAGTGTTGTGGGAGATATAAAGGTATTCAGTGTTGTGGGAGATATAAAGGTATTCAGTGTTTTGGGAGATGTAAAGGTATTCGGTGTTATTAGTGTTGTGGGTGATATGATGGTATTTAGTGTTGTTGTTGATATAAAGGTATTGAGTGTTGTGGGAGATATTAAGGTATTCAGTGTTGTGGGAGATGTAAAGGTATTCAGTGTTTTGGGAGATGTAAAGGTATTCGGTGTTATTAGTGTTGTGGGTTATATGATGGTATTCAGTGTTGTGGGTGATATAAAGGTATTCATTGTTGCTGGTGATATAAAGGTATTCAGTGTTTTCAGAGATATAAAGGTATTCGGTGTTGTGAGAGATATAAATGTATTCATTGCTGTTAGAGATATAAAGGTTTTCAGTGTTGTGGGAGATATAAAGGTATTCAGTGTTTTGGGAGATGTAAAGGTATTCGGTGTTATTAGTGTTGTGGGTTATTTGATGATATTCAGTGTTGTGGGTGATATAAAGGTATTCATTGATGTAGGTGATATAAAGATATTCAGTGTTTTCAGAGATATAAAGGTATTTGGTGTTGTGAGAGAAATAAATGTATTCATTGTTGTTAGAGATATAAAAATTTTCATTTTTGTGGGTAATATAAAGGTTTCAGTGCTGTGGGTGATAAAAGGTATTCAGTGTTTTCGAAATATAAAGGTATTCAGTGTCGTGGATGATATAACGGTCTTCAGTCTTGTGGGTGATATAAAGGTATTCAGTCTTGTGTGTGATATAAAGATATTTATTGTTGTTGGTGATATAAATGGATTTAGTGTTGTGGGTGATAAAAGGTGTTCCGTGTTGTGGGTTATATAATGGCATTCAGTGTTGTGGGTTATATGATGTGATTTAGTGCTTTGGGTGATATAAAGGCATTCATTGTTGTGGGTGATATAAATGTATTCAGTCTTTTGGGTGATATAAAGGTATTCGGTGTTGTGGGTGATATAAATGTATTCACTGTTGGGGGTGATATTAATGTATTCAGTCTTTAGGGTGATATAAAGGTATTCAGTGTTGTGGGTGATATAAAGTTATTCAGTGTTGTGGGTGATATAAAGGGGTTCAGCATTTCAACTTCTTTGTTATTTTGTTTTTCGTCAGCTTGTTTTGTCGCTTGAATACTAGTTAGCATTTCGGCTGTTTGGTCACCCATTAGCCTTTTTTCGATTCATCGGCCTCTAGACCACTCGTAAGCTAGCGTCAATTAGGTAGTAGTCACATTTGTCTTTTTAGCTTTCCTGAGCCTTTGGCTCATGTTAGCTATTGCGATCAAAAATCGTCCATCGTCCATCCGTCCGTCTGTAAACTATTACATTTTCGACTTTTTCTCTGAAACATACATGGTAGATTTCAATGAAATTTGGTCAGATGCATATATCGGCCGGTGCAATTCAGATTTGTTAGTGACATTGTTATGGCTCCCAAAACTAGGCCAAGGCGACCTATGGGTCAAACAAACTTTGAAAATTTTCTTCTCCAAAACTGATGATTGGAGAAAAAATCTGATGTGATATTTGGCTTCTCTAGGGTCTAAAGCCTATAGTTTGTTCATTTGGTCGAAAAATAGATTTCATTGTTAAAAATTTGTAAAATGGCTTCAAATTGTTATAACTTGACAATTTGAACAGATACTGACATGAGGTTTTCAGTTTTGACTTTTACTTGAAACAATCTTAAAATGGGGTCAAGGTCAAAATTCAAGGTCATGACCTAGTTTGTAATTTTGCAGTTTTATGCTATTTTTTCAAAATTTTAAGAGATATATAATATCAAAACATTGTTAAAATGTTCAGCATGACAAAATTTAAAAAGGTACAAAGTTTCGTAACTATATGATAATGCATGTAGAAGTTGTTTCCCCTGAAATGTTATTTTTCGCTTTTAAAAACTTAAATTGTGCAATAACTTGAAAAATATTAACTTTTTGCATAGGCATTTATATCAGAATATTGTAGGTATTGATATGACGACCATTTTGATATATGGCTCAAGGTCATACGTTCAAAGATCAAGGTCATGGGTACATGAAAAGACTGAAATTGTTTATTATCTTGGAAACTATTGACTTTTTGTTGGCATGTAAATTGGAATATTGTAGGAACTGATATGGCGATCATTATGATATAAGATTCAATATCTTATATTTAAAGGTCAAGGTCATAGATGCATAAGAAGACTCAAATTATTTATTATGTTGGAAACTATTAACTTTTTGTATAGGCATGTGTATTAGAATATTGTATGTATTTTTGCAAATAATTTTGGCCATATCCTAAGGTGAGCGTTAAGGACAAACGGCCTATTTTTTCTTATTTTTGGCATTTTGCTAGAAAAATATTTCCTCAATCATACCTCAAAATATTAACGTGTCTTTACTGAAACGTTAGAGAATTATTCATTTCAGAAGTTGTCTCCCCTTTAAAGCTATTTTAGAGATTATAACATAAGCATTTTTACGACTTTTATTTGAAGAAAAATGAGATAGATTTTTGCTCGTAACTTAGCTTATTAATACTTTATTTGTAAATTGTACGGTTTGAGTGATAACTTAACCTGAAATTAAAGTTATTAACATTCATTCATTCACCAAAAGTCAAGTGAAACTTGTGTCTGAAACATTTCAATCAGAGAAGGCGAGCTTTAATTTCTTTTTGACAGGTCAAAATGATACTTCTAACAGGCCTGTACTGTAGATGATAGAAAATTAAACGTTGTTGGTGATAAAATAGTATTTGTTGATTAAATGGGGTTTTAACTCTCAGTCAAGAATATATCGAGACGTCACCAGCCATAGGTGAAGTGGCAGAAATTTTCACCTTTGCAGTGCAGAGCAATGTGCAGGTAGGGTTCTTAAGCATGACACGCCTGTCATGACATGGGGCATTGGTTTAAGGTCTCTTTCAAAGGACCCCGAGACTTTCATTTCTTAATTCCGAGTGCTTAGCGAAAGAACGGTCAGTACCAATTTTCATCTCTTGGTAAGAATTGGCTGGTGTTAGAACCTCGACGTTTCACATACATAGCGAGCAATCTAACAACTAAAAAGGTATTCAATGTTGTCTGTGAATAAAGGCATTTAATTAAGTGTGTGATAAAAAAGAAATTCAGCTGTATATGTAAAAATGTACACAGAATACACATGTAATTCTGATTAAACATTTAAACGATGTTTTATGTGGTAAAAAGATAACATTAATAAAACGAAATGAAGTTATGTGGGTGATTAAATGGTATCCGATTTTATGTGTAATAAATAGATGTTACTTGTTATAGATGATGAAACGGTATCCATTGACATGTGTGATGAATAGGTATTCCGTATTGTGGGTGTAAAATATTTATAATTATGTGTAATGGGCTAGAATCGTTATGATATTTATATTTTACTTTTTACATCCACTTTCTTGCCAACACACACACACACACACACACACACACACACACACACACACACTATTTATTATATCAATGAATTATTTCTGATAATTTTAAAATTACATAATTTGTTAGCTTCTTGTAAAAGCACACTAAGACTATGCTTATACAAAAATTTGTTATTGAAAAATACTTTTTTTTTTTTAATTTCATATTTTATAAATCTGTGTTTATTTATGCTTTAACTATGTTTTCTGATCTTTTTACAGATCAGAACGTGGGAACATTTCATGATTATACTGATCATTATGTTTTAATATGAAATATAATTTTGTTTGAATATTTTTACCACTTCAAAAAGTGTCTTATCAACCTTATAACTAAGCATCATCACACATATACCATATCCAGGCCCAGTTTCACAATCCTTCACTCAGCTGAGTGTACACTCAACTCAAATATTCCCATTTTCTCTGATCAATATTTTTAAGATATTAAGTTTTATGAGATAAAGTTTCATTTTGTTCAACAAACTTACACTATACAATTTAAATATTACATGAGATAATCATTTTTAACTGTGTAATGTCTTAGAAAGTGGCATGGAAATATTATCGAATTTGAGTTGTGTACACTCAGTTGAGTGAAAGATTGTGAAACTGGGGCCACATCTCCTAATTTTTCGTGAAGACACACTTAGATTATACTCATTGCGACATGAACGATTTTATTGAAAAGTAATTACTTTTTAATTTCAATTGTTTTAAATTCTGTGTTCATTCATGCTTAAACTATGCTTTTTTGTATTCTTTTTCAGATCAAAAAATTGAAATATTTCATGATTATACTTATCATTATGGCTGTAGCAGTGTGTTTTAATATCGGGTTACACTTAAAAGACGGTAATTTAGTCAGAAAATCTACATCAAGTAGAGACTCTTTAGGTGATCACGACAACAGATCAAAAGAACTTCCTGCAAAACCTGACTTCTTGGAGTCGTTGAATAATAACCCTAACATTTCGAGAAGTGAGAAATATTTTATATATTATTGTGGAGGCAAAAAATCCCTTTGTGGTGGATTTCGAGACAGACAAAAAGGAATTGTCATGGCGTATATAATAGCAAAAATTACAAACAGACAATTTGGTATCAGAATTGAATCACCAAACTGTTCATATCAGCTTTTTTCAATATGTCAGATTATATTTTCCATGGTTCCATCGGTAAAAAAGAAAGTAAAAAGTTCAATTGGGCAGATTAAAAAAAGTCTCTAGAGAGAGTCAGGACAATCAGTTTTGCTAATTATTTTAAAGAAAACGTCATTTATTTCCGAACAAACTTGGATTACTGGGACGATATTCGACAGAATGAATTGTACAAAGAAAAATTCGGATCGTATTTCAACATCACTAATGACAAAATGTTTGCATATGTAATTCCGGAAATTTTTAAACTTAATGACAAAATGTTACAAAATTGTCCAGTTTCATGAAAAAAGCAAAACCAACAATTTTTTCTAAACTTATTTGTGCTAATGTGAGAACCGGAAAAAATCCTTCAAATCCAAAAGAGACAGTTATCAGAGCGACAACAGACGACATTGAAAATGTTTGGAATTTTTTACGACGATATGATAATCAAACAATTCACAAGATCTTTGTGTCAACAGATTCAGATAATGTAAGAAAAAATGCTTCAATATTATTTAAAAATCAAATAATTGAAATGGAAGGAAACATAATGCATATTGAAAAGGATGATCGTCGAAAAGATATATGTGAAGGTTTAGAGAAAGTTATTCTTGATCAACACATTATGATGCGATGTGATGTCCTTTTTAATAAGTAAAAGTGGACTTGCCAGGATAGCCGCTTATGTTAAAGGAAAAGACACCAATCTATTTTGCTTACTCACTGGAGAAAATATTATACCATGTAAACCAAATGAAATTAAGTCACTTTACAAAGTTTTAGGATAAGATAATGGTTTGTGTCTTTAAAACTTCTTGTGTAAAGAATGAGTATCAAAAAGCCGAACGATCCGCCAATAGAAAAAATGCCAAGAAACAAGGTTACACCTTTGGGAGACCTCCATTTCCAAAATCGACTTGAGGCCAAATGCAAATTAGTTTTAGCCTAACGTGCCTATATAAAACATAATGTAATAAAGACATCTGTAAATTGTAACTAGGAAAAATAAAATTAATGTGAAAATGTGTCATTGGTCGTTTTCTCACTATTATTACCCATGATTCTGAAGAGCAAAATTCACAACATATGATTTTCGCCTGTGCACCAATGCGCCTACATTGCAATGATAATAGCTTCGTGTTTTACATGCTTTATAATGTTGCTTTGTATACTTTAAACTTGTAAAGGAAACGCACATGTTTTGGCCGGTGGCCTGATGATATATCATAACGTTCTTAGATCTATACGGCATGTATTGAAACTAGTTTCAATGTGTTCAGATGAGCAGTGCGTAATTTAATTGGGTTATTTGTTGATGAAGCATATACACTGCGTTTAAATGAGAAAAAATACTATAAAATATATAAAAACAAATAAAAAATGGACGAAATATAAGATTCAAACTCAAAACTTTGAGGGTATCATTTTCTACACCCTACCACACAGCCAGCGTAAACGTTATGGAAAGTGTATGCTAGATAATATTAAGTATGTGTATTATTTGGGGGCAATTAAGGGGTAATATGTTTTATCTTTATCCCCAAATTTTAATGCATCAACCATCAACCAAAATTTACCAAGCAGAAGATAAAATATAGAAGTTTTGGTAGTCAAAATATCTTTGATGGAGAGGAATGCGCTTTATGTGTATTAGTTGAAAACACGGTTATTTCCATCAAGATTTTCTTATTTGTATGGAAGTATACGGAATGCAGTATTCTTAAATGTATGTTTAATTACACCTAATGTAATGTTTTATCAGACTGAATAATCAAAACTTTTTCATTTCGGTACTCTCTTTTAGAGTATTTTTCAGTGTATATATTATTGTAACAAATGTATAATTTTGAATTCTACAGGCGGATGCCTCGGCTTTTTGAGAATCACCCTTTGGAAATTTTTGCGTCATTTATTTAGCAAAAAGCGACAATACAAAATAGACGAGTATTTTTTTTGGTTTTTTGTTTTTTTTTTCTACTTAAATTTAGCTTAATCATAATAAACAAAAAATCGCCAACGTATTATTAAAAATCAAGCGCGAAAATTCCTTGATTTATAGTAAGTAACGCTTTGATAGACTGAATCTCTACTTATAGAATGATTCTCTAGGTATATAGATCCCCCCTCGGTGGCTCAGTGATAGAGTGTGAGTTTGTGGGGTCGAACCCCGACAATCTCATACATAATAATAAAATATAATTTGAGATATTGACTCCACGTCTGGCGCTCGGCATTAGGAGGATAAAATATTGACTTGCTCACCCTGTGCCAGGAATTTAGACTTGGGAAGTAGTATGCTTGTTTGCAAAATTTTGACTAGGTGAGCTAGCACCTAACCAAGAATATGCTTTTATAGCGCGGTAGTACATTGCAGGCCGTGATAAACACTCGCACATCACACGCATTTATGAACTCGTTCTTAGATCAATCCATAGACATTAAAAACCTTGCCCTCGTCATCAGTAGCCGCAAAAATCATCAGGGGATGCTAAACAACAACAACAACAACAACAACAACAACAACAACAACTCTAATAATATAACAAATTGTTTTGTTTGTTTCTATATATATATATATATATATATATATATATATATATATATATATATATATATATATATATATATATATATATATATATATATATATATTTACATCTGTATATAGAAGTCCATTTATCATGTTTTTCTACTGAGATTAAGATTTTTGTCGAATCAGTTGCGTTTTGTTTTATAAAAGTAGCATTTAAAGAAGAATCTATCGAAAATAAGGTTCACTTTTTGTTTATTGAAACAAGTTAAAAATGTTGATTTTCCAATTGTCAAACGACCATAAATCAGATAATTGTACATACCCACAAAGATAACGTCTTATATATATGTTGCTTTACGTATAGTTATTTCACTGTATTTGTTACAAGTAAGCTCAAATTCATTTCGCCCTATCAAAAAAAAAAAACAAAAAAAAAAAACATTTCACTTGTTTCTATATATACAACTTATATTTACTTTTTGGTGGAAGTATTTAAACACAGGAAACATGTAATCATTATTGTTTTTATTTTATGAATTAATTGCTGCTCAAATTGCATCAATTATTTGCAAAGAAATGCACTAAAATGCGATGAAGCCTTTAACTTCGGGGCAGCTTACTACATGGGCTTGATAAGCTACATTTAAAACGTTGGTTTGATAAAGCGTTAAAAATATTTACCTTAGCTGATGGACCGTTACAAAAGGTGTGTATTGGTTAACATTATTCTATCTGTGGTAAAATTAGCAGAATCTTTTATGATTGACCTTTAAATACACTGTTACTGTTTTAAAATGTTAACTCGTCGTTGAAAGCTAATACTTTTAATTTTAAATGTTTATTATTAGGGGTTGGGTTAAAATTTTAGGCTTTGTCGAAATTTTTCTAAAAGTCGGGAAATATTGAGAATATTGGAACAAAAATTCTAAGGGTCTAGAAGAATAAAATAATTTCTATCATTAAACAATAAACACTATCTGCATTATTTTTTATTTGATATAAAACCTTTTTTGTCTGCTCCATTATATATTACTTGATTTAAAAACTGTAGATAAACAGAGTGTAAAGCCTAATAAAAATAATTCAATAAACATAATCCGGTTTTGGAGTAGAGTAAAGAAGTTTTATGCCAAAGTCAAGTTTCTTACATTTTTATTGAGGTGGTCAGTTTAGGAATGGTGGAAAAACAAGAATGCTCGAAAAAAAAACCCATCTATATGTAGTAAACCGACTGACAACCTTTCTAACATCAGGATCTGTACAAAGCGGCTTTCTTACCTAGAAGGTCAGAGGTCAGATGGTCTTTAATCCATAAGCGCGCGCTTTAGACCACTCGGTTAGGAAGACCTTGCAAGCCGTTTTTGGCTTTAATCCAAGATATTTTAATAAATATCCTCATCGACGGGGGCTCGGTGGCCGAGTGGTCTAAAGCGCGCGATTACGGATAACAGTGCGTTTCGCCGCCTGGGTTCGAATCCCATACGGGACAGATCCTAGTGTGAGAAAGTTTGTCCGTTCACTTGCCGAAGGTCGATGGTTTTCTCCGTGCACTCCGGTTTCCTAAGTCATTCCAGAACTGACCGTCTGGAAATAAGTGAAAGATTCTTGACTGGGGCGTAAAACATCATTAAACCACTACTCCTCATCGACAAATTTGATAAATAAATATTACGAATTGTGTAAATATTGTCATATGATTTGAGATGCGATTGCTTTCCTCGCTAGAGTGTTATTTCATCAATTTTTTACCAACTTGACTACTCATATTACCATACAGCAATATCGGTTACAGATTAAATGTAGCGGTAAAATTACACCCTGCTGACATGGCGAATTTAGATTATCAAGCGGAAGTAAATATAGATATTTATCTAAAATGACTTGTATACTCCATGAATACGGGTTTTGGTGATTGGGCCCATTTGTTTTCAAATTTTTGTAATAAAAAAAGTACATGCTTTTCTGATATATATATATATATATATATATATATATATATATATATATATATATAATTTCCAGAATCTTTAAGGGGTTGAAAAGACATTTTTGATATCGTATAAACCATAAAATACAACAGAATTTATACATGTTTTATAACAGTTTATTTTTTGTAAAAAAAAAAAAAAATAAATAGATAAATAAATAAAAATAAATCAATAATCAGAAATCGAAACGACTGATTACTTATCTCCGATTATATCAATGTTGAAAAAGTAAATGAATCTGAAGTTAGTTAGTTTTTAATTTTCCAATATTCAGGTGTTAAAACAATAAATAAAATCTGAAGTTAGTTACTTATTCAACATTCTAAAATGATTTTACATCATATTTGAAGCAGTGTATTAACATAGCTTGATATTGCATGCTTTGACATGGTTGTTGTTTAACATCATATCAGCAATTTTCCACCTTTCCGGGATTCGAACCCACTACCTCCCTCGAGGCAGACGCTTTACTACTAAGCAACCGATCGATGAGGTGCGAATTTAAGAGATGCATGGTTTAGATTCAAAAAAAAAAAAAGTCACCTGTCAACCACGACCAAATTAATATGATAATTCTTGGCAGAATAACTTGGAACTTTGTCGGTCATTGTAATAAAATACAATCTAAAGCCATAAAACAGCTTGCTTAAAAAATTGATACAGTGTAACAAACAATTCATTTAGGTCGTGATCTGACATTATAATCGAAATTAGTGAAAAACCTTATGAAACAGCTTACAACAAGCCCGTTTATAAATCTTTAAATCACGCCTGGATGTTCGATCAGTTAAACAACCGATTCGCCCATACTTGATGACCGATTTTTCACCCGATAGTTTTAAGTGGATTTGCTAAACCAGGAACTGTTTTTGGCAAATTACAAGATTTTTAAATTTAAATGGCATTTCATTGTGTATAGTGATGTTTATTTCTTTATTTTATGTGGTTATAAATGAAATTAATTAATTAATTTTGTCTTAACTCGGCCTTGTTTAGTTTTATCGTTGTCTTTTCTTTTTTTTTCCTTTTAATTTTTTTTTTACTTCAAACAGTAGTATTAAATTCAAATTAACTTTTATGTTCAAAACCGGTAGCCATAAAAGACATTATCCCCCGTTTTTGGTTTTCCATGTAAATAAACCCCCAAAAATACGAAGTTTACATTTTTATTTGTTTCTCGAAGAAACTATTCTCACCTGTACAATTTTATACAAACGAGTGTTGTTTCACCTTTACCCGTTTGTGTTACTGACTGTGTCACGTGGACATGTGTATGCCGATGTTAGTCTAAACAATATTTTATTTATATATCAATACAAGTACAAGTTTGAAACATACACATACAAATATACAATTAAAGGATTCAGGAACAAGACATAGTGTCTTATATTAACCTGTCTCCTTTATCAAAGCTTTTATATATACATTCAGTAGAGGCAATAATATAATTTTGTACTGCTAGAAAAATATCTCTATTTTGCAAATAAGTTAGTGAATCATCACCAAACAGCAATAATTTTACATTCAATAAATTTGGTAATCTGTATAAAGTATTGTTTCTAAGTTCATCATAAAACGGACAGTGCAATAAAAATGATTAGTAGTTTCTATTTTACCACAACTACAAAGATTTTCATCAATAATATTTTTGTTATAAAGGTGACTTTTCAATACACTGCAGCCCAATCTTAATCTAGTGTGTAAAATTTGTCCCAATCTTGATCCGTCATAAAAATATTTTGGAACTTTTGAAGAATGGTCGACGTATTTTTTAAAATGATATAAGAAAGGATTATTTCTTATATGAAGAGGAATATCGTTCCATTCGGCAAAAAAGAATTATTATAAAAATTAGATTTACATAAAAAAAAGTATTCAGATTTTCGCTGTTTCTTAGTGAATATAAATGTGTTTCCAAATACTAGATGGAACTGAATTAGATAAATATTCTGGAACAAGACCATGATACATTTTGAAAAATAAAGTTAATCTATGTTTTTTACGTCTATATAACAATGTTTCCCACCCTGTTTCCTGATAAAGTAATTGAATGCTGCAAAATTTTGTAGCACCAGTTATTATTCTAGCAGCTTCTATATTGATTTGTTCTAATTGTTGCTTAAGTTCATAGGATATTTATCACATATGACATCTGCATATTCTAAAACGGGTCTAATAAAAGTAAAATAAAGTTTATCAAGAGATAAACGCTCAATTTAAATTTTAGTTTTCGTAATATGGCGATTCTCGGCGAAGCTTTTGACATAATCTGATGAACATGATATTTCCAGTTGCAGTTCCAAATGCTTGTGTGATTCTACTTACATAATGGGTATATCATCCATGTATAACTGTGGATGGAAGGGTTTGTTTTGTTTTCTACTGATAACCATGGACTCAGTTGTAGATTAAAAGTGACCAGCCAATTTTTTGCCGAAGAATTAATTTTATCCAGATTGTTATTTAATTTCACTGCAGAAGTGTAAGGGTTTTCAACAATTATATAGAGTGAAGTATCACCAGCAAAATGTCGTATATTGCCCTGGATGTCAGAGACAATATCATTAATATAGATAATAAAAAGTAATGGTCCTAAAATAGAGGCCTGCGGAACACCAGATTGTATTTCTTTCCATTCAGAGCAATTATTTTTAATACTACACGTTGCTTTCGATGAGACAAATAGTTTGCAAACCATTTAAAGAGTTTCCCTCTGATTCCTAAAAAATATAATTTATGTAAGAACCCCTTATGTCAAACTTTATCAAAGGCCTTACTTATATCGCAAAAGACAACTCTGATTTCTTTACTCTCAGCTAAAGCTGAACAGATATCGAATAATTGGTTAACTGTAGAATCTCCAGGAGTACATCAAGATTGGAAGGGAGTAATTATTTTATTATCTTATAAAAATTATTTAAATGTTTGATAACACATCTTTCTAGTACTTTACCTAGGACATTAAGAAGGGAAATTGGTCTTTAATTTTTAACATTACTTGGGTCATTTTTTTAAAATATCGGTGAAACATTAGCTTCTTTCCATACTTGTGGGACTGAACCTTCATTTTTAAGTTTGTTGAAAAAAAATACTTAACGGAAGAGCAAGTACATCTGCTGCATTTATTAAAAGTAAGGGATTGATAAGATCAGGGCCACGAGATTTAGAAGAATTCAGTGATGAAAGAATGTCTCTGACATCGGAAACAGTTATTAATTGTTTCTATGAAAATATTAGAAAACGTCAAGTTTGGTAAAGGTGCCATATTATCTTTCAGTTTTGATTGATCTACAAAATAATTATTCAGGACGTTACCTTTGTCAACATCAGATTCACAGATAATGCCATTATAATTTAAAGAGGGCATATCAGATTTTTTACCATCTCCGATAAAAGATTTAACTACTTTCCACCAGCTTTTAGAGTCTAAGTTTCCACGAACAACTTTTTCAGATAGAGATTTGACATAATTTTCTTTAGCTTTTCTGACCATTAATAAACATTTATTTCTTAATTTCCTAAATGCTGCCCATGAAGTTGGTGAATGTTTTTTTTAGCTTTGTCATGCAGTCTGTTACGTCTACGTATTAGTCGTCGTACGTCGTTTCTCATCCAAGGCTTGTCATCCGGTCTTATTGTCACTATTTTATAAGGTAAACAAGATTCAGCTACTTTGATAATTGTTGCTGTTAACTCTTCAGCAAGTTTTTTATTATCATCTTGAATTATTATACTATCCCAATTTAAATTTGATAACTTTTCTCTATAAAGGCCAAATTTCCATTTTTAAAATCCCATACCTGTCAGTTTAAAAGAATATCTTGTTTGTTTTTCAGTGTTCAAAACAAGAAAAAATGGACAATGGTATCTAATATTTACATCAAGAAAAGTTTCGGTTACTCCACTGTTAACTATTATATCGTTTTTATTTATCATAAAAAGGTCTATTAATGAAAATGAATTTTCAGTGAAATGAGTAGGTTCGGTAATTAATTGTGTAAGATTGAAGTTTTGCAAAATTGTGGTAATTTTTCGAGACGAGGGATAATGATCATCGTTAAAATCCCCAGTAAAAACAACATAATCATAATTTAAATCTAATGCTATTTCAATAGAGTATTCGATTTTATCCCAATAATCTTGGCCAGTATCTGGAGGTCTATAGAATATTCAAAACTTAAGGATTTACCCTTTGTTTTTATAAGTACCCAAATAGATTCTACCCCAGGTATGTTTAGCTCATTCCTAAGTTCACAAAATAATAAATTACTTACATAAATTATTACCCCTCCCCCCAATCTGTTAGTCCGTTCACACCGAAATGGTGAATGGTATCCATTAAATAAAATATCAGGAGTCGTCTGTCTTTGAACTAAGCCAAGTTTCAGTAAAAGCAAGAACATAAAAACAACCAAGTTCACTACTTATTATGTCAAGTTTAGGGAGAATACTCTGAACATTTAAATGTACAATACTGAAATATTTCTCTAAGAACATCTGTCTTGAATATGTAGAACTGGATGACGAACTTGACGTATTGTCCGAAAGAGGGCCTGGGTTTTTTTCAATGTCACCAGATGCGTAAAATATATTGTCAAAACATGATATAATAACAATGAAAAACATTGTTTCCATAAGAAATTTTAAACATAAACTAAAAATCTTCGCACGTGTTTTAGAGTTTTTGATAGACAACATATTTGTTGTGTTTGGCAATATTATCTTTCAGCAAACAATCGGTATACCAATGGGCACAAACTGTGCGCCTTTACTTGCTGATTTGTTTCTTTATTCATATGAATCAGAATTTTTACAGAACCTTGTCAAATCTGGAAAAAACACTGTCGCTAAATCATTCAACTACACATACAGATATATAGATAACGTTCTTTCTCTAAATAATCACAAATTTGGAGAATATGTGAATGTCATCTATCCAAGTGAGCTTGAAATAAAAGACACGACAGATTCTCCATGTTCTGCTTCATATTTGGACTTATACCTCAATTATGACACCCATGAAAGGTTACATCTGAAGCTATACGACAAACGTGATGACTTCAATTTTTCTATTGTCAACTTTCCGTTTCTTTGCAGTAATATCCCTGCTTCTCCTGCGTATGGTGTATATGTTTTACAGTTAATACGGTACGGTAGAGCTTGTTCCCACTATGGGAACTTTCTGCAACGAAGCAAATTACTTACAATTAAATTGTTGACACAAGGATATTGCAAGCCTAGGCTAATCAGGGCCCTTAAAAAGTTTTATGGCCGTCATCACAATATTGTTGATAAGTATGTAGTCACTGTATCCCAACTTATACTGGATATATTTGACTTACCATAGTTCTTTGTTCCTTTCATTCTCAAAATTGACTTGCACGTGACGGGTGTAGCTAGCTAAACAGGAAGTGCTTACCCTTCCGGAGCACCCGGCCTCACTTCCTTGATGGAAGTTCACGTGTATCACCTATTTTGCCAGTTTGCAAAGTTTTTTACTTTGTTTTTGGGATTGTGATATGGACAAGGACTGGTATGTTTGTTTTATTTATTAGTTATTACGAACATTAAATTCTTGAATCAGTAAATCTAAGATACCTATTCAGTAAAATAAAAGCCAGTAATATAAAAATAATAATTGTTGTTGGCCAGTACTTGAACCTTTCATGAAGAATAAATACAGGCGGAATACAAAAGCAACGAAATCGATAAGCATAACACAATATGACCACAACATATAAATATATACAAATATAATATACAGATATCTAAAAGTAACTTACTAGGTAAATCATTCTTTGCACTAAGACAACATTTAACATTGACCATCAAAAATAGCATATTAAATAAACCAACCCTGGCTCTCAATATTTCTAACGAGACAGGCATGGTGCAAATTGTTAGGTTACACCATCAGAATCTAATAAATGAGCCTGAGTGGACATTAATATGCAAACCGAAATAAATGTATGGATAAAACTACACAATAATTGCAGACAAAAAGCAAAATAATTACTAAAGATATTGCAGTACTTATGCACAACATAAAACAAAACCGAGTAAGCAAGCAAGTAAATATGTGAGAAAGGAAAGATAGTAATAGAAGCTGAATAGAACAAGCTATGTAAGAACAGAAAAAAAGAATAAACAAAATTTACACAAACAAATAAAAATAATACTATGAAAGAAGCACATGGTAAAAATAAAGTACCACCAAGAGCAAAATTGTTCATTATTCAATGCAGTGTGTTAAATAAATAGGTTATTATCGTGTTTAGACGCAACACTCCATATAGTCACGCAACACAAACTAGAAATAACCAAAGTAACTAATCTATAATCGGTTAGCACTGAAAAGATAACCACCTAGATCGAGGACGCCTGAAAAGTCACAGGAATATCCCTACGGAGGGGAGTTACCGTCGATCGAACCAGCTACGTTTTCACCTACGGCACTTGTTGAACCAGGATCAATACGTTGCGCGGAAAACCGTAGAAGATCTGAAGGTTTTTCAATACGATGCTTAACACTGTTAATATCAGTCAAAAAGATTTTGCCGTCCCATGTCCACACTTTTGTTGCTCTCTTTTCGTGAAGTATTTATCGTGCATTACGAAATAGGGACTCTCGATTCTTCGTAAGGTCTTATTAATGTAGATATTTTTCAGGGACGGATTTTTTATTGCAGCTTCCAGCGAGCTTTAAGAACATCACGCTTCCTATGAAAGTTGGTAAATTTAACTAAAATATGTCTATTAAGACCTTAAAGAGGTTTACCGGTACGATGTGACCTGTCGATTTCATCATCTTTCAGTTCAATACCCATATCTGAAACAACCTGCTTTGCTAACTCATCTGTATAATTAGATGTTTGCTCTATGACTCCCGATATTCTTATCGCATTCCGTCGCGAATACTGCTCCAGATGATCCAGCCGCTCGGCTGATTGGGAGTTTTGGTTTCGCAATTCAGAGTTTTCGGCTGATAAGTTTTGAATTTGGACTTTCAAGTCTTTTACCAAATCACCAAAAACATCAGTCCATAATAGATTTTATATCTTGTTCGAGTTCGGCCATCAGTTCATCACACACGGTCGAACGAACTGTACTTGCAACACAGCCAATATCATCCGTCAGATAGTGTGCATGACATAGTTGGCATTATTGGTTGGTGTAGAGTTGCCGCCTGAAAAGGAGGAGTACCTGAAGGGGTTGGCGGAGGCTGCGATGCAGCGAAATATTGCACCTGATGATTCATGGTCGAATTATATGGCACTAGATTCACTGATGAAGATAGTTCAGAATAATTTGTAGAATAATTTGTATAACGTCTCTGACGCTTTGGAACTTGAGCTAATTGAACATCATTACTATTATCAAAATCATATTCATTTCAATTCATATTAAAAATAGTTGAACGTTCCTTGGGTATACAAAAAGTACAAACAGATTATTGACAGGTAGAAACAAGGTATGCTGTATACATCTTACCTGTATACATCTACGAATAATCGATCAACTTAGGAAGTGAGTACTCATCAGTATATCAGTATATCAATATAATTTCAAATTCATGTTAAAAATTTTCAAAAACTACAAAACCTCTGCAGCATCTAAATGCATCTACTGAATCTGCATTCAAAAGTCAAAATCATACATGATTTGCATCCCTCGAGGTGGACTTAAAAGGCAAAAACTAGTACATATCCTTGTCCAGGTAAGAACGACGTCCACTCAAATCGGCCATCTTGATTAGTTGCCGATGTTACCCATCATAAGCCATGTTTATCAGTAATCGCAAGAATTAGTCCTAATTGTTAAAGAGTAATTATAATTCCAGGTGTAACAAAGAATTAACTGCACGTGTGTACCAAAAATAAAGACAACCATAAAAAGAGTCCTGTTGATCAGTTATAATGATCAAATATAAAAAACGGCATCTGAATATCTAGTAGATATTTTATATAGTCGCAAAATAAAACAGAAATTATTATTTTGCAATAAAGAATAAGAGAGACAGGCTAACGTCCTACATGTAAATTCTGGAAATTATTTGAACTTGTTCTGTTTTGTTTAAAATTCTGTAAAATCATAAAAAGTGTGTCGCGGGCATAAAACATGGTGTACTTTATATTCTCTGGATGGCTGTTATTATTTTGTACCGTATGTACTTGTATAAAAACACGTATTTATTTTAAACCCGATGATATGAAATTTTTATTTTTGATGAAATTAAACTAATACGTGCGGGTTTTTTTCCCTAGAATTAATCAGGAAAGGTCATGACATTATTTATTATTTAGCTTAGTCAGCCTGGTTCAAATTTAAGTGTGTAATACCTAACAGAATAATAAATGTTTATATTTATATAGTCTTGTTTAACGTTAACCATATTTTAATATATAATACCTTATAGCATAGCAAAGGATTTGATATTCACAATAAGGTGCAGGAGCCTGTATTCTATGAACAAAAAGGAAATCAAGACAATTGGTACGATTAAAAGTTAAAAAAAACCCAACATAATAGCATTGAATGTTGAATAAGTAACTAACTTTTGATTTTACTTACTTTTTCAACATTGAATGTTGAATGGTAAGTAAGTATCCGACATCAGATACGGGGTTATAAATCGGCGTCCCTTTTTGACTTAGTAGAATTTCGGAAGTTAGATTCATAGTGCGCTCATTGTGAAAGCAAATTAAAAGAGAACACACGAACATCGGAAACGGTTTTTCTGAAACATAGGAAGAGGCAAAACAGCGTAATAGTAACGATGTGATATGGTAACAATTTGATATGAAGCTAAAATTAAATATTTTAATTACTACATGCATTGAGATATAAAATAAACGTACTAAATCAAAATAAAATGTTCAAACTTTATTGTTAAAATTAGAATCAATATTGTCACAGACAATATTACTTTTAAGTCGGTATTTGTAAAAACATATAGCAAATTAGTGAATTTCCCTGATCGGAACCTCATACTAAGATGGTGATGTTTTGTACAGTTAAAGATCAGTAGCATTTTTAAAGGAAAACTTTGGCTGCCTGAAAAAAAAAATAGAAATTAGACAAAATACAAATATTTTTGTTATAAATAGGAATACAATTTAAAATTGCTTTGTATTAGCTTTACAGATAAATATAATTTGGAATTATAATTTTAAAAAATTGGTATAACATGAGATGAGACTGAAAAAAATTGAGTAGAAAGAAATATAACTGTTTATGTAAAGAATCATATATCTTATCACCTTCAATTTATACAGTCTGTCACTGTATGTTTTAAATTTCAATGCATAAGTACAATGTACGATAGAAAACGAAAATTGAAAGTTGAAATAAGAGGATCTATATAGAATTATACAAAACTAAACAAATTGGTGCGAGTAAAAATAAGCCATGGTGTCAAACAATGAGGTCATTCACAGTGATTGACGTTAGTGAGAATGATTTTTTTAACAACGTTATACATTTTCAACACCGACAACACCCCATTTCAAACAACTTTAGAATTACAAACCAAAATTTGTGATAATGTTCGTTCAATAAAATTTCATTCGCTATGCAGTTTTTCTTTCTTTTTTTCTTTCTTTCTTTCTTTCTTTTTTTTTGTAACAAACCATTAATTCAAAAATATGATAGTAATATTAAAATACATTTATTTAATATTTATTTTAATTGATTAAATTAACCTCTGAGAAACTGGGCAATAAATAACACCTACTGTCTTTAAACATCCGGGGATTTGTTATGAACAATGAAGTTATAATGATCTAATTAATGGAAGAATGCATTACTTTCGGAGTGCTTCAACAAGGCCTTTCTGTTATTTTCAAACCTTTTTTAAAACGTTTAAATAAAAAAAAACCCTCAAAAAATTGAGGCTTTTACAATAACAAACAAAATCAATCTTTTTTGCAATAAATGTTTAATATTTGTTGTTTTTTAAAGTTACAATTGATATATGTGATATTGGAAATTTTATTCTCAGTACATGAAATATTTGACTTATACAATATTTTAATGCCATTGTGTTATCTTTTTTATATTCATCTTTTCAATTGAAATTCTTAATTAGATTGCAACATCAATTTACACTGGTCCTCAAATATTGGCAAGTAAACTTAACAAAGGCATCTGAAAATAAATAAATAAATAAATGAATGAATAAATAAGTATATAAGTAATTAAAAAATAAATGAATATATATATATATATATATATATATATATATATATATATATATATATATATATATATATATATATATATATATATATATATATATAACTAATCGGTTTAGACTATAAGTAAAAATTTTATGTCAAAAATCTTTTTGTAATCAAATAAACGAGATTAAAATAAATTGAAAAAAATTGTATGACCATAAAGTTTTTATTAAAATATTGGATTGAAGACATACAAGATTCTTAATTGAATAATTCGGAAAAATTAGAAGTTTCGATTATTTTAGAAGCGCATTAAAAAAAACCACGTGTAGATTAACCCGTTTAATTTTTATACATTTTGTACCTAAAAATGATTCCACCTAGTACAAATTTTTATAGCCAAAGTTGTCAATGAAAAACTAATCTGAAATTTTTAAAGGTTGGTGAGTCATTTTATATGCCTTTTTATATTTTTTTCTCTTGTGCATGTCTAAAGTCAAGAATATTAAACTCGGGTATCGTGATTATTTTTGCTTTTTTATAATTTACTTGTCTTTTTGTGTTTCTGGCTGTTTTCGGTTGGCTGTTGTCATATACATTAACAAAGATATTTCCATGACGCTGTTATCTATCTCGGAAGCTAGACCTCTTAATCTCATTTGATTTAGGCATTGTTGCCAACTCTGAAGTATTCTTCTTATGTCATCCGGAGTATTTTGATGAATGTCTGGCGCTAATCAACACTAAACAGCTAAACATTAAAACCAAAATGATTTGTCCCTATAAAGACGTAAAAAGTAACAAAAAAAGTAAAATTTAAAAAAATCAACATTTGTGATGTGTGCTTGTTAATAAATGGAGGCTTGAAAAAAATTGAAAAAATCACAATTTTTTTCAAAAGTCCAAAATAAGGTTAGTTTGACATCATTTGTCCTAATGAATGTATATTCTTTCCTGACTTGTCTGACTGTTTTTACCATTTAATCGTTGTGTTTCGTGTTTTTTATGTCGTCAATTACATGTCTATTTTAGTTGAATTTTATTTAATTTAATTTTATCTCATTTTATTTTATTTAACATGTTGAAAGAGTCAAAACAAATTCTTTAAAGTTACATAATGTTCATTTTCCCAAGTTACACCATTAAATTAAATGTTGCTCAAATATAATTTGTTTATTACTATAATTTATCAGAAGTTGTATATTTGAATGTTTATAATTAGAAAATGCGGTTCTTTCTAGCGCTAAATTAAACATAGAGAATTTTTTCCATTGAAACTATATACAGTGTAACTTCCCGAAACCGACACCTCTGAATACCGACAGCCTCCCTAAACCGACAATGTCTGCTCGGGACGGATTTATTCTTATATAAATCATGTAATAAAAACTTCCGAAAACCGACACCTCCGTATTCCGAACACCGACATAATTTGTCAGCCCAAATCGGCTTCTTTAACAGTAAATAAACTTCCGAATACCGACATTACCTTTGAAACAAATAATGTTTGAATTGTCACATTGCACGTGACGAGAACTCATCATTACCGCGGGCTATGTATAACACCTGTTTACCTACCGTCGATGTTTACTTAATACATTAACTTATTAATTAAAAGATACATGTATCTGTATCGTATGTAATTTCAAAATAAACAAACGTGTTTAAAACGTTTTATTAAAATGTGCTTTTATATTTAAAAAAAAAGTCGGATGCCGAAAAGCTGCATGTTTTTAGATGCAAGCAAAGGATTTTCCAAAAAACAATACAGCCTTGAACTTAAATAAATCACGTTCTATTTTCTTTTTTTTTCTTTTCTTTTTCTTGTTTTTTTTAAATCTGAATGATTGATATGGCCTCTTCTTCTCGGGCGAGGTCAAGGAAAAAAAAGTGACACAAAAGTACTGTTAGCAGGGCCCGATCATGGTAGATAAGAACTACGTATTACAACTACGATGACAATGTATGCAAATTGTTTCATTATTAAATTTGTTTAATATAAAAATAAAATATAAATACATTTAAAATATCACTTTACACGATGTAAGTGTTAAAAAACACGATCGAATGCACACACATGAATATACCATTATAATAGCCATATCCGGTAACTGACTAAATTCTGACCTGGTAACGGACTGGAACGAACCGGATTCGAATCCGTTTTTTAAACTTCTGAAAACCGACACCTCTGTAAACCGACCAAAATGACCGGTCCCGTGGAGTGTCGGTTTACGGAAGTTTCACTGTAATATGAGAATGGTAAAAGATAGAATCATTCAAGAATTGAAAAAATTAACGAATGGAACTCAAACTAAATAGCAATTTAAAAAAGATTAAAAACGTATTGGACTACTTGTATATTGCTTCGCAAATAATATAATATTAAAAAATAAACAAATAATTCATACTTTAATTTAGGATTTAAAATCAAAACTGATAAATCCCTTTTTCTAACTTTAAAGTTTATCATTGGTATATTATTATGCAATTGTGTTATGAAAACATTTAAGACCTCAAAACTTTATTTTAAATTTAGAATGACTTTATAAAACACTATTTAAAAACATTGCAAGATAATTAAATTAAATAAAAGTCAATATAATTTTGATACCAAATATTGATTTGAAGTATATATCATACTAGGGTCCATAAAAGTTGATAGATAAATATATAACAAATACCTGCTAAATTTTGATGTGCCAGATGTGCACATTTCGGAAAATCATTCCTCATCAGTGACACTAGGGGCAAGTTTAATAGATTAAGAAAAGTTAAAAAAAGTTAATAATCAAAAAGTTAATGATCCAAACATAACAAAAATAATTAATCCAAAGTTCTAGAATTAATTGAATCTAAATCCAGCTAAGGAAGGAATGCTTTGCATGAGAGACAAAACCTTAGTTTTAAATAAATTTAAAAAATTAAGGTGGCCTAAAACTTTGCTAAATGGTACATTTTCTTACAGAACAATGTACTGCCTACTGAGTTAGTATATCCTTCGGTAAATCATTCCTCATCAGTGAAACTAGGGGCCGAAAAATTTGATAGATAAAAATCAAGCCAAACAGTTAAAAATTCTATGAAACCAAATCTAGCTAGGTGTGTTTTGCCTGGGGGAACAAACCTTAGTTTGAAATAAATTTCAAAACTTGAGACGACAAAAATGTTTTACACAATTAAAACGATAACCATAATTTGATTAGCCGTTTCTAGTGCTGATAATGCTAACAATATTTTTATTATTTCCGTTTAAAAAAAGGTATTGAATAGTGGTCAACCACTATAAGTTTTGCAATACAATTCATGAAATAGCAAGCAAATATAGTCTCCTTGTTATAAAAATAAGGCATTACTGTAAGAAAAATATAAATGCCTTTAACCTTTTCTAAAGACTTCCGATTAATTAACAACAGGGAAAATTAAAGCTCTTGTAAACTTAAGGAACAGGAAATCCACTTGTTTTAAATCACTAGTTGGAATGCACAACCCGTAAGGGGTAACATCGTCTTTTATCTTTTCAGAAAATAATAATAATTTTATGATCAACTTAGCAATGAACTACTATAACAATTTCCGAAAATAAAATTATACCACTAAAACAATTTAACATGAGTATTAATTTCGACAGCTTAACATTTAAAAAGTACAAAAATGTTCTAAACAATGCGCAACTTAAAACGAATACTTAAAAATTCAAAACAAAACGGAACAAAAACGTTTTTTAAAACAAATTGCTGAAATATCTTTGGATTTGATTAATGTGGTCATTTTGACAGCTTTCTAGTAGATGCCCGAAAACTTGCTGCTTTGCAAGTAAAGCAATATAGTACATGAGAAAAGTACATGTGGATGTTGACACACACAACCACACACAGATGGTTGAAAATTTTCTTTCATGGTACATATTCTGACAGCACAAAGCACTGCATACTGAATTAGGCATACACTCGGAAAGTTTTATCCACCAGCAGCGGTACTTGCTCAGGGGTGGTAACTATTTAACAAAAATACCTGTTTCATGTTGATGTGTCATATGTTCACATTTTGGGAATGCTTTCCTCATTACAAAGGGCAGAAAAACGATAGATAAAGAAATATAAGCAAACATTTCAAAATTAATAAATCCAATTTCCAAAATTTTGTGAATCCAAATGCAGCTAAGGTATGCTTTACATTAGAGAACAAAGCTATTTTTTTTTTTTAAAATTAAAAAATCAATAGAAAATTAAAATAAATAAAAAATAAAATAAAGTAAAATAAAAAAAATTAATAAGTTACTTTCATTATCCGCCCAAATAAGGTCTAGTCTTATTCAGGCAATAGAAAGAGAGTGTCTCGAAACAATCTTGATACTTTTATACCGTTAAGCTTTATGTTTGCTGAATATCTAAATCACGATTTTGACTTATGAAACATGGCTTTTAATAATAGGAAAACAACATTAAACAATTAATTAAGCAACTAGAAACTGTTTGCCTTTTTCGATTTTGCGACACACCTAATATCCTACAGCACACATTATTTGGTATTGAATTAAAGTTTTTAAGCTTTTTCAAGTTAAACGTGATTAAATTTTTTATTTACGTTATTTATATTATAAAATTATCTAAACATTTCCATTTAGCTTTACTATACTTTACTTATCATATTTTTCATTCTTTTTTCCCTTTTAATTCGCTTAAGCAATAAATTGGTGAATAATTCCAGCGGATCATATAAATGTCTCAAAACATCTTGCAACTAAGACCATCATTTAGTTTTTTTTCAAATAAGTAAGGGCTCTGTTAGAACTCGTTGGTAACCGTTATTAGTATATGAAACTGAAAATTTTAAAACTTTTGTATGGTTGCCCTGTTTGCAAACTAGGTAAAAATTTTAATAATTATAATGGGTGAAAGTTCTAGAGATCTATGGAGGCGAACTTATTCAAACATATAACAAAAATACGAATTAAATTTTAATGTGCGAGATGTGCACATTTCAGAAATTCATACCTCATTAGTGACATTAAGACCAGAAAATTTGATAGATAAAAATGTAAGCCAAATAGTTGAAAAATAATGAATCTAAAGTTCCAAAAATGTATATAGCGAAATCCAGCTAAGGAATGCTTTGCATGAGCATGCTTTGCTTTTGAAATTATAAACTTAACAAGCTTCTTGCAGAGTAGAATATCTAAACAGTATATGATAAGTATTTTTATACGAAAGTTAAAAAACAAACAAACGAATAAATAAAAAATACATACGAACATAAATCAATAATTAAAATTAAATTACCAGATGTTTGAGATGGCGTTTAGTAGGATTAATTGAATATATATAACACAAATACCAGTTAAATTTTGATGTGCCAGATGTGCACATTTCAGAAATTCATTCTTCATCAGTGACACTAAGACCGAAAAGTTTGATAAAAAACATAAGCCAAACAGTTGAAAATAATAAATCTAAAGTTCCAAAATCATATAAATCAAAATCCAGCTAAGGAATGCTTTGCATGAGGGAACAAACCTTAGTTTCAAATAAATTGCAAATTTTAGACGGCTGAAAATTTTGCTGAATGGTACATTTTCTGACAGCAAAAAGTTCTGACTACTGAGTTATGGATACCCTCAGGGCGTTGTACTCCAACAGCAGCGGTACCCGCTCAGGGGTAGTAAATATAACACAAATACCAGTTAAATTTCGATGTGCCAGATGTGCACATTTCGGAAATTCATTCCTCATCAGTGACACTAAGACCGAAAAGTTTGATAAAAAACATAAGCCAAACAGTTGAAAATAGTAAATCTAAAGTTCCAAAATTATATAAATCCAAATCCAGCTAAGGAAATTCAAAATTTAATTCAAAATTTCATATGAAACAACCTTATAGTTTTAATTGTTTTATGTTTTCTCAAATTTAATGACATATCTCTATAGAAAAAATGTAACGTGGTGTTTAATACGTGTAAAAAGAAAATCAGACAAAGCACAATTGTACCAATTACAAATAGAAATACCACTTTTTAAGTTACAGTTGCACGCGTATAAGCTTTTGCGAGAATTGATTTTGCATAAATACCCAACAGAACATAATTGTGATATAAAACAATTTCCTTGTACAAGGCACAAGTACAAGTATATTACTAAAGGGTGCTTAAACGCTTTAAATTCACTTTCATGTAGCATAGAAGTTATTTTACAATATTATTTGCTTTTTTGCTTACATCTTGACGGTTGTTTTCATTTTAAACATTTTTTCGTTATAGTTTGAATATTACAGCATCGTGTCTAGTTTTTGTAGAACTACAGACATTTTATTGAGCGAACGTTATTTGAGGTTACTGAAACTTTATACTCGAACTAAAAGAATTATTAATATGGTATCAGATAGTACAATTAATGGGATTAACAAAACAAATACCACTAAGAAAAGATTTGTATGAATGACGTCACAAATAATAATTTCGTGATATTTCCCGCGTTGATAACAACTCATTGTTGATGTTTTTTACACTAAAAATTAGTTGAACAAAAGGCAGAGAATTTATTCGAAATCTTAAAACACAAACTGAAATAATGTAATAAAAATAAGACAAGATAACACGTATAAGCCGGATATTGAATAGATATAATATTTATTGTATTTATTACTTTTTAAATGTTTTGATTAACTTTTTTACCTATCAGCTTTTTCGACCCCTAGAATTTCTGAAATGTGCACATATTGTAGTTAAGTATTAAAACTAGTGCTACCTGTACACGGGTTTTTATTGTGTATCTGTCCCCATTTTAGTTCCATATCGTAACACATATTATCCCGCAAAAACATTATCTATATAGATTTTATTATTAAACAATTGTAGAAATGGTATTGAAAAACACTAGATATAATTAATGGGATAGTATTGTTTTTGTAACAGCAGTCTGTCTCAATATAATACACCTATCTAAGCTTAAGGTAGTTCCCGACACCAGAGGCAAACACTTTCCCCGAATTGGGATTTTTTGAAAATTTGCACACGCATTCCTTAGAATGTGTTTTGTTAAATAAAATAATAAAATACATATGTTTGAGTTTTCGTTTTTCAGTAGAGTGCATTCAACCTACCCCCCCTTTTCAACAATCATTTCTCATTTCTAAATATCCCAGCAGGTTAATTTCATGTTTGTTATTAATCAATAATGATTATATGTAATAAAAACAAATTTTATTTTAATGATGTTAATCAATATTTCAATAAAAGACGTGCAATGAAGTGATATACATAGCATTTAAATAATAAAAGCTTAAGTTTTTATAACAGAGTGTGCAAAAAGTATCTTCATTTTCATTGACAGTTGATCATAAAAATCCATATTTCATAAAATCTGTGAATTAAACTGCAAATGAAGCTTGAAACATATTCTTCAAAATGAAATGCAAAACAACATATGCTTGGGTTCTTCTTTTCGAGATATGGGAAGAATTATTTCCCCTACCCCTTATTTTTTAAATTGCTATTAAAAATCAAAACCAACAAATTGACATATTAAAGTTTGTAAAGCTTTACAAAGATAAGTTTTGTATATTCCAAAAACCAAATACTTTATTAAAATGTTTGATAATTAATTTTTTAATGTGTTTTACTCCTTTAAGAACGAATTACGATTCCCGGATTTTGTCTCAACCGTTTTCCGTTTTTTAAATCCTATTTTCTGACACAAAACAATCTTTCTGAAAGACCAGTATTTGAATTCATTGCAAGATTTGTTATGAATGAAATCGATATATTTGATATTTTGGACATTTTACAAACTTATTACACACAACTTCATCAATATTTGTCGCAATCCTAAGTCTGTTAAACCGGAGAACCGTGCGTGTATCCAGTATCTACACTGTGGGATCAGTGGTAAACCATATGCCTATTTTTCTTTATTTTTGCACAAAAACAATATAACCTATTAAAGATTAAGTCTAAAATGCATTCAGGTATTTATCGAAATCCAATAGACTCAAGTAATTATCCATTCCTTTGTATGGGGCCCCTAAATTAAGCAAAAGATCGTGTAGCATTACCAGTTTTTCGCCAAACTAAACGATAAATTTAGATTATTTTCACGATCTTAAATGATTTAAGTAAATAAAATAACACTCAATAATGATTCAAAACAGACAAATATTTAAAGTATGGTATATCGACAGTAGACATAACGTGAAAGATTTGTATTTTTTATACATTTATTATTACAGATCGGTTGTTTTGTCCTGTTAAAAAGAGTTACTTACCTTGGTGTCGGCACTTACCTTAAAGGCAATTAATCATTTGATTCTCTTTTGAGCATTGTTTCGTTTTTCTTGTAGAAGGTCACTAGGCAATGTGGATTACTTATAAGAAAAACGCGCTTTAAACAAATTTTAGCAAGGAAATTATTTTTAATATTTCACACCTTATCAAATATTTTAAACAAGATTAACAAAAATTATTATTGGTTTTTAACGCTTTACTATTTCTAATCCAACATCAATAAAACGGATAATCAAATATCTGATTTGAATGAAAGTTATCAGAATACTGTCATGTAAAGACATCGCAACATTTTCTTGGCTTGGCCTTTTAGATTCATACAGATACCATGTTTAATAAGGAATGAAATATGTTATTAAAACCTTAAACATCATCTTTGGAACAGCAAATGCAACCAAGACCACAAAACAATACAGGTTTATGATAAAGCAACGTAGACAGAACGAAAAGAATACAACCACAAAAAATAATAAACAATATAAAATGAAATGAAATTAAAAATAATAGATAAATAAATAAATAAATAAATAAATAAATAAAAATAAAATAAAATATTGCCAAAGATATAAAATGCTCCACGCTAGATGTGCTTTGGAATAAATGTCGTGGGATGGTTTTAGTAATTATCAAAAGGTCCAAATCAACCAATTATAATCCTCTTACAAGGTCATAGAGAATGTTAGTTTCTGCTGACTACGCTATAAAAAGTACGACAGAATACAAAGAAATGTTAGAAACAACCGAAAAAACGTGAAAATTGGAGAAACAGTTCAGTTGGTGTCAGGTGGTGCGGATTTATAAGACTTCAACAGTTAGTTTATTTAATATTAATTAATTCGCACGATAATTTGATGTATATTTGGTTTTTTTACAATTCGCAAGTAAAAAACTCTCTTCAATCGATCTGGTCTCGTCAGATTAAGCATGATAACATTTAATGAACTCGATCTGAACTTATTATAAACTATTTTTGACAAAAGTGCGACGTGCTTGATGTGTTAATCACGAATCTAGTATTATATGCCTGATATACTGGTATTACAAAACAGCATGTTGAATACAGATTGACGTATTTAAGACTAATGCTTGGTCTTACGAGAGTACTATATTCTTAAAAAACGATTTAGTGTTTCAAATAGAGATAAAAAATACTTAACTGATTGATTGTTATATTATATAATTCCTTACACAACTATACAAGTAAAGTTCAGATAAAATCACAACTTTATTGTAAAATTGATTCTACTCTTCGGCGACTAAATGTGCTCCCATGACTTCAATAACCACGTGTTACAAGCACAAAACAACGGTTTATTGACAAGTTGTTTTGCGTTTTTCTTAAAATTTCCTTTATTAATTTTTTTATCAATCAGAACACTGACTTTTGTTATTCGATTAAAACATTTTTTTAAAGCATTTTTTGTGAATTACAATCTTGTTAGAAGTGTCACTCTTTTGAGTAGGGCTGAGACGACGAGTGTTTCAGTACCCGGATAAACCGATCGGTAAGGTTGATGGCTGGATCCTGGGCAAAAAATTATCTCTTTATTCGAGAGTATTTTTACGTCCCCTTATAGAGTATTATGTCGTATATGTAACATCAAGAATAATTTGTTTTTTACATTAATTGCGAAACAATGTGCAAAACTATTGAGTTCTTACTTTTCGAAAGCACGGCTGATGATCACTTATTATTAATGTTTGTGCTTAGAAAAAAATAAATAAATAAAAAATTACGTGATCGTTTTATATTTTTTAGATCAAAACGCATCAAATCTTGCAAAATAGTTATCTTGAAAACAGACTTTTGTGTATCAATCAAACGTTAAATTTTCTGTCTCAATAGTTCCTAAATAAACAAAACAGGTTAACTATTTAACTATTTTAGCCCAACCACGCTATCCTTACTTAAAAAGAGGCCCTTGGTCTCCATACTTGAGATAAAAGGTAGACAAGATTTGAAAGAGTCGAAGAATAAAAAAGATTATAGATAATATGATATTGACCAATAGTACATCTTGTGGTGAATAAGTTTAAAAAGCTATATAATATATAACACAAATACCAGTTGAATTTGCTGTGCCAGATGTGCATATTTTAGAAATTCAAATTTGAGAATGAAAGGAACATGGAACTATGGAAAGTCAAATATACATTGACGTCATATTTATTTTTGAGGGCCGAAATTAGCATGGGATAGCAATTTTCTTGAGTCAACAGTTTAATTATAAGCAGTTTGCTTCGTTGTAGAAATACCACGTGGTGGGAACAAGCTCTACTATACCGTATTAGCTGCAAAACATCAACAGTGAAAAAACACAACGGTTATAATTAACCATAGTTTCTTGGCAAACATTTCTTGCAGTTATAGTCCTTTAAGCGTGTAACTCTTGGTGAAGCAAATTTCAAAAATTATCCATAAAAAAATTATAAATCGTTGTAGTCAGTATCAACTGCGATAGGAGATGCGTCTTTCATTTACATGTACTGATTTTAACCTTTTAGTGGAGTGATGGCCTATTAAAGTTTTCAGGAAAGACATTATTGTTTCGAGTAAATTTCCAAATTACAAATCTTTGTTACGTAAATACCAGAGGAATTTGGTTCAGAAGTAAAATTGAGTTATAATACGAACAGTAACACGTTAAGTACAAAACTTTAGTTTACAAGGTTATCTAAAACACGCGATAAAAAACGAATAAAAGTTAGAATTTTAGAATCAAAGAGTATTCTCTTGTAATTTATTTTACGCAATAAAGAAGATAGAATATTGACATAACAAATAAACTTTAAACTTTATTAAAATGAGAGTTTACAAGTTTTGCATGTTGAGATGGTTAGGCAAGTACTGACACCACTTCAATGGTCGTGACCAGTAATAACGTTTGAGATAATATATATGTCACGCCTCACAGCGCCTCACTATGTATTTAAGTTTAGTCCCTCTTTTTCATTTATAAAGGCGTGATTTAAGGCTTAAAAATAATATAATGTAATAATTGCGTTGACTGAATATTTGTTTCATACAATTACATGAAGCTTACTCTTTTGTCCTGCTACAATATCACTAATGGGAAATGACTTCCAAAAAGTGAACACATGGCACATCACAATTAAATAGGTATTTTTATTATTTACTACCCCTGAGCGGCTATTTAAGATATCCTAAACTCAGTAGTCAGTACTTTGTGCTGACACAAAATGTAGCACGTAGCAAAATTTTTAGCCGCCTTTTTTGACGCATGTTTAAATCTTAGGTTTGTTATTTCTTGCAAAACATTTCTTAAATTCATATTATTTAAGAACTTTGTAATCATTAATATCCAAATGTTTAGCTAATTTTTTTAATCAACTTTTTCGGTTGCTAGTTTGACTGATGAGGAATTATTTCCGAAATGTGCACATATGGCTCATCGAATATTTAACAGGTATTATGCTAGACATGATTAGGAAAGAAGATGCAGAAACTTATTACAGCTAACGTGTTAAAATAATAGTTGTACCGTCAACGTTTTAATTAATGGATTTAGGATAATCGTCTAGTAAGTCTGTCTAAAATCTAAAAGGTATATTAAACAAGCGACTCGATATCCCCCAGCCTGGCAATTTAAGTTTGAGATAAGCTATATCGCTTATATAAATAGTCTGATCCAAAGTAAATTAATGTGCAGATTAAAAACAAAATTTCACTTAAAAGAGTTACTTTAGAAAATGTAACCATTTTTTTTCATAATAAAACAAATAATGGTAATAGTCTTATTACTGTTTATAGGAGTTAATTTATTAACATTTAATATTAGATTCTACACAAGTTTTTGCAAAATTTCTTTTCTTCTGTCTTGTTTTCAATGTATACAATTAGGAATCAGCATTTTTATGATAATATTAATAATAATAAAAATAATAATAATAATGTTATTATTATCTTTATTAACTTACTGTCTGCTTGTTTGATATGCCAATATATCTTTTTTAGATATAAAATACTATTCCAGAACATGAAAAAGTTCATTTCGGTTATTAATGTTATTCGACTTTAACAACAGTTTTAGTCTAAATATACTTAAAAGGTTCCGGTCCGAGAAACAGTTTTTATCATTACAATTAATCCAAAAGATAATTAAAAAGTACTTATTCAACATAAGTATTTGTTTTAAATTTAAATTTAAATGAAACAAACAGCAAGTTCATGATCTTACACATAAAATAATTTAAAAGTTGTTATATCCGAAACATATATAGATTTTGTCGTCGGTTTTTCTATACGAAACCAAGGTCGAAAATCAAGGTTATGATCTGATATATGAATTGTTTAAATTGTTATATTTGAAGCATATGTAGATTTTGTCGTGGGAATCTCAAGTTTTTTCTATATTAGGGTTAAAGTTCAAGGTAATGATATAAAATAAAACATACCAGTCCTTGTCCAGATCATAATCCCAATGATCTAATCTATGAAATAAGTCAAAATTGTAATATCCTTACCATATGTAGATATATAACAAAATACCTGTTAAATTTTGATGTGTCATATGTGCACATTTTTGAACATTATTTCTCATCAGTGACATTAGGGGCCGTAAAGTTTGATAGATAAAAAACATAAGCCAAACAGTTGAAAAATAAATCCAAAGTTCCAAAATTATATGAATCCAAATCCAGCTAAGGAATACCTTGAATAAGGTTACAAACTTAATTTTAAAAATTAAGACGGCTTATTTTTTTTCTTAAAGGTACATTTTCTGAAAATACAAAGTACTGCCTACCGAGTCATGGATATCCTCGGGGAGTTTTACTCCACCAGCAACGGTACCCGCTCAGGGGTAGTAAATATATAACAAAAATACCGGTTAATTTTTCATGTGACATATGTTCACATTTCGGAAAATCATTCCTCATCAGTGACATTAGGGGCGGAAAAGCTTATAGATAAAAAACATAAGCCAAACAAATGAAAAAAAAAATGAATCGAAAGTTCCAAAATTACATGAATCCAAAGCCAGATTCTCCAGTTATGTTGATCTTGTGAAGTAATCTTAAAAGTTGGGTTTAGGTGGGTTAAATGCATGGAGTTAAAAGAAATAATTTAGCATTAAAGTAGTGTTTTGAAAATATTTATCAGATTTTGACATATAATGCTTTTCTTTATTCTTACTTATTAATATTTTAATAAAAATATTTTGCACCAATAATTTTTCTTGTGAATTTGATATTGTTTTAACTTGATTTACAAGTCCAAGCTTGTTTTAAGGTGAAAGTATTGAATTCATAATACCCTTCTTAATCAACTATGTATTTTAATTCGTTTATAACCGCAATTAATTCTGCCATAAATAGGGGCCTCGCTGTTTGATTTATAAGTTTTGATTTTAACCCTTCAAAGTCATCTAGTATACAAGAATCTAGCTGGTCGACCTTTATTATACAAAGATATGTTTTGACTCTTCGTAATCGTTAACTAAACAAATTTGTTGGCTAGTCTATCAGTAAATTATGTGACCTCCCTGAAAGATCTTTAAACAGGGACCTCAATAACCAGTCTATAAATTGTATTATCGACTATCCTTAATCTTGTATAAAAGGGTCTCGATAGTATATCTATATTTTTGTATGATTTTACCACACATACACACACACACACACACACACACACACACACACACACACACACATATATATATATATATATATATATATATATATATATATATATATATATATATATCACAAAATACCTGTGATATTTTGATGTTTCAAATTTGCAGTATTTGTAATTTTATTGTATGTTATGCGAAGCTTAAACGGTTCTACATGACGTCATTCAAACACCCTTTTAACTCGTGAAACGATTGACTGCTTTGCACGTAAAAGGCAACTTAATGTAGGCCGTGTTATACACGTCAGCAAACGGGGTTTTATAACAAAATATTGAGTTATCTGTATAGAATGTCCCCTAAAATGTGAAAACTCACAGTAATGACATATGCATCAACATTTAATCACAACAACCGAACCCTATTAAATTTCATCAGAGCTCGGGAAAGTCAATCACATCTTGATGCTATCCATTTCAGCGTCATTATGTGTTTATGAACAACTAAGTATTAACGAACACAAATTTATATAAAAGTAAAAACAATTTTCCCATCATTTTAAATGAAATCAGTTTAGATGATATGCATAGAATATATTATGTGCCTTGGATTATTTTTTTATCTATCAAACTTCTCGGCCCTTAGTGTCACTGATGAAGAATGATTTTCCAAAATATGCACATATGGCACATCAAAAATTTAATGGGTATTAGTGTTTTTATATCTAGTCTATCCGGCCTAATTCAATATTTTTGGAGTTTTGTAACTTTTAATTAGGAAAATCCAAGACAGTAAACTAATTAAACATATTTTATTATCTGCAACGATTAACTTTGTGTATTAACACTGTCTAAAATAAATTTTAACATTTATTATTATGTTATGATAATAATTACAATTTTCTAAAAATAAACTTGGTTTTTGTTACCAAAGATTACCGGTCTGATCAGAAATTGAAAATTGGTAAGGGCCGTTTTTCATCAAGCACTTGGCATTTAGGAGACCTTTAGAACCGGTGTTGCGTGTCACGTCAGGCGTAGCACGCTAAAAACCCTCTCTGCACATTGCCCTAAACGCACTGCAAAAGGTAGAAAATTTTTGCCACTTTAAAGCTGGTGACGTCTCGATATGATTGAAATATTTTTGGCTGGGACATAAGACCCTATTAAATAAATCAAATAAATATATAATACAAATACCAGTTAAATTTTGATGTGCCAGATGTGCACATTTCGGAAATTCATTCCTCATCAGTGACACTAAGACCGAAAAGTTTGATACCCAAAACAGTTGAAAATAGTGAATATAAAGTTTCAAAATTATATAAATCCAAATCCAGCTAAGGAATGCTTTGCATGAGGAAACAAACCTTAGTTTTAAATAAATTTCAAATTTTACAAATTAATAAAAATTTCAAATTAATAAAACTTTTATTCTAAAGATATTGCATTTAAGCATGTAAAAACCATCTTGTATACATCTACTTGAACGAAGTTATACAAAACAGTATGTCTTGGTTTATATCACACGACCTACCCCAAAAAATAAAAAAAAGTAAAGTATTAATTTTAAACGATTTGCTAACAACCTGTGTAATGTATTTTGGTATAGTATTGTTTGTATAAATGAGCAGTTTTTTTATTATTTTAAATCTGTAAAATTACTGTAAATCCGTTTGTCATGACTATACTTACACAACCATGAACACAGTGGGAAATAGTTCGCATTTCGATCGAGTTGGAGCATAAGCGTGACTAATGGGAAATATAATCCTACATAGTAACATAGAATAATCATAGAATAAGTATGATATGGACAAGGACTGGTATGTTTGTTTTATTATACACTGTATCGTTGCCGCTATGGGGACTTTAAATCTTGACAATAGTGAATGTGTTGCGCATCTAAAAACACCACTTTCTGTTTAAACTTTGCAACTTTTGACTTGTAAATTCCCCAAATGTAGCGTCATTCCTTTGATATTTCTTTCTTTTTGCATTAACAGTCAAGGTATTTCATTACAGCAAAGAATCCACATAAAAATAACAGTTTTATAGTAACCTGGTTAATTACAGACACTGTGTAGTCTAGGTATGATCACAATTATATTCAAAACGAATATGAAAGTTTTGCGCAAAATGTGTTCCACAATTAAATTTGTTTCCAGAAAGAAACATGATAAATAAATAAAAGGGAGGAACAAAATGTTAAAAATAAATCAAATGTACTCCCTTTTCAGAGACTTAAGACTCAAATATACTTTCTTGCATTCTTAACAGTTAAATATAGTGTAAGGTGTTTTGCTTTTCTGTAGCTATACGGTTAAAAAAAGACTTGGTGATATTTTCCTTTTCGGAGACTTGAGATTTAAGTGACGTGTTGAAATATCTCCCTTTTTTTAAGTCCTAATTTTTAAGTGTAATGATGCGATTTGTTTCTTTTTTAGATGTCTTTAGGTCTAAGTATATTCTCAGGTTATTTTTTTTCCAAAGTCTGAAAGGTTCAAATATAATAGTTTATTTTTTTTTTCAAAATAAATTTGTTTCAGTAAAATATTTTGGTTTTTTTTTCTGTTTCGGAGCACTTATATCTAAATAAAGCGTGGGTTTTTTTTTCTTTTCTCAAGCTTAAGCGTTCAGTAGCTTTAAGGTTAAAACATAGTGAAATATTTTGGGTTTTTTCCCTGTTTCGGAGCATTTATGTTTAAATAAAGCCTGGGTTTTTTTCTATTCCCAAGCTTTAGCTTTCAATAGCCTTTAGTTAAAATATACTAATGTAGTATCTCCCTGTTCAAAAAATGCAAGGTTCTAGTTTTGTATTGAGTATATATCTGAAATATTAATTATCAATGATAGTATTGTCTTTTTATAAAGTTTTTAGGATCTAGAATTAATTTTTTATATTTTCCAAAAACTTTAGGCAGAAAATTTTCTACATCTAGATTACGCTTTTGTCAAATTAAGAAGTAATCCTTAGCGGACAATAAAGTCTTTAACATTCATGTTATTTAAGATATTCTTAAAGATAACAACAAGAAAGTTTTGTGGAATAAAAATGGCCACAGCTTTATTTATCAAGTTACATTTAATACCAAACTGGAATACCACTTGCAGCTGTGGCCAAACCCTGCAGGCAAACACGATTGACAGTTGCCCCACATGTGTGCGCTGATCTGTCAATCACAAACCAAGCAACTACCACTGCTTGGTAAAGGATCTACCGGAGATGAGCCCAGTAGAAGAACTCCACCCACGGAGAGCACAGGTAGAGGAAACTATTCCAGCTTCAACGAGCTGAAAAAACACGAGCCTGCAAGATCTGTCCACATGGACGTGTCAATACACGTCCACGGCCAAATAAGCTTCCACCACCCCAAAACCTAAGGAATATAGCCTCAACCATCCCTGCATGTTGCTTAAGTAGATTGAAGTTTATGAATGTCCTTAATTAAAAATGATTCTAGGGCTCCTTGAAGGGCATTGAGATAGATGTCATTTCCTATATCTGACAAATATATGCCATCGAAGCGATAACAACCAGTTTCCTTATCAGATAAATCTGATTCTGTGATTACTCTACCACCTAATTTAAGAATATAACTAGAAATTTCTCTGTTAGTTCGCTTACGTACATTGTCAATAGCCACTTGAGATCTAGCAGCATACCAAAAACAGACGAGGTAGGATACAGGACCAGACAACTGTAGTGTTGGGTAATTTGGAAAGTGAGAAGAAGGTCTAGTTTCATCTCCAAACGTAACACGCCACTGGCTCTTGAAACTAAGTCATTTGAACCTAATTGTAGTACCAATTACTGGGGGCAAGGAAAGTTTCTTAAATCTCGCTGGATGCGTGTCAGTAGTTGGCTCCACTTCATACCCCTGATACCACACCATCTGATTTGTACACCATACTTCTCAAGACCAAGGTTGCGACCAACTGGACGGCTGAGTGCTCTCCTCTGTGCCCAATAAACGATGGAAGGGCCAACGATCCAAATGTTTGAAAGACTTAAAACTTCAGTAAGACTAGAGTTGGTAATTAACACTAGCTACGAAATACAAACTAGCTACAAGCAAACTAAGTTCATGCAATATTATCAACTACATGGCTGTGAATGGTGATTTAATACGAATATAGTCCCGATATGCATCCAATTTCCATCTGCCCCATGACTGAATAACATTTGGCGGGATATTTTTCATGCTCGCTAAGCTTGTAGCACCAATTCTGAAGCTGTGCGACTTAAACTGTTGGGTAGGCAGGTTCAAAAATTCAAACATTTTTTAAACTGAAGAAAATTGGTATTGAGTTCAAGGTTTACAGTCGGAATGACAAAATAAAATGTTACTAGCAGCTGGTCGAACGGAGATTCACAAGGCATTCTAGGCCCTGTATACTGTAATGGAAAACCCTCCCTAAATCCCTGTAGTATTTTGTGTGCAGCTATTTTATTAGGATATTTCTGAAGAGCAAGTTCAAGTTTATCTTTGTTGATTGGGGTATTGGCCAGACTGAACAAGGGGCTTGGGTGCTAGCTGACTTTGCTGGCTTCTGTTTTGTTGGCCACGAAAAGGAGTGCATTCTGACTGGGGATGCTGGGAGTGACATTTTGAACACATGTGCTTAAACTTGCAAGCTGACCTGGTACATTTGTTGCGATTGTAGTCCCAACAAAAACCTTTGAGTTTATCAGTCAATTCCTTGTTCCCAAGGTTGAACTTCTGTGAGGGGTTATTCAAGGGAGTGGAGGCAGAAATAAACAATAGCCAAAGGTCCGGTCTGGCCCAAGACAAGGTTTTTTGGCCCTACGGAGACGGAACTGTTCATCATACTGACGCCAAGCTGGACTTTAGAAGCAGCCCAACGAATAGTACTGCAATATTTTAACAGATCTAAGGCCATTTGGACATTTTGATACTTTTGTAAATTTATTGAGGCAAATATCATGAATGCATATGTCCACGACCAATATTTGACACCTTTTATAGTGTGCTTGACCTATGCCCAAGTCCGATTTGTTCAGATTTGAGAATGACTAGTGGAAAACTTTCACTGTCAGCGTCTAAAATTATATTCTCTTCCTTGTCAGGAAGGAGGGAATAGAAATTGATATATTGATCGTCCCAGACTTTTAAACGAATTTGTTGAGGGACATGCTTACCTAAACTGTCGTCGAATTCGGGAAGGGCAGGTGAAATGTGGTCTGGTTCCAAATTTACCTGGGCTCCTGTAGTAAGTTGAGCCGAATAAACAAGATTTGGCGAAAATGTAACAGTAGAATAAGAAGTATTACCAGTATTTACGCCAGAGTTAATGGGCGCCGCCATATTGTTTTCAGTCACCTGGTGCACAGAAGAACGGCGGAACACCTCATTCCCAAGGGGAGCGACCTCCACTTCGCTATCTGAACAAGAGTCTGACGATGGCGGAGGTAAAGTTGCCACAGACACTTTCTGTCTTTTCCTGCCACCTGTTTGTGGGCGCCGACGTTTACGATCTTTGCCTTTCTGGATGTTGGCTGGGGTGACTTTCTAGTTTCCTTTTTTCCACCGGTTTGCTTCCGTGGACGCAGCATGTGAGACCCCGTCGCTTCATCCCTCTCTATCATTCCTAAATCTGCCGATCAGCGTCGAAAATACCAAAATCGTAGGTCCCGGACTGCTGGTCAATTAACCAAAGCTGTTTTGTTAAGTATGTAAGGTTTTGGTTCGAAATAAACATACAAAATTCAGTTAACTGATATGGTTAAAATTATAAGCAGCTATCACGATGGAGAGGGATTCCAGAAAGAGGCTGGACGGAAACTAAATATTTGCAAATTCATGCGTAGTATGCACCAATGTATTGGATAGGAGCGCGGGGAATTTGAAATACTTAAATAACAGGATTTTCCTAGTATTTGAAAATCCCTTATTTAACTAGTTTTTTACATTTAAATTCAAAATTATGTATTCTTTGCAGTCCTATACTAAAATCTATTCTGATATGATGCTTTTCGAAGTATTAGGGCCAATGTTCGACCGACAATAACTAACATTTGACATTTTAATTATTTTTATTTGGTAAAAAGTCTTGAAAGATATTAGAATACCGCATCGTTTGAATTTTTGTCTGTATGTGTGTGTCCTTCTTTAACACTATTTTGAACTTTACCTTTGAAGCTAGACAGATTTCGTTGAAACTTAATACAAAACATACATTTTCCAATTCCAATTACCTTACAGATATTACAGACACATGTACATGTATTACTTTACAGATAGTATTTTTGACGATATCTTGACAATAACAGCAGATCTATGCATGTAATTCTTTAAATAACAAAACCAATTAGGCAAGATCTAATTGAATAAGTTTAGGACCTATATTGTCATTTAGGAGAGAATTGTTGCTCCTAATAATAAAAATACATATAACACTATTTCCCCTTGAATGTTGTTTTATTAAAGACAGACCATCTGTATCGTTTATTGGCATTTTTAAGTACAATATTACAAAAATTGAAGAAAAAAGTACAAAGATATTTGATGATTTTAAACATAATATCAATGGACCAACCTATTTCAAGGGAATGCTTGATGGTAGACTTTGCCAAATAAAGAATTAAGTGATTATTATTTTAATATTTATCCCTGTATCATGTTTCCAGCATCACCTATTGATTAGCGTGGGATCCGCAAAGCTATATAGACGGGGAAGTTAACAAGTCATAAACAGAGAGACGTGAACTACCCTGAAGAGGAGGTGCGACGAACAAGATGAAGGTAAATATTTTGTCTAGCAATAACTTTTATTTTCACATATTCAATTCTAATTTTATGTGGGATGATTTTCCTATATGTGCACATATGGCATGGCATATCAAATTTAACTTCTTCTTCTTTTTGTTTGTTTGTTTGTTTGTTAAATATTTATCTTTTAAAAATGATAATTAATTTATCATTTAATAAATTTATTCAATATTTATTTGTCGTTGAATTGAATTTTATTTATATAGTTAATGAATAATGCAAATTTTGAAGTAAAAATTTTGTTAAACTAAGACGGTCTGAAATAAGGTTCAAATGTCGTTAATGTACATATTATCGACGAGCGGAATTTGATATAAACTTAAAAAATAAATAAAAAAGTAGACATGATAGAATTTAAATGCTAAGCAAACAAGTATTATTAAAACGTTTTATCATATATATATATTAGAGCGAACTTGATAAATCGCAAATTTCAGTGACCCCAATAAGCATAAATTATCTAAACATTTTTTTTATATTTCATGAAAGGTATACATTACTATATACATCACAAATCCAATACGTCGTAATTGAGCTAGCCAATTACATAAAACGTATGAGAGTAATAACCATTGGGGAAGGACGATGACCAACTTACCTTTGTTTAGATGTCACGTTTATTTATTATTACACAGGCTTCTTCAACTGTTAGCACATGATCTGTTAAACCGTTTTATCATATTTCAAAATTTAAAAAGTGTTTTTTTTTATTTTTTTTTTTATTTTGTTTACGGTATATAAATCAAAAAGAACGCTATATATACCCCGTGTAGTAAAAAACAGATTTTCTACTCGATTCACTAATTAAAAGTTAATTAATTGAAGATTTATCTGAACGCATTCACCAATATATTTACTGTAAACCGTGAAAATTTAGCGGCAGTTTTATTTTAGCGCAATTGGCGGAACAATTCAACCGCTAAAATAAAACTGTCGCTAAAATTTTACAAAACTTAACGGACAAATACAAACGTCGTCTTCGATGATGTTGCACTGCTATAATTGTTGAATATAATATCCGTCATATAATTATATTTATGATAAAAGAAAAACATTGTTTTTTAAACATTTAATCAATGATCAATGAGAAGTTATATCGACTTACACATGCATAAAAAAAAATAACAATTTATATCAATCAGTCCAAAAAGTCCATTTCCGTTTCAGCTGATAGAACGATATGCGCACGCACACAAAATCAAAATGGAATAAAATCCGAATTAAATCATGAAAAATCCTGAAAATCAGTAATTCCAAAAAAACAGTTTAAAAAAGCACTAAAAATCCACAAAATTTTAAAAAAATGGCGTTTTGGACTTGTAAACAACGGGGACTCTTGGATTTTTCTCTGTACAAACCGCCACATTTTTATAAATATGTCTCCATGTACAGAATGACTAAGAATAAATGTATGGCTTCATTTATTTAATTATTACTACTCATTACTTGTTTACTTGTTCGCAGGTGATTACGCAAGTATATCAATAATATTCATAGTATCTATAAATACAGTAAGCCTAATTAAGATGATTATACAGTCGGGTACAGGTGCAAATTTTGGGGTCCCAAACAGGGTATCACTAGCGCTAAAATAAAACTGCGCTAATACAACTGGCATTTTGAAATCGCTAAAATTTCTATGCGCTAATATAAAGCGGTTTACAGTATATATATATATATATATATATATATATATATATATATATATATATATATATATATATATATAATATTGAATTTATTAAACGAGTTGAATAATTTTTTATGCAACGAGCCTTGGCGAGTTGCATAAAACATTATTCAACGAGTTGAATAAATTCAATATTACATAAACACGAATGCAAGATTCTATTTATTATATAATCCCATAAAAAACGGCTTTTTCACAGATTTAAAACGTGTCTTCTCATTATAAGAAAACAGCTGATTGACCGAAACACAACAAGTTTACGTTACCGTGTACATGCGCCAAAAGTAATCCTGCTGAAATATTAAAAGTAAACAATAGTCTGTCCGCAGGGTACAAAAACAAAACAGACATTTTCAATTTAGATACAATATATTTCCTTTTTAGAAAAAAAGTACAAAAGTATCAGCTTAAATTATGAATAAAAAAACAGTCTGTCACTATGATCTGGGTTAATTGTGTGACGTCATAGCGCGCGCACTCTGGAATGTCAACAACCTGGACAAAGATTTACAGACACGTGTTACTCGGAATCGCTATCCATGATTATTCTGGCCCGTTTTTTAGGAACTGGTGATTTGTTTTGATAAATATGTATTTGAATGTTTCCGGTGACTGTTCCTGCAAAAATGCTTTGGAATCTGCCGTGTAAATACACGGCGTAGTGCGTAAGGATATAACCTAATTCCCATGCTTTTATGACCTCACACTCATTCAATACGATTTTTATTGTATGACCGTATTACATGGATTATTGAGTAGATTATATAATAAACATGTTTCTACAATAATGTTTTCAAATATGCCTGAAATATACCTTATGCAAACCTCCCTTTTTGGCTTGTTTGAATAAATAGAAATTGAAAACCACCTGTAGAATAGTTCTTAGGTTTATCTATATGCTGACATTTATTAGTGTTGTCATATTATAAACCAAAACTAAAAATCAGATCCAAATATAAAACATGTTTTTTAGTTTATAAACATGAAACATTTATTTATAGATTTTATCAAGTATTAAATGAATCAGTAGCTTTGATTTTACTATTGATAATAAAAAAATCTAAATAGATTGACGTAACAAATGTTAGAACATCATATAACATTTACCTAGCTATGTATATTACTGAAAAATATTATGATGAAAAGTGTGTGTTTTTATAATATTACGAAAAGACAAAAGGGTTTCAATATGTGTTTGCTTTTATACCTTTCTATCGTAAACTTTCAATGTTTGTGTCATTGATTTTTGTATTTTCTTGTTGGTAAGTATATGTTTACTCAAAAAATATTATCGTTTATAAAAAAGGTTAAAGAAAAGATCAGTCATGGTAACACGTGATCAAACTCTCTGCTGTTGTTTTTGCCAGGCTGTTGTCTATTACCAAACCCGTTTATGCTGTGTATGTGAGGCAGTTTTTTATTATAGAATCTTGGTCTGTTGTTTCTGCCTGTCCGTTTTCCAGTTTTCGAACCCGTTTTTTTTTCTGTTTCTACCTGCCCCCTTTCCATTATCGATTCAGTTTCTTTTCTGTATGCCAGACAGTTTTCTATTATTGCAACCAATTTTTCTGTTTTATTCAGGCTTTTACCTGGTATTTAACTATGTTTCTTTTTTCTATCATACTGCTTTCCTATCTGCTTTTGTTAACATAAAAGTTCAACCTGCTTTAAATGATTTTGCTTATTGTCAGAGTGATGGCCGTCAAAAAAGATTTTAACATGTGTGTACCTATATAGAATTTTGTTTTGTTTTTATTACTAATATCTTAATTTGTATTCATCAAAATGTACATTAATATCCATAAATTTGATTAATAAAAATATTTTTGATTCCAGTTTAAAGGAACAGCGTTGATACTCCTATGCTGCATGCAATCCATCTTAGCTTCAACCTATCTATCGTCTCCTCAAGAAATCGAGCGGATAATTCAAAGTTGGCGTCAATACAGCAGGATGCTTCAAACAAGAGGATTGACTGACACAACAGATAATACACGTATTGGTAGGTCAGAAAATATTCAACATAAAATTTAAAGTAACCCGGTAATTAAATCACTTTAGTATGAATTCTTTTCTTTGGAAGGATGACGACAGCCAAGTTCAAAGTCGATTTGCTAAAAAGAGTTGATATCCTTCTTTTACCACAGGCGGTTGGGATTACGACCCCCTCCCCCCCTACAAATTGATTTTTAAAATTTTTATTATTTTTCTTTTTTGGTAAATATTAACAAAATAATGCAACAATAACAGGACTGCAGTTATAACAATATCAAAAATCCAATATATACATATATATATATATATATATATATATATATATATATATATATATATATATATATATATATATATATATATATATATATATATATTGTACGTGTCGTGCGTAGCTTGATATATGTATATATATCGGATTTTTAATTTTTCATAAATTTCATTGACATTGTTTTAAAAAAAAATTAATAGCGTGCGCGCGGGGGTATCTTGACCCTGAAATCCTATGGCTTATCTTGGGTACTTTCTTTCTTTAAACAATGTTAAACTAACTTTATTAGAAAAAATAAATATTTGTTTAAAATCTTTACTCAAATCTAAAGACAACATCGGACCTGTGCCTGCCAACTTTCCGTTTCTTTGAAGTAATACCCCTGCTTCTTCTGCGTATAGTGTATATGTTTCACAGTGAAGTAAATGTGGTATGGTAGAGCTAGTTCTCACTACGGGCAAGTTCCTAACAATTTAATTATTGACTCAAGGATATTGCAAGCCTAGGCTAATCAAGGCCGTTAAAACGTTTTATTTGTTGTCATCATAATAATGTTAATAAATATGAAGGCAGTGTTCCCAAACTTATACCGGATATATTCGACTTCCCATAGTTCCATGGTCCTTTCATTCACAAATTTTGTTTTTTCCGTGTGAAGCTAGCTAGACAGGAGTTGCTTACCATTCCAGAGCACCCAGTCTGACTTCCTTAATGGAAGTTTACGTGTATAGCTGATGGGGTCAGTTTTTTTTTTAATTTTTTTATTTATTTATTTATTTTTTTTTTTTTTGGGGGGGGGGGAGGGGGCTGTTGATTTGGACATGGATGGCATTTTTGTTTTTACATATCTAGACCAAGTGACAGAAAACATGTAACGCATATATTGTTATCTTTTGAATTTATCAGATGGTAAGAAAAATCGTTGCTTTAAAACACAATATGAACATACTGATATTTTTGTAATTCCTCTGTTTAATTTGTTTATACCCATCCGATTTTAAAATTCTTTTGTATAGTTCATGTTCAATAAACGCTATTTAGAACCTTTTTTCTACCTATGACAGAATTTACAATTTTATCTGTCACATGCTTAACTTTATTTTTTTTTCAGAACAATTTTTTAGAATCGTTCTTCCACTAATGCGATTAAGAGATCAACGAAATAGACGATCATCATCCGATCCAGATAAAAAAGACGACGAAATGGAATGGAAACCTCATGCTGCAATAAGAATACTCCATAACAAGGCCACACAGACAAAAAATAAATCTTTTTAAAATAACACAAAAATTACCTTGTCAAATGGGATACATCTTAATGTTTGTAATTAACTTCTTCCTTATTGTGTACCATATTGAATCGTATATTTTGTGTTTCCCCAGTAGAATTAATTTTATTTCTGGATTTTGGAGAACATTTTTTTCTTCATTTCGGATGAATCAAAATTTTCGCTCTATAATTATCGGGTAATTTGATGCGGCTTTACACATTATTTCATCCACCCAATATAACCAGACTTAATTTTGCCCCACAAACGAAATGGGGGACATTGGTATATATTTATTTTTTCTTCTTTTTTTAATTATTATTATTTATTTTTGCTTTTGCCCTTTTTCGATGGATTTCGTAGAAATGGCTATTCATTTACTTTTGAAACGTCATATGAGTAATAAAATTGGTTTAACACTGATGAGGAATGATTTTTCCGAAATGTTCACATATGGCACATCAAAATTTTATCAGGTATTTTTGTTATATACATCTATTTAATTGTGCCTTTGGTAAATTTTTGTTTAAGACAAAGGTCAACTTTGAAATTTTAAACCCAACTTTAACTATAATAGTTTTTGTTTAGAGAATCATCAAAAATCCCTATTAACAAATGTTCAAAATATTCTTTATTTTCTTTTTGCCATTTTTGGTATTATTTTTTAAAATCTAAAACTTGTAGTTATTCCACGAATGCCAATATAGAATATTATTTTATTTAAATCTAAAAGACAAAATAGATTATCAAATTTACTTTGTTTATCATGAAATTTTAGTGAGAAGATTGTTTTTATTTCATATTAAATAGATTAAATTTTCTAAATTCAGTTACTAGTTTGTCCATATCTGTAATTAGATTTAAGTCCACAGGCGACATGGTGAGAAAGAGGTTAAGTTCAAGGACTCGTGATAAAACCTTGACCTCATTACCAGGATGTCATACTCTTGATTGCTTTCATTCGGACACAATATTAATATTTAAGATGCAAGAAAGAAAGAAAGAAAGGAAAAAACTCGTACAAAACACAGTACTGAGTAAAATACAACATGTACTTACTGAGTTACATTCAACATGTACTACTGAGTCACTATCAACATGTACTTACTGAGTTACATACAACATGTACGTACTGAGTTACTGTTAACATGTACTTACTGAGTTCCTGTCAACATGTACTTACTGAGTTACATACAACATGTACTTACTGAGTTATATACAACATGTACTTACTGAGTTATATACAACATGTACTTACTGATTTACTGTCAACATGTACTTAATGAGTTATATACAACATGTACTGAGTTACATACAACATGTACATACTATGTTACTGTCAACATGTACTTACTGAGTTACATACAACATGTACTTACTGAGTTATATACAACATGTACTTACTGAGTTACATACAATATGTACGTATTGATTAACTGTCAACATGTACTTACTGAGTTACTATCAATATGTACGTACTGAGTTACTGTCAACAGGTAACTTACTGAATAATATGAACTTACTAAGTAACATATAACATGTACTTACTGAGTTATATACAACATGTACTTACTGATTTACTGTCAACATGTACTAACCGAGTAACATACAACATGTACATACTATGTTACTGTCAACATGTACTTACTGAGTTACATACAACATGTACTTTCTGAGTTACATACAATTTGTACTTACTGAGTAAAATACAACATGTACTTACTGAGTTACATTCAACATGTACTACTGAGTCACTATCAACATGTACTTACTGAGTTACTATCAACATGTACGTACTGAGTTACTGTCAACATGTACTTACTGAGTTACAATACAACATGTACTTACTGAGTTACATTCAACATGTACTACTGAGTTACTGTCAACATGTACTTACTGAGTTACTATCAACATGTACTTACTGAGTTACTGTCAACAGGTAACTTACTGAATAATATGAACTTACTGAGTAACATATAACATGTACTTAATAACTTAATAGAACATGTACTTACTGATTTACATACAACATGTACTTACTGAGTTACACACAACATGTTCTTATGAGTTACATACAACATTTACTTACTGAGTTACATACAACATGTACCTACTGAGTTACATACAACAATTTACGTATTAAGTTACTGTCAACGTTACTAACTGAGTTACTGTCAACATATACTAACTGAGTTACTGTCAACATGTACTAACTGAGTTACTGTCAACATGTACTTAATGAGTTACTGTCAACATGTACTAACTGAGTTACTGTCAACATGTACTAACTGAGTTACATACAATACGTACGTACTGAGTTACTGTCAACATGTACTAACTGAGTTACATACAATATGTACCTACTGAGTTACTGTCAACATGTACTAACTTAGTTACTGTCAACATGTACTAACTGAGCTACTGTCAACATGTACTTAATGAGTTACTGTCAACATGTACTAACTGAGTTACTGTCAACATGTACTAACTGAGTTACTGTCAACATGTACTAACTGAGTTACTGTCAACATGTTCTAACTGAGTTACATACAATATGTACGTACTGAATAACATACAATATGTACGTACTGAGTTAATGTCAACATGTACTTAATGAGTTACATACAACAATTTAAGTATTAAGTTACTGTCAACATGTACATACTGAGTTACTGTCAACATTTACTTACTGAGCTACATACAACATGTACGTACTGAGTTACTTTGTAGATGTACGTACTGAGTTTCTTTCAACAGGTACTTACTGAGTTAAATACAATATGTTCTTACTGAGTTAATACAACAGGTACTTACTGAGTTAAATACAATATGTACTTACTGAGTGAAATACAATATGTTCTTACTGAGTTAATACAACATGTACTTACTGAGTTACATACATGACCTTACTGAGTTAATATAACATGTACTTACTGAGTTATATACATGACCTTACTGAGTTAATATAGCATGTACTTACTAAATTATATACCATATGTACATACTGAGTTACATACAACATGTACGTACTGAGTTATTAGAACATGTATTTACTGAGTTACATACAATATGTACTAACTGAGTTACTGTTAACTTGTAGTTACTGTGTTTTTGTCGACATGTACTTATATGGTAACATGTACTTACTGATTAACATATAACATGAACTTACTGCGTTAATAGAACATGTACAAACTGAGTTACATACAATATGTACTTACTGAGTTACTGTCAACATGTACTTACTGAGTTACATACAACATGTACTTACTGAGTTACTGTCAACATGTACTTACTGAGTTACATACAACATGTACGTACTGAGTTACTTACAACATGTACGTACTAAGTAACATAAAATATGCATGTACTGAGATACTGTCAACATGTACTTACTGAATAACAGGAACTTACTTAGTAACATATTACATGTACTTACTGAGTTAATAAAACATGTACGTACTGAGTTACATACAACATGTACATACAGAGTTATTGTCAACATGTACTTACTGAGCTATATACAACATGTATGTACTGAGATACATACGATATGTATTTACTAAGTTACATACAATATGTACGTACTGAGATACATACAATATGTATTTAATGAGTTACTGTCAACATGTACTTACTTAGTAACATGTACTTACTGATTAACATATACATGTACTTACTGAGTTACTGTCAACATGTTCTTACTGAGTTACATACATGTACGTACTGAGTTACTTACAACATGTACGTACTGAGTTAAATACAATATGTACTTACTGAGTTACTGTCAACATGTACTTACTGAGTTACATACAACATGTACGTACTAAGTTACATACAATATGCAATCAATGAGATACTGTCAACATGTACTTACTGAGTTACTGTAAACATGTACTTACTGAGTTACATACAACATGTACGTACTAAGTTACATACAATATGCAATCAATGAGATACTGTCAACATGTACTTACTGAGTTACTGTAAACATGTACTTACTGAGTAACATGCACTTACTAAGTTACATATAACATGTACTTACTGAGTTAATAGAACATGTACGTACTGCGTTATATACAACATGTACGTACTGAGTTACATACAATATGTACTTACTGGGTAACATACAACTTGTACGTACTGAGTTACTGTCAACATGTACTTACTGATTTACACACAACATGTACTTACTGAGCTACATACAACATGTACTTATAAGTTACTGTCAACAAGTACTTACTGAGTTACATACAATATGTACGTACTGCGTTACTGTCAACATGTACTTACTGAGTAAATACAACATGTACGTACTGAGTTACTGTCAACATGTACGTACTGAGTTACTGTCAGCATGTACGTACTGAGTTACTGTCAACATGTACAAATGTATGTATTGAGTTTTTTACGATATGTACCTACTGATTTACTGCCAACATGTACTTACTGTGTTACATACAACATGTACTTACTGAGTTAATAGAACATGTGCGTATTGAGTTACATACAACATGTACGTACTGAGTTACCGTCAACATGTACTTACTGAGTTACGTACAATATATACGTACTGAGTTACATACAATATGTACGTACTGAGTTACTGTCAACATGTACTTACTGAGTAAATACAACATGTACGTACTGAGTTACTGTCAACATGTACTTACTGAGTTACGTACAATATGCACGTACTGAGTTACATACAATATGTACGTACTGAGTTACATACAATATTTACTTACTGAGTTACATACAACATGAATTTACTGTGTTACATACAACATGTACGTACTGAGTTACTGTCAACATGTACTTACTGAGCTATATACAACATGTATGTACTGAGATACATACAATATGTATTTACTGAGTTACATACAATATGTACGTACTGAGATACATTCAAAATGTACTTAATGAGTTACTGTCAACATGTACTTACTTAGTAACATGTACTTACTGATTAACATATACATGTACTTACTGAGTTACTGTCAACATGTTCTTACTGAGTTACATACATGTACGTACTGAGTTACTTACAACATGTACGTACTGAGTTAAATACAATATGTACTTACTGAGTTACTGTCAACATGTACTTACTGAGTTACATACAACATGTACGTACTAAGTTACATACAATATGCAATCAATGAGATACTGTCAACATGTACTTACTGAGTTACTGTAAACATGTACTTACTGAGTAACATGCACTTACTAAGTTACATATAACATGTACTTACTGAGTTAATAGAACATGTACGTACTGCGTTATATACAACATGTACGTACTGAGTTACATACAATATGTACTTACTGGGTAACATACAACTTGTACGTACTGAGTTACTGTCAACATGTACTTACTGATTTACACACAACATGTACTTACTGAGCTACATACAACATGTACTTATAAGTTACTGTCAACATGTACTTACTGAGTTACATACAATATGTACGTACTGCGTTACTGTCAACATGTACTTACTGAGTAAATACAACATGTACGTACTGAGTTACTGTCAACATGTACGTACTGAGTTACTGTCAGCATGTACGTACTGAGTTACTGTCAACATGTACAAATGTATGTATTGAGTTTTTTACGATATGTACCTACTGATTTACTGCCAACATGTACTTACTGTGTTACATACAACATGTACTTACTGAGTTAATAGAACATGTGCGTATTGAGTTACATACAACATGTACGTACTGAGTTACCGTCAACATGTACTTACTGAGTTACGTACAATATGTACGTACTGAGTTACATACAATATGTACTTACTGAGTTACATACAACATGAACTTAATGTGTTACATACAACATGTACGTACTGAGTTACTGTCAACATGTACCTACTGAGTTACATACAATATGTACGTACTGAGTTACTGTCAACATGTACTTACTGAGTTACATACAATATGTACGTACTGCGTTACTGTCAACATGTACTTACTGAGTAAATACAACATGTACGTACTGAGTTACTGTCAACATGTACGTACTGGGTTACTGTCAGCATGTACGTACTGAGTTACTGTCAACATGTACAAATGTATGTATTGAGTTTTTTACGATATGTACCTACTGAGTTACTGCCAACATGTACTTACTGTGTTACATACAACATGTACTTACTGAGTTAATAGAACATGTGCGTATTGAGTTACATACAACATGTACGTACTGAGTTACCGTCAACATGTACTTACTGAGTTACGTACAATATGTACGTACTGAGTTACATACAATATGTACGTACTGAGTTACATACAATATTTACTTACTGAGTTACATACAACATGAACTTACTGTGTTACATACAACATGTACGTACTGAGTTACTGTCAACATGTACTTACTGAGTTACATACAATATGTACGTACTGAGTTACTGTCAATATGTACTTACTGAGTTACATACAATATGTACGTACTGAGTTACATACAATATGTACTTATTGAATTCATACAATATGTACTTACTGAGTTACATACAATATGTACGTACTGAATTTACGTCAACTTATACCTATTGAGTTACTGTCAACATGTACTTCCTGAGTTACTAAAAATGTACATTGTACTTATTGAATTACATAAATCTTTTTTTCTGAGTTACTAACAACATTTACTTACTGAATTTGTAAGAAAAGAACCTACTGAGTTACTAACAACTTTTACTTACTGAATTTGTAAGAAAAGAACCTATTGAGTTACTAACAACATTTACTTACTGAATTTGTACGAAAAGATCCCATTGAGTTACTAACAACATTTACTTACTGAATTTGTACGAAAAGAACCTATTGATTTACTAACAACATTTACTTACTTAATTTGTAAGAAAAGAACGCATTGAGTTACTAACAACATTTACTGACTTACTTAATTTGTAAGAAAAGAACCTATTGAGTTACTAACAACATTTACTTATTGAATTTGTACGACAAGAACCAACTGAAGTACTAACAACATTTACTTACTGAATTTGTACGACAAGAACCCATTGCGTTACTAACATTTACTTACTGAATTTGTACGAAAAGAACCTATTGAGTTACTAACAACATTTACTTACTGAATTTGTACGACAAGAACCCATTGAGTTCTTAACAACATTTACTTATTGAATTTGTACGAAAAGAACCCATTGAGTTCTTAACAACATTTACTTACTGAATTTGTACGACAAGAACCCATTGAGTTACTTACAACATTTACTTACTGAATATGACGACAAGAACCCATTGAGTTACTAACAACATAATTTTCATACTTTGAATTTTGGCGTTCATGGATCAGAAAAATTTGGGAAATTATCTTTCTTTTCATATAAATTTTATTATTATTGATTGTTGGGAAATTATTTACATTTTGATTTAAAATTGTGCCCTATACCTCCCATATATCTTAAGGGAAAATTTTCTTAAGTATCGGTTTTTGTGTTTTTTGTAGGACCACAACATAATTATCTTTCATTCCTCAAATTTGGCGTTCATGAATTCAAAAACTACAAAAAATTATCTCTTTAACGATGTATATTTTGTCAGTTTATATAACTGAAAAATTATTTACATTTTTCATTGAAAAACGGGAAAATGCCAATTTGTCATACATTGAATATTTACCTAAGTCAACATTGAAAGCCTTAAGAAGCCTTGATACCGATATGTCCTACAACTGAATCTTTGATAGAACTTTCATATTACGTGCTCAATACAAAGTTTATTTTTTTAAGTATAAGAAAAAATGGATAACATTATTCTACATTTACAACTGAAAGTTTTATTGCCTTCATAACTACGTCAACAATATGAATTAATACGTGTTTCGGGTAAAAAGCTTGAAATGTTAAACTACTTTCATAAAAGAAAATAAATAGATTTTTAAACCAAGTAAATAAAAGTCAAATCATTAATTTTGACTGTTAATATCTGAAATTTTATTTTAAGTTCCGTTCTTCTTTTCTTCCTTCAAAGAAATTTGGAATATTTTCAGTAAATATATTTCGCTCGACCTAATTTGAAATGTTTAAATAAATAAATAAATAAATTATTATTATTATTATTATTATTATTATTATTATTATTATTATTATTATTTTCAAAGTAGAATAATTCATACAAAAACATTTCCTGAATGTTAAGTTTTCCTTAAATATTCTTTGATCTTTTCCTGAAGACAACTCCGACACCCGTCTCTTTGATGCTATTTACTATACTTATTGTTAACGAACCCGACTTACCGTCTACACACACATTGAGCGAGTTTATAGTCTACATGGGGCCTTGCGGCCATTGTGCAGACCGTTTAACTTAATAAGAAATTTTAATGATTTGGTTTTTTGGTGGTTATATTCACTAATACACGAAGGTGCCAGGACAGCAGCAGAGCAGGAGAGTGCCCAGGAAGAGGAGGGGCCCAGCTGTGAGTGAAGTACCCCGCGGTAACAATAGGGTATCCCTAACCAGGCGCGGGAACATGCCAAGAGAAGAATTTTGAAATTTTGATAAAAAGAAGGGAGTGGGGTTATTTGAAGCCTGTTCCAAAAGGGGATCTTTATTAATGGGGGATCAAAAGCATAGATGTCTAATTTTGAAGATATAAGTGAAGGGGCCCTATGCCGGCGTAAACGCCTACTCTGTTTTCGATAAACATAGGGGATCTTTATCGTGCCCATTCAGGCTGTCGGGTACACGGGGCCTCCGGCTTAACATCTTAGGCGAGACGCACCCTTCACACTGACACATTCGAGCACTTTCTGACACATTCTGACACATACTTGCAGAGCTAACAACAATAGAGCGGAAATACTGTATAGTACAGTTTATTTTTTTTATTTTGTATCACCGTGCAGCACCAGTTTATTTTTTTGTTTTATTCTTAGATACTTATAGATACTTGATTGTATCTTGTCCGGTACTGCACGGGTACAGTAAGAAGTAGAAAGAGGGGTGGGTACCGTAAAGGACGGTTTATGAGTTGGCGAACAGGAGCGCCGATAGGATATAGCGGGCCATCTGAAAATAAAACAGGATTATTAATACATGAAATAACAATAACAAACACATATAAGACAAGACTACCAGCATGCGGTGGTTTAAGATTACCAGAGTTGACGCTACATTGTTGTTTTTTAGTTTTTTCATTTTCGCTTATTCCTTTCATCCTTTTCATTCCGTAGGTTGACATATAAAAGTTGGGACTTTCATTCAGCTTGTGTACTGGGGTAAGAAGTTTTTGTGGGAGATCAGCGACTTTTGACGGTCACTGTCCCCCGGCCTCATTCTCTCTATTTCGTGCTTGCATACACCTCGGAGTGGGATACATCTGCTCAGCCTTGTGCTCGCCATTTTCACAGTTGTGTGCGTGTCTGTGTGTTTTCGGGAGCCTTAACTAGTTACCTTAATTAAATATTTAGTTATCCATGGAAGTTTCAGTGAATCCATGGATAAGTAAATATGATAGATTGCTTGTTAGTATTAAGGTAGATTATGAGTGGAACCTACTGTTGCTTAGTTATGCGCATATAACTATGGCCACGGCCCCGCTTGCAGTAGGTAAGATAATGCGCCTGGAGGGGGATAGAAAGATTATAATTTAGTGGTAGTTTATAGCAATTCAGCGTTTCTGACTTTGTTTTTGATATATTAAATTTTGGCCTGCTATGGTCCGACTAAGCGCAATTTTTAGTCGTGGCACGGCCCCGACCGTAGCAGGCATAGTGTATTGCGCCGAATATATTTTAAGTTTGTGTGAATTAATTGCTAATAGCTGAAAGGATAAAAGTAAATGTTTTAATAGAACGGGGAATCACTATAAACATTAGAGCTAGGTTAGTAGAAGAAGGAATGCACTGAGAGGCTAGACCTTACTGGTGTACTGGATCTGGGATAAGTAGTTCCCTAACTGTTGGTAGATTAGGGTTCGGCATCTGGCGGGCGGGTTGAGGAGCCCTTTTAATGTGAGATTTTGCTGCCCTATTTGGTTGGCTAGCTCCCGTCTTTCTTCCAGAAATTCAGGGCATAGCAGCAGAACGTGTTCTATGGTCTCGGGTTGTCCGCAGTAGCTGCAGGCCGGACCACATTTCTTGATATGTTGGCTATGGGTGTAACCATGTAGCATGGTTACACCCATGCGGAGTCTAGTGATGGCGCGGTCCAGGCCTCGGACCGAGTGAAAGAGAACAGTTTGCTTAGAGGGTTTGATCTCAAGGTCGCGTCTCCATTGGCTAGCTGAGGTGCTAAGTGTTTGAGCCCATTCTTCCCAGATAGCTTTGTTTATAAGCGAATAAAGCTCAGTGGAAGCTAGTTTTACAATGAAGTTGGGGGCGGGTTTGGTTAGCACCTGCTTGGCCGCTTGATCGGCGACGTCGTTGCCACGGATCCCTATATGCGAGGGGATCCAGGCTATTGTGGCATTTAGTTTGGTCGCCAGATACCGAATTTGATGTAAGATTTCTGGCCTACTGGATCGACCTGTACTTATAGATTGGATGGATGATAGGGAGTCAGAGAGGATAACTGGATCCGCTATTTGGTTTTCGCGGCTCAACAGTAAAGCCTCTCTGATGGCTATCATCTCCGTGGTATAAATAGACAGGTGATCTGAGGTTCTAGCTGCATATATTTTGTCTATAGCGGGGAGGTACACACTAAAACTAGTTTTCCCAGAAACCGGGTCCTTTGAGCCATCCGTATAAATTAAATTTCTGTGGCTGTACTGTGTATTAATGAATTCTAAAGCTAGTGCCAGGTGAGCTGCAGTTGGGTATTTTTTTGATATCTGATTTCGAAGGTCTGCGTTTAAATTTATGTCTAAATACAACCAAGGCGGTTTTGGAGTAGGTTTTCTTTTGATTATTTGTAATTGATTTAGGCCTAAATCGGTGATTTGCTTTCTAGTTTTAAAACCGTAGGGCTCTGTGCCCTGTTTCCATTTTCTATAATATTTTTGGTAGGCCTGGCAGTTGTCTAAGGTTGCGTTGACCGGGAGGTTGTCCCCGTGGGGAGCGGTCCGTGCCCAGTAACGCAGCGTTAGAAGCTCACGGCGCTTTTGTAGCGGAAGTTCGCCAGATTCTGAAAGTAAGGTGTTTATTTGTGTGCTTTTAATGGCTCCAAGGACAATTCTGAGGGCCCTGTGTTGAAGTATGTCAAGTTGGGAGAGGGTGGTCTTATCCGCTGAACTGTAGGCCTGACATGCGTAGTCAAGCTGGGAGCGGAAGAGAGTCTTGTAAAGTAGCATAAGTGTCTTTTTATTGGCTCCGTAATTGGTACCTGAGACATTCCTCATGAGGTTGAGCACGTTTTTGCACTTGTGCACAACGTGCTCAATATGTCGTTTCCAGGTAAGTTTGTTGTCGAGCACAACTCCAAGAAACTTGTGTTCCTTCACAAAGTTAACCCGTGTCCCGTTGATATTGAGGTGTAGGGAATGTATGGGGTTTCGCCCAAAAATCATTCCTACAGTTTTTTTTTTCAGAGAGTTTGAAGCCCCATGTTACAGACCATTTGTGGACCTCATCCAAGATGTCTTGTAGCCGCGACTCAAGTGCGTTTAGGTTGTTGCTGACATCCCAAAAGCATCCGTCGTCGGCGAATTGTGATAATTTTGATGTGGCGTGCTGAATACATGATGAGAGGTTGTTGACCGCTATGTTGAAGAGAGTCGGGGAAATGACCGAGCCCTGGGGGCAGCCATTTTCTAGACTCTTTTCGTCAGATAGCTGGTCAGATACTCTGACTTTAATTTTGCGGTTTTGTAAGAAATTTTTAATGAATTGAAAAATTTTTCCTGATATGCCGAAATTTTTGAGATGGTGTAAAACACCATCGTGCCACATGAGATCGAATGCTTTTTCTAGGTCGAGAAAGATCGCACCTAAGATTTTATTTTGTGCTTGTGCTTTTTTAATATCCGTTTGTAGGCGGAGTATGTGATCTAAAGTAGATCTGGCTTTTCTAAAACCACTTTGGTTGGTTGTTTGATATTAAAACTTACCGTCTATCATAACAGACAGTAATTATGTTTATTTGTCAAAAACAAATATAAAGATATTGAGTAAGGTGTCAAGAAACTGCTCAATGGCTTCAGTCTATTAAAGGGTGAAACAGTTTCTAATTTCAATCATGTCACTGGAAAGACAACTTCGCACTAGGTCCAATATTAATTGGAAACTGCTACATTATGGCGATGATCTTCCCCGCCATTTTCCTGTAGCTGAACGTCGGGTATTTGAAGAACTATTCGATGTTGAAAGACTTATTACACGAAAGTATATTCCAAAAGAGGTAAGTAAGCAAAATTAATTAATTTATTGTTTTTCTAAATAACATTTCTGATTTGCTAAATTTCAAAAATTAATAGCTACTTCAAAGTGACAAACAGAATAAAGAATTAATAAATTAAATTAGAACCAAAATGGCCATTGACTACTAATTCCTAAAATTTTCTTTCAAAAGATAACCTTTTTTAGAATTTTGTGTCGAAGTACTCTGCTAAATATTTTTGGCAATTTGTTACTTATTATTTCTAGTTTGTGACAAATCACACCAATTCCTGACAAATTCTTTAAAAAAGTAAAATTTTTGGAATTTTATAAAGAAAAACTCTATTTTATGAATCAGAAAATTTCTTATTTTTTTTTAACGAATAATTTTGGTTTTGTGTTGGAATTTAGGAATTCTACTGCAGAAAAATATATATTGTCTTATTTTCAAAGAATCCCTAAGGGGTATGTTAAAAATGACGTAAAAACGTTTTGAAATGTTCTTAGTACAACTTTATAGGATTATATTTTTTAAAATAAAAAATACAATTAGACTAATGAGTTCAAAAGCCAAAGATAAATGAAATTTCTTTTATTTCAAATAATATATAATTATCTGCAAATACATGTAACAAGTTACACTGAGAAATTAAGTATTGAAAAATATTAGAAAATAAATTGAAAATGAAATAGATTTAGAAGTATCTAAATAGTTGTGTCTTTAGTTTAGGTAAATTAGATGTCAGTATCTGTAGTGAATAAAATATTTAACTATTATTTTTCATGAGTTTAAAAGTTTGGATTTTTTTTTAATTTTAAGATTATAAAGTCGATAACTATATGATTAAACATCGCAGTTTTATTACTTTAAGACAGAATAAATGGATTCAATTTCAATATTCTAAAATTATTGTCAAGGCACTCGCAAAAATAAAGTCAGTGATCAAAGTCAAAATAAAGATTAATTACATCATTTGCCAAACGTATACACTAGAAATCCAATCTATACCTAATTACTTCTCAATTCACAAGGACATACAGTAATCGATGTGATTACAGGTGAATTTTTACCTGTCATCGCTCTTTAAGTGTGAATGATAACGAAATATGTACTAAGTTTTTGTTACATGTATATACGTATGCTACACGTGAAAGAAGTAGAGCCCATAAAGAAATCTTTATTGAGAGATAGAGAGCCTAGCAGGATTGTTTTTTGAGAGAGAGAGAGAGAGAGAGAGAGAGAGAGAGAGAGAGAGAGAGAGAGAGAGAGAGACTATCCGGATCAGCAGAAAACGTCATATCATTTGTGTCATTTTTTTTTCTATTTTCAGGGTTTTCATTATTTGGTTAAATGGAAAGGATATCATATTTCAGACAGCACTTGGGAACCAGAGAATTATTTGCCACTGGAACTTAAAAAAACATTCCAAAATCCCTGTGTCAGTGACGAGAGATTGAACTACGCGGCTTTAACCCTGGAAAGAGCCATTCACAGGAGATTAGTTTAGGATATAACAAAATAACACCCAACATGCATTGCCCTGTTTATCATATACCACTTTTTTCAAAAATTCGGCAAATTAATTCGTTTTAGCGGTCAGGGTGTTGAAATAATAAATGACGAAATTTAAAAAATACATCAGTCAAAAACAAACAAATATGAAGGTCAGAAAACGTACAGAATTTTTAGCGGGAGAAGGTTGTGAACGTGAAAAGCGCCAGTATTCTAAAAGAAATGAGAATTATTGGAATGATGACATATATCATCACAGGGCCTCGAAAAAAAGCCGGATACATTCTGAAATGCAGGATGTGGCAGAAAAATTCGCAGATAAATGTGAAATACAAGCTATTTCAAACATGTCTGTTGATGAAATGACTATTGATGAAATTAAAACAAAATTAAAGGAAATGGGAATCAATACGAGGTTAAAAAAGAAAGATAAGCTTTTTTCTTTACTCAAGAAACATCTAGCGTAATTTTTTAAAATGTGTATTTAGATTGCATCAAATCTTAATAGTAGCTTTATATGTGTAATAGTACTGAAAGATGCCTTTTGTCATTGTTTTTGTTCTTTTTAATATTTATTTTTTTGAGATTTATATCATCATTGAAATTAACTTTGATATGTAATAGTTGCTAAATTACTTAGAATGCTAATATATAAATATATTTATGTCAATCTGAAATGTTGTACAATGAAAAATCAAAATAAAATATTTATGAGAATTGTGTATTAGCATTATCAAGAATAAAATGAATATATTTATCATTTGTGATTGATTTGTTTTTCATTGTTGACTATTTGGAATATATTGAATAATATATTGAAATTTCTTATAAGCTACAGTCACTTTTTCATAATAATTGTTGGCATGGTTGGCATTTAGCTAATGAGAACAACCGCACAAACCAGTCAGAAGAAATCTATTCTTTTTATCCAAATTTTACCTCGATGCTATATTCATTATGCAAGATAAGCTATAATCACATCAACAGGTAATTATGATTTGAGTAGATGAACACACGTTGTTTATACATCTTTAACGACACTACAGGTGAAAAGTAATGGGAGATAACTCCACTAAAAGTCACCTGTGCTGAGTAAAATTCTTGGGGATGGAGTTACTAACAACATTTACTTATTGAATTTGTACGAAAAGAACCCATTGAGCTACTAACAACATTTACTGACTTACTGAATTTGTACGAAAAGAACCCATTGAGTTATTAACAACATTTACTTATTGAATTTGTACGGAAAGAACCCATTGAGTTACTAACAACAGATACTTACATAGCTACGAATAACATAAACTTACTGACTTAATACTTAATCAACATATACTAACTAATTTATCAAGAAAACATATGCAACTTTTGAGGTCTTAATCAAGGGACGCAACTCTTGATTCACCTATAGGTTCGCTATATGGGATAATGTCATATTATCTAATTAATCCGTCTTAAGTACTGAACACAAGTACAGTGGCAGGGCATTTGAATTTAAGAAAGTCTAGGCAAATTATTGCACGAAGGGGAATTAACAAAGCGAGAGAGATAGTAAATTTTAACATTTATTACCTGTGTGAGTGAGAGATAGAGTGGGAGGGACATTTTTTATCTGTATTAATGTTTCTATTAATAAGATGTTAAACATGGAGAGAGAGAGAGAGAGAGAGAGATTACAGTGTTGTGCGTTTCTTTAATAATGAAATTTAAACTGAGGGATAGAGAGAGAAATACTTGAATCTGCAGTGTTGTACGTTTCTTTAATAATGAATTTTAAACTGAGGGATAAAGAAAGTCACTTTGTTTGGTGTGTTACTCGGAGAGAGAGAGAGAGAGAGAGAGAGAGAGAGAGAGAGAGAGAGAGAGAGAGAGAGAGTCCACTTTTTGGTGTGTAACAGAATGAGAGAGTATCCACGTGCGCGTGTGTGTGTGTCAGAGAGAGAGAGAGAGAGAGAGAGAGATTATCTATTTTTATGTGAGAGAGAAAGAGAGAGAGAGGGGGAGACAGAGAGATAGACAGCTTAAAGTACTCTTATTATTTGAGGAAAGTTAAAACTTGTGTATACAATAATGAAGCCGTTCCTGTCTTCTCAGGTTGAACAGTATATCCACAAACCGAGATCAATGAAATAAAGTAATTAGTGTTTGTCACCTTCATATTGATTAATGATCATTAGTGATCGAAGGGATATACTTAGAATATACGAAAGGATTAGGAGGAATTTTCCACTGGTGAAAAAACACGTGATACCTTAAAATGTTACTTCCAATTTCCACCTGAATTGAAAATAATACATTTTAATTAATGATAATATGCATGATAATGTCTTTCTTGTATTCACTTCATTCAATCATTCATTTATTTATTTATTTATTTATTTTTAAATTTATTTATTTTTAAATTTTTTATTTATTTATTTATTTATTTATTTATTTATTTATTTATTTATTTATTTATTTACACCTTCATACATTTGTGGTGCCCAGTTGCAATAAGTCATCTTAAAAATAACAAAAACTTTTTCAGGTTATCTTGAAGAAAATTTACAGATTATTGTCTGGTGTATATTATTATTAATAATTAAATTGTAGGAATATTGAAATGTGATATTTCTTTATTCTGCAATTTCATTCTTGGACTTATCTAAAGTAGTATGTAACATTTTGTCTACTATTAACGGAAAGTCCCCTAGTTAATTCAGACGTTAAATAATTTTCTCAGTAATTTTTAAGAAGTTTCCCATTGTCAAAAATAATTTTTAAGAAGTTTCCCATTGTCAAAAATTATGAAAGAAATACTAGTATCTTAAAATGCGAAAAAAAGTAAAGAATATGAAACAATTTAAAAGTGTTACACTTTCTATAAAAGAGTTTGTTGTATTTGTAGATTAAAATAAACACGCTTTATGTGAAAATACTGGTAAAATTAAAATTATGCTAATTTTCAAAGTAATTTTGGAGTAAGTTACCATAAACGTTAATCTTTGAAAAACATGTCTTAAGAAGCAGAAAAAAATGTAGAATATGGAACGATGTGAAGTTTTTACAATTTTTATTTAAAACATGACGTTTTTGTTGATCAAATTAAGCATATGTATATAAATCATCACCTATCTACTATATAACTATGAGACCATACGAATATATGCGTTATTTAAGGGTATTTTTCAAATTAATTTTGAAGAGATTTGCCATAAACGTACATATTTGAAAAACATGTGTTAAGAAGCAGAAAAAAATGTAGAATACGAAACGATATGAAATTCTTACAATTTTAATTTAAAACACGATGTTTTTGTTGATCAAAATAAGCATAATTATGTAAATCATCACCTATTTACTATATAACTCTATATGAGATCATACGAATATATCCGTTATTTAAGGGTATTTTTCAAAGTAATTTTGAAGAGATTTGCCATTGTCGTAAAATTATGAAAAAAATATCATGAGATGCAGAAAAATTCGTAGAATATGAAATGATGTGAAACCGTTTAGGAATATTTATATTAAATTCACAATAAAATAAAAACTATACCAGGTACATGTCGTCCCTATATAAACACTTATAAGTCACCTATATATATATACGTATACCGAGCTCTATAGCTGTAAACAGGTGACGGATGTAAGGTGACCGTTATAGTTGGATATGTGTACTTATTGTGTTACTTACAACATGGACTTTCTAAATTACTTAAACATTAACCGTTTTTCACCGTTTTGTGAGTTTCATGTTCTAAAACACAGGCTGCATCTCGCTGGGATATTCCCGTGTTTATTTGAGCTTTTATCGTTGAACTAAATGTAACAATTTTCATTAGGAACACCACTGAGTAGATCATCACCGTTTTAATTTTTTTTCCTTTGAAAACTTAATGCAGCTTTAAATGGACCTTCAGTAATGGTTTAACAACTCAACTGCTGAAAACTATTTTTTAGAAATTCTATTTTAATTATAATTCAATGACAAAAATAATGTATATTCGTAAATTTTAGAAATCAATATATTTTAACTAGAATTTAAATGTTATTTCTACATACATACAATAAATTTCATTTATACGAAACATTGTAATATCATGTGGTGTTATGACAAGGTGCCCAAATCATGGAGGAAACTATACCGGGGCTAGAATGGCGGAAGTAGATATAAAAACGTCATTTTTCATGTAAACAAATCAGAACTCAAGATGGCCACAACAGAAAATCAAAATTCGACTTCATCTAACCGACGTGCACAGGTTGATTAATAATTTAGTTTATCTATATTTAAATTTGATTTCCTTCTCAAACTTGATGTTTGTTTGGTTATGTATCAAAGTGCATCGCGATTCATGAGTCATGAAAACATGGCTTGATTAGCCAGCGCCGCAGGGGCTCGGACAATATTATTTTAGTCTATATTGGTGTCAAAATCGAATGATTCTCCGAGGCATGTGACTTTGTTTACAACATTTCTGAGCATTTTCAGATTTCCAGTTCCTGTATGAAATAAAAAATTCTTTAAATGACCATGTAAATCTGCATTACATAATGTACTGATATACAGTTTATCCTATATACCTGTAGATAAACTCATTTGTTTTACATAGAAAATATCAATTCACATTGATGTATTCAGTTTTTTCTGATCAATTGCGTGTCTTAATTAACTTTTAAGTAATTTTTTTTCTCCGTGTCACCGTTATATCTATAAACAGTCCAATTAATACATGGTCTACAATCATATTAGATCAGGGGTTCCAATTAGAAATTTAGAGTGTGGTAGAAAAACATTTATTTTTCTTTCTTTCTTTTTCTTTTTCTTTTTTTTTTCTTTTTTTTTTTTTCTTTTTTTTTTTTTTTTCTGACATCTGCAGAAAATTTCAGGGAGTGTAATTTTTACATTTGTAATTAATATTAAATTGCAACCAGTAATTAATATATTGAATAGATATGTAATTTTATAAATAATATTAAAGGTGATGGTTGGTGAACTGCCTGAAGATTTCTTGAGAGTTCCAACTTCAGCACAACAACAGCAGGTTATAGCAGATGAAAGGGTAGCACAGATACTTCAGGCACAACAGGCTGCTGGGGTAATAGGAGGTGTTCCTACCAATATTGCGGGGAGATTGACAATTAGTATTGTACAGGTTAGTAAGTAAAAAACAGTTGACATGGTTACCGCTAAACATCTATTATATTGTTAATGTCTATAACACTATTTTTATAAGATTTTTTACTTCTGGGATAGCTCGGTTCTTAGAGTGCTCACTCGTAGGGGGAAGTCGTGGGTTTGAACTCCAACTAGATCTGACCCAGGACTTTAAAGTGTGTAGTGACTGTTCTTTTGCCAAGCAGTCGGCATTATGAAATGAAAGTCATGGTTCTTTCAGATGGGAACTTAAGATAAACTAGGTCCCATGCCATGGTAGGCATTGCACAATAAAGAACCCTGCTGTACAATGTCATCAGTCCAACACACAGACAAAATTCTATTCTATACAAAAATTGTTTATAATAGATTTCTTGTTAGATGTTTTTTTTAATCCCTTTGTTACAGGCAAAATTAACGAAGAACTATGGCTTAACAAAGATGGATCCATATTGTCGTATAAGGTTGGGACATTCTGTGTTTGAAACACCAACAGCATATAATGGTGCAAAAAATCCACGATGGGGTAAAGATGTAAACATGTGAGTACTGACTGATTGTTACTTAATGAATGGGATTGTGTAAGTTTTTCTAACATCTTTGTATGAGAATAAGTTGTCAAAATACAGGGGTCCAACCATTCCTATATTTTCCTATATTTCCTATAATTTTGACCATTTTCTATTTTTTCCTATTTAATGTGAAAAACCTCCTTTATTTCTATATTTTCCTTTATTTTTGTTACTGGTAGCTTCAGGAATTCGGAATGCATTTAGTACATTTAAAGCATTTGAAGCAAGATAAACTTAAAGCAGTAAGTGAACATTGTAATTTTAGAAATGTGCACTCATTTTATTAATAAACATTAATAAGTCCCAGTGTACACTGAACAAGTAGAATGGTTTAACTTTTTAAGTCCATCCATAACATGAAATTACATGGCCGTCTACTTTGGACTGCAATGGACAGACTCTAAAGTTAAACTTATGAAAAGGGAAAGAGTGATTATGTTGTAAACAGTGTTTTATGTCATAAAGAAGTTGCATGTGATAGTTCAAGATTGAACTGATTTTGCTACATGCTAAAGGGTCTAAACATAAGAAGGCTGCAAGTTCACTTTCCAGATCACAGACTACACTGAATTTTACTTACTGTACATGACACCGCTGTAAGACTTCATCTTCTTTAGATGCTTCTGTTTTCAGCTCCTTTATTTTTCTTTCAGTTGTGAACATAATAACTTATATTTTATTTGATTGGACATAATAAAAAGCTGGGTGAAAACTTATTTGGGTAGTTTGCCAAAAACTTATTTAATCTGGATTTGAAGTTGTTTAATGAAAGGACATTTACAATTCTTTCTGGTAATTTGTTGGAAGTGTCAACAACTCTAAAACAAAAACTATTGCCTTTTAAATAAGTGTGATATCTTTTCTTAAATATTTTTTTGTATGCCCCTAGTATTTCCAATAGTAGCATTAGTTAGAACAGTATGATTGACTTTGTCTATACCATGAACAATTTTGTATACCTCACCCATGTTAGCTCTTAGCTTTCAGTACTCTAGGGTTGGTAATCCTAGTTTCTTTAATCTCACTGGGTAAGACAGATCTTTCAGCTTTGGAACTAGTTTTGTTGCTCTTTGCTGCACCCTTTCGAATGCTACCAACTTGAAGTCTTTTTTAACAGGTTTACCTATTGTTGAGGTGTACTCTACATGTGGCCAGATTATTGATTAATACACAGTAAGAAATATATTGTTGTCCATATAATTAAACGTTCTAAATAGTATTTCTGTTTGCTTCCAAAACTGTAGCATTGATATCATCTGTAAATCTCATATTATTGTCGATAAGCACACCAAGATCTTTTTCTTCAGTTACAGATTGTAATGATATTTGAGTTTCAGCATCTGGCATCCAATATTGATGTTCTGAACATTGTTGACAGAGATGGATATTCATGTTTTTACATTTTGCTTGTTCAAATTCATTAACCAATCATCCTACTCTGTAAGACAGAAGCAGACTAGTATTTCAGGTGTTTGTCAGAGAGAAAAAGATTTACAAGAACAAGCAGAAAACTAACATTAACAATTTATAAGGGATGATGTTCTCAAAGCAGAGATATTTTGATGCACAGTCTAATTACAGTTATAGTTCATGTGATGGCATAGGAAATTTATTTCAAGCCATGTTTCCTTGTCCAGTGTCTAGTGAATTGGAGTAAAGTGTCTTATCTAATATCAGATGAAATAAATCCTTTCTTTAAGCAAGAGCTGGTTAAGGGTGTAAATTTATCAGATGTACCTTTTTCATTGCATTTTTATGAAACATTCCAGGGTCAGTACAAAAAACAGATGAATTTACTGTTTTGTTGTTGGTCACACCCACTTTAAATCAGGTTTGCTGTTGGTTCTTTGAGGCTCTTTTCTTTGGTCATGCTAAAGGGGATGATGTCAGTAAAAAAAAATGATTAAATCACTTTGACCAAGAAAATGTTAATCTTGGAAAGCTGGACAATTTTCAGAATCACAGTCTGAGGTGAAAAGTAGGGGTTTTTCTGGAATGAGAGATTTTGGAACTTGTAAACTATTTATCAATATATCTTTAATTTTAGTAAAAACTCCTATAATTTACTATAAAACTCCTATAATTTTGACCCCATATTCCTTTTTTTCCTATATTTTTGGACCCCAAAACTGGTAGGACCCCTGAAAATATAATGCTAGTAGTTTTACAAAAAATTTAAACTAAAAAATAGCTAAATTGCCAAAAAACAAGTGAAAATATTGTGTTTTGAAGATTTTCAAAAATGAATTATCAATATTATATATATATATATACATTTATATGTGTATATATATTATATATATATTGAAAGAATTTCAAAATGTAATGCTAATATTATAGCTACTAGTTTTATCAAAAAATCAAAAATAAAAAAATAGCCAAATTGCCCAAAAAATTAAATTTTATAGCAATTTTAATCTGTTGAATGATTCAGGAAAGTATGACTTTGGTCTAAGATTAATTTTTACAAACCTGTCCTTATGTTGATTTGAAGTAAAGCACAATATAATTATGTTATAAAACTTAATTAATTAATTCATACATGTTTTTCTTCAGATATTTACCAACTGGTGTAGATTGTATGTATTTGGAGATATTTGATGAGGTATGTATAAAGCATTTAAGAAAAACTCTAGCAAATCTTTCCGTCTTTATTCTTATACAGTACAGGACTAACTTATAAGCAATACTGGTATTACTCTTTAGATTTAACAGCTTCAGATATTATAAGGCTACTCCAGTTTTGCTATGGCAAATTAGCATGTGTTAGCTATACATCAGAACACACTCAGAATCACGAGAATGATGATAAATTTATCATTATAATTTTTTATATTTTGTGCTTGAATTTTATAGTTTTTTTTTTTTTTTATTTTAAATTTTTCTGTCATCAGTCTGTAATCTAAAAAATGAACACACTGAATAGCAAAATAATGATTTATACCTGGGATAACTTTAATTAACCATTATTTTATTTTGAAAAAAAACCAAAAAAACCAAGAACAAAAACAAAAAACATTTATTTCATGGATTGGTCATACAAGTTTTATGAAACAAAATAGATCTGTTTACTGAATCCTTGGTGATATCATCATGTGCTAATTTCCAAACTTCTGTCATGTGCCAATTTCCAAACTTCTGACTTAATGGTTATTATTTCCATGGTTACCAATAGATTGTTTTGATATGGATAAAATATTGACTGATCAATAAATGAAACAGTCATATACCGGTATACATCCTACAAAATTCAACATAGTAAAGTAAGAAAACTTCAAATTAATAGAAAGGGGAACTTTTGATATCAAAATTTATTTAAGTAAAGGGACCTTGAAATATTGGTCAGTTGACAGATATCCTCTTAAACAGGTGTAACTGTATTTTTATTTCAGAGGGCCTTTGCAATGGATGATAGAATAGCCTGGTCTTATATAACCATTCCTCAGGCTGTTCTGAATGGTGAGACGGTAGATGAGTGGTATGCACTGAGTGGTAAACAGGGCGATGAAAAAGAAGGACTCATTAATATTGTGTTATCCCTATCTGTAAGGACCAGTTAAACACAAAATTATTTTATATTATTAATGATATTAAGAGGATATTTTATTTATGGAATGCATTTTAACATATGTGAAATATATTTTAAACGGTGAAGATCTGATGTATGTTTTTCACTCAGAATGAAGAATTTTTTTTTATAAGAGTTACTTCCCTTTCACTTTTAACAAACAGGTGTCCTGAGCTTGTTGGTGCTACAGAATTTTCCATATTGCCATAAAGCCATCAAGAAGTTATTGTTGTTGTTGTTTTTTTTTTTTTTTTCACATATTAATTCAACAAAATTATACATATATATAATTCACTGAAATTTACCCACTTTATATATATAATGTATTTTATTCTGATAAAACATTTTCTTAACTTGTTGGTCCAACATTGTTATACTTTCATAGAAACTCAAACACTATTAATGATTTTAGCTTGTTACCAGTAAGATATAAAGAAGATTTAATGTAATCACTCCAGTATGAGTACTGGATCCTTCTTTAACACAGAAGTCAGGGATTGATTTTTCATGATGAGCAATTGTTATTTTTTTTTCTATTTAGCCTGTTGAAAGTTTACCACAAAGTCGACTTATGTATTCACAGCCATTGTATATGCAAACTGTACCCACTATGTACTACCCACAGATGACCACAGGTGAGTACAAAAATATTTAAAGAATGCCTATTAATACATAAAACAGTGCAAATGTTGACAAATTGCAATCTTGTTTTCTGGTAACTCCTTCCTTTGATAGGGGCACCTCACTATGGAGTAAAAGGTACATGTATATATTTTTATTGTGGTTTTGTAACCAGCAGGGTGTTTTAAAATCAGTAGAATAAATGTAAATATGAATTTAATGGTTGGGACTTTTTGATGGAAAAATTTAAGTTTCTAGTGGACAAGATGTACAGGTGAGCATTTAAACCTTATAGACTGGATATAGGCATAAGGCACTTCAGTATTTTCCCTTAAGTTTTTCATATGTTTAAATTGTCTTGACAATGAAACACTTGTCACTGCTTTGTCTATTAATTCATTACATTGTGTGTATAATTCATTTTGTTATTAAAAGAGTTCTTCCCCTTTCTTCATTCATACAATTTCACTCTTAAGTGAAATAGTTGAGTTTTGCTAATTAACAGTATATAGTTGAGTTTTGCTATCTGACAGTATATAGTTGAGTTTTGCTAATTAACAGTATGCCAGTATAAATTTATATTCAGTCAATCCTAATAGTTTTTTGTTAATTCCTATATTGGATAGTTGGAAGCGTACCTATCTATCCAGCTCAGCAGTTAACAGTATGCTAGTATAAATTTACATTTAGTCAATCCAAATGGTATATACATTGTTATTTCTATATTGCATCAGTTGGAGGTGTACCTATCTACCCAGCTCAGCAACCAGTACCACAACCACAGCAACAGCAGCAGCCTCAGAGACCAATGTACACAGAAGAAGATTTACAACAAGTGAAAGAGTTATTTCCTAATATGGAAGACGAAGTTATCAAGTCAGTTTTGGAGGCCAATAGGGGAAACAAAGATGCAACAATTAATTCCTTACTCCAGATGAACAGTGATTAAATGTATGAAAATTCATACTCTTTATAAAAGATATGCTTTTTTATTTATCAGAGAAGTGTTTGGTACGCATGTACCTTTGATGTTATTGTATCTTTTTTATACAGACAGGAGAAGGGCGCTCTGAATATATAAATATGATTGTTTCAGTTTTAATTGTGATGTGTTATTATTGTTTAATGTTATATTATTCTGTTATATATATCATGCATAATTATTGTAACAAGATGTAAAACTTAAAAAAAATATCCGAGGATATCAAATATTTAATTAGAAACATTACATTGTGATAAATTAAAAAATTAAATAATTTGCATTCTCTAACTGATGTGGATTTCAAACCTGAGTTCATAGATTTTCTTTTTTGAAATATTTTGTGAATGGACATTTGTAAATACAAAAGTCTGAATGGTATCTTTGCATAAAAATATATCATTTCAAATCAGTATTACTCTTAAAGGACATTATAAGAAAGATTTAAATTTCTAACCAGTGCCATACAACATACAATATTTTCAAAGATAAAAATTTAAAAATGAAACATCTGTGATTAGTGTAATTGTTTCAGGTTTATTTGATCATTTTTTGGAGCTTAAAAAAATTGACAATATAGGATGCTTTCAACAGTTCTGTTTATTTAAAAGATGTGGTCCATATAACACATAAACATGGCATATGTTTTATAAATGTATAACCAAGGAGTTATAAGGTTACAACTGCAAGTTTGTATAATACATGTATAATATGACAAAAATTTGCACATTTCGGAAAATGACCCAGGTATTGTAAGATTAAACCCACATCTCACCCCACCCACCAAACACCCTGCTCAATTGAAAAGAGGGAAAGTTATTGATTTCACTATCTTTAAATCTAGTCACTTTTCCATTACATGACAATATTTAGTAGTAATGAGGAAAAGTTGCAGACAATTATTTCTTGATCATAAACAGATGGTTTAATAAGACAAATTATGTCTCAATCTTAATTAACAAATAGTTTAATAAGAAAAATTTGTCTTATTCTTAATTAACAAATGGTTTAATAAGAAAAATTTGTCTTGTTCTTAATTAACAAATAGTTTAATAAGAAAAATTATGTCTTGATCTGAATTAACAAATGGTGTAATACTGTTTTGAAAAAATGTATTCAACTTGGTTTTTGTTGAATTCTAACTTTGTGATAATTTATCTAAAATATAACTTAATAACATTATATTTACTTGAATTGTACGCATTGAAAATATTAAATTTTGTAAATAAAAATACTGCTCTGAGTTATATCGTGGCATGTTTAGCTGTATTTTTCTCTTTTCCTGATAGGTTTGGAGGTTGACACATCCCATGCATTTAATTGGAAAGTAAATGGTATGAATGTGACAAACTAGACATGACACGTGACCTATTAGCTCAGTGTGCATAACTTCCGCTAGTATTCAGAAGTTCCGAGTTCGATCGGTAGCTGTTATTTTTCTGTAATGTGTTTTGTACACATCTAATAACTGGTTTAAAATTTTTAAGTCCATAATAATAAAAAAAATTCCCTGGTACTTATTCATATCATAAACCTTGCTAGCTTAGTTGATATGCATATGGAAAGCTAAAAACTATGCAATATTATTTCAAAAGTGGGTGTGAATCCCAAACTTTCTGTATTTGATATTTAAAAATATATATATATATACTAGCGGAAAAAAGTAACTGTGCATGACTGAAATGTGAGATTATAAAATAATTTGAAAATGCAAAGCAATGAATAATTTCGTATTTGTTTATTAGATATTTCTTTACAAATTCATGTCATTGAAAAGGTTACAGATACTGTTATTTCATACGCAGGGGACAAGAAACATAGCAGATAGTAATAAAAGTCAGTTCACAAGATCAGTATTGTGTGTGACCACCATTAGCATTGACACAAGACTGACAGCGACACCTCATAGAGTTTGATTAAATGTCTAAAGAATGCTTGAGGGATGTTGTTCCATATTTGGTCTAACGCTTGGGCCAACCCTTGCAATGTAACAGGCTGATTGGGCAGATGATGTAATCGGCGTTCCATTTCATCCCATACGTGTTCAATTGGAGAAAGGTCGGGTGAAACGGTTGGCCATGGTAACACATTGAAGTTATGCTGTGCAAGAAAATCCATTGCAACCCGTGCGACGTGTGGTCTTGCATTATCATGCTGAAAAGTGACGTTACGTTGCTGTCCTTGAATGAATGGGATGACATGGGTCTGTAGGATTTCATCACGGTACCGTAAACCGGTCAAATTCCCGTCGATGATTACCAGAGGAGTTCTGTCATTTGCAGTGATGCCACCCCAAACCATTACACTTCCCCCACCGAACGAACGTCGTTCCACCACACACGCGTCATGGAAACGTTCTCCACTGCGCCGATAAACTCTGCAGCGTCCGTCACTGCTGTCCAAGTGAATCTGGACTCATCGGTGAACATAATGTGTGCCCAGTCTCGTCGATTGAAGCGTAAATGTGTTCTGCACCATGCACCGAGCTGTGCGATGACGTCATTGTAGAATTGGACGGATTGCCGGACGTCGTGGGCGAATATGTCTTTCCCGTAAACGATTCCGTACTGTTCTGGGGCTGATTGGGCGTAGTCCAGGAATGCTCCGGGCAGTAGTACTGGCAGTTTGGAAACGGTTCCGGAGGTGCACAAGCCGGATATGGTTGTCTTGCTGACGTGTCGTTACGCGTGGACGTCTTGAACGAGGGAGGTCTCTAGTGGTGCCAAACTGTTGGTATCGTCTTCATAAAGCATAAACAGTGTTTCTGTGGACAACAAAATGTCTAGTGACAAAGCTTTGGGTCATACCAGCCTCAAGCATACCAATTGCGCAGAGGCGATCATTTTCATTTAGCCTAGGCATTACACTATGGAAGCTTTCAACCGAATAAACTTGCTTTTCTGGTTTTCTGGTGTCGAAACAAACAAACAACAGTAAATTATTCATAAAATATTGTCACACTGAAATGCTGGGCGACAATTGCGTGAAAACCGACCCGTGCGCATGAAGCGTAAAAATCACGGGCAATTGATGCAATGACCAAGCGATATGATAGAGGTATATACACTTACCATTTGTGCATACATTCAGTAATAATAGCGAAATTATAAATTTTATTGATGCACAGTTACTTTTGCCGCTAAGTATACTATTAAACTTTTGTCTTTACACCTATTGAATCTTTTTTATTTAGATTTATTTTTATTTTTAACTTCATTTTATTCCAAATAATATATTGAAGTCAAACGTTTAAGAATCGATGTTTATATATGACAACGCAAATAAATCAATGTAAAACGAAAGTCAGAAGTATAAAACGTTGTCAAAAAGTTTCTAGTAAAAAAAGTAATCGAAACCATATCACACTTTTTTTAACAATGGTTTTGTTTTTTGAATTGGATGGACGACGTTGTCAATTTTGTCGAGCTTGGCAGTGCTATAAGCGAGACTTAGGTGTTACTTTTCCGGCGGCGGCCGCGTTTCAAAATGTGAAAGTTTATGATAAAGTACTGTATTTCTACTCCATCAAAAACCAACCAGGCGAGACATTAAAATCTGTGGAATGGTGTCACTTGATATAATTATGTCTTTATAATAAGAAAAGTGACATGAAAATATTATTTAGAGTAACGAATCTAATTTAAAACAATCAATTAGTCTTAAAAAATAGTATGCTGATAAATATTAGTAGATAGACATGTTTTGTCTGGTGTTTTTGGTTGTGTTGGTTGTTGGCCAATTAATTTACCCCTTTCAAAATTTATGTAACATTTTATGACCGATAGTAAAAGTCTTGTGTTGCATGAAATCTAACCAAAAGCATGAGAGAGAGAGAGAGAGAGAGAGAGAGATATTCATTACAACTACATGTGCAAAAACATTTATGCAATATACAGATCAAAGTCTGCTTATACAATTTCTAGCTTTTTGAAAATAGAAACTCGCACCGTATGTCTGTATATAAACAGAAACATGTTGCAATGTGAAAATGAATGCATTATGTTACTTTCATGCGGCATGCAAAATAAAAAATGCATTTGTATTTGTCAAGGTGAGTTCAAAATTACCTACACACGAGGAATGAATTTTCGAAATTTGCACATCTGGTACATTAAAATTAAACTGTTATTAATGTTATATATTTACTACCGTTGAGCGGTATCGTTGTGGTAGAGTAAAACTCCCCAAGTGTATCCTTGTTGTAATGGGTGTCACTTTATATATGTCTTTATAATAAGAAAAGTGACCTGTAAATATTATTTATAGTAACGAATCTAATTTAAAACGATCGATTAGTCTTGAAAACTACTATTGCTGATAAATATATGCTAGTAGATGGACGGTAAAACAAAAAACTATAGTCGCTATGTGGAGCTAAAATGGCGCTAAAACGCTTGCTTTAATGACGTATTTGAAATAAATTTGTATAATTTCTCAAGTAACTATATACAATTCTGTGTAATAGTTTCCTTATACAGGTAAAATAATAATCACATTTTCCTGATAGTAAACGCCAGACGGAAAAATTGATTGTGGGTTGTAAAAAAACGTAGATCATTTTGAAATACATTGTATAAACCCTCGATTCTTAATATACATGTCACGTTGTTTAGACCTTTTGTAGAACAATAAACATGAATTGTTTCATTCTCTTTATAGTTCACCTGCTTGCTCTAATTTTTTTTTAAAAAAAGAATTGCTTCCAATCCCTGCGTCACCGTCAAAAGTAACACATATACGTTGATAATTCGTAGTTAATTGTTACTCCCCAAAAAATAATATAACTACACCACTATACAATAACTCCAGTACCTGTCCAAAGTTGTCAGTTTTTAAATTGGTCATCCCGATATGTATGTTCTTTGTATTATCTTGTTGTCTTGTCTTGTCTTGTTTTGTTTTGTTTTTGGTTTTGTCTGGTGTTATTGGTTGTGTTGGTTGTTGGCCGATTATTTGTACCCCTTTCATAATTTATGTGACATTTTATGACCGATAGTAAAAGTCTTTTTTAAAAGTGTTGCATGAAATCAAACCAAAAGCATGAGAGAGAGAGAGAGAGAGAGAGAGAGAGAGAGAGAGAGAGAGATTCATTACAACTACATGTATTTCAAATGTAAAAAAAGACAAAACATTTATGCAATATACAGATCAAAGTCTGCTTATACAATTTCTAGCTTTTGAAAATAGAAACTCGCACCGTATTAGAAATGTCTGTATATAAACAGAAACATGTTGCAATGTGTTAATGAATGCATTACGTTACTTTCATGCGGCATGCAAGATAAAAATGGATTTATATTTGTCAAGGTGAGTTTAAAATAACCTACTCATGAGGAATAAATTTTCAAAATTTGCACATCTGGTACATTAAAATTAAACTGGCATTAATGTTATATATTTACTGCCCTTGAGCGGGTATCGCTGCTGGTGTAGTAAAACTCCCCGAGGGTATCCATATCTCAGTTACCAATACAAATGTACTATTTGCTGTCAGGAAATGTACCATTTAGCGAAACTTTAAGCCGTCTTAAATTTTAAAATTTATTTTAAACTAAGGTTTGTTACCTCATGCAAAGCATTCCTTAGCTGAATTTCGGTTTATATATATAAATATATTTTTGGAACTTTAGATTCGTTATTCTTCACCTGTATGGCTTATTAGCTCACCTGAGCTGAAAGCTCAGATGAGCTATTGCTATCCATCGTCGTGCGTCGTCCGTCGTACGTAAACTTTTTACATTTTAATCTTTTCCTCCAAAACCACTGGGCCAAATTTAATGAAACTTGGTAACCATCATGCCTGGGTAAAGTCCTTTCAGATTTGCACAAATAAAGGAGCTATGTCCCCTTGGGGCCCCATAAAGGGGACAATAGTGAAAAACTTTAAAAATCTTCTCCTCTGAATCTACAAGAGATACACCTTAGTTATTTCATTTATAACATCCTTAGGTCATGTAGTTTCAGATTTGCACAAATGGTAGCCATGGGACTCAAAATGGGGAAATTGTGAGGCACTGAGTGGGGAAATTGATAAAAATAACATATTTGTCACTATATCTTGAAAACTATTAACTTTTTGTATAGGCATGTATATTAGAATATGGTAGGTATTGACATGACGATCATTTTTATATATTGTTTAAGGTCATATATTGAAAGGTCAAGGTCACAGCTGCAAAAGAAGACTTAAATTGCTAATTATCTTGAAAACTATTAACTTTTTGTTTAGGCATGTATATTAGAATATGGTAGGTATTGACATGACGATCTTTTTGATGTATGGTTTAAGGTCATATGTTGAAAGGTCAAGGTCACAGCTGCAAAAGAAGACTTAAATTGCTAATTATCTTGAAAACTATTAACTTTTTGTAAAGGCATGTATATTAAAATATTGTAGGTATTGACATGACAATCATTTTGATATATAGTTCAAGGTCATATGTTGAAAGATAAGGTCACAGCTGCAAAAGACGACTTAAATTGCTAATTATCTTGAATACTATTAACTTTTTGTAAAGGCATGTATATTAGAATATGGTAGGTATTGACATGACGATCATTTTGATATATGGTTCAATGTCATATGTTGAAAGGTCAAGGTCACAACTGCTAAAAAAGACTAAAATTGCTAATTATCTTGAAAACTATTAACTTTTTGTAAAGGCATGTATATTAGAATATTGTAGGTATTGACATGACAATCATATATAGTTTGAGGCCATATATGTTCAAAGGTCAAGGACATAGCTGCATAAGTATACTGAAATTGATTTATGATTTGGAAATTATTCATTGCACTACTTCATGCATATTATATAAGCTACTCATAAATGAAATGTGAGTGGATATATTTCTGATTAAGTTTTGTGGGAGTTCTTAACTTGAGAAATCTTTTAAAGTTTCTGTACTTAATATATTGTCTATTGCACTTTGCAAACAGCATTGGACAACATCTTCAGGTGAGCGTTAAGGCCCATGGGCCTCTTGTGTTTTTTACCTATCAAACTTTTTGGTCTTAGTGTCACTGATGAGGAATGAATTTCCGAAATGTGCACATATGGTACATCATAATTTAACTGGTATTTATGTTGTATATATTTACAATAGCACTAAAAAATTTATGATTTAATACCATCTTGTCGTTATTGTTTAGGGCCAATACAGAATCTGTAGTTTTATTATCAGCTGCCTACAATGGGGATTATCCTGTGTATTGTATTCGTTTTGTTTTTCAGTTTATTGGTGCCGATTTCATTGTTTCTTTTAAGCTGTATAAGTTTTTTTTTAAATTTCCTTTCTAAAATTTACTTATTTAAAATTTTGCGATGTTCAAAGACATTTGGATGTTCTTAAGTTTCAAAATTCAATTTATCAACCATTTTTTTCAGTTTTAAAGTTTCTTTTTAGCATTTGTTTCGTCAGTATTGTTATGCTCACATATTTTAAATCGTAAACGCATTACAAGTTTATGTCACAGCGTCATCTTTACCTTACGGGTATTGTTCCTGCATAACAGTATTATAATTTATTTGAGCTATCCAATAGCTATTTGGTAACAGAACCTTGAATTCTTGCCCTGTCTACTTTTGTTGGTATAATCACCAAGTGATCTAAAACAGGTGCATTATCTTTTAAGAAATATAATCTTCATCATGGAATTATAATGCTGTGTAAGAATTATGTCTCAAGTAAAACGCTTGTGGAATTTATAAGGGACTTTCAACAACTGTACTTCAAGTGGAACAAAGAGTGCAGTAGACTCACTAACACGAAATGTAATCAACATATAAAATAACACTAAAATCTTATATGAGTGCATAAAACCTAAAATATTGTAAAGACATAATTATTCTTCAAAGAAATATAAACCTCTTTATCACAATGGTATATTTGTTGATGTAACAGCTTAAGAGCAGACGATATTTATTCATTTGTCCGATTTTTGTCTCAGTTTTCCCGCCAAAAGAAAGGCGAGACCCATGGGAAAATTTAATTTGAAATGGATACTCAAATTTAAATATCATATTCCATCAATTACAATTCTATATTTAAAGATAGAATTATACAGCGGTATTTAAATTTCCTTTTTTCTACTACGTAAGAATTTTTAACATTGTCAATTGATATTGTAATTGAAGAATTCAAAATGGTTTTATCAATTGGTAAAGTGATTAATTGTGGGATATTTAGGCAGTTCTTTTGGCACGACAAAAGTATCATTTTAATATTACAACTAAATAGAAATAAAAACGATCAAAGTCAAGGATTTGTTGGTGTAAATATAGCGTTTTTCATTATGTAAAGTTAGAATCAATTTAGATTTTAAAAAGATTATAAACAATACTTTGTGTGTCCTTATTCAATTAAAGCACTTTCAATCCTTCGTTCTAAATGTAAGCAACGCCGTCCGTATGGAATGAAAACTAAAACTATAATAAAAAATCTTGATGGAAAAAGAATATACATGTAGTATGAAAACATCAGTTAATTAAA